>OZ004707.1:17148424-17748424 GCA_963924515.1 Vespertilio murinus
CCTCAGGTGCCATTATTAAGAATAAATTAGAAGAATATTCCAGAATCCTATACCTTTCTCCTGTAAAAGTGGAGAATCTCTAAAATTTTGTGTCCTATCCATAAATCTTGAAAGTCACCCATCTCATCATGGAGAGCTCATTTCTGGCACCTAGAATGTTAGTTGATTAGCCATTACTTTGACCAAAGAAATCCCACTTTAAGACTCATTATTCTATTTTGAAACAGCTTCAAAAGTTGATCACCAGAACAGTTGCCTCTGGGTTTCTGGTTATACGATTTCTGGATAATCAGCAAGGATAAAGCTAACACTACACATTTGCATGACACTGTATGTGATCAAATACTTTAGAGTAAATGACACTTATCAAAATAACTTTATGCCTCAAGAAAATTAAAGGAGACATATAGACTGAGAAACTTGAGAAAGGGTGCTTTCTAATGACAGGAGATCTGAAGAACTATTTGCTACCAACATTTTTTAGAACATCAAGGTGGTCCCTGTAACAATATCAAACTTCAACATAAAGAAAGTGAAAACTCTTTCCTTGGAAATTACAAGATTAAAGTAAATCCAGGCCATTCTAGCAAAAGTTGACATACTAGAAAAAAAGTGTTGGAAAATAGGGCTTGAATTCTAGGCCTTTCCATACCTCTTGGCAAGATCTTGAAATTGGCAGGGGGCAGAACTGAGCCAAGTCACTGCACTCTTTTTAAATTTTTGCTGCTTTTGTTGTAAAGAATAGTTGATCTTTAAGAGTCGTCTAGCTCTTAAAAGTATATAGTGTCTAGAGCAGGGGTGGGCAAACTTTTTGACTCAAGGGCCACAATGGGTTCTTAAACTGGACCGGAGGGCCAGAACAAAAGCAATCTGAACATGCTGGCACTCTCATATAGTGTCTAGAGCAGGGGTGGGCAAACTTTTTGACTCAAGGGCCACAATGGGTTCTTAAACTGGACCGGAGGGCCAGAACAAAAGCAATCTGAACATGCTGGCACTCTCATATTGGGCTGCTGGTGAAGGAGCGGAGGGGAGAGCAAGAGAACCCTCTGCTCTTTCAGCTCCTTGGGCTGGATAGAACAGCCGAATGGGCCAAATCTGGCCTGCAGGCCGTAGTTTGCCCAAGGCTGGTCTAGAGCCTTGGTCAGCAAACTGCTGCCTGTGAGCCACATGCGGCTCTTTGGCCCCTTGAGTGTGGCTCTTCCACAAAATACCACGGCCTGGGTGAGTCCATTTTGAAGAATTGGTGTTAGAAGTTTAAATTTAAAAATTTTGGCTTTCAAAAGAAATTTCAATCCTTGTACTATTGATATTTGACTCTGTTGACTAATGAGTTTACCAGCCACTGGTCTAGAGTATAATTATAAGTATTTGAATTTTTCACTCTAATGTTGAAGGAGACAATTAGCTTTTCTTGTGTTTTGCCAGCATTAAGTAGAAATTTGACTGACCTGAATGCTGCTAGTTCTCCAACATCACCTTTGACTCCACTAGAGATGGTAGGTGACTTATCTGAGGCAGAGAACATAGCGATGAACACAGTGGTGTTTTGTAGATGCGATGGTCAGCATCTTTCAGGTGTCTGAGTCCTTTTGACTGCTGGGACCAGTGAGCACAACTTAGCCCCCAAAAGAGCTTCACACAAGCATTCTGAGGATGTGTTAGCTTCATATTCAAAGACAATGCCCCAAATAGTCATTCTCTAGGAATGTAGATCTTACAGCTTTGGCATTAAATTTCTCTAAATGGAATTTGCTGTACAGATAAAGCACAAAACAGAGCAAGCTTTGACTCTGAGGACATTTCCTTTGATAAAACACACTCAGAAAAAGTCCATGGGAATAATATTATTTAGCCCTTGTTTATGTGAGAGCAATGATTTTTACAATGCAAGGCGGAGATATCCAGACCGGCTCTCTAGAATGCCTCAGCTGCTTTCTCAAACTGATGTGCTGCCTTAGTCTGACATCTAAATCAAGTGTGACTGTACACTTCAGGGCACAAATTAAAGGACTGGCACCAGACTACAGCAGTTAGACCGCCAGAGAATCGATACAGGCCACTTAAGCAACAGGACTGTCTGACTATGTTTCATTTTTGACACTCAAGTTTATGCTTATTGAGAAAGGGAGCTTTCACTCCACAGCAGCAATAAACTCATTAGGAAGTGTCAGTTGGAGTTGAAGTGCATGTTAAATAAATATCACCAGTGCTGAGACACAGTCCTCACAGACTCCACAGCACAGTATCGGGGTGGGAAAGCAGTTGAAGCAGTTTGGGGGACAGTGGGCTCCGAGAACAATTTCTCTCTCCTATAGACTTATCACAGGAAAGAATGTACCAGGAAAGAATGTCATTGAGTCTAGAAGACTTTCCTTTTTCACTAGAAATCACTAACAAAATGTTATGCCAAGTAAAGCCTTTACGTGGATGTGCTCAATGTGATCTGAAAGCTGAGTCTTGGGATGACATTCTCATTAGACATCTGGGACTCTATGTTGCACAAACAGATATACAAAGCAGTTTATTGTAAAGAAGCATCATCTCTCCCTCAGAGCACATTCTCCAAAAGCAATGGGGGAGAGATCAACCAAAGGACTTATATGCATGCACATAAGCCTCATCAATGGACACAGACAACAGGGGGGGTGGGGGCATGAATGGGTGATGGGGAGTAATGGGGGAATAAGGATACAATAATACCTTAATCAATAAAGAAAAAAATGTAAAGACAATAGGTTGATCTAATCCATGGTGAGAGAGTGATAGATGGAGGCAGAGGAAGCAAAATGCTGGTGAACAGGACCTGGAAAATGTCCTCTATAAAATCTACTTGTGCTCTCTCTGATCAATGGCTCAGCTCTGCCCCCAGGCCAAGCGCCCTGTCCCAGTCCTCACTTTTCCTGGTTAATCTTTTTGATCTATATATGGAACAGGATCACTGCAGAGGGACGTGTTGGTGCCACAGATGAGCCTGGCCTGACATAGTCCCTGTTCTAGTGTTGCTATTTATCCTAGCTACCATGGCCCAGCAGATTCAACTGAGAATCCAGAAAGCTTTGATTTCAGCTTCGCTCAGGGTCAAAATAAGTAAAATGTCCCCTTCTGAGTAGGAAATCTTTTGAAATGTCATTGGTTAATTTTTAAGCAATAACTCTAAAATGTGACCCAAATTATCTTTCTGTGCTCTATCCTTATTGGGTGGGACTCTTTGTCTGTCCCTTCCCAGCCAGTTGCGCTCTTCTGTGTATTCATACTTCCTGTTATTAATTATATCAAAACAAAGCTTACAGCAGAGAACATAAGAATTTACTAATCTAGTCTGTCTCAGAGATTTCTTCATGTAGTTCGTGTAACGGGTCTTAGTACTCTGGCAGCATCCACAACTTGGGGCCCACTGTGCCTTCTGTTATCATGATTTCCTAAAACAAAACAGCAAGCTGACTTATTAGGACAAAGACAAGTAGTTCAACCACCCAGATTGTATTCCTATGGCCAGGCGATTACCCAGAATCCACTAGGTGTGCACAGCTGGCCTGGAAAACGTGCAAGCTGAGCGCAGGCAGGCCCTAGCCTTACTACTGAAGAACAACGAGAAGCACTCCTCTGGTGGTGGTGTATCTGAAAACTTTGAAATATTTAACTGTCTCCAATAATTAATTGAACTGGCACATTTCCTTGTTCAATAAAAAAGTACTGGATTTTAATGAAAAAGAATGAAGCCATTTACTAAAATGTTAATACATGTAAAGCACTTGGAAGAGAGCCTGGCCCATTCTAAGAGCATGCTGATTATTCTCCACCTGACCCCTCAGCAACCTCCCTCCTTTCACTATTCATTCTCTCATCTTTTATCTTTTTTTTCCCCTCCAGCTCTCTTCCCAGGAAATGGGACCTCCTTCTGTAAAGAACTACATCACCCAGGTTCCCTTTCTAGCCAGCTTTGGCTTGGGGCCAGCCAAATGGAGGAAGGAAGCATTAGGGAACCAAAAGGTAGAAAGAGAGTGAGATGATAGGAAATTTTCTTCCTGCTTCCTTCTGCTTAGTTCTCCTACAGCAGTGGTCAGCAAACTCAGTAGTCAACAGAGACAAATATCAACAGTACAATGATTGAAATTTCTTGAGAGCCAATTTTTTTTAACTTAAACTTCTAATGCCACTTCTTAAAAATAGACTTGCCCAGGCTGTGATATTTTGTGGAAGAGCCACACTCAAGGGGCCAAAGAGCCGCATGTGGTTTGCGAGCCACAGTTTGCTGACCACAGTTCTACAGTAACCCAGTCCCTTCATTACTAAACTCCACTGGTTGACCCTTTCTCTGCTGCTATAGTGACCTTGTTTTCTCCCTCTGTCTCTCAGCCCAGGAAAGATAATGCCTTCCCTCGGTTACTAGTCCCTATGTGCTTCAAAATCCCATATTTGTTTCCTTAACTCTGGCCAAATTTCTTAACTAGTCCCTTCATTAAAATCAATTTCCTTAAATCAGTGGTTCTCAGCTCTTCTTGCACATCATCAGCCCCAAAGGAGCTTTTAAAAACTACCAATTCTTGGATCCCTACCCTTCAGAGATTGATGTATCAAGCCTTGGGTGGTGCCAGGACACTCATGTTGTTTAAGAGCTCTGCAGGTAATGAAGCTAGCTTTGAAAACAACCCATAAAATGTTCTTTAAAAAATGTATTAGTATTGATTTCTGCGAAGAAGCAAGAGAGAAAGAAAGAAACATCAGTGATGAGAGAAAATCATTAATCAGCTGCCTTCTGCATGCCCGCACTGGGAATCTAACCTGCAACCCAGATATGTGCTCTGACTGGGTATCAAACCGTGACCTCCTGGTTTATAGGTTGATGCTCAAGCACTGAGCCATGCCGGCTGGGTCTGAATAAATTCTGTTTTCTGCAAAGACCCTGTCACCTATTGTTTCCACAATTACTACCATCATCACCCTTATTTATGCTATGCTAATTTAGTATTTGTCCCTAGTCTAACTGCTGAGGAACCTTGTACACAGAGGTTAAGTAATATTCTGAAAATTACATGATTTCTAAGTGGCAGAGATTTTGGATTTCAAATTACCTGGCTCAAAAGTTCATGACCTTTATGCTCTTTCCACTATAATGTACTACCAAGATCAGAGCGTCTCAAACTTTCATGTAGATATGAAACATTTGGGGACCTTGTTAAAATGCAGTCTTTGATCCAGTCATTCTAGGACATGAGGTGTTGCATTCAAAGACCTTCCATGTAATGCCAATGCTGCTGCTCCGAGGGCCTGGCTTTGAGTATTAAAGGCATAATCAACTATTTCCCACCTTCTCCTTTCTTCAAACCTTCACAAATTCCTCTCCTGTCCTTGTCATTTGTACTGATGACCTTGCTTCTCACCACGCTGAGAAAACAAAAGCATTAAAAAAACTCACATTATCACATGCAGCAACGTATCCCATCTGCCCACCACAGGTAGAATATCTATGCCCCCATTCAAAACTATCCATCCAGAGCACAGAATCCCTCCTGCTCTTGTTCACCCAAGGGCATTGCTTCAGGAATATTCTCTTCTATACTGCAGCATTACTTTTCCTCTGTACTGGACTGTGTCCATCAGCATGACATACAAACATCATTATTTCTCTTATCTTGAAACACAAAACCCTTATTTTGATTCCATCCTCCACATCGACTTTCACCCCAATGTTTGAATGTATTTGCAAAGAAATTATACAAGTTTTCCATGTCTGTTGTCACCAACTGTATTCGTGTTATTCTTAGTTTTTATGAAGGTCACCAATGAGATTTACATTGCTACATCCAGTGGTCAATTTCAGTCTCCCCCTTACTTTTTATTGGCTTCATTCATTTATTAACTGTCTCTTCCAGGTTACAGGTCAGAACACCACACTGTTGCCTTTTTTCTTTTTAGCTGTTGCTTCTTATCCCTGACCTCTTAACTTTAGTGTGCCCAAGGCTCAATCTTTTGTTCTATACCTATATTTACTCCTTTAGTGATATTCCCTATCACTACGACTTTACCACAGATATTAGATATTTAGAATTTAGACCAAAAAAATAACCATACACCAAAAATGTAGACCAAATTCATACTTTCACTTAAGCTTTCATCTGAAATCTACACTCGTAAATCCAGCTGCCTATGTAGCATCTCCATTGGATTATCAAATAGACATTTCAAACATAACATATTCAAGAGTGAATTTATTATATTCTTTCCCCAAACTGATTTCACCCAGTTCCCCCCATCTAGAACCATTTCCAACCTTCCAGTTGCTTGGGCCAGAAATCTCGAGATCACCCTTGACTCTGTCACACCTCACATCTAACATAACATGAAATCCTACTGATTCTTCAAAAAACATTCAGAGTCCCATATTTCTCACCACCTCTACTACTCTGCCCTTTTCTGACCCTCTTGCTTGGACTATTACAATAACCTCTGGGGACAGCTCCTTCATTCAACACTTGCTCCCTGACATCCACATCTCTTTTAACAAAGCAAAGAACACTCTTTTAGAATGCAAGTGTGTATGCGTAATCCTTCCACCTTCTCACCCTCCCAATGTTACTTCTTTGACATCATATCCTGTTACTTTTCTGCTCAAGCACTTTCTTGATACTGTTTGAACTTGCCAGGTATGTTCTTGCTTTCTTGTCCTTGCACTGGCTTTCCCTTCTCCCTCAAATGTCCTTTCTTGACTATCTGTATATAAAGTTCTCCATCAAGCCTTTGCTCAAATGTCACCTTCTTAAGGAGTCCTAATCCTGATCACTCTTTAAAATTGCAACTTGTCATCCTCTACTCACTACTTCTCTCTGGCTTTCCTGATTTCCATTACTCTGTTCATTTATTTTTATTTTCCCACAATATGCCATCTCCTTGGTTACTATGCTTGTTATTTATTTCCTGGAATATATGTTTCCAAGAAAAGAGGGGTTATTATCTTTTGTGTCCTAACCTTTTTTAAAAGTACCTAAAATACTGTCTGGCACATAGAGATACTCAGAAAGTTTTTGCTGAGTAAATAAATGAATAGTTTTTGTCATGTTTTAAGATTATAGATAATAGAATAAACTTTTATTAGTCAAGAACCAGAAGTCTTAGTGTTGTATAAATATGGTAATAAACACTCAGACAAAACACATGGAAAGACAAGAGTTCCATCTCTTTCTAGACCAATTTGCTTATCTAAATCCAAAGAAACCACTTCTCTCTACTTGGGAGTGGAACTTACTGATATGTGGGAAACATTCTCTTCCCTTAGCTTTGGCCTATGCTAATATCTCAATCAAAGTGAACTGCTATTACCTACTCACTATGTTAACAGAGTTGCCAACATTTTATAGTATAAAAATATGTCTCGAGGCATGGTATTTGGGCTATTGACAGAGTAAGGGAATCTAGCGGGTGTGGGATAATATTCAGTGTTGCACAGAGCCCTCAGGGTAATGTTCTCAAGAGTCAATGATTGGAGGCCAACTAAATAGCCTTGTTCCTTCAAACACGAACCTGGTTACTTTATCAAGAAAACAGATGTTTATTGCTTTCAGGCAGAAAATAATAAGTCAGGCAGGTTTACAAGCCCCCTTTCCATCTTGAAAGCATTTCTGTCAGCTTTTTCATCCTCAGAGAAAATTGCCCAATCAAGCCCTGAAAGGGAGATGATGAGTGGGCGTCACACTTGGCATCTCATTTCTTCTTCCCGGCCAGGGATATAGTGATGCTCTTGACCTCCCACTTAAGAAAAAACATTTTTGACAGCAAAGTTGTCTCAGGGCTTTTTCTTGGAGCAAAGAAACCAGGTAACCATATTCTAATGCAGAAAACCAAGGGAACCTGGCATTAGGCTCTCAGGACAGCTCTAATGATGCTTTAGAAACAATAACTCAACAGCTGGCATTTAATATAAGAGAGAGAGAGGAATCTCATGTCCTCCCCTAAAAAGTAATTTGGAACAGGCTAAAGGAGTCACCTAGAAAACCTATAAATCCTTTTTGATTATCCAAATTTTAGGATGATTTTTCTATACCTTTTCAGGAAAATTTATGAAAGAACAATGATGGTTATAAGGAATGGTCAGAGTCTTTGAAATTCTATATCCTGAATTCAGAGAACACTCATTAAAGTTCTCCAAACACAGAGGCACTCTTTTGAATACTTTAATTTTCAAGCATTTTAATAATGTTTTAAATATATATAAGATGACTACATGAAGAAAGAGAGGGTAGTAAGGTTTAGTTCACCTTTTGAGCTAGAGAATAGCCAGGACCAAAGGAGCCTGAGGAATCTTTATCCACACTGGGGTACATATGTCAACAACAAATGGGATGGGAATCCAAGCATTGCTTGAAGATTCAATCAATACCTGTTTTAAAAACATGTAATAGTATTATTCGCGTGGGTATGCCACTATGAAGGTCATTAAGCTAGTCCTTCAAGCTAGTCTGAGTTGCTTCAGAGTAAACTACTGTTAGTCATATATGTAGTCTGGATCCACCAGCTTCACTTTGCCAGCCGGGTGAGAACCCTCACCCTGTGTTCCCTTTATATGGTCTGTTTAATTTTCTATTTTTTTTCTTGTGGATGGGTCTTACCTCCCCCAACATGGTTAACTCCTGAAAGCACGGGTTTTGGAGCCAGGCCATCTGGGTTTATATCCCAAGTCTGTGCTTAGTAGTGGAGCAAAGAACCAGTCATTTAACATCTAAGTCTTCATGTACTCTATTTAAAAAGCAGAAAGTGATCAAAATGGTACCTCCAGTATAAGAAGAATGTAAGATTCCAGTGTTCAAGGTGATCTGTAAATTAAATACTATACAAATATTAATTTCCCAAGTGACATGTAACTCTCAGTGGCTCATGGTGTAGGTCAATAGTTTACAGTTGTTCACCTGATTTTCTTGGTCTTTGCTGAATCATCTCAGTCATTTTATCTTAAGAAATTGGGTTAGCTGGAAGGAAGAAGGAGAATATGAGAAAATTAGATTTGTGCTTCTATAGCACAGACATTATTGTACTTTTGTTGCCTCAGCCTATCTAAATATTTTACATTCATGAGACAGTCCTCCTTTTCATACACTTTCCAAAATAAACTCATAATTCATGAAGGTCATTTTTAATGTAATATCCCCAGTTTGGGGCATCTGATATTCAGATTAACCCACAAAGTTCTACAGTACCACTAGCATTTCCTCTTTCACCACACTCCCTCTAGCTATGCAAATTGATGCTTGTGCATAATGGAGAATGGGCTTTTCGTTTGGTTATTTTTCTCTAGAGCAGTGTTTCCCAAAGTGTGGTACTCATACCCCCGGGGGTACAGGAAAAGTTTGGTGGGGGTACGCATTGCACCGGAGTTTGGTGGGGATATGCACTGCACCATGCTTAGCTGCGCCTAATTCTACATTCTCATGAGTCAAATCAAGACAGTCTTGTGAGACTTGAGATGGTCCGGTGTGCAAATAAATGTTATTTATAATATAACTTTTATTTTTATTTTATTATGAATAATTTTATTTTTCGCTTATTATTATTTTGTGTGTGTACCAAAAAAAGAAAAGATAAATATATTTTGATTGTTATTAAAATACATCCTTTTTTCCCGAGGGGTACTCAGCATTACAAAAATTATAGAAGGGGTACACATATGTCAAAAGTTTGGGAAACACTGCTCTAGAGAAATGTACTTGTATAGACATTTAAATGATCTATACAATATTTCCATGGGTTCAACATAATGGGCTTCAAAATATTATTTGCCACCATGAAGGAATTATATCCATAAGAGGAAGTTATGGACATTTGTATACTATCTAAAAAGATTAATTTCAGAAAATATTAACTTAATAATCAATAAATTATTAATATAAAGCTAATCACTTTATTAGCAGGATAGTAACAAAACTGTAGGTGAAATTATGTTAAAATAGATATAGCAAATTTTGTCACTGAAACAAAACAATAGATGAAATGAAAAATAATATGAGTGTATATATCTTTTAGATTAGTGCTTTCATATTCTTGGGCTAAAATTCAAAAGAGAAATAGCTAGATCACATGGTAGTATGCCAGGTGAAATAAGTCAGATGAAAGAAGACAAAAAACAAATGATTTCAAAGAAAAAAGAAACAACAAGTCAAATTCATAGATACAGAGAGCAAATTGAAGGTTACCAGAAGGAAATGATGGTGAGTGGAAGGCTAAGTGGGTAAAGGGTGGCAATTATATGATGACTTTTGTTGATGAACACATTATAATGTATTCAGATATGCAATTACAATGTTGTACACCTGGAAATTGTTCTTAATTAATGTTATCTCAATAAAGAAAAGAGGTCTGTAAAAAAATAAAGCAGCTTTTTATATTCCATTCTCCCACAGTGGGTCTCTTTCAGTCCACATATTCTTTTATTACTACCACTCTTTCTCTTCTTTCTCTTTTTCCTTCCCAACATGAGAAAAACAAAAGAGAGGAAATGGTATATGGCACATTTTGTTATATCCATGAATAATAGATATATCTTGAATTTTCTAAATTTAAAAAAATGATACTTTTTAAGAAAAAGTAACATTACCAATATTTATTAAAGAGAGTACAGAAAGCCTAAATGTACTAATAAACATGACTGAATGGAACAATTACAAGATTATTCAAAACTAGTATGAACTTACAGGTGAAGTCTTCAGATCTTTCTATGATAACTAAAATACATAGACTGTCTCAAAATATAGGGATAAAATGGATGTATGATGTCAAAACTTGACCCAGTACCAAGTAAAGAACATTAAGCAAATCTCACCAAACATAGATGCTATTAATGAAAGCAAACAGCATTGTAGAACTTTCAAACATTTTAAACTTTTATACAGACACTGTCCCAAGTTACAAAACAGGTAAGGGACTTATATTTCTCTATGTATTTTGTAGCTTTACTTTGTAAAGTTTAGTGTGTAGTCAATTTTTTATGGACAAGACTGTTTTGATAAACAAGACAATGTGAGGTGGAAGATTGTAGATCATAAGCGCAGTCATGTAGCAGAGAATTGAAAGCTCCCTGGTTCAGCAGGAAAACTAGTTGCAAATGGATCAATGTTTTACATACTTTGCCTTATATCCTTAGATTAAACTGACCCAGAAGTCTACAGAAGAAAATGTAGATACATTTTTGTCTCAGTACTCAACAGAACTTAGTGGTCAAAAATTTATAGCACAATAATTGTTTATTTTAGGAAACTTTTATTTGTGACTTTATTTCAATAATTAGAGGGGTCTGTGTCCATTCTATAGTGACTGCCAGAGACCTTTTGAGAGGGGTTCTCCTCACAGCGCTGCTCTGAGAATAAATGATGATATATCTGCTGACTTATTTAATAATGAGATTAAAAACCAGTAAAAATACAATTTTTCCTTCATTGTAATATCAAGGTTATGTTCACTTTATAAGATATCAGAAATTGCTCCCTCTTTTTTAAATCTCTGGAGGACTATTTATCTCAGGATTATACAACAATTAAACCACAGAATATTAAAGTATAGAGCTTCTCAGCATATTTAACAAGTAAGTAGATATACTCTTTGACTCTAAGTTGGGAAGAGAGCATGAGTGATTTCTAAGCTTAATTTATCATAAAATCCTTCCTTCAAGGAGGCTATCTATTTTATAAAGTACACCTTGAGAAATATTCAAAATATTACAGTTAAATTTAAGAACAATAGAAGCATGTCAGAAAATATATTTTAACATTATTTCTGAAGAGCTTATAAAATACAAAAACATTAAAGAGTTTAACGGTTCAAATGTCAAAAAGGAGGAGGTAACATTTTCTTTCAGAGATTATATGATTTTCTCCTAAAAAATACAATGAGTTAACTGAAACTATAAAAGTAGATAAAAGGAATACAAAAGCATGCTATTATAACATGTAACATCTCTTATAAAATACTGCAAAGCAAAAGTGAAAATTGAAAACTCCTTCTGACCCTCCTATTAGTTATTTCTTAAAAAAAAAAAAAAGCAAAAATGTGAAAATAAATTAATAAAATTTTGACTTGGTGAGGACACTTGCTAAAATAATTTCATGAAGTGATTTTTCCAGTTTTCACATGCCCATTTGGTGGAGTCTGTCATATCAAGGATTTAAATCTGCCAAGTTCAACATTCTACTCTAATTTATTAAAAATCCATCTTTTCTGGCAAAGAATCAGTACTTCGTAGACTTCCTCATTTTCATCACCAGCTCGAGCAATGGTTTATTTCTCCCTGAAGAGCCATTTTTCATAAACACACTAAGGTTTTATCACTTAAGAACAGCTACTGCATCAGAGAGGAGAGCACAGCTAAGGTGAGCCACACATGGGAAGCCAGCTGCTCCCCTCGGTACTATTGTGACCGGCTCCCACTTATCATGCTCGCAGTGGGCACAATTCAAATCCATGCCCCCACAAAACTGCATACTACTGTGTGACATAAATCTCTGAAGTTGCTTACAGAGAACCCAAACGGTGATGTTACATCCTTCTATGCCCTGGGTCTGTTGAACTGCAGACAAATACAGTAATTTTATAGAGCCTTAAAACATTTCACTCTGGGTCACTTCGATTAATTCACTTTAGCTAAAAATATCCCACTGCATGTATCTTGTTGCCACCTATTAAAAAGGTGTGTATAATATCTGAAATTTGTGAGAGACTGCATATTCTAATGATGTAAGGTAAGTGCATTTAGCAATGAATAATGGATGGGCATCTTCAAAATAATACTGTGTGACAGATTATAGATCATCTAACATTAAATAATTCATCTGCTTAGTGCCCTTACATCATAAGGATGAGCCCCATTTAACACACAAGGAGGCATAGGCCTTAAGAGGTTAACTGGCCTTTTCAGGGCCTCATGGGAAATGGTTGGTAGATAGAGGATGGAGGATCAGAATTTCTTAGCCTTGAGCCATTTTCTCTGCTCCTTGGGTTTTGTTTTCCTGTGATTAGACGTTTTCTTATTTTAACTGGTTGAATGTTCTTGACCTATACTGAAATCTATTCATAAGCATAAGCATACAGCATAAGCATCATATAGACAGACATGCACAAAATGAGAAGATAGTCTAAGTGACTTGAAATTGTATGTAATGATTACATATGGAAAGAGAATACTCCTTAGCCTTATAAATCTTAACTAAGACCCCAAATACTAAAGTTTATTCTCAAACTCCATTTAAGACCCATCTGTCTGGGAGTCTTCATTATTAACTGTTATGAGTAGGTAATCCTAGCGTGATTATTCCACAGCCACATTTTTTTAAAATATATTTTTATTGATTTCAGAGAGGTAGGAAGAAGGGGAGAGAGAGAGAGAAAGAGAGAGAAACAACAATTATGAGAGAGAATCATTGATAGGCTGCCTATCCAAACCAGTTAGGGCTCAACAGGCCACATTTTAAGAGACACTAGAGGATAGCATAGTGCTTAAGAGTTCAGCCTTTGGATTCAGGTAGAACTTGATTAAAAATCTCTTGTCTAATATTGGGTTCCCTCAGAAGGAGACCATGAATTGGGTTTGAGTGCCAGTTTATTTGGGAGGTCATTCCAGAAGGAAGGAATGGTGGCAATATAAGGTGTAATAATCAGCCAGTCACTGTGAGCCACATTGAACTATGGATGACACCATGTCTCAAAGCTGCCCAAACCAAAAGCAAGAACACTAACATATGTATCTACTCATTTCTTTTTGTTGTCTTGTCATCTATTGGAACTGTTCCCAGAGCTTCCACCCTGGACTCTAGCCTGTCCTCCATGGACTCAGCATGTTCCGATGGCCAGGAGTAGCAGCATCCTAGTGGAAAGAAAGAAATACCAGACGAGAATGTGGCAGGAAAAGGGAACCTGAACTGACACAGGTGATGAAAGTATACATTTAAAATTTCAAAAATAAGAGAAAAGCAAGGGAAAGCCTCAGGCACGAAACCATGAAATGCGTAAGTGGGAAAATTAATAGGTGCAAATGTATTAATGATTAAGGATGAGAATAAAAGATTATTAGATAAGGTAAAACTTATAAACTTAACTTTATAAGACCTCTAAGATTATATTATTTTTGGAAAAGATAGATACTGACAATTTCTTTCAGTGCCAAGCCCTAACATCACTATTTACTCAGTTGTCCTGGGCGGATTGAGTCCTGCCTTAGAAACAGATACCAGCTAGAGCATCTGGCTCTCAGACACCTTTTTGCCTGACTTACATTTGTTATTTAACCTTGGCATGTTAGGGATCAAAAGATGGCAAGTGGGAACAAACAAACAAACAAACAAACAAACAAACAAAGAACGATGGCCAGACATTGGAACAGTTATCAAGGGCAGGACTAGGAGGCTGATGAAGGCTCCGCTCTCTGCTTTAGAGCCAGTTTAACCACCCCAGGCCCCAGAGTCCAGTACCTCTTTGGGGATTCATCCTCTCCACTTAAAATGCAGTTATTCCCTTCCCTCACTCTTTTTCTTATCTGAGGCATTATATTCTTTTTTTAAATATATATTTTATTGATATTTTACAGAGAGGAAGGGAGAGAGATAGAAAGCCAGAAACATCAATGAGAGAGAAACATTGACCAGCCGCCTCTTGCACACCCCCTACTGGGGATGTGCCCGCAACCAATGTACATGCCCTTGGCCGGAATCGAACCCGGGACCTTTCAGTCCTCAGACCGACGCTCTACCACTGAGCCAAACCGACCTCTGCTGAGGCATTATATTCTTAATCTTTATTTTTCACTGTACATACCTACTACAATCGACTAAATACATAATTCTCAGAGGCCCATACTAAATGAAAATATAAGTCTTGTTTAAAAATCAGGCAGGGAAATTGCCATTAAAGGCACTAAATTTGTATTCCTTTTTTATGTTTTGTTTTGTTTTTTTCCTCTTGGTATACCATGGAGGATTTTCAAATATATATATATTTATATATATATAGTTGTATATATAGTTTATATATATATATATACTTATATATAGTTTATATATATATACATATATATATAGTATATATATATATATATATATATATATATATATATATATATATATATAGTTGAATTCAGAGAGGAAAGGATATGGAGAGAGAGATAGAAACATCAATGATGAGAGAGAATCATTGATATGCTGTCTCTTGCAAGCCCCACACTGGGGATGGAGCCCACAACCCAGGCATGTGCCCTGACTGGGAATCAAACTGTGATCTCCAGATTCATTGCTTGACACTCAACCACTGAGCTATGCTAACTGGGTATACCACAGAGTTTTTATTAGCTTTTAATGTTATTCTAAGTGAAAAAAATAAAATAAAATAACACTTTTCTTTTGAATTATTAACATGAATGTTACCATTCATTTTTATATTATACAATACAAATTTAAATTGCAAATATAAGAGCATGTTACTTGAATGGGGAAATCAACAATTTACGCAATCTGTATTTTGCAGTTTGCACACATATGTGTTCTTTGTTCCTGCCGGTTCAGTGAAAATGGTATAGAAAATCAACTCAGTTTTTCAATTTCACTTCTTAATCTACATAGTCTCTACATTTTGTTTGCTGGTACATAAGAAAAGACTGGGGGAGGGGGGGCGGGGAAGCTCTGGGTTGTCCTACCATTTCATCTATGTCATTATTTTCAACATGCCCCCTATTGGCTAATACAGGAAAGTAACACAGATAATAATGGATTAATAGGGTTCGTTGGTTATTAGAGTTTCTTAGATGGAGTAGCCTTCTTTCTGAGTTCAAAGCAGTTTTAGTTCTAATGGAATGCAGTTCTTGGGGCTGTCATCACCCTTGCTTATTCAGTCGTGGATGAAAGAAACTTACCTCATACTCATTTTTATTAGTAGTGAATTCCCACACATGGTGGGTCACCTGGAACTGTGTATTCATGGTAAATACCATATAGAAATAGGGAGACAAGCAATGGGGGTGTATATCTCTTTTTCTCATTCCCATGCTTCATTAGCTATCAAACTTTAATTACAAAACCCATGTTCAGAGATAAAATTAAAAATTTCAAGAAGACAATGACAGAACTTTCAACCAAGCACAGTGTCCTTCTAAACATGGGCTCTGTGAGACTGCAGAGGTTTAATGCCCATGAAGTGTGCCTGACATGTGTGCTCAGTGTAGTTGTCCAGAGTGGTTATAGACCAAGTGTAATGAGAGGTCGTACAGAAGCTTCCATAAAACCTAATTCGTTGTGTTCCTAAAAACCGTCGTGTTGCTGAAGAACGGCTTTTAGCAAATACTAGTATAAATGTGTTTAGATACTTTTATGTGATTTTTTTAAAGTAATGGCTGTGATTTAAATTCAGATGACATGTAAGTATTATATTAGTTAATTTTGTATATAGATATTTTGTTGCTAGGAGTTTTACCAAACTTTTGGACTGCAGCCAGATAAGAATTATAGTTGGGCTGGCTCCCAGTTACGAAGACTGTAGACCCAAGTCCAAAGGTCAAGATCAAGGACTAGAGACTGGCTGCTTGGAACTATTAGAATTGAGAAAGTGATCTCAGAATTACAGAAAGAAATCTTAAAGTTCATTGATTTGTAGCACCTCATTTTCCTCTCACTTAGATTCTCATAAGGGGAATCCATTAGATATTAAGATGGAAGGAAATATATTGCATATTGAAGTTGATGTTTTTAAACTGATGGTTAAACATGAACAAGATAATGCTTGGTTAAGTAAAACTTAAACAATCTAGCTATACTCAAAGGAATATGGTCATAGAAACATGAATTGAGAAGAATAGTAGCTAATCACAAACTTATGTGTTTTGCAAACGACCTTAGATCTAATGCCAGTTCCATGACTCTACAAGAGCCATAATATCTTGTATAACACTAGTGTTTGTCACAGCAATAATATATCTTGAGTTATTCAGACACCTGTCATTTGGCCTAGTAATATTGGGAAAGTGACAATAATACTCCAAATTTCTCTGGAAGATAAGATAAAACTATGACCCAACTGTATGAAGGGTGAGTCTAAAATCCAGGTACAAAGAAGGATTATTCAGAAGGCACAGATTTTTGCAATGACAAAGCCAAAAGTAAATCCTAACTTTCCTGCCCTCTCAACCCATGTTCTTTATTCAAATACATTTTGGTCTGTATTTTAGGTGATTTTATCTGTGGTCTTAAATGGAGTTTTACAAGGTTAGTAGAGTTTATGCAGGCTGTCACATATGTTTTAGTAATGCTGATGTTAAGTTCTGCATGTGTTTTATTTTATTCCCTTAGTAATCTTAAAAGTAGGACACGAATTATTTAAAGGGGAAAAGAGATTATTATTTTAGTTTAAGAGTCTCAACAGAATGAGGAAAACTTGGAAAGTGTCAAGAGTTCTATATTCCTATTAAGTGTGACTCAAAAGCCACCCTTGGTTTTATACTATCTCAATCTATAATTTTAGCTCTCCCTAGCATTTTCCTTTCAGGATTGCACAGCAGCTAATCCTCATAAAGGAAAAACCACACAAGAAATTTAAACTCTAACACTGTTGCTAAAATTCCTAAAGGAAAACATATTCTCCCTCCTCATGACTACAGTAAATTGACTACATGAAATAAAGTTCAGCTTATCCCTTCAATATTCACCTTTGGATAGAATTCAAGCCATATTTAAGAAATGTATATAAAATCAGGCATGATCAGACATAGATTATCTGGAATACACTTTGTGGTCTCTGCAAGTAATACTTCATGTATGAAAACATATTATTAGGGGGGAACCACTGACAAAACACATATATAACTTAGTTACCTAATTCTAGTAAATATCAAGGTACCTATAATATATACATCTACACTTACAAAGAATTTCAAAGAAACCCATAAACAGGGTCATTTTTTTGTTTTATTGTATGCAAAAACAGCTATTAGGGGCACCCCAAAATGTCTCCCCAAATATAAGTAAAAAGTAAGAAATTGTTTATTTTATTTTTGCCCCAAATGAAAATAAAAATAAGAATCTTATTTTCTCACCAATATGACATAATAGAAATTTTCTCTCCAAGATTGTTGTTTAATAAGAGATCCTAATACTGCCGAAACCAGTTTGGCTCAGTGGTAGAGCTTTGGTCTGCGGACTGAAAGGTCCCGGGTTCAATTCCGGTCAAGGGCATGTACATTGGTTGCAGGCACATCCCCGGTAGGGGGTGTACAAGAGGCAGCTGGTCGATGTTTCTCTCTCATCGACATTTCTGGCTCTCTATCTCTCTCCCTTCCTCTCTGTAAAATATCAATAAAGTATATATTTTAAAAAGAGAGAGAGAGATCCTAATACACATACCAGTGAAAAGTAATGGTGTGTGTGTGTGTGTGTGTGTGTGTGTGTGTGTGTGTGTGTGTGAAAGAAAAAGAAACAGAGGGAAAGAGGGCAATATTTAACATAAGAAATGAAGAAGAAAATTGGGAAGGCAAATTTAATATAAAACATGTAAATTTTACCAATAATCTGCTTAACCTCACTAGAAATCAGAGAAATTGGTATTAAAACCATAATGAGATACCATTAGATTGGTAAAAATTTTTAAAGGCTGACAATAGTATACGTTAATGAGGATATGAAGCAATTGGAACTCAAATACATCCCCCATTTGATTACATATTAGTATAACCACTTTTAAGAACAATTTTACAATATCTAGTAAAGTTGAAAGTATACATTTTTAACCAAAATAAAAACCACCCACATATCTGTCCATTGGAATCTGAAAAAAAATAAATGAAATGCTAGTCACAAATCAAAATTAATGAACTGGAACTATATTATTAATGTGGATGAATCTTCATAGATATTGTGAAAAAAGAAAAGTATAATAAAAGATATACAAATTATCTTTTATATAAAGTTTATAAGTATTCACTTATATGCACTAATTTTAAATGCTTGAGAATAAAAAGCATGTGATTCAGCAAAAACCACACACGGGCCTGGGGAGATGAGATTGGGGGTAGCATAGAGAGGCTCCCAATTGATTTGTCATTGTTCTTCTTATGCTGAACGATGAATCATAAAGTTTCATTGTATTATTTGTATATCTTTCTGTGTATCTTAAATAAGTTCTTATAGGTATTAAAAGCCCTACTCATAATATGACAAACACATCACACACTTCCTGAAATAGCATAATAGTGAGGGCCTGGCTGGTAGCACACTTGGTTTTCAGGATATTTCAGCCTTCTATGATGAATCTGCCTATTAGTCAAGAAAAATGGCTTTGCACTGGACACTCTAACATTTCCAGGGAATTACTAGAGCTATCAAGAACTGCCACTGTGGAAGGGAATGATGCTTTTTTTTTATGTAAGAATGCCTTTGGGAAGTGTTTTAGAAATGGTCTACATTTTTACCACATGCATATATTCAGGAGTACCTAAGCCAGGCATTGACTGTGATGATGCAGACCGGTGTTCTGCCTATAAGCTAGCAAAGATATTGCTAAACCTGTTTAAGGACTTAATGTACAGCCAATGTTCCTATTTTCTGACAAAATGATGATGATGAATGGGTCAGCGGCTTCCCTAGAATGCTTCAGACTCTCTAGAGATGGGGCTTTCATATAAAGGAATGCTCTTCCTTGTCCCACTCCTAGATCAATACAAAAACCCAGCCTTGGATTTCACAGTCGGTGGCCCCGGGTTGCCTGCTTCAGGCTCCCAGCCTCCCCTACATGTAAACATGGCTGTGTTGTCTTCTGGGTGGTGTCTCCCTCCAAGGACAGAGTCCGATTTCTCATTAGTTTGCAAAATAGCCTGATGCACTAACTGTATTTTCCACTGAAATTCCCAACAGTGAGTGAGTCACACTGAAGATCCTGTTGTAGCCAATCTGAGCAACTTCCTCATATGTACAGCCACAGAAAAGTCAAGAGCATAATATGTAGAGTCTGGCTTGAACTCTAGATACATCCATGGACCTATAGGTACTTGAGCAGCATAGGGCTTATTAGAGTGCTCTCTTCTTTTAATTATAAACTATTAAAATCCACCCAAGAATTATAACTGAAAACAAGAGCCTGAAGTCATAATGAAATCAGAATTCCTGTATTTTTCTGTGAGGGAAGCAAGGCAAGGACATTAGAACCACTTGATAAGCACTAAATAAATCATATTCCCTTACCCTGGTGCAGAGGGACCCAGCACTTCCTCTGCTAGGTCCAGCTGATTGATCTCTATAAAAATCTCAGCAGGCACTTATGTCTCAGCAGGAGCTGAGCTGGGATGAAATCATGGAGTGTCTAAGGACAGCGCCCCCTCTCCCCATTCCCATGGCAACTGTCATTCTCACAGGAACTTAAGAGATGTCTCGGATTTGAGATTTCTCTTGGAATGCCCTCTGACATGGAGATGTCTTATTAAATTTCAAAGCTTCAAGTACTCACACTCACGGGAGTCTTCTATTGTACTGGGGTAGGGAAATGTTTTCCTTATTGGGAAACAAACCTTGGCCAGTTGGTGGAATATATAGGTTGGCATATTTGCTCAAAATAAGGCAGACTTCTTCATGTAAGTAGTCCTAACCAGTCATAAAGTGGTTTAGCTCAGAAATCCAAGCATTCTCTGACATGGCAGTAACTGGAAGAGAGGACAGGTGTCTAATAATCAAAGGTGATCCAGAAAAAATGAACTGAGGGAGGTCCCTGACAATACTGAGATTATATCTGAATTTCCCACAAAGATTGAATTAATGCTATTGGGATTCATGACTGATGGTAGCATCCATTCATGCAAACCAATGTCCAGAATAAATAAACTGAATATATGGGAAATTTAAAGAACTGAAAGATAAGCATAGGGTAGGCAGAAAACCAGGAGATATGGGACTGGGGCTGGGTGGAATCTGGTTTGGGTTTTGTTTCTAAGTATCTGAGTAACTTTGAACTGATTATTTGAACACTCAAGCCTAGGTTTCCTCATGTAAAACATCAAGTGACTGGACTAGATGTTTTCAAATTCCCCTCTTTATTCTTGAAATCTAGAATTCACACCCTTGACAAGATTAAAGGGAGAGCTATGGGGCCATTTTAGGAAGTCAAATTCAACATTTGTAATTTCTGAAGATAAGCCTGCACTAAAGAAAGTTTCAGGTAGAGATAAATAATAATCAAAGTGATAAATTTATCTTCCTAAAAGCAGGAATATGTGACAAGTCCAAAACTTTACTTTTTAGAGTTGGACTTTTCCAAATGAAAAGAAATGGTGAAATTCCAGTCAGTTCTGTCTTGTAGTTTCTCTTTCTTCATATTCTTGACAGTAATTTAATGTTTTCTGAAGAGGGATGAGGTACAGATACATAACTAAACAGCTGTCAGTGAAATTCTCTCCCACCTTTATTTTAAACCAAACATAGAACAGATCAGAACACGGGATCCTGAGAATTAATCAGTCTCCTGTTGGTTCTGCTATTCTCTCCTCATGTCTCCACGGTTCAGTATAAGAACACAAGAGTAGAGAATTCTGATTCCAGTTAAGTAGGGTCAGGATACCTGGTGCTGTATCAAACTGTCCTTCAGAGTGTAGATGAAAGTACCTTCCATGCTTTTCTCTAAGAGCAAGGGACTGCTCCTGAGTTCCCAGCACTTAGTTCTATCAGCGGCATGCTCACCAAGTTAAATAACCGCTCTACAAAGGGGGCTGTAGTAATAGAATAAAATGATTCAGTTAATGCTATGGGTTTCAAAGTCACAAAATCCCAGAAGTCCTCAAAGCTCAGAAAGGGTCATATTCTGGCCACACAGAATAAATATGAAATTGGCTTTATTTCACATCATAAAAGCCTACGATAAGAAACTCAAAGATGAAATGTATGAAGCATATGTGAAGAACAAAAAGCTTTCCATTTTCAGTACCTTCAATACATTTTGTCTTTATTTAACTTAATACCATATGTGGTATCTGGAATGGGAAACTGAGCCAATTCTGCACTGTCGTTTATATTTTATAATTAGGAGTGGTATATAATAGATGAACATTTGTGCCTTTTTTTTTTAAGAGCCTATAATTTTGAGCCAAATGAAACCCCCAACTAGTACAGATTTGAATTAACCCAGCAGCTTATGAGTTAAGGAGGGAAAACGCAATGTCAAATGCCTTTTCTTAATTTAACAAACGTGAAATGTTTCTCCCTGCAGTGGTGATCTCTGGGATTTCCTGGTACTTATATTTCACCTCAAAGAATTCCCAGACCCCACACAGAAATCAGTATTACCTTTAATATTTCCAGAGTTATAATATCTGGCAAATCTAATAAGCTCTTGAAATCTAAATGTTTCCAACATAATAATTTTTGAACTAATGGGGAAAGACTTGTAAATCACTATGCAACAAACACATATTATTGCCAATTATTCTTTGCAGTAAATTTATTCGAGAAAATATTGTAGGAAAGCTCTTGAAAATTTTTATCAACCTAACTCTTAAAAAACAAGTTCACTACCAGTTATCTTAAGCTTAGAAAAGACAATAAGGTCAACATATTTTTATTTTCCTTAATGTAGCCACACAACTTCACTATGTATATTCATCGTTAATATGCCCTCTGTTGTTCTCCGCTCTCATTTCCTAAACTGCGATTGTGGGTAACAGTGAAGATGTTTTCACTTATATCTTCTTTTCCTACTGAGATTCCTGTCCTTGTCATTATATAATAGGAAAAACTTTATTCAGTGAAAACTGAGCTCTAGCAAGGATGATACAAAGAGAAGGTTCCTCACACTCTGAAGATTGCGTGGTTCATAATAATGGAAGATTCCTTGTATAGGTCATCAGAAAACAAAACAAATACCACAATATTGCTGAATGAGCCAATATAAGGTCCACAGACTTAGAGAGGGGTTTTTTGGTGGTGGTGGGTATTTTTTAAAACAGCCTCTTCAATGAGCTCACTCCCCTTCCATGTATCCCTTCAATCTCTCAAGCACCTAGTGCCCTATGCTTTCTATGAAGCCTTAATAAGAACCTAAAATTATATTTTGGATTTATCCTGGGGTGTGAATGGTAACAACACAAAGCATTTACTATCTGGAAATCCATTTGTGTTTGATGGGGATGGGGAGCTTTGTATTAAAGAAATGACCTTTCCTGAGAATATCTAGTATAGCCATTGGTGGGGTGATTTGTCAGAGAATTGAGCTTTCTTATTGCTCTCTCTGACGATTATGCATAAGGCCAGCCCTGAGCAGGACTTCTTTTTACCACAGAGACAAGGTTCAAGGTCTGATCATTTATTTACTGTACTAGAGGACCAATGCACAAAATTTGTGCAAGGGCCTTGGACTTGGCCCTCTGCTGCCACCATGGCCGCAGCCCGCCCCCTCCCCCCCTGTTTCCTCCCCTCCCCAATCACTGTGGCTTTGTCTGGAAGGAAAGACATCTGGTCTAATGAGCATATTATGCTTTTATTGTTATAGATAACACATAGATTTCATCAAGATTTGAGGGAGTGAGGAGTTGAGAATGATAGAGACACTGAGCAAGCAAGAGAAGTCCCCATGGTTTACCAGGATTCAAAGGCCATTCCAGCCAATACGTTAAAGATACTTGGTTTAGGTTGCAAGCTACTGTCCTATAGGATGCTTCTTTCATGTAATATGATCCTATTAGGGCCTCCAAAAGCTCTCCTAAAGTTAATTTTGGAAAGAAAAAGTACAACCTCCATATCATCTGCTCCTCCCATTCCTGTTCCATGTAGAGCTGGAAGCCCCTGGAGTGACCAGTCTGGAGTGTGAAGACTCATATTAACAATCTCACAGAGTTAGCACTGTATTTGCAATCTCGTATTATTTCTAGTAAACAAGAGAGATAATACACCAGGTCAACAGTGACAAAAGATGGACACTTGTCTTTTCAAAAACAGCAAAGCAGGAAAATCCTTTGATTCTTTGGTGCCTCCTCTTCTGAAGAAAACCCTTTTCTGTATCTCAAACCATTATCAAGTCCCAAGAAATGGAAAGATCAGCTATTTTAGCCTTGTCCTGCTCTTAGCTAAGATGCTGTGCTCTGTGGTCACTGATGTGTTACAGAACTCCTCAGCCCGGTTTAGTGGGAAAGCTGCCCATAAGCTCTGCTTTCAAAAGCAAATAACTAACACACTGTTCTTTAGGTACAGAGGAGACTTGTACTAACTTGGCCAGGCACGGGGTGGTCCATCACCGGGAGGAATGAGTATACAGAAGGTTTGCTTATCATGTTAACCCTCATGGAGAAGCCACCGAGGACACATGTCATTGTGTAACTAAGAGATCCAGGCCCAGCAGGAGACCAGGCTGCTTTGGAGTGGTTGGTCTTGGGGAGTAAAAGACGTCCCAACATGAACATGAAAGTTACACACTGGGGCTTCCTAACATGATGGAGAGTTCTGTCAATTTCAGCAGCATTCCTGCAATCCCCCGGTACCACTTCCTAATGTGACCTTTCAAAATAGGAGACCTTAAAGCCACAAAACCACTACTAAAAATCCCTCTAATACTTTGGCACTAAAGTGTAGGCTCAGGAGAATTTTTAGCCTTTAGTCTATAGTTTTCTGGCTTTAGCTAGCTTAGCATGATCCATAAAATATCTGGAATACATTTTCAATCATGCATAATTTATTCTTAAGGTCTGGAGCTAAACCAACAGAAAATGCTCTTTGGAGGGTCATTTCATATATCGGAGCCTGAAAAATTAAGAAACTCTTTAAATTGATGTAAGACAAAATGTCTAAAAGCAGTGGGCCTCAGGATCTTCTCTGATCTTATAATTTGTAGGTTGGAGGAAAATCCAAATTATTATTACCTATATAAAGTATAAAGCTGAATCTCTATGTAAATCTTGCACAAACTCTTCACAGAATTGTCAAATGTCCATTAATCTTTTCTTCAAGGTGTAAATTTGTCACCCAGCCCACAAAACTCTTCATTATAATTCTTGTCCTCACTGTTTACTCTCCTCTCTCAGCTTCTGCAGCATGGCTGATCTACAAATATTTGTCACATAGCAAATATTTGCATCTGGCCACAGAAACCAGCCCAGCTATTTTGAGTGGAAAGGGATTTGATACAGAGATTGGGGTGCTCACAGAACTACTGCAAGGCTTAGCAGAATTGGCTGTAGGCTGAGCATGTAGGAGTCTTCCCACAAGACCTCCTGAAGGGCTTACCAGAGGGAAAACACCTCTGCCACATCCCCAACACTGCATGCCAGGGGAACTACTAGGCATGAAGGCTATTTGTGGAGCTGAGACTAGGATTTTTGGAAGGCACTGGTACCACCTCTGCAACTGCCCCTCCAGACCCACAAAGTGAGTGACTAGATGCTGCTATGTGGCTTCAGAAAACAAACAAATAAACAAACAAACATCTCTATGACCTGGCTTCCAGCAAAAACAGGTGAAGCAGCAATCAAAAGTCTCCTGCCTCACTCTGTCTTCTAATACTCATGTAATGCCTCTAATTGGAAGAATCTAACTGATGACCAGAACTCTAGCTTTAAAGGAGTCTGGGAAATGTAGTTTTTAGCCTCTACCCTCTGTAGCACAGAAAAGCACACTCTAAGCAATGAGCAATATAGGGTAGGCGAGTATCAACTTATCATAGCAACCATCAACACATATGTTACTACTATTCACAGGTGTGTGATTTTTCCCTACTCTCATGTTTCCTTAAAACAACATTTGAGAATAAGACCATATTTCAAACTCTGAATGCCTCTTAGTAACCTACAAAAAATCATGTTCAATAAATAATTGTGGGTTGATTGCTTCACCAAATAATCTTTATTTTTCTTGGAAGCATGCCTCTTAATGTGTTTGTTAAAATGTTCAATAACACGCCTCCCTCGTAGGTAGGGTATTTTTAGCATAGTTTATTTTATATAATTTTTTGATACCTGAATATCTTGCAGTAACTTGAGGTCATCATTCTGAACATTTGTAATCATCGTGCAGAAAGAATGGAGGAAGAGGCACTTGAGAGCAGATTGCATCCAATCTAATATGCCACATCATAGCTATTTAAATAAAAGTGCATCAATCTTAATAGTCATGCCATATTTTATCTTTCTAATAAAATCTGAATGTAGAAAAATCTGTGTATTTTCTATAAATGAGTATAACTCTAGATAATCTAAACCTAAGAAGTAACAGCGTAATACTAACATATTGTACACCCTAATACATATTAAACCCCCATTCCCATATTGATTATCCATGCAGAAAAATATTTTCCCCAAATCTTTTCCTGCAAAGGTAAGAAGGTTGCCTGTGGTGACCACTGGAAGAAGTCCATGAATCAAAAGGTCTGATTGCTATAGACATAAATCCCAGAGAGAAAGTGTGACTTGCTTTGGGTCACACACCTGGTAAGTAAAAAAAATAATAATAAAAAAAAAATAAAAACCTAAATCATAAACCTAGACCTTCTGATTAGCTTAATGCCTTTTTCACTGCACAATGTATTATGTGCTTCTTTTTATAATATAATTGAGTTTTCACTCCTGGAAAAAAGAATATGCTTAAAGTCCATTCAAGGATCTCCAGATCCACTGCCATGTATAAGAAGAGGTTTGATTTTTTTTTTGGAGGGGGTGAGGTATTCCGTAAAACACACATACACACTACCATCTGGTTAAGGTGGTGGTTTCAATATAGATTAACAAAGGTGATAGGTTCAGAAGGAAACTCTCAACCTCCCTTCAGCTATGCAGTTCTATTGATTCCAGCCACTTCATGTAATAATTTACTCAACAAATTTCTCCTCATATCCACATAATGACTTAAAAATTGAAATAGTTTGGTGATTTCACTTCAGTATATGATAATATGCACCTTCAAGAAAGGTTATCAGCTCTATTCAATTTGATGAGGGAATTGGGAAAATGAGTGTCTTAAATATCATGCATTGGTAGTAAATGTTACGCTGGAATGATGAAGCATTTCCAGGAATTGAGACATCATAGACTCAGTTTTTCTGAGAAGAAAGAGTACACAATAGACTTGGGGAGGGGGGTAGATGAAGGAGGAGGCAAGCCAGTAAGTGGGAAACTTCCCAGGGCCAGCAAAATGAGATCTTCTATTATCATCTTTCTAGTTCTTAGTGAGACTTTAATCTTATTTTCATTGAATTTAGTAATTGTTCATATCTGCAAAGATAGAGTCCATAGTGACCAATGAAACACAGAACAATAATCTGATGATACAATGACCTATAGAAAAATTCCTCCAAATGCCTTCTCTGTTCTCTCTCGGCATAATGTCTAAAGTAATGAATGTTAGCAGCATAATAAGGTCCTTCCTTCTCTATCAGGAGAAAATCTGATAGCAAATATATATTCTAAGGCACTATGCTTACTAAGCAGTATAAGTAAAAGTCACTAACAAAATGTCAGTTATTCTGCCTTTATCAATGTAAGCCAATTTCTAGGGTCCAAAAGACTATTCCATAATGAAAGAATACTAACTATCTTTTTGTAAAGAGCTTATTGCGTGCAAGGTTTCTATTAGTCAGTGTTGACATTTACAGTTGCACACACGTGCACGCGCGCGCGCGCGCACACACACACACACACACACACACACACACACACAAAACCTTTCTGTGCAATAATGCCAATTAAAAATTTTTAATTAAATAAAAAGAAAGAGCCCTAGCTGGTTTGGCTCAGTGGATAGAGCATTGGCCTACGGACTGAAGGGTAGGGGTTTGATTCCAGTCCAGGGCACATATCTCAGTTGCAGGCTGCATCCCCAGCCCTGGTCAGGGATATAAGGGAGACAAACCTTATATGAATCAATGTCTCACTCACATTGATGTTTCTCTCTCTGTCTCTTTCCTGCCCTTCCATTCTCTGTGGAAATCAATGGGGGGGGGTATCCTTGGGTGAGGATTAACAACAACAACAATAAAATAAACAAATGGTGGCTTATTAGGAGAAAACTGATATTCATGGGGTAGTAAATTAGGGAAAGAAAAATATTGGCCGACAACCATAACAAGGAAGATCCCTAGGAAGACCTTAGCTAAATCAATAAATAGCGCAGAGGTGGGCAGAATAATAAAAGTTCAGAAAGGCTCTTTTTAAAACATATTATACACTAAGAGTAGAATGCTATTTTTAACAGCTTTCTGGGGAGGAGTAGTCAGTGTCCTGGAAATACAGAAACTAGATCATCAGCTAACATCAACTAAGCATTTACTACGTTAAGAACTTTACACAGATTATTTCATTCAGTCCTTGCAACCAAATCCATGAGTTAGGTACTACTACTAATAAAATGCACTATTTATTTAATATTTATAATGTGCTGATCATTACTTTAATCATTTTATATAAATTCACTCTTTGAGTCCTCATAATGGCTCCATAAAATAGGCAGTAGTTTATCACCATTTTATAGAGATGTTAAAAACCTTGCCCAAAGGATCACACCACCAAGAAGAAGAGCCATGCTTTGAGCCCATACTTGTGGTGTGTGTGTTTTTTTTTTTTTCATTTTCCAGAACAATATTATCACATCTTCTTGCCTTCATTTGTGTAACTGATAGTTGTTGAAGGACAGTTGGGCAAGCACCACTCCATGAGTTGAGAAAACATAAGTGACCAAGAATATTCTCTGCACAGGTTTAATTTTCCCCCCTCATGATATTCTGCAAAACATATTCTATCTGGCTCTTATTAAGCCTCATTTGAGCAAATATTTGGATGCAGTGGGATAATCAGTCATGTGGAAATCCAGGGAAAGAGTGGTCAGCTGGAGGGGCAGTTCATTAAAGTCCTAAGATAGAAGCATGTGTTTCAGAAAGAAAATTCCAGGTGGAAGAGACACCTTGAGCAAAGGCTCTAAAGTAGGGTCATGTATAGCATGTTTGAGTTAAAACAAGGACAAAACACCTAGAGCAGAGAAGTAGCAGCTCAAGGTGCTCACAGGGGTTAGACCACATGAGATCCATGAGACTACAGCAAGCACATCAGTTTTCACTCGAGTGAAAGGGAGAGGGAGAGCCACTGAAAATTTTTGAGCTAAAATATGCTGTGATGTGACATTTCTTAAAAGGATCTGTCTGACTGCTGAGATGAGAATAGACTTCATGGGGGACAAAGGTAGGAGCAGCAAGTACTTGGTAAGCCAAGATGGTAAAGGCTATGGTGGAGCAGGAATGAGAGGGAAGATCAGGAACTCGGGTTTGAATATACACTGAGTTCAATGTGCTTCTTGGACTTCTGAGTGAAATATCAAGTCCATTTTTGATAGGACTTTGGGAGAGAGATCTAAGCTAAATATATAAAATTTGGAGTTCCCAGGACATAGATGAAATTGAAAACTAAGAGGCTGGATAAAACTAATAAGCTATTGGATATAGCTAGAGAGAAGGCCAACAGACCTGCTCTGGCCTCTCTAACATGAAGAGGAGGAACCAGCAAAGGAAACTGAGAAGGAAAAAGCGAGGCAAGAAAAATTAATGGGTGTCTGATGTTCTGTAAGACCAAGTAAGGAACATATATAAAAAGAGTATTTTAACCAACTCTTGGTAAACAGGTCTTACTTTCAACATTCAATTGCTTTTCATTTATATCTGATAGCTATTGCTTTCATCACAGCTAAGCTCACTTATGAACGTGCAGGTCAGCTAGGGGCTGGTTGGTGTGGAATAACCTAGGCTTTGCTTATTCAGCTCTGCTCCACATGGTTTCTAGTCATCCAGGGAGAAACCAGGAATGTTCTCATAGCAAAAGGGAGGTGTCCAAGAAAGCATGAGAGTAAGAGAGAGAGTGCAAAATAATTCACAGGCATCTTGAGGCCTAGGCTTGGAACTTAAACACTGCCACATTGCCATTTTATATTGGCCAACGCAAGTCGCAAGGCTAACCTATATTCAAGGTGTGGAAAGTAATGTTGATCTCTCCATGAAATGGACTGCAAAGAACATGGGTATAGAGAGGAGTAAAATTTGGGGATATTTTTGCCATCACCCTCCACACCAGTCCTTATTACTCTGAAGCTCCAGTTTCTATCAGGAAGATAGCATCAAAAGTTTAGGAACTGTACCTGCCTGTGATTGTGACTGTGATGCTCTCCTTGTCTTGTCCATATAGATCTATCCCTGCCACAGTGCCCACAGCTCTTGTAATTGGAACACGCATCAAAGTGGTTAAATCGGGGACTGCCACGTAGCAAGCATTCAGTAAGTGCTAAGCAATCACCATAATTCTTCTTTAGCATATTGCAAGTCATCTGAAATGTTCTCTAATTATTTGTAGGCAGTAGTCTTGCCAGTATCCCTAACTAGGCCATAATCCCCTTAACGAAAATATGTTTTATATAGTTTCAGTGCATTAGTGGCCAGCACAGTGGGAGGCACAGGGCAAGTGCTTAGTAAAACCTTGTTAATTAATAAGGATTGATTGAAAGTCTAAGGAGATTCTTATAGTTGGAAAATCATCACATAGTTAGAACATCATCAAGCACCATTAAACCTAGTAATGCTAAAAAAAAAAAAAAAAGGCATGCCATCTTGGAGAGAGTTGTTTTTAGCAGCAGGATTATTCTCTCTGAGGAAATTATCTAAATATTCTCTCACCATTTTCACATTAGTTTTTACTGTTTAACTACTTGAAATTAAAGGTGTGAAATTAGACTTCTAGAAGATGGATAAAAGCAGGTATTCATCATTTTAAGCACATTTTATATATTCATCAAATATATTGTCACATTCAATCAGTATGCTGCATGGAACTTCAAAACAGATCCTGCCCTTGCTGGTGTAAAGCTTGAACCAGAGAAAAGGAAATGCAGGCTCTCAAAATTAAAGTGAGGGGCTGGGCAAGAAGAAATATAAACATGCAGCAGAAGGAAAGTATTAGCAAATGTGTAAAAACTTACAATAACCTTGGTGTCTTGCTAACTTTTGTGCTCTATGGCTGTGTTTGAACCATAGACTCTATTGTTCCAGTATCAGCTATCCCAATTTAGGAGAGAAAAAATTAGTGGAGTAGTTTTTAAAAGAGTAAACTTTAAAATAAGATGTTAAAAAAGCATTCACTGAATGATTTCCATAGACCCAGAATATCTTGATTATTTAAGATACTAAATTATCCATAAATAACAAGTCTGCCATGGATTTCAACCCATGTTTTTTAGAAATCAAGTCAAATCAAAATCAGATTGTCTCAACCGAATAAAGTCACAGTGAAATGGCTATCTTTTAAAACCATTCATACACTTCTCCAAGCTTCACATTAAGCTCAGGCTCACAATTGCAAGTATATGGATTATTAACTTTGTTCTTTGTGCAGCATCAACTGGAATAAAATTAGAATTCAAATCGTAGGAATTGGAACATTAGATGTCACGAGGCATTTTTAATTTTTAAATATTTCTATAGGTTTGGATTTGTCACTACATTTAAAAGATATAAACTTATGTTCACTCTGTAGACACATAATTGTGTTACTGTTGCTGAATATAAGAGCTTTCTTTGCTGAGATTTTAGAAGCATTTTAATTGTATAGTATTATGTCTGAAAATTTAGACTATATAATAAGAATACTTAATTATAGTGGCTTAAAATGGCATATGAATTTTGTGGCTAAGTGATCAGTCCTCCCTGACCTTGTCCACTTTACTTATTTTCACTGCCATATTTGAATTCAGGAATTATATCCCAATGGTAACTAAGACAGGTTATATTTCAACATTCAGAGCTCTTCTCCCCTCCCCATCTCTACTCTCTTCCTTTCCCAGTTCATTCTACTTACTGCCAAATTAATCTTCCTCAAATAATAGATTCCTCATATTAGTTCCTTCCTTAAAAATCTTCAATAGCCCTAACTTGTTTGGCTCAGTGGATAGAGCATCAGCCTGTGGACTCAAGAGTCCCAGGTTCCATTCTGGTCAAGGGCATATACTTTGGTTGTGGGCACATCCCCAGTAAGGGGTGTGAAGGAGGCAGCTGATAGATGTTTCTCTCTCATCAATGATTCCCTCTATCCCTCTCTCTTCCTCTCTGTAAAAAAATCAATAAAATATATTTAAAATAATAATAATAAAAATCTTCAATAGTTCAATTAAGCTTTAAGAATAAAATCCAAGCTGATACTGGTTTGGCTCAGTGGACAGAGCATCGGCCTGCGGACTGAAAGGTCCAGAGTTCGATTCCGGTCAAGGGCATGTACCTTGATTGTGGGCACATCCCCTGTAGGGGGTGTGCAAGAGGCAGCTGATCGATGATTCTCTCTCATCAATGTTTCTGACACTCTATCCCTCTCTCTTCCTCTCTGTGAAAAATCAATAAAATATATATTTTTTTAAAAAAGAATAAACTCTAAGAACCTTAGCTTGGCCTCTTACTGAGTAACCAAAGCCTACCTCTACTAGGATTCCCTTGCTCCTTTACAAAATACCTCCATTCAGGTAGTTGGGTAGTCATTCTCTTCTCAATATATATTGTATTTCTCATTTAACAAAACAGTGAGACTTTCTATATTGACTCATATAAAGTTTAAATCCCTGCCTTCTCTCCAGATGTCTAATTCCAATGTTATTTGCAAAGCTCAGCCCAAGTCCTCAGACATAAAACTTTCTCTTACCAAAGGAATGAAAACTAGAAGGAAGCTACCCAGTATCATTTCTCCTCTTTTTCCTTTTAACAAATATCTAATTTTTCATATTCATAAATCTGTGGTTTGATAGTTTTCATCAGTTTGGAGAAAGCCTTGACCATTATCTCTTCAACTACTGCTTGCTTCTGAACTCTTTTCTTCTTCCTCTCCTAGAATTCCTGCTGTGATAGCATTCTATATGTCTCTTATGCTTTGTTTTGTTGTTATTGTTAAAGTTTTTCTCACTCTGCACTTCAATTTGCATTATTTATATAATCCTGTCTTCTGGCTTACTCATCCTTGCTTCCACTGGTGTTGTTATACCCATCCAATGTGTTCTTAATTTTGGTATGATTTTGTATTAGTAAGTTCTATAGTGTATAATTATCTCTTCAGTTCTTTTAAAAGGTCTAATTTCTCTGTTGAAATTATTCATATGTTAGGGTTGTTTTGTCTTTTTGATATCCTTCTTCTATTTTCTTTGACATATTTATGATTGTAATGAAAAGATTTTGTCTACCAATTCTAATATCTGGGTCATTTGTGGGGTTTGCTTCTATTGACTAATTATTCTTTTGAGTATGTGTCATATTTTCCTACTTCACATTTTTATTATATGCCAAACAATATGTACGAGTATAATAAAATTCCAAGTCCTGAAGGTGTCATTATTTGCCTCCCAAAAAATACATGCCCTAAAAAAAAATACATGTCCTTTCCTTCAAGGAGTTGATCATGTTTTGCCAGTAAGAACTAGATTTTATATTTCATATTTAATTTACTTTTGGCCTCAAGATAATGGCACCTGTCTTGAAATGATTGCATGCCCTTCCCTCAAGCAGGACTTTGACTTCTCAGTCTGTGAAACTGCAGACTCTTCTCTATCTTTCTAGCTCAGTTCCCAGATGCCTATGATTCCCAATACTCAACAAAAGTCCTATGGGGGTGGGGGGAAGATCAGCATGTGGTGGAAATCAGCTGTGTGGTTAAAGCATCTCCTAATTCCAATTTGACATTTCCAATCTGCACAGCTTTTAAAAGCTATGGTGGTTTCTCTTTCTTCTACAAGAATCCATCAGTTATGGCAAGCTCAATTTTCTGGTCATAACCAGATATGGAAACTTTATTTTCCTTCTGGGGGTGAGAGGGCGATAGGTAATGGCTGCCAATCTGCTCACCTAAAGAGGGCTTTTTCTTCTCTGGAATTTAGTTCTTTTGAGCTGTTTGTATCTACAACCCTCCAAATTATCTAGTTTTTTTCGTTCTCATGGGAGAAATGGTTTGTCAGAAACTTCTACATCCTTACTGGAAATGAAACTCCTTTGCCTGCATTTTGAAAGCTTTAAGAAAACAAGTTGACAAATTAATGACAGACATTTCTAGAGTAGATACTAAGCTTTGAGGATGTTCTTGTCTACTAATATTAGAAGAAACACAAAGACTGGTAAACATGTCAGTGCTATCTGCCAGTGTGCCCTTTAGACCTTACAAGATAACTAAAGTGGCAGAAAACAAATTAGCCTAGTTAATAGCTTCTAACAAGGGCTGGATTTTGTTACGACTGAAAAGTAGGTGCAGCACAAATACTCTTCACAGGTTGCACTGGTCTCCTTAAGTCTGCAAGAACTCTGCTGGAGCAAATATTAAGATAACATCAACATTCACTATTAGTTTTTATTGGTATCAATTTTTAAATGCTATATTTGAAATAATAACACTTGCAGAACTTTGTTAACTAATATTTTATAAAATTCCATGTAAGATAATCCCTAGATATGTCCCACTCATTTAATTAATTCAATTTTTAAAAAAGTTTTTAGGGAAGCATATTCAAAGAATGCTACACAGCATGCTGATTTTCATCCATGATCTTTGGAAAAAGACTCCTTAGATTCTACACAGTGAATCCTCTTTTTTGATATTTTCAATTAACATTATTAATAGTTTAAAGGATCTTAAGAGTTAGGCAATAACTCTTTCTACTTTGTTTAATTTGGCATTTCCACATATTCTATTTTTAAAAATCTCCTTCTTTAAGTAACATCTATTAGTATCCTTTGAATCTAGTGTTCCATGGAATACACTTTGGAAAATATTTTTTAAGAGGGTAATGAAGTTAATAAAAATAATGTCAACACATTCTTCAACTTCACTGAAGGAAAGGAAGTTCTGTTGTTATATACATAATACAGACCAGAAATGTCTGTCTTTTGCAGAGCTTTAAGATATAACTTCATAGACTTTGGTCTATATATGCATTCTTCTACAAACAGTGCAGTGATTCTGAATGCTGTTAAACTTATGAGAATAGCACAACTACAAGTTTATCAGAATAAGAAGTAGCATGCTTACTTAAGGTCATAGACCCTCTGAGAAGTTTAAACTAGATTTGGAATGGTACAGTTATCCTCTTGTAAAGAAGCATATCAGTCCACAGGTCTTACCTTGCATTTGAAATCACCTATACATGCTTAATTGCATAAATCCTATGGTTTTCTGACCATATTGTCAAGATCTGTGTGTCTGATAACATAATTTTAAATAGAAGCTGCTACTTTAATTTCTGTGAAATTAGGTGGACAAGTCTTACTAACTAGAGTTTATTTTTATCCATTTTAAATATGAAATTGTATCCAGTCAAGAAAATCACTGGAGTGTTGCATTATAGATTCTATACACAAGAATAATCCAACTCCATGTCATCATCCAGGAAATTCCCAATTTTTAGAAACACAATACAGCAATTATTTCACCTCATGGTTGATTCTGTTGGTAAAACTTGAATCTCTGAGCACTACTGGATGGTGCTGATATTTCCTCTGCCTAAAACTTTTCCTTTGAACATTCCTCTTGGTTGAATCCTACTCATCCTTGAGGTTTCAACATAAATGTTTCTAGAGAGAACTTTTGTGACATTCTCCACCATCCCAAAGCAACTCAATTTGGAGAACTACTTTTGTTTTATTTCACAGCAACCTAATCTTATATAATAAAAGAGTAATATGAAAATTAGCCATCACTCCATGACAAAAATAGCAGTGTCCATACCAGACACTGGCGGTGTCACCCAGGCAACAGGAGCCAATATCTGCTCCTTCGCCTTGGAGGGAGAAGAGGGGTCCCTGGCCAGAGGAATGGTAGCGGGACACAGCTCTGGTCACCAGCGGTGGTTGTGAACTCAGCATTCGAGCCATGACTGTGCTGTGGGAGAGAAGAAACCTTTGGGCCACCCCCGCTGGCCATGTGGCGGGAGGGAAGGAATTTCTGGGGCTGCAAGCCCAGAGTTCGCACGCCCAAAGTCCACACTCCGACCTGCCGTGCTGCAGAAAGGAAGAGGCCTGTGGGGTCTCGAGCCCAGAGTCCGAGTGCCCAGAGTCCCACTGTTTGCAGCAGGAGGGAGGAGGCCTGTGGGGCCAGTTAAATAGTCAGCCAGTTGAACAGTCAACCAGTTGCTTAGGCATATATATATATATATATATATATATATATATATATATATATAGGTTTTAAATATCTAATGTCTGTTGCTCCCACTATATTTTACAGGGGGTGATTTAAAGGGTAAAGATATTGTCTATTTCTGTTTATTTGTTTCTTTGTTTGTTTGTTTTTATTGTTTTCACCACAGTGCAATCTTCTAAGAACAGTTTTGAAACATACTTATTATTTGATACGTATTTGTTAGATGAAAGAATGAAGTGTACATTCAAGCATCCTTCAATTTCATCATATATTTTAATCCCAGCTGAAACACATTTTGAACTGACAGACCTACCCAAGAGTATAGCACAGTTCTGTTCAGAGTTCGGCTTTGTGTCAAGATAAAAGTTATTGATTGATTGACTGATCATGAATCCCAAAAGCAAGCTTATTGTCATAAAATGTTATAAAGATTGATTGATTCAATGATGAGATGGTCACACGCAATTGTATACCCAAAACATTTGAGAAACATTTAAACTTCTCTTATCTAATTTCTTCCTAACAGGATCCTTCCTGTGCATTGAAAAGTGAGTTGGCTAATGAGGAACCATTCGTGGTGAGATAGACACAATCTGTATTAACTTCTGTGGCCGCAATTAGATTAATTGTCATGAGATGGTCTTTGCACATGTAGATAAAAGTGTGAGAACCTTTCCCCATAGGAGAAGATTACACTGATTTTCAATTAAGGTCATCTTTCCATTTGCCTTTAAGAGTTTGCAAATGGTAGGTTGAATGCCAATGGCTGTTCAGTAGAGCACGGCTGCACTTCCAGGAGCCAAACTTGCCTAGAGTGAGAGCCATAAAAATAACACTGGTAATCTCAGGAAACGGCAGCACTGCAATTCTATTCCAGAGAGGTAATGGATGGGGTGCGGGGGGGGGGGGGGGTAAATGGTTGCTGAAGACACATTTTTCCTTAATGTGTTCCCTCCTATGTCTTTCAGATGTCCACCATGGAAAGTATTATTTTATTGGTGATGAAGACTGAGGAGGTAGTCAGGACAAAGACATGTCCAGTATGCTGCTGAACAAATGCTAAAAATTGTGTTAGAGTGTTGGGAGAGAGATTCTCTGCCTCCTCTTCCTTCTTCCTCCACTTAATAGAACGTATTGGATGAAAATGCTCAGTGCTGGGGAAAATCCCACCAAAGATAAGGATATTAGTTCTTATCTGACAAGAGGCTATCATGAAAGGGGGAAAGTCTTATGTTTGTCATTGCCAGCAGAAAGAAGATAGTGCTAAATGATGGCAGAAGAAAATTCTGAGCCTCGCTCTTCTATTATTTTTATTCCCTTCTTCACACCTCATAATCACAGTTTGAATAGGGAAAGCTACTTGACAGCTCTATAAATTTTAAAATTCTCGTCAGGATAAAATATCATTATGATGATGATGATGATGATGATGATGATGATGATGATGCAGTCCACTAAGTGCAAGCCAAGATAATGCAAAACAAACTTTTTTCTTTGCAGCTTGATTCCACCGGGCTTGAATTGACATAATTGATTCATGTGAGATATATTTAAAGAGCTATACCTCCATAATAAATAATTATCCAATCATACAATTTTTACAGCTGGAAGTTATCTAATCAAATGTCTTCATTTTATAGATGAGAATTAAGTCCTTGGCTCTACTCTGAGAACAGCAATAAAAGTTCTTGGATGCTTCCAGACAACTTAAATGACCTCTCATTACCTCCTGCATTAAGTGCAAGCCAATGTTAGTACTGGGTAGAGATTTACTAGGAGCCAGAGTGTTTTTAAAGTGACTTCTCAGACATCGGCATGCTTATTTCAGAGGCCACAGTTGTTACTTCCTGAGCTGGCATTCTCTGTGGATTATTTTATCTGAGAGTTGTAGTAAAATGATATTTGCATTTGAGATAAAAGGTGGATAAAAATGTATTTACAGCATCCTTATAGATAACACTTCAAGTACTAAAATGACCCTTACTAATTTTTCTTTGTTTTGAATATTTTATTAGGATGGTTCTTTAAAACAAACGAAAAACAGAGGCTAAAAGAGAAAGAAGAATGTTGAATGGAAAAGAAGGAAATCCATCAACATTTATTTAATACATATACCATATGAAACACTTTAGTGCCTGCTTCTAAGTGCACTGAATTCTCTCATTTAGTTCTTTCAACACTTATTCATTACTTAGTCTTAGTTTCCTTCATCTAGAACAGTGGTACCTTTCTAATGCCGAGACCCTTTAATACACACGTGATTCATTAACAGTAGCAAAATTAGAGTTATGAAGTAGCAATGAAAATAATTTTATGGTTGGGGGTCACCACCACATGAGGAACTGTATTAAAAAGTCATGGCATTAGAAAGGTTGAGAACCACTGATCTAGAAGATGGAATATTACCTACCTGAAGGAAACTAAAACAAAGTAATGAATAATGAATGAAATATAAAGTATGTACAGTGACCAAGGGTTGGTAAATTATTTCAGAGTTCCTTTCATTACATCATCTTTGAAGCTTGGGCTCTAGTGAGTAAAAAAGATGTGAAAATAGAACATGTTAAAGACAGACATAACAAACCTCCCACGTAACTGCCTGCAGAAGGTGGGAGATAGAGTGTAGAGCAAGATAATGGATCCAGAGAGCCTGGACGATGTATATGGGTTGCACATATATGCTTGGAAAGTCCTCCCTCCAGTTGGTGAAACTGTGTTTTACTCTGGGCCTGTGTGTGTGTGTGTGTGTGTGTGTGTGTGTGTGTGTGTGTGTGTAGCTAAAGTTTGAGAGTTAGCATCCATATCTAAGAAGCATGTTACTAATTAAACCTATTCATTACTGAAGAGCCAAGTTCAGCCCCGGGAGAGGAGCTGATCCTTAGTTAATCAGTCCTCAAATAAAATCCGTTTCCTCTGTGGCGATTTCATAACCCTACAGCACCACAAGAAATACACAATGGACTGTTTTCCTTCACTCAGGAAAAAAATATATTCATCTAATGTACTGATTTCTGAAAAATTATTTAGAACCACTGGCATCCAATGGAAATTTGTGGCCTGCTTATTTAAGGTTATTATGAGAATTTTGTCAAGAGCAGCTACACAGGGAGATGCATTTATTTCTCTTATTTCAAAAGAAGGCAAGATCTTCTTTCTCTGACTAAAAGGTAATAGGGACCAGGTTTACCTTTCTATCTGAAACAATTTAAAATAATAGACACAATATTTGAAACAATGATTTTCAAATTCAGTGCACTTAGAAGCAGACACTACAGTGTTTCATAGGATGGATATATGTAGTAAATAAATGTTGATGGATTTTCTTCTTTTCCATTCAACATTCTTCTTTGTCTTTTATCCTCTGGTGTGTTTTTTTGTTTGTTTGTGTGTGTGTGTGTGTGTGTGTGTGTGTGTGTGTGTGTGTGTGTGTTTTTAAAGAACCATCCTATTCAAATATTGATACCAGGCCACACAGGACAGTCTTCCCTGCAAGAGTGAAACAAACAAGATGCCTCAGCTTACTGCTTGGATAGTCTCCTGGCTGCAGTGCAGGTGGGGACACAGGTGGGACCCAGCAGTCCAGCAGAGTTAGTAATCCAGACAGGCTACACCAGCGAGAATTCACAGGGCAAATATGAGAGAAGAGAGAGGTGCACAGAGGCAGAGCTCCCTGCAGATCTGCTGAGCATTGTTCAGTGTGTATGTGAGGAAAACAGCCAAGAGTGCAGAAGAACCCCCCTGTAAGGAGAAGAGGGAACATTCTCTGGAACTTACACCAGAACAGTTTGTGTTCCCTCCAGAAAAAAAAAGTAAAAGCTGTTAATTCCTGGGGCATTGAGTAAAGTACTCAGCAGAGTACTATCTCACTAGTGAGCAAAATTAGCCCAGATAACAAGGGTGTTCTGGCCCCACCTTACAAATATTAAAAGCAAGCCTCAAAAGGATCAAACTATTTTCAAGTAACTTAACCACATTCAAGGGAAAAGAAACTGAACAACATGTAGAGGGATACAAAAATATACAGTACTCAGTAAAATTCACAATGTCTGGCATCCAATAAAAAATTTACAGTCATACGAAAACTCAGTACAGTGTGACTCTTAATGAGGAGAAATACCAATAGAAACAGATTCTTAATTATGTAGATGACAGAATTAGTAGATGAGAACATAAAAAGTTATTACAACTATAGATCTTCAATCAAGTAGTAGAATGCTCCAACATGTTAGTAGAGACATAGAAAATATTTTAAAAGACCCAAATAAAGCTTCTAGAAATGAAAAATATAATGTCTAAAAATTTTTAAAAATCAATGCTCCAACAGTATGAACAGAAGATTCTTCCCTTAGACAAAAAGATTAATAGGCAAAAAGATAGGGAAATAAAAACTACTTACAATGATAGGAAAAAAGACTGAGAAAATTAAACTGCTTTAATGAGCTGTGTTACAATTTCAAGCAGCCTAATATATATGTTATTCACCCTGAGTTTTCTCTGGATTAATTAAATTTTCCTCTGCTGGGAAGAATGTGAACGCTAGATATAAATTAAGTTACAGAAAAATAAATGGAATATCCCTTGGGGGTGTGGGAATCATAGGCAGTCCATTCAGGGCTGACGTGGTATTCCTTAGTGACAAGAGCTGAGTCTCTTTTTATCTTCTATTTCTGCCAGGCATAGCTTCCATCCCCAAGGTCACCCCTAGGTCCAGTATGCCTGCTGGAACTCTAGCAATTACTTCCACATTCCAGCAATTAGGAAAGAGGATACTTCCTGGAAGTTGCACAAATTGATATTTAAACCCAGTTGGTAAGAACCTTGCCAAATCAAATATTTACACCTAGCTACAATGTATGCTGCAAAACACAATATTTAATTTTGTGGTTTTATATATATATATATATATATATATATATATATATATATATATATATATAGCTTTAAATCAAGCATCCTGTTACTATGATTCAAGTGGACAATGAATATTGGAGGAAAAACAAATACTCTCTCCTGCACAGTGGAATGGAGGTTTGGGAGGAAAGGAAAACATCAGGCAAAAGCTATAGAGATGGAGATGAATAGGTTATAAACTAAGAGGGGGACTTCAGTAAGAAAATATATGATAATAAAAGCATACTACCCTATGGATTAGATTTTTCACAAAAGGCAATATTACTTTGTTGTAAATAGCAGGAATCTTTTATTATATATTTATATAAATTCTAAAACAGGCTGCTATTTGTTTAAGAACTATAAAAGTATAAATCATTCCTTCTAACATACTATGTAATAAACATATAATATGCAAATTAAGACTCTCGCCCTCACAAGATGGCTGCCTATGGACCAAGCTGACACAGGGGTTAGTGGAGGACGCCAAAGGACTGAAAAATAGGCTGCATGGGGTGACCAGGCTGGCAAGAGGGCTGTGATGGGTGACCATGCCAGCAGGGAGGGCAGCTGGGGCAACCAGGTTGACAGGGGGGGATAGGGCCTAAACAGGCAATCAGACATCCCCCAAAGGGTCCTAAATTGGAGATGGTGCAGGCTGGGCTGAGATGATCCCTTCCAGCACAAATTTCATGCAGCAGGCCTCTGTATAATTTATAATTTGGTTTGCTGTAATAGGTAGTGCTCGCTGCTGTAACAAAACCAAAAATAAAAGTATAATTGTAAAACAAATGAGCTCCTAAGCCATGAAAAGACATGTAGAAAACTAAAATGCATATTACTAGGTGAAAGAAATCAATTAGAAAAAGATATAGGCAGTATGATTTCAACTATTTCTAGAAAAGGTGAAACTATGGAGACAGTGGAAAGATCACTGGTTGCCAGAGGTGGGGTCTGGGGGAGAGATGACCAGGCGGAGCAGAGAGGAGTTCAGGGCAGGAAAAGTACGCCGTGTGATACTATAATGACAGATACCGATCACTATTGGGAGGCCTTTCCACATTGTACTCTTTGGGGAGAAGTCACTCGGCACAGACCACACGTACACAGCAGAGAGCTGTTACCCCTCCTTCTTGAGGGCAGAGTATCTGCATAAACTATCTGTAATCTTCTTCACAGATTTCTCCATCATTCCATTTATAGTAATAAACTATTATTAACTTACTCAAACTTTTACTTATACTAGTATGAATTCATGGATATTTATTTTACACTTTGGGTTATAATCTGATACTATTTATTTATTCCAGCTTTGGCCATTGGAAGCTCTTTCAGTTAGCTTTGATGTTCCTTTGACTTATCACCATCATTGTGGGTTTGTTTTTGTTTTTTAACATTTTATTACTTTCTCATAATATAGACTTTATAATATCAAATAAGGATTTTTATATTCATTCCTATTAAGTTCTGCTCTACTGGCATTAGCCCATAACTCCAATATGTTGAAATAATCTAGCTCTTTCTTCTTTCAGTTTTCATCTTAATTTTCCTCCACATTTGGCTCATCAAAAAATGACATCTTCTTTATGTCCATGTAAATACTCTAAACGATATAAGACTAAGTCCAGAGCCATGTGGACCCTGTTGAAGATATCTATCATCTATCTATCTATCTATCTATCTATCTATCTATCATCATCATCAATCATCTACTAGAGGCAGGATGCACAAATGTCATGCAAGAGTCGGTCTTCCTTCTCCCAGCGGCCAACACTGGCTTCCCTCTGCCACTCGGGACCTGGGCAGTCAGCAGGCACCTGGGACCTGGGCTTCCCTTGCAGCCCCAGCTTCATCCAGAAGGTCGTCCAGAAGGACAACCAAGCTAATTAGCATATTATGCTATTATTATTATAGATATTCATTTTTCCCCAAGCCTGATCCTGCAGCTTTAATTAGAACTTTCTTGGTGCCTTGTTCATTCAGATGAAAATGGGGTTTATAAATTATCTTCCAGCTCACATTTCATCCTCTTATCCATAAGAACAAATAAAAGAACAGAAAGTCTACTAGGAGAGTCTCATGTGAAGAATAATAATTATGAGGTGGTTCACTACTCAGAAGTGAAATGAGAATGAAGTTCAGTGGGAGGGGAGTCCTGGAATGTTATCTTGACTAGGAAGGAAACAGTTATCAGGTCTGGAGGACACAAAGTAAGGAATGAAAGATGATTTGGAGTTACCTCTAATTCTCCACAGAGACATGGAACCAGAAAAATGGCACAAAATCATTTCAAGGTCACATTAGTTTCCAGGGCGGTAGGAAGGAGACAAGAAAAGAGTCATGCTAGAAAGAGGCAGATAAGACAACCAACCACAGTCTCTGTGATAAGCATGCATGTGCAGTCTAAAAAATGAATGAATATTATAAGCTCGTATATTAAAAGTAATCTCCAATGACTTTAATTTCAGCTGCTTGCTGCCTGGTTTCTGATGCCTCTGAACTAGCCACTATTGGAAGATAGAATAGCTCTTCTTAAAAAAGAAACGCATAGTCCTGGCAAGATTTTAGTGAACACCATACCAAGAGAAAAAAAATGGGATCACAAGGACTTCTGAGGTTTTAGAAATGCTTCTCAGAATCAGTTTATGACCTGAGATGCTCCCTAATATAATTTCCCAAAATAAATGTTCAAGCTAGATCACTATTCAAGTGTGAATATTCAATGTGCTCAGACAAGAATAGAACAATCCATACAGAACACCTACGATGTGCAAGCCTTTTGTTTTGGCTAATTCTCATAAAAGAAAAACCCTACGGAATAGGTGTGAGTCTTTTCATTTACAGGTTTGAACTGAGTGTCAGAGTATCTGAGTAACGTGTGCATCATGTCATGTAGCAGCAGCAGGAATGACACTCGGTCGTTCTGGAAGAAAAGCCCTTGTTTTAATTCACTATCCTACACCGATTTTGCCACAACCCAGCAACTCCCTGGCGACCTCAGAGATAGTGAACAACTGTTAACACAAGATCAGGGACTTCGAAGTCAGAAATTGAAGTATTTACCTTCCTGTTTGCAAGGGCATATAAAAATGAGATGTTGAGCCTACTAACATTAGTGTTTGACTTCCAATACAGGAGGTGTTGATTTACTCTTTCTGCCACATGTGAGTTTGACTCCATCCTACCTGCTTATGTAGCTGAGAACGTTTGGAGTCAGAGCTGCAAAAACATGCTACTGAGCATCATCATCTTTTACCTGAACTCTCCAAAGAACTTTTAGAGCTGGAGCTTTGCTCCAAAGATGGAACTTAAGAGGAGATTGATGCGAACTCGTTGAGCCTGAGCCTTAAAATTAACGTTTTTGCCAATGGCAAGGGACATTTATTGAATCTTGTAATAGGTCAGAAAACTCTAAGTTCGTTTTCAAGACAGCATTTTTCTTTCCTTTTGCCTTTGCCTCCCCCATAAGCTATACTCATAGCCTCAAAGGTCTAGGTAATATTTCAGTTCTTCATCAATAACAAGCTAATTTACGGCTACTGAGAAAGTTAACAGCCAGCATATAACATCATATCTCATTCCCTCTAAGTTGGCTCAGGGGATATTTTGTTTTCCTCTGCCTTGCACCTGCCAGAGAATGTGTACCTGACCAGTTACACTTTGAAGTCCTGGCTGATTAACATTCTGGAAGAAACCTTGAGGAAGCTGCTGTTCCTGAAATTTTTCATTAGCACATTCTTCTCAGAAGATAGCATTCTTCAGTCTGCAGTCTGATTTTCCTCCAGTCTCGGCAGTCTCCTGGCATGGGGCCACTGTAAACTGGAACATCTTTTGTTTTCTCAACCTCAGTGAAAGTTGATGGGTTTAATTGTTATTGCTTCACTCGGAGCACGACCATATTTACTGCCATCTGATGCAAGCCATCTATCTTGCCACTCAGGTTTCCAAGGCAATGATCTCAGAGAAATTCCTTTCACCCATGCTGGACTGTTAGCTTAGCACTCTTCAATCCTAAATGATGACCTCACACTGCACCTTGCAAAGTGAGGATATGAAGGCTGAAAAGGAGACACTAGGGAAAGTAAATTAGATAGTCAACGTGTGAGGACAGGTGGTATGAGTCTCTGAAACCATTTCTCTTACATGTATGTCCCAGAGTCTGAACACTATTTAGAAATATATAGGGAAAAGAGATACAATTGTTGAAGCCCCTAGACTAAGTAATGCCTAATCTGTGAAGTTGACCACTTGAGAATTCCTTCTCTAGCCCCGGTGTGAAGGTCCTTGAGCAATTGGTTCTCTAAAGGCAGCAACACAGTAAGTCCCACCATGATTCACCCACCGAGACCTTCACAGGAGCAGATGGAGGCAACCACTGGGGAGAACTAGCATCTATTCAGGATCTGAGTGCTCGGTGTTGGTGTTTGGAGCCCCCCCATGCCATGCATCATATTGCAGAAGCTCAACCATTGGCATTTTTTTGTCATGCCCTAGCAACCAGATTTAGGGATGCATTGTTCAAACTGGAAAAATTCAAAACCAATTTCTAGAACCTGTCAGCACAAATCCTGGTTTATTTCTCCTTTCTTTTATTTTCTGTGATTCATAATACCTCCCCCGACTTTTAAAATTCATTCCATCATCCATAGCCCTAAGAAACTAATATCTCTCCCCTGTTAAGGACTTTTTTAGAACTGTCTTCTGGTCATCGTTGCTCAAAATTTCACTCTGTGATATTTAAATATTGGGAAGAAATCTAGGGTGTTTTAGCCACTTGAAAAAGAACTGGATTCTTGTCTCATGGTGAGTGGCATGGCTGGATGGGGATCAGCGTGGGGCTTCTACAGTGAGGGGTCCAGAGCAAGGGATCCCCTTGACCAGGTTGTAAAAAAGGAAGATTGCATCTCATCCAGAGGTTAGAGAAAACATTAGCCTTCAGCTGAATTCCTCATTAACTATGATGTATTTGACAAGGATGTATATAAAACTACTCTGGTGTCTCTTCCAGGATCCCTGGATATGTTTGTGCTCCGAGCTGGGTAATTATCATCAACATAAATATTTCTGTCTGCTTTGGTGAGCTCTTACAAGTGAGAAGGAAGGTCTGAGTTCCATTAATCTACAGATCTGGGCTTCTGCAGTTGACTGGGTATGAAATCACATGGTTAGTAGGTGCCCTGTGGAGGTCTGCCCCCAAGTGGCTGTTATCAACTGCTGCATGTCTTTAGAAAGTAGATGTGGCAAGGGTACAGAGCAAGCAATGGCAGTCTTGAAGTTGTGCAGCAATATATATCATTGCTTAGTTTCCTGGAACATTTTTCATTAAGAAAAACAGATATTTCACAATTTGGAGAAAGTGTCAGTAAACACATTGAACTGAGTAATTTAGCTTCCAGAAACATGAAACAGAGTCTGCACACAAAAGAATTAGTTCATGTTTGGAAATAATTTCCACTTTTATAACCATCATATATCCACAAGCAGTCACATTGGCTTTGTTATCTCCACAAAATAAAGTTGGTCATATTTTCCAGACAGTTTTTCAAAGGGTGGCTCCGTTTTCACGATATACTTCATTTTAAACATAGTTTTTATAGGTTCACAGAAAGTTCCAAAAATGTTAGAGTGGTTCCATGTACTTTTCACCAGTTTTTCCCGATGGTGACATATCACATCAACTATAGCACATTATCAAAACTAGGAAATTGACATTGATACAATTCAGTGTCTTATTTAAAGGTCACCAGTTTTATCTGTACACACCTGTGTGTACATGTGTATAGTTCTATGCAATTTTATCACAGGTGTACATTCATGTAGCCATCACCGCAGTCAAGACACAACTACTCTATCACAAAAAAATCTCCCTCGTGCTACATTTTTATAATTATGTCCACAGTCCCCCACTGCACGCTATCTTTAACCTGGCAATCACTAATCTTCTCTCAATTGCTATCATTTTGTCATTTTTAGGATGTTATGCCAATGGAATCACACAGTTAGTGACCTTTGGTTTTTTCCACTTAACAATTCCCTTGAGTTCTATCCAAGTTGTGGTGTGTGTTAATAATTTGTTTCTTTTTATTGCTGAGTAGTATTCACTATTATAGATATGCTACAGTTTGTTCGGCTATTCTTACATCGAAGGACATCTGATTATTTCCAGTTTTTGCCTATTGCCAATAAAACTACTGTGAACATGTGTGTATAGGCCTTAGTGTGGATATACATTTTCATTTCTCTGAAATAAATACCCAGGAGTGGGACTGGCTGAGTCGTATGAATCCTGTATGTTCAATTCTTTTCAGGAACTGCCAAACTACTTTCCAGGGCGGCTATGCAATATTAGATTCCTTCCAGGAACGTGTATGAGAGATAGACTTGCTTTGCATTCTTGCCAGCATTTGGTATTGTCGCTGTTTTTCATTTTAGCTGCTCTAATAGATGTGTAGTTGTCCCCACTTTTAAATAATATAATGCATCATGTGGTTCCTGCCACCAAAACATCTGCACACAGTTATGTGGCTCATGTCCCTCTTGCCGTGTGACTCAACAACTTCACAATCTTATGAGGATAAAAGTTCAAGGATGATATGGGCATTTGAAAAAATAGCAAATTTTGACTGGACTGGTTGGGTTCGTTATTAAAATCATGTTTTTCTCCGGCAAAGCCAACAAAGTTGCCAGTGACTAGATTGATTGAGTTAGGAGGTGAGTATACTGGAAAGTTCTTTCTGGCAGCTATCTAGAAACATACTATCCTCTTACTTTTGTGCCCGCTTGTTGGGTGTATTAATATTTGATCAATCCAACCTACCTTTGCTCGGTATGTTTGACCTGTCTGAAGTATGGAAGGAAGAGTTTGGTTCACTGCCCTAGGGAAACCCAGTTATGCAGATTACTCTCCCTGACTTCCTGTTATTATGTATTGCCTCATCATTACTTCACTTCCTGCGTTGGGGTGCAGGGAGGCATATGATCCTGGATCCCAACCTAGGTCTTCCTTCCAAATGGAGCTCATGGGTCAGCGCCCCTGCTTGTACAGAGTTAGAAGCATGACCATTATTGCTTTCAGATCTGGTTTTCTGTGTCACCAGACCCCTAAGAATATGAAAGGCTTTGCATTCTGCGCTCAAAAATTCCCTTCCAGTATAGGAGGTCCAACTGAGATTTCCTGAGCCATATTTTAGCTTTTGTGTATTTCAATGATGAGGAAGAGCACTCTGGGTAAAATGACTGCAACACAAGCCAGCCAGTTGGAATAGAGCAGCACCATAAATTTACTGCGACACAGAGAAAGTGTCCGTGGGGAAGAAGAAAAAAAGGAATACAGACCTCAACCATTTTAAACTACCACCACTATAAAAGTGTTCAAACTAAAGAAAACTCTACATCATAAATGCCTACATTTACAGTCCCTCATTTGCAGGAAAGGCGAAAAAAGTCGCACAGGGAAGCATAGGGTGAAGAAAACAGTTAAAAGCAAACTACCATATTCACTGATTTGACATATGGTTGCTTTTTAGTCTATTCAAAAGGCAGCATCTTTGAGGAAGCACATACAGAAACACTGCCGTTTTTCGTACTGGTGGAAGTGTGCTGATGGAAACCAAGCCTATGAGATGTTTCCCTGTGCCCTGTCAGCCTGATGGAGAAGGTAAACAGGATTTGTTACAAAATTCCTCGAATCTAAAAAAGCCTGCAGTTCATTGATGTCTCTCAGTAAAAATTAATGACTAACCACGGAACTATTTCGCCTGCTGGTCAGTTTGAACAGTTGTCTTCCTTTTGCAGCACTGGGCAGGAAGTTCTCCGAGAACTATCACCAGTCTCAAATCTCAGGTCCACAGTAGTATGTGGCATGTGTTTTTTGCCCAACTTTTATCAGAGAATAAAGTTCAAAGGACATCAGAATCTACAATTCAAACAGTCTCAGAGGAAGACAAAGCAGGGCCAGTTTTAATGAGTGAGAACAATGGGGAAAACTTCCAATGAATGTCTCTTAAACTTGTCTTTCTTTCTCTCAGGCTGTTCCCGAGACTTCGTTTTGTGTTGCTGCAGGATCTGAAGGCCTCTGCCACATTCTCTCCATCTTAATGTCACTTCATCTATTAAGAATAGCTCGCATCTTTTTCCTAGAATCTTACAGAAATATAGTGTAAATGGGTTTTGTCCTGAGGTCTATTTGTGCCTTATCATTCATCTCATTCTGGGGCCTCCATTATTTAAAACCTTATAGTAGATGCAGATGATGTAAGATCATTCGAATAGCTTAATTATAATATTGCCAGGGTCCCTAAATTCCATTAATCACATTCTCATCTCTCTATTCCCAGCGAAGGAATTATCTCAAAATCATGACTCTCTAAAATCAAAGACTCCAGTTACTTTCTTAGTTGTTAAATATTTTTAGTTACTAATAAATTTAGACTGATACATGAGAAGTAAGAGACTATACAACAACAACAACAACAAATATATATATATATATATATATATATATAATATTGGAGAATTCTTCTCCACCATCTGTGCTTTCTGCTACTCCATACATTAAGCACTGACCTAGTCACTAGTTCTTCTTTATAAATTTTATTTTCTCTTACTTTTATAGTTTTGCACTAAAAAAAAATTATTTGGAAGCCATGTTCCTTAAGGAGTGTATTAGATCATCAGAAAAGTTGAAAGGAATGTTACTTTCTTCACTGTATCCACTTCAATCACCCTTTGTTCATTCCACATTTATTCACCACTCTTTGACCACTCTATTTCCTATTAGCCTTTTTTTTAACCTCATGTCTCCATTTTCTCATCTCAGCCTAACTAGTGGTCGGCAAACTCATTAGTCAACAGAGCCAAATATCAATGGAATGATTGAAGTTTCTTTTGAGAGCCAAATTTTATAAACTTAAACTTCTTCTAACGCCACTTCAAAATAGACTTGCCCAGTCTGTGGTATTTTGTGGAAGAGCCACTTTCAAGGGGCCAAAGAGCCTCATGTGGCTTGTGAGCCACCGTTTGCCGACCAAGGGCCTAGACATTCCCTTCTATATCTTTTCTATATCTTTTCCTTGTCCTTTCTCTTATCCAGCAAAACTCCAACTCCTGTCAATGCAACCATCAGCTCTCTCTGACTTATCCTTGGACTACTGAGCCCTGCTGACGCAAAACTCACAGAACCAAAGGGATTAGAGGTCAGAGAAGTACTTTATGAACTCTGGCTGTACAAAGAATCAGCATTTCTTGAGTTGGAAAATGGAAATAGGGGCATTTTTAAGTCTCCCGGGTGATTCTATTATGGTGGCAGGGTTGAGAATCTCAAATTACACATCTATGGTTTCCAGTCTTTGCTGGGTCCTCATCTTCATTCTCCTTCTCCTCTGCCCTAGTCTCTTTTAGCTATTGACCCCAACTTTCTCCTTTCACATCATTAAAATAACTGACGCTAGAAGTAGATGTCATTGGGAAGAAATTCCCAACAGCTCCCTGTTCCCATTCCAGTCTACTTGCCTACAACTGTTTTTATCCTTAATCCTTGCGTTTCAAATCAAAGCAACAGAAATATTTTTCAGTCTTAAATAACTTCACTGCTTGTTACCTGGCTCTCATCCCCACTCTCCTCTTAGAGTCCTCACATCATCTACTTCATCATCTTCTAAATTTTCCATCTCTTCTTCTCTTCAAGGTTTCCCCCATGAACATCTAAACATACTCAACTTGTTGTCACTTTTGAAATACCGCTTCATCCATTCACTGTCCTCTCTTCCTTTGTAGCTAGACTTACTGAACAGCAATTTATAATATTTATCTATTTTACCATATTATATTCACTTTTCTAACTATTGCATACCTGGGTTCCATCCCTAAATATGAGTGCATATTCTTCCTGAGTCAACAATTAATCCAAAAGGCATTCTACAACTACCACCCTTCAGAGAGTACATAATCTTGTTAACTATCCTATAATGTAATCCTCACCTTACTCTCTCCCACCTCCATGTAATCGCCTCTAAATTTCCTTCTTAATCTCAAATGTGCAGCATAAAGAAGCTGCACAACTGTTATTCTCCGGAGTATCTGAGATCTTGCTCCCAGGCATATGTCCTCATTTTGGCTCAAACTCTCATAAAATTTTAATTTAGATAAACACAGAATGGCATTTTCTATTATTGTCTTTCTTGACCTCTCTGTAGCATTTGGTTCTGCTCATTACTCAGTTTTTATTTTCTCTTTTCACTTGGTTTCTTCACACATTTCCTTAATGGATTCTTCTATTCTGATACTTGAGTCCCTCCTTTTCCTTCTCAACACATTTTTTTTTTCTTTTGTGGGTTAATTAAACCCCCTGGCTCCAATTACTGCTTACATGTTGATGACTTTCCAGTCACCTATATTTCCCACAGCTCTCTCCTAAACTCCTGAAAAGCTCTGTTTGGAAGCTTCATAAGGACTTCAAATTACTCAACTGAATTCTATCCTTTCTATCAAAGTATACTTTTTCTCTATTTATGATTTTAGTGAATGGCTGCTCACTCTCCACCTGCAAAAGCCAGAAGTGAAGTCTTATAATTCCACCTCCTTGATGTCCCTAGACTCTGTTCCTTGTGCTTTATGTCCCACTGCCATGGTTTAGGCTCTCCTCATTTCTTCACCAGATTATAGGCAAAGCATAAGAATGGACATGTTATTTCTAGTCTGGCCTGTATCTAATTATTTTCCCATGTTCATATTTTTTTCTCTCTTCCCCTGGACTTAGAGATGTTCATCTGTGTTTTACTGGGCAGAAATATGAGAGGATAAAAACAAAACAAAATAAAACAAAAAAAAACTAAAGGATACAAGAAGAAAGAGTTTGAAGCAATGATCTGGTCTTATCTAGATTGCAAAAGAAATGGAAACAAAAGGTCATAGACAGATTGAATGAACAGGGAATGGTCAGTGTGATAGACATTTTCAAATTGAAGAACTACTGAAGGAATGAATGAGGTGGGCAGGAGAGGGGTCCATTGAAGGGCTTTCTTTTCACTTTTTAGTTGGACTTAATCCCTCCTTTCACTTAGGCATCCTTAGATAGAACTTCTAAAACATTCCAACACAAACCTACAAAGGAAATAGATAATGAAGCCTGCGGAGAGTGGCCTTGGTAGTAATTAGGTTAGAAATTATGGTATGGAAACCACGATCAATTGAAAGAAACCTTCCTAGTTTGTTTTAAGATAACTTTCACCAAGATTTATTAAGTCCTTAATCTGTTCCAGGCTTCATTCCTAGTTATGCACATACATAGTTTCATTTAAAGGCTTTATGAACATCTATGGGATTGGTTTGTGTGTCTCTTATTTTAATAAATGAAAAACCTGGGTAAACAGGTCCTTAGACTACACATCTGACAAATGACAAGAGTGAAATTCCAAATTATGTCTAACTTCAGAATTTGCAGTTGTAACCGCCTTCAGCTGTATTTATTTATTTATTTATTTATTTATTTATTTATTTATTTTAGCCTTATGCAATCCCTACTCCAGGTCCCATTTGCACTGCATTCTTTGTGTCTTCTACTCTAAATATTTCCATTGCACCAAGATTTAAATATGTCATTTTCAAAATGCTGTATAGCTTCTCCTTCCTCATTTTATTTCTTATGCTCTTTGCCTTGTGCTATGTTAAAATAAAGCTCAGAACTCCAGGAAATGCTAGGAAGTTCAGTTGGAAAGCAGACTTTTCATGCTACTATAGACATTCTTTGCAAGCCCAGAATTCTACAGAATGAAAGGTTTACTTAGGTGTTCTCCCAGATTAGACTTCCAAGCTCCCTCAGAAAAAAAAATGGAGCATTCACACAAGGCTGTTTAAATGTGGTGGCAGGCCTGGGTATATATATCCACAGATTGCTCTATAACTTGAGGAGCTTAACTCCCCTCACACATGTCCCTTACTTGTTAATAAAAGACATTCAGTTGAATTCTTACTTGAGAACATAAACAACCTGGGGACAATCTGTTCAAAACTTTTCTGGACTGCATGCCAATGTGTGTGCAATCCAATGCAAGCACAGTGTCTACCAAAGATCAATCATTAAGCCTGGGATAGCCAGCAGGAGATCTCAATTCCCTCCTTTACTACTCTTAAAAACAGCTGACAAACAATTACCACAAACAATTCTCTTAGCACCTATGATTCAGAAACCTATTTTCATAAAGTACATACATTTTTGGCAATTAACTGATTTTACATTGCAATGAATCTAAAGTCTAGTAGACAAAAGCATTCTAGTATGCCAGTGATGGTAACTCTAAACAACGTTATCTTTAAAGGATATTTTCATATAACTGCCCCAATAATGCACTAATTATGACATTTGTCAGTCATGGAGAAGTTATTGAGTGTGTGGACTTAGACCACCCACTATTCAAGTCACAGGGCAGCTTTTTGTTGTTGTTTGCAGACAAATCTCTGTAGCCAGTCTGGCCATTAGCCAAGGAGGCACTGTCTAGTAGTGCCTGCTGTAGGTAGAAGTCTTGTCTTTTTTATGAGAAGGGGAGTGTTCTTTATCTTGTTTTCTCCTTTGTAGTGCTGGCAGGGGTCAGAGAGGATGGACAGGATGTGGGCTGAGAGCTGTGGAGGGCCATCCCCCAACAGAAGTTCTTTCCCTCCCTCTGCCAAGCAGACCTCTGTAGGGATGTTGCTAGGCCATCCAAGGTTCAGCTCTACTGACATGGGACTAGAAACTCGACAAGAAATGGAAATGCACTTTGACTTCTTCTGTCCTCTTCTGCTTCTTGAGCCAAATAGCACATCAAGCTTGGTTTCAGGGGGAAAATCTGAGACTGAAGGAAAGGGGAGGTGTTGGTGTTCGTTCGTTTCCATCCCCAGACCCCTGCTCGTTTTCAGTCACTACCTTAGCTACACGCAACATCTGTTTCCAGGTAACCTGACAGGTCTTGGGAATTGCACCTTTGGATTCCATGTCCTATGGGCCCCTCTGAAATGTTCTCACAGAGTCATGTCACTTTTTTAAACAAAATGTTTCTCCTTCCTAATTGAATTCTCCCTTCAGTTTGCTTTTGGAACCAGGGATGATGATAATTTCATTGGAAGCTGAATCAATTGCAAAGCACTGGGAATGAGTATGGTTTAAAACCTCAGTTTGTGTTTCTTGGAATTCTGGGCCAAGTCTCTTTCCCAGTTGCTCACAGGAAGTTTCTACTGATGTCATTGGAAAATGTGAGCGTGTGTGTGTATGTGTGTGTGTGTGTGTGTGTGAGAGAGAGAGAGAGAGAGAGAGAGAGAGAGAGAGAGAGAGAGAGAGAGATTCAGGTCACAGTGAGGTTTAAGGATCCAGAAAAACCTCTTGGTTCAGATCATACTAGTGATTACATCACTCTTCATGCCCAGCTAGGATTTGGAGCCACATGATTCTGATGGGCCAGGAAGGCACTTACATCTTTGCCAGTTTGAGATCACCATTAAAAAGCTGCCTCCTTTGGTGGGAAGTCAGATTTCTGTCCAACTCAATGTTTTACAGGAATAGATCTTTCCAAAGGACTCCTTAACACTTTTAGGATGCACATTTAGATCAGTAAGCCAGACAGTTGCTATAAGTAAGAAGAAATCATTTATTTATGCCTTATAGTTTTTCATTTCAAATATTAAGGGAAATTGATTGGAGTAGTCCTCATCTAAAAAAAAATCTAGCATATAACAAAAACATCTCTTGATGCTTTAAAATACAAGTAATGGAAGGAGAGAGCCAAACCATGTCAGCGAGCACAAATCCACAGTTTTCCAATATTCTGAGAGAGGAGCATTACATTGGTTATGCATGTATATATTTTGGCAAAACTCCACAGGCAAACTTGCAACCAGATAGCAAGTCATTCTTATTTCTTTTCTTTTGATTTAACCAAGTTCACAATTCATCTTGCTTCATTCTAACCAAACTCTAGTGTTTAATGACAGATGAATATATGAAGCTCCATATTTTTTTAACTTTTCCCAAAACCCCTTTTTACAGCCTGTTCTTTTCCTGTTTTTCTTTCAACACAACTGTGGTAAATTGTCCACGTAATCGCTTCAAGGTTGTGATGAGAGACTAACTTTTCAAGGACTACAAGTTAAAATGTTCTATCTCTATTCTTTACTCTAGTTTCTTTTTTTCTTTTTCCTCTGGTTTTTGTCTTTTTGGACAAAATTAATCTGTTTTCTTTTCTTCTAGGCTTTCTTTTGAGTTCCCCATACAATGTTTGCTGGGCTTCCGAAGGACATTCCTATTCCCATCCAGACAAAAGCTGGAATAGAAATCTGGTAGGAGCATGTGAAAACATCCCCCCATCGTTATTGCATGACAATAGAGTGGAGAGTAAGAACTGGAAGATTAAGGCAAAATCTATTGTCTTCCAATAAAAGCAGAGTCTTTAGTAATATTCGATTTCTGTCAGAGGTAACTACAGCTTTGACAAGCCTGGCCATTTGCATGGTAGGAAACTAATTGGTGATTCAGACCTGGAATTTGTTACCATGCCTGCTCTTGCCCCATCAAATGTTGTCATGGACTTAATTTCATGTGTTCAATATGAACATGGCTTAGAGGTTGCTCAGAAAACTGTTTTCCCAGTGAGATGATACCCTGTGAGAGAATGAGGCTGAGGTCTGAGGTTTTACCTTACAGGTAAGTGTTTGTGATGTCCAGGACAGGGTGTTTGCTACTTTGTTACACAGTCGACCCTCAGTATCTGTGGAGGATTGGTTGCAGGAACCCTGCGGACACCAAAATCCATGGGTGCTCAAGTCCCTTATGTAAAATGGGCTAACATTTGCATATAAACTCTGCACATGTTTCCATATACTTAAAGTCATCTCTAGATTACTTATAATACTAATGCAACATAAATGCTTTGTAAATAATTGTTATACTGTACTATTTAGACAATAATGACCAAAAAAGTCTGTACATGATAAGTATAGGTGCCTAAGTATATAGTACACAATCAGGAGCCATGTGATATTTTTTCCAAATATTTTCCATCTGTGGTTGGTAAAATATCTGGAACCTATGGATACAGAGGGCTGATTGTATAGCTAACCAGACATGTGCTTAATCTTTGTGAGTAAATGGGCAGTAAAAAAAAAAAATACCTTTAGCCCTAACTGGTTTGGCTCAGTGGATAGAGCACAGGCCTGTAACTGAAGGGTTCTAGGTTCGATTCTAGTCAAGGGCATATGCCTGGATTGTAGGCTCCATCCCCAGTAGGGGACTTGCAGAAGGCAGCTGATCCATGATTCTCTCTCATCATGGATGTTTCTATCTCTCTCTACCTCTGCCTTCCTCTCTGAAATCAATAAACATATTTTTTAAAGAAATACCTTTATATTTTAGACCTTTATACTTGAGTGTTTGGCCCCATTGTTTCTTTCCTGAATTTCAAATGTAAGACTGCTAGAGTCATATCACATCCAGAGACACACACCAAAAAAAAACAAAAACAAAAAAAAAACAGTAAGCTTGTTCTTGTCTTCTGGAATTAGAACATTTATGCGTGAATAAAATAGCACTGAGGAAAATCCTAAATATCCAAAAGATTAACAAATTAGTAAATCATAACAACTGATTTAATATTTCAAAGTGCTTAAAATAGTGATTATTAAAATTTTTAAATAGTATGCAAAAACCCTTATGTAAGTTAAGTAGGACACAATCAAAATATACAGAGTCATAATTATAGTTGAAAATTTAAGAAATGAGAAAGCTTACTAGAAAATATACTTTTAAAGTTAGCATGATAGAATTATTGATAGTTCTTTAAATTTCTATATGTTTTTTTTCATTTTCATATTAATATAGGCAATTTTAGAAAGAGAAAATAAAATTTTATTTCACTTGGCAAAATAATGAACCATTACATATATTAAAGAATGCCTTTAAATGAAAGAAACAATACAAAATGGCATATCATCATCAGATTACTGGGGAATATTTACAGATGTAAAAAGTTGATAATATTATACTGCATTATGAAAAGCAATTAACAATTATATGACATGCATTGCTTTATGATGATTCTATAGTAAAGTGAATTTAAAATATACCTTTCAATAATCAAATCAACACAATTTGGGGGGAAAATTAGATTCTCTTTTTTTTAATTTATTTCCCCCAGTTGAGCCCATTATTTCTGTGGTTTTGGGTCATAGCTGTATAAACTAATTAATAATTTCAGTGGGTATGTTTATTCCTCTAACCAAATACATCTCCCCCAAATATTTCCCTGGTCTGAATTAAGGCAATTATTTTATTGGGAAAATAGTTCCAATAGCTTGGCTCATTGTCCCTAGACTGATTATTAAAAGTAATTAACTGAAATCAATGCTGTTGGCCATGTGCTCGCTTAGTTACAGTGTCCACATTTTTTACTCCTCTCTGCATCTATTTTTGCAATGAAAAGGAAAAGAATAAATTATTCTACTCTATATTTTAAAACTAACAAAATACCTAATTTTTCATAAAATTTTCTTCATTGCACCAATTTTTAAAATCTTTATCCTCATTTCCTTTTTTGCTGTTGTTAATCTTTCCCTGAGAATATTTTTCCATTGATTTTTAGAGAGAATGGAAAGGAGGGGAGAGAGGGAAACATCGACATGATATGGACACATTAATTGGTTGTCTCCCACATACACCCCAACCATGGCCAGGGATCAAGCCTGCAACTGAGGTACGTGCCCTTGACCAGAATCAAACCTGGAACCCTGGTCCCCCAATCCAATGCTCCATCTACTGAGCCAAACCAGCTCAGTGGTCGGCAAACTCATTAGTCAACAGAGACAAATATCAACAGTATAATAATTGAAATTTCTTTTGAGAGCCAATTTTTTTAAACTTAAACTTCTTCTACCACCATTTCTTCAAAATACACTCGCCCAGACCATGGTATTTTGTGGAAGAGCCACGCTCAAGGGGCCAGAGTTTCATGTGGCTCGCAAGCCGCGGTTTGCTGGTCACTGAGCTAGGGCATTATTTCTTATTCTTAACTGTTCCTTTATTCACTAATTTATACCCTGAGAACTTTTAAAGTAAACCTCTTTATTTTAGATTTACAGAAAAAATGCAAAGCAAATATGTAGAGTTCCCATATAGACACTACAGCCAGTTTTCTCTATCATTGACATTTTACTTTAGTATGGTATATTAGTTGCAGTTAATGAATTAATACTGATACATTATTATTAACTGAAGCCCATTATCTATCCATATTTCCTTAGTTTTTACCTTGAGGAAGGAGTACTAATAATATTATGACTAACATTTATATGGCTCTTATGAGACAGTCTTATAAATGTTGTTTATAATATAAATGTTTTTCATATTAATATATATAATCTTACTGTAGACTTAAATCTATTAACTTCTGAAAACTGAGGAACCCCCCCCAAAAAAAAAACACATATATATATATATGGATAGCAACCAGAAAACATTGACACCTTACCTATTGAGAAAAATAATTTGGATGATAGCAGATTTCTCTTTAGATAGTACTCAGATATCTCCGTTTACAGGTGAATAAATAGAGTCACTGAAACATGCATGGTCACCCAGCCAAAAATGGAGAAGCCAGGTTGTCTGATTCCAGGGTCTGTGTTTTACCTTATAGTTACTTCAGCCATGATTAGGCAAATTAGGCAATCACTATTTTTAAAATCCACTTGTATTCAAGTTAATTCCCCAGGATACCATGTTATATAGGGTTGTGAACTGAAAGTTCCAGTTAGCAATAAAATGCAATTCTATCTGAAATGTTTTTTATACATATACTAGAGGCCCGATGCATGAAATTCATGCATGGGTGCTGTCCTTAGGCCTGGCGGGTGATCAAAGCACAAGTGTCTGGCGTGAAAGGGCTGGTGCCTGATCATACCTGCCTTGGCCTGGTGCTACCAGCTCACCTGCTCCACCATCCTACCACAGTCCCACTCTCATCAGGACCCATCAGAGTTGGCAGCACGTCCACTGCTACCCGCTGCCAGTGCAGCGACCATGACACCTGCCATGTTCTGCACCACCCCCCTGGTTTGCCAACACACATCATAGTGAGCAGTTGAACTCCCAGTCTCCTGGTTGAACTCCTGGTTGAATGACCACCCAAGGGGACAATTTGCATATTGCCGGGAACCGAAACCTAACATTACCACTGGTAATAAAATGTAAAGAGAACTGGCCAACCTTGATGGCTCTGAATAGTCAGAGCTACTAACTCATTGACTCTAGGTTGAGTCACTAGTGATAAAATGTAAAAAGAACTGTCTAAGGAAACCAAACATTGTCACTATTGTTAATATGCAAAAAGAGATGGCCAACCTCAATGGCTCTGAAAGGTCAGAGCAATTAACTCATTGTCTAGTTGAGGTAGTAGAGCTTGAGGCAACTTTAGTTTGTTAATAGTATGTAAATTCTTGTTAATTTTCTGCTGCTGGAACTTTTCAGCCTAAGCAATGTCTTTGTCTCAGAATCTCAATAAAAGGGAATAGCAAAAGGCTAGATGGGGCCGGGGTGAGTCTTCCCACTAGAGGCTTGACTCCCCGCCTGGCCTGCATTTTCCCAAATTAACTCTTTTCCAGTCTCTTCATTTTTAGTGTACGGCCTCCTCCAGAAACCGGACCCTGAGTGTGGGCCCTGAACCACGCTGGTAGTGGCAAGGGTTCCCACATCTGGCGCCTTCAACTCGGGACTTCTGGAGGAGATGGTATTTTTCGCTTAGAGCGAAGGAGGAAAAATACACCTGAAAAAGGTGTGGAAAATTCACCTGAAAAAGGTGAGGGAAATTCACCTGATAAAGGTGTGGAAAAAATTCACCTGAAAAGGTGAGGGAAATTCATCTGAAAAAGGTGAGGAAAAAATTCACCTGAAAAAGGTGAGGAAAAAATTCACCTGAAAAAGGTGTGGAAAATTCACCTGAAAAAGGTGAGGGAAATTCACCTGAAAAATGTGTGGAAAAAATTCACCTGAAAAGGTGAGGGAAATTCACCTGAAAAAGGTGAGGGAAATTCACCTGAAAAAGGTATGGAAAAAAATTCACCTGAAAAGGTGAGGGAAATTCACCTGAAAAAGGTGTGGAAAAAAAATTCACCTTAAAAGGTGAGGGAAATTCACCTGAAAAAGGTGTGTGGAAAATTCACCTGAAAAAGGTGTGTGGAAAATTCACCTGAAAAAGGTGTGGAAAAATTCACCTGAAAAAGGTGAGGGAAATTCACCTGAAAAAGGTGAGGGAAATTCACCTGAAAAAGGTGTGGAAAAATTCACCTGAAAAAGGTGAGGGAAATTCACCTGAAAAAGGTGAGGGAAATTCACCTGAAAAAGGTGTGGAAAAATTCACCTGAAAAAGGTGTGTGGAAAATTCACCTGAAAAAGGTGTGGAAAAATTCACCTGAAAAAGGTGAGGGAAATTCACCTGAAAAAGGTGAGGGAAATTCACCTGAAAAAGGTGTGGAAAAATTCACCTGAAAAAGGTGTGTGGAAAATTCACCTGAAAAAGGTGAGGGAAAGCCCACGGCCAGCTGCAGCATCGCGAACTGTAAGTAGAGTGGGAACGTCTTTCTTAACCAGGCTAATGGGGAAGAATTAGGTTATAAATATAAAGTAAATTTTATTACAGAATTTGGCTTGTATGCTTAAAGAATGTGGTTTCTGGTTCAAATTAAAATCTCAGTTTGTGTTTGGAATTTAAAATCTGTAATAAGAAATGAAATTCCACCATTGAAACCGCTTCTGGTGCGGAGAAATTCAAAGATAGCAGGAGAGAGCAAGCCTATCTGCTCTCCTGCAATGAAATTACTGAATGCTTTGTTTAAAAGTTATAAAAGAACCCTTAAATTAGGTGTTATCTTGGCCAAATTGGGTGCTAGTTATTACTTCAGAAAGCAAAAAAAAAATAATAATAATAAAAAATAAAAAATTGAGATCTGTCTTTATTTATTAAGCATGAAAAAATGTGTGGCCAGATCTGTTACTAAAACCTCCCAAAATAAGCTAAGGAATGGGGTATTTTTTTGTATTTGAATGGCTACAAACTTACTCCAAATCCTGTGGCAAAAAATATTTTTTGGAAGTTTGCTTTTATAAAATAAAAAAGTAAAGTTTAAATTTGCCTCATAAAAAATCTAGAGGACAAAATTGAAACTCTTAATTGATTATGTCTTGTATTTTTCTTAGAAATGTATAATGTTATTAATCGAGGACATGCAAAATATATTTGACTTATCAGCTTTAAAAGTTCAAAGTATAAATTAAATTGGAAAAAATTATGTAGTTGTGGTAATTAAAATACCTAAAAGTATAACTTGTTTTTGAGAAAATAAAATGTGTGTTTTCTCTAATAATTAGGAATTCAAAATAAGTTGCTTATTATTGGCCTAATTAAAAAGGAGGATTAACTCTGTGATCTCAACCAAAAATTTTCTATACCAAAGCTAGTCTAATTGATACATTAAGATAATAATAAAAAGTATTATAGTATTTAAATCATATATGGATATAGATATTTGTTTGATGGTTTTTTCCATGATAAAATTTAACAGCCTTAACAGAGATAATTCTTGGAAAGCTCCAAGGGCCTGGAGTAATACAAGAAATTTATTCTCTCTATCTAATATACTTGAAATTGCATGGAAAGCCTTATCAAATAAAAATAAAATATAAATATTTTAGAAGGTATGTATTGTTACTGGTAAAGGAAAGAAGTTAATAACTCAAATAGGATATCAACCTTTTTAGGAGTGGTCACTGCTCAGTCTCCTCACCCTCATGCTGATCCTATACAATGGAAAGATGATAGACCTGTATGGGTGGATCAGTGGCCATTAACCAAGGAGAAATTAAGTCATATTCATGAATTAATACAAGAACAAATAGAGGCTGGCCACATAGAACCTTCCAATAGTCCCTGGAATACGCCTATATTTACAATCCCTAAAAAGGAGACAGGAAAATGGTGATTGTTACATGATCTTAGAGCGGTAAATGCTACTATGCATACCATGGGAGCTTTACAACTTGGACTTCCAGCGCCTTCACAAATCCCTTTAAATTGGTCCCTCATAGTAGTAGATCTTAAGGATTGTTTTTTCACAATTCCCTTGGCACCTCAAGATAAAAAGAGATTTGCATTTTCAGTGCCATCTATTAATATAGAGCCTATGAAAAGATATCAATGGAAGGTTTTACCTCAAGGAATGGCCAATAGCCCTACTTTGTGTCAAAAATATGTGGCTCAAGCTATTCAGCCTTTAAGGGACAAATATTCCCAATGTTACATTATTCATTACATGGATGACTTGCTCTTAGCAAGCCCACGGGAAGAACAGACCTTAGCCATGTTTTCCCAATTAGAAGAGGAGCTCCCTAAATGGGGCTTAAGAATTGCTCCAGAGAAGGTACAAAAAGAAGTGCCTTTTCAATATCTGGGAACCATAATTGAAAGCCAAAGCATTAGGCCTCAGAAGGTGGAGATAAGAAAAGATTGTCTTAAAACTTTAAATGACTTTCAGAAATTATTAGGAGACATTAACTGGTTAAGACCTTATCTGAAAATCTCTACAGGAGAAATGACGAATTTGTTTAGTTTACTTAGAGGTGACTCTAATCTTTCTTCTCCTCGAACTTTAACTGATGAAGCTAGGAATGAGTTGCTAAGGGTTGAGCAGGCAATTTCCTCAGCCCAAGTAGCACGGGTACAGCCCGAATTACCTTTATTGGGACAAATTAACGCTACTAAAAATAGTCCCACAGGAGTCATCTTTCAAAATAAAAATTCTCCTGCCATTATTGAATGGGTCCACCTAGGACATCAATCCTCTAAAACTGCAGTTACATATGTAGAACTAATAGCCCATCTATTGTTTCTAATTAGGAGATGCTGTAAACAGCTTAGAGGGGAAGAGCCCCAGTGTATCTACCTCCCCCTAAATGGGAAGCAATTAGAAATGTTATTTCAAACTGATATAAATTGGCAAATTGGGTTAGGTGGATATTCAGGGGAACTTAGCTGTCATCTATTAAAGGATAAATTACTACAATTTTTATATAATACATCCATTATTATACCAAAAAATACTAAGCAGGAACCTATTCCTGGAGCTTTAACTGTTTTTACTGATGGGTCATCAAATGGAAAAGCTGCCTATCATACAATAAAGTCAAACCGAGTCATATGGACCAGTCATACTTCTGTACAAAGAACTGAACTAGAAGCTATTAAGGCTGCATTGCAGGATTTCAAAGAGCCTCTTAATATTGTCTCTGATTCCTTTTATGCTGCAAACTTAGTAAATAGAATTGAAACTGCCCGATTGAAATGGCTTAGTGACCAAAGTTTATTTTTACTATTCCAACAAGTTCAGCAAATTGTACAACAGAGACAATATCCTTTTTATATTACTCATATCAGGGCTCATAGTGTCTTACCTGGTCCTTTAACCAAAGGAAATGCACAGGCTGATCAACTGGTTGCTTTATTAAAAGAAGCCTTAGAATCTCATCAGCTTTTACATCAGCCTGCAAAAATGTTGTCTAAACAATTCTCAATCACTTGACAACAGGCAAAACAGATTATTAAGGAATGTCCAACTTGTATGTTACATCTACCTCAAGGGCCTAACACAGGAGTCAACCCCAGAGGTTTGCTAAGAGGTCATATCTGGCAAATGGATGTAACGCATTATAATTCCTTTGGACGCCTTGGGGCGTTACATGTCTCTGTAGATACCTTTTCAAAAGTCCTATGGGCTACTGCATCTACAGGAGAAACGGCAAAACAGGTTATTAATCATTGCCTGGCTGCTTTTGCTGTCATGGGAATTCCAAAAATTATTAAAACTGATAATGGGCCTGCTTACACAAGCTGTCAATTCCAGGAATTTTGTAAAAGGTGGAAAATTCAGCATATTACGGGAATACCATATAATTCCCAAGGACAGGCCATTATTGAACGACAGCATCAGCGGTTAAAATCCCAGCTTGAAAAACAAAAAAAAAATGGGATGATGGAGAAATCACCTGTAGGTAGGCTGCACAAGCCTTGATTACTTTAAATTTTTTCTCTTGTGATGATGAAGTAAGGACGCCTATGGAAATACATTGGCATCAGAATAAAACAAAAGAAAATGGTCTAGCTAAATGGAAGGATCCTGAATCCGGTTTATGGAAGGGACCTGATCCATTGTTAACCTTTGGCAGAGGGTATGCTTGTATATTCCCAGAGAATTTTTCCAAACCTGTGTGGATTCCTGCTAGAAATATTAAACTGCAACAGGAATCCAAGAGAGAATAGCCAGACTAATGAGGACCTTGTGCCTGGAGCCACACCATGCAGCTCCAGACAATCAACTACTCCAGCTACAGAGGGCAGTGACTCCAAGCAGTCCACTGAAGATGAGCAGGAGGAGGCAAACAGCCCCGAGAACACAGGCATGGAAAGAAGCCGGTACAGACACCTGACACTTGAGAATGTCTTTCTTGCCATGTTAGCAGTAGTCATCTCTAGGTAATTTTACCTAGGACAAATGTGGAAGTGCTTAGGACTTATGTTCCTGACCCTTCATGGGTAAAAGCCCTTATGTGGGCTGATCCCTTACTTAATGTAGTCACCAATAATTCTAAACACCTTGATCATTTAGGAAGAAAATGGGTGGAGCAAGGAAGTTTAATTACATAGGTCTTGCCACCCAGCTTCCCTTTTTTGTATGACATAATCAAACCACTGTTCCTTTGTGTGTAAAAAATTAAATAGAGGTTTCTGGCTTGCACCAAAGTATAGGAATATCACTACTTGCTCCTGAGAGAGGTGCAGAGAATGTAACTAAGATCTTGTCTATATAAAAAGAAATTGACAGCCAGTTTGAATTTGAATTGTCATTGGCTTAGAGCAAAAAGTATTCTTGCATGGTATTATTCTACAATGTCATTAATTCTTAATGTAATAGCATATTTTACAATTATTACAAACAAATTTAAATTTAACTTTTGAATGTTTGGCAGCAATTTAAAGGACATGAAAGGATCTAATCCCTTCCACTGTGGAAAGCCTCACTGGGAAGGTACTTGAACATTCTATATTGGCCTTTCTTGCCTTATTTGCAAAGAGGAACCTCTCCTCAAAATCCAATTGCCCACAGCTGTTGCTTAAGTTTTAAATTCATGCTGAGGTTAAAGCCTTATGGTGGCTGGTACCATGGATCTGTTTCTCACACAGTGGTGTGAGTGGGCCTTCCCTGGAGAAGCAACCTGGGTTCCCAAAGATCAATGCAGGGGCTCTGCCAGCAGGCGAGAGCATCCCAAGGAAGATACTGGGCATGAAGGCCATAGGGGCATAGGCTACCAAGGAGACAGAACTGAACCTCACATCACCCTGCTTGGCCCCAGAGGATGGCTGGTTAGCCAATGTCGGGTAAGATTCCTCAAGGGAGGAACAACCTAAGACAAGGGCCAGTCGCAAGGGGCCATCAGGAGAGAACTTGGGGGTCAACAGAGGTGGGGCACAGAACCTCACCCCCCCAATGTTGCAGGGGGTTGAATACTCGCCCCTGCTGAGGGAGGTCTCCTGCCCCATGGCTGCTTCGTGCTTCCCATGGCCAGCTCAGATCGGGACCCAGGCAACAAACCGATTTGGCCCAGCTCAGATTGAGATCCAGCTACAAACAAGAGACTTGGCCCAACTCAGACGGTACCCAGGCAACAGAGAAATGGCAATGGCTACTGCCCTATATCTAAATCTAGCCTAAATCTAGGAGTGCTCAGGGCTCTCTCAAGGATGCATACAATCCTTTCCATTAATTTTTACAGAGTGAACTAAAATTGTTGTTAAAAGTATTAAATTTGACCTTAAAATAAGTCAAGTTTTCAGATTAATTTAATTTGGCTAAATGAAATGAGTTAATCTTCAAGAAAATTTAATTATACAACGGGCTGTTCCTAAAGTATTAATAAAATTTCTATTGATAGTTCATTTCATGGTAAAAATGGTTTAACATGCAATGTCATAGTTTTTGTGTAAAAAATTAAAATTTAAAAGTTATCAAAACAGCATCATAAAAAATTTCCAAAAACCTCCTAATAATTAAATAAAAAAGGGGGATAGTGGAAAAATACCATGCAGAAAAAATGTCCTGTAAGTAAATTACATATTTTAAAAAAAAAAAGAAAGAAAGAAAGAAATTTATTTTGAAAACCAATTTTAATTTGTAATGATAACAATAAGATCACAAATAGTATCCAAATAAGTCAGGAAAAATTATTTGGGCAGAAAGTATCCCAAGTAAAATTTATAGAAAAGATTCCTTTATTAATTTTGGTCGAGAGATGTTTATATATTTTCAGAAAACAACTCCAAGACCATGTGGATTCCTGCATCAGAGGAATTAGCAGGAATGTTCCAGCCATGAAGATAAGAGGAGAAACAGCCCAGACATGGAAGACGCTGAGGACGCCTTGCCATGCCAGCAGTCAGCAGCTGTGCGTTGCTGCAGGTTGCCCAGGACCAAACCAGAGACGGTCGCACCTGCATCGCCACTGTTTGTCCACCATCCAGATATCATTGCTGACATATACACATAAAGAACTTTGGGACTGAGAACTTTGGGACTCAGAACTTTTGGACACTGAAACTTTTTACTTAGAACTCTTGGACTTTGAAATTGGGACTCAAACATTTCGTTCTTATATGGTCTGTAAATGCAAGATTTTTTAAAGGAAGGAATTGGGGGGAGATGCCGGGAACCAAAACCTAACATTACCACTGGTAATAAAATGTAAAGAGAACTGGCCAACCTTGATGGCTCTGAATAGTCAGAGCTACTAACTCATTGACTCTAGGTTGAGTCACTAGTGATAAAATGTAAAAAGAACTGTCTAAGGAAACCAAACATTGTCACTATTGTTAATATGCAAAAAGAGATGGCCAACCTCAATGGCTCTGAAAGGTCAGAGCAATTAACTCATTGTCTAGTTGAGGTAGTAGAGCTTGAGGCAACTTTAGTTTGTTAATAGTATGTAAATTCTTGTTAATTTTCTGCTGCTGGAACTTTTCAGCCTAAGCAATGTCTTTGTCTCAGAATCTCAATAAAAGGGAATAGCAAAAGGCTAGATGGGGCCGGGGTGAGTCTTCCCACTAGAGGCTTGACTCCCCGCCTGGCCTGCATTTTCCCAAATTAACTCTTTTCCAGTCTCTTCATTTTTAGTGTACGGCCTCCTCCAGAAACCGGACCCTGAGTGTGGGCCCTGAACCACGCTGGTAGTGGCAAGGGTTCCCACAGCATATTAGTCTTTTATTATATTGGATGTGTTTTTTGGGATTCTTCCTGCAATTCCAGAGAAATTGAGAACTAGTGGGAGATTCAAATGTTCTAGATCCTACAGAGACTCAACTTAGAAATAATAACTATATACATAGTAGCTATAAACTTAAAAATGAGTATAACAAGCCCAGCTGACATGGCTCACTGATTGAGTGTTGACCTGTGAACCAGGATGTCATAGTTTGATTCCTAGGTAGGGCACATGCCTGGTTGTGGACTCAATCCCCAGCAGGAGGCATGCAAAAGGCAACATATCAATGATTCTCTCTCATCATTGATGATGTTTCTCTCTCTCTCTCTCCCTCTCCCTCTCTTAAATCAATAATACGCTAATATATATATTAACATATTATTTTGTGTATATATATATATACTAAATAGCACATATACTATACTATTAGCATATTTAGTGTATATATATATATATATATATATATATATATATATATATATATACTAAAACAACATTCACAGATGAAAGAAAATTGAGAATTCGTCACCAACATCCCTATCCTAAGAGAATGGCTAATTGAAATTTTCCAAATGCAAAAGAAATGACAATAGAAGGAATCTTGAATTTCACTAAAGCAAAATGAGGTGGTAAGCAAAATTTAGGAAAATACAAAAGTTAACTTATTTTTTTGAATTTTCTAAAGGATGACTGATTCAAACAGAAATTTACTGCACTGTCTGGTGTGGTTCTAAGTCAGAGTCCCATGATATAAAATGTCCATGGTTAAATAAAAAATTACTAGTCAGACTGTGAATGAGAATGTTCTCAAACTGAATGAAAAAGACAATCAATACTGAAATAACAAAATGCTTAAATTACCTGACAAAGCTTTAATGTAGCCATGATAAGAGTGCTACAGCAAACAATTATGAACATGCTTGAATATAATAGAAATTACTCAAACTGGAAGAACAGAGTGAAAATAGTCTGGAAAAAATTAACAGAGCCCTGAGTCTATGGAATTTAATAAATTATCTAATATTCATACCATCGGATAGCTAGAAAAAGAAAACACAAGGGAAGAAGTTGAAAAAAATATTCAAAAAATAATAACTTTTCACATTTTTTAAGAGTCTTAAACTTACAGATTCAAGAAACTGGCCAAATCACAAGTAGGATAAAGCAAATAAGTTCGAACCAAGAAGCATCATAATTAAACTTCAGAACACTTTAAATAAAAGAAAAAGTATGAAAGCAGCAGCGAAAAATATGTACTACATACAGGAAGAAACAGCCCTGGCTGGTTTTGATCAGTTGATAAAGCATTGACCTGGGGACTGAAGAGTCCCAGGTTCAATTCTGGTCAAGGGCACATGTCTGAGTTGCAGGTTCAATTCCCATTTGGGGGCGTGCAGAAGGCAGCTGATCAATAATTCTCATCATTGATGTTTCTACCTCTCTTTCCCTCTTCCTTCCTCTCTGAAATCAATAAAAAATATATTTCAAAGAAAGAAACTATTTGAATGACAATAGTTTTTTCATAAGAAACCAGGGGGATGACAAGGAAGTTATATTGCATTTTTTAAGTGCTGAAAGAAATCAACTGTCAGTACAAAATCCTATACCTAGTGAAAGTATTCTTCAAGAATAAAAGGAAAATAAAACAACATTTGCAGATGAAAGAAAATTGAGAATTTGTCACTAACATCCCTACCCTAAGAGAATGGCTAATTGAAATTCTCCAAATGCAAAAGAAATGACAATAGAAGGAATCTTGGAATTTCACTAAAGCAAAATGAGGTGGTAAGTAAAATTTAGGAAAATACAAAAGTTAACTTCTTTCTGTGAATTTTCTAAAGGATGACTGATACAAAACAGAAATTTACAGCACTATCTGGTGTGGTTCTAAGTTTGTGTAGAAGTAAGATTTAAGATAATTTTATTATAAATGAGGGAGGGTAAAAAAACATAAGATATCCAGTAAAATGACATACCAGCAGACTATGATAAATTATGTACATAAAATGTAATAACTGAAGTGATCACATAAAAGACAAAGATTGGCAAAGCGAATTAAAAAACCATGATCACTATATGCTGTTTAAAAGAAACTTATTTCAAAGATAATGAAATAGTCAGGTTGGAACTAAAAGAAAAAAAAGTATCATGAAAATATTAATCAAAATAAAGCAGGAAAGCCTCTATTCATATTAAACTTCAAAATAAAGACAATTACCAGAAACAGAGAGGCACATTTTATAATAGTAAAGCTGTCTATCTGTTCAGAAGACACAGCAATCATAAATTAATGTGCAGCAAACAACAGAGTTGGGAAATCACTGAAGCAAAACTGCTAGATATGAAAAGACAAATAGAAATTCACTCATTATACTTGGAAACATCATCACTCCTCAACAACTGATAGAATGATTGAAAAAAACCAGTAAGGTTATGGAAGAACTCAACAATATTATATAATCATTTTAATCAATGCAAAAAAAGATTTTGACAAAATTCAACAATCATCTATATATATAAAAGCCAAGCAACCAGAATGACAGGAATGACTGGTTGCTAACCTGCACTGCAGCCAGCCAACTGGCCCTAGAGAGGTGGGGCCAGCCAACCAGACTTCTGTGGCCCTGCCCCTAGCTGGCCCAGGCCCCGATTGGCCCCCGCTACACTAATCAGTGGCAGGACCAGCGGCCACCCTCCCGCATGCCCTCCCTCCAGCAGGCCAGACCCCACTCATGCATGAATTCATGCACTGGGCCTCTAGTTTATGATTAAAACTCTCAGAAAAATAGGAATAGAGGTATGGACCTAAAAGATATTATGCTAACTGAAATAAATCACACAAAGTTAAATGTTATACTTATATGTGGAATCTATAAAACAAAATAAAAGTTAAAAAAAAAACACAGAAACAAACTCATTGATACAGAGAACAAACTAATGGTCACCAGATGGAAAGACATTGGTGAGCAGATGGAAAGACATTGGGGAGCAGGGAGGAAAGGGTAAAGATATTAAGAAGTGCAAATTGCCAGTTATAAAATAATTTTGTGCTATAAATTATAGAACAGGAAATGTAGTTAATAATATTATAATAACTATGTGTGGCACCAGATGGGTACTAGATTTATTGAGGTTATCGCTTCATAAGATATGTAATGTCTAATCACTATGCTTTTCCCCTGAAATTAATATAATATTGTACATCAACCATAATTAAAAAATAAATTTAAAAACAAGTAAATATAATTTTAAAAATAGGAATACAGGTAAACTTTCTCAACTTGATACATAGGACTTACAAAAACTTACAGCTAATATTATCCTTAATGGTGAAGGACTAAATGCTTTCCTGAGTTCAGAAATCCACTCTCACCATCTTATTCAACACTAGAGGCCCAGTTCATGGATTTTTGCACTAGTGGGATCCCTCACACCTATGCACTACCAGACCAAGGAGGGACTGCATCTCACCCAGTTCCATCTCACCCAGTCCAGACCAGTTAGACCCCAGCAGCAAGCTAACCTACCAGTCAGAGTGTCTGACCCCTGGTGGTCAGTGCATTGAACCATCAAATGAATGGTAGAACACTTAACATATTAGGTTTTTATTATATAGGATAGTCCTGGAAGGTTTACCTATTGCAATAAGGCAAGAATGGGAAATAAAAGCAAAATAGGAAAGAAAAATGCATAATTATCTAATTAGAAAGAAATGTATACTAATAAAAGGGTAATATGCTAATTAGGGCAGACATCTTCCAGACAAAGCTACAGTGCCTGCAAGGATCAGGTCTCATGGCAGGCGTGGGCTCAGGCAGCTGCGAGGTCCGGGGCTCAGGCAGCAGTAAGCCCCAGTGGCTATGAGGCCTAGGGCTCAGACTTCAAAGCTGCCATGGCTGGCAGTGGCAGCAGCAGAGCGGTGATGGGAGCGGCACTTTCCCCTGATCAGCCCTGTCGCCTCCCACAGAGGGAGGCCATACTGTGACTTAGGCCCACTCCCCATGAGCAGTCAGTAGGATATCCCCTGAGGGTTCCAGACTGTGAGAGGGGGGCAGGCTGGGCTGGCAGATGTGCCCCCCTATCCCCGAGTACGAATTTTCATGCACCAGGCCACTAGTTTATTTTTTTATTAAGGTATTATATGTGTACAAATTTTACCATTGCCCCCCACCCCACTCCCATTAATGCCCTAACACCCCCAGAGTTTTGGGTCCATTGGTCATGCTTACATGCATGCATACAAGTCCTTCGGTTGATTTCTTATCTCCCCCACCTCTTCCTAACCTTCCTGCTGTAATTTGTCAGTCTGTTTGATGCTTTACTGTCTCTGTATCTATCTTTTTGTTCATCAGGGTATAATGTTCTTTATTATCCACAGATAATAAGATCATGTGGTATTTTTCTTTCATTGACTGGCTTATTTCACTCAGCATAATGTTCTCCATTTCCATCCAAGTTGCTGCAAATGATGAGAATTCCTTCTTTTTTATGGCAGCATAGTATTCCATTGTGTAGATGTACCATAGTTTTCTGATCCAGTCATCTGCTGACGGGCACTTAGGCTGTTTCCAAATCTTAGCTATTGTAAATTGTGCTGCTATGAACATAGAGGTTCATATATCCTTTCTGATTGGTGTTTCTAGTTTCTTGGGATATATTCCTAGGAGTGGGATTACTGGGTTAAATGGGAGTTCCATTTTCAGTTTTTTGAGGAAACACCATACTGCTCTCCACAGTGGCTACACCAGTCTGCATTACCACCAGCAGTACATGGGTGTTCCTTTTTCTCCACATCCTCGCCAACACTTGTCATTTGTTGATTTGTTGATAGCCATTCTGGCAGGTGTGAGATGGTACCACATTGTCATTTTGATTTGCATCTCTCAGATAATTAGTGACTTTGAGCATGTTTTCATGTCGGGCCACTAGTTTTTTAATAATAAATTATTAATACACAGAATAACTTGAATAAATCTTTTAAAATACGTTGTATGAAATAAGGCAATCCCAAAAGTTTATATACTATGAAACTGTATTTATAACATTCTTGAAATGACAAAATTGTAGATATGAACAACAGGTTAGTGGTTATTCAGGTTGAGGGAAGAGCTACGACTGGAAGAGAGGGATGTTGGTTATAAAAGGGCAACCTGAGGGGTCTGCACAGTGATGGAAATGTTCTGCACCTTGACTGCATCAAGGTCAATGTCCTATGTGATATTATACTTTTTCACTGGTTTTAGAGAGAGAAGAAGGGAGAGAGAGAAAAATATAAATTGACTACCTCTTGCACATCCTCTACTGGGGGATTGAGCCCATGACCTGGACATGTGCCCTGACCAGGAAATGATCCAGTGACCTCTTGTTTCGTGGGTTGATGCTCAATCACTGAGCCACACCAAACAGGCTGTACTATGGTTTTGTAAGATGCTAACCATTGGAAAAACTGGGTTATTGATGCACGTAATCTCTCTGTACTACTTCTTACATTAAATGTGCATCTATAATTATTTCAAAATAAAGAATTTTTTTTAAAAAAAAGAAAGAAATATAGCTGCAAGGAATATGCCTATACAGTAGCCAAATTTTGCTAAGGTTTATTTTTGTTCTAATTAATGTGCAGACTCTGTACAAGATAAACCACAATCCCCTAAATTTTATATTATAGATTGATCATGTGTAAAACCTCTGCATATACAGATACCAGGGGGGTTAGGGCATGAGTTGAGGTGGGGGGCTCTGGTGGGATAAGGACACATATGTAATGCCTTAATCAATAAAGGAAAAAAATAAATTAAAACATTTTAAAAGTTCAAATGACTTTTAAAAAAACACTCTAAATCCCTAATAGAACATTAGGCAAAAATTTTGACAGGGAGTTTACCCAAAGGAAAATACACATGGTCAGTAAATATGCCTTATGAGATATTTAATATCCTTAGTTATCAGAGAACATGAAATAAAACAATACTGCACATATCTCAAGTCTCTAGCAGAGCTCTGACCAAACTATGAACCTTTCCACTCCACCTGGAATACAATTTGCTAGATCATTTTTCCTCAGTAATCTAAATGAATTTATAACTATTCTTTCTGCATACATCCATAATTTACAAGACACTGTACTTCCCTTGACTTCTTGGGCTAAGACTTCCTAATTTGTCTTCTTGGTCTTTCTTAGAATAACACTGTCTGGAATCTGGTCATAGCTGGTGCTCCATAGCTACAGGCCTCTTTGTGCAAAAATAGGGCCCTGCTGGCATGTTTCAGGTGTTGACCATCGACCTATGAACCAGGAGGTTACAGTTCAATTACGGGTCTTGGCACATGTCTGGGTTGTGGGGCATGCAGGAAGCAGCCAATCAATAATTCTCTCTTATCGTTGATGTTTCTCTCTCTCTCTCTCTCTCTCTCTCTCTCTCTCTCTCTCTCTCTCTCTCTCTTTCTCTCTCTTTCTTCCCCTTACTCTCTAAAATCAATAAAAATATATTTTGGAAAAAATAGGCCTACCTCTTAGGTTTCCAATTTTTTAATATGCTTCCTGGGTCAGTCTTAATCCTCTAGTTTCCTTAGGCATTCATTGGAGAAAGTGAGATAGACCTGGAAATTTGGTGAGTGCTCCTGTTCTTTTCTTATGTTGGAAGGAGGGGGCAGGAAAGATTCAGAAATCAGAGGTTCAGAAGGTGGAGTATGGCTCTGTTTTTGCTTTCTCTTGCAGTATGATAGAGTGCTAAGATGGTAGCCAAAGTATTTCTCTTTTATTTATACTCCATGTCTATCCAAAAAGTATAAGACATCATTATAGTCGATCAATTACAATTCACTTTGCTCTTCTATGAAATGAACTTCCACACAAGGCATTTCATTTCACTCTAACATAATTTAGTTGCATCCGGGAGTAATTCTGATTTCTGATATTTGGTTCAGTAATAATAAACAACTTCACTTATTTATTGAATAAATATATATTAATAATTTTTGCACCAGCACTGTGTTATATGCTGGGAGTAAATAGTAAACAGGACAAATGTGATTCTGTTCCCGTTAACTTTACAACCTAGTGGCAAAAACAGACAAAATAGGAAAATAATATAATTTTAAATTTTAATAAGTACCTTTAAGATGGGGGAAAAATGCAGAAGACTGAAATGCAAAATATATAGAGGAATGGTATAGCTGGATCTATTTCAGGTATTTGCTCAAATAAAGATCTCTTTCAACACAAAAGACCAAAATGCAAAATACATAGTGGAATGGGACTATTGGATCTATTTCAGGTCTTGGCTCAAATACAGATCTCTTTCTTAAAGAGGTCTTTTCTGGCCTGTCAGAAATTGCAATCATTCACGTCCAGCACTCCTCATCTCCTTCTCAACTTTATTTTCTCATACACACACTTAATTTGCTTACTTATCCATATGACTTTCTTTTTTTAATTGTTGTTTATTGATTTACTTGAGAGAGACAGAGAGAGAGACAAAGAGACAGAGAAACAGAGATGCCCTGACCAGGGGTCAGATCAACAACCTTGGTGTGTTAGGATGATGCTGTAACCAACTAATCCTGAGCTACCGGCCAGAGTCCTATTTAGTTTTTCTGTTTCTCTAAGTATATGTAAGTTCTCAGAGGACAAGGACTGCTGCCTTTCATGATGGTTTATTTTTTACTTTTTCTCCTGGGAATTTAAAAATGTCTGGGTCAGAGTAAGTGCTCAATAAATACTTATTGAATTAAAGAATAAGCAAGGCAGTCAGGAAAAGACTTTCAGAGAATAAAACATTTAAACTGAACCTAAAGGTGGATTTGGTGATGCAAGGAGGGGGGAGGGGTGTGTTAACAGATGCATCAGAGAAACCAGTTGTGAGATCACTGTAACAACAGTGATAATATTAGCCTACTAGTGACCTGGTGCATGAAATTCATGCACATTAAAAGGGAATTAATTAGAGGAAATATTTTAATATTGCTATTTGCCCTTTCTCTATAATAGAAGTGTCAGAGTTGAAAGAAAATTAGTAAAAGGAATATGAAAATCTTCCTCCTGTCAGGGTCTGGGGCGCACCATGGGAACCAGAGTCAAGTCCCTGCCCACCCAAGTGTGCCTCAAATTTGCAAGAGACCCAGACCCAGCCTTCCACAACCCTATCAAGCCCCGCTAGGTGGGGGGCATGGCCTCAAGTCGCCTGGCCTGGCACTAGACCAGGGGGCATGCCTTGAGGTTCCCTGGCCCAGTCCAGGAGGGTGTGGCCTCAGGACCTCGTCAAGACCTGCCAGGAGAGGGGCACAGCCTCAGGTCCCTCGACCTGGTGCTGGGGTGGGGGTGCGGTCTGAGTCCCCTGACAAGCCCCACCAGCCAGGGAGCGCAGCCTCAGGTCCCTTGCCCCAGCAGAGTACCACACAGCCTCAGATCCCTGCTGATTGCTCATTAAGGCTCATTATGAAAACTCAGCTTCCACTGTGGGCACAGCCATCTTGTGTTATGGAATCCCCACCTCTGCTGTGGGTGCATCCATCTTGTGTTACAGAACCCCTGCCTCTGCTGTGGGTGCAGCCATCTTGTTATGGCATGATGCTCAATTTGTATATTTCTTCTTTATTAGATAGGCTATTTGTTGAACACTTAACCTTAGCAGGCAGTGATCTAAGTGTTTTACATATTACTAGAGGCCCCGTGCGTGAAATTCGTGCACTGGGCAGGGTTCCTCAACCTGACCTGCACCCTCTCACAGTCCTGGAGTCCTCAGGAGATGTCTGACCTAAGAGCAGGCCTAAGCCATCAGTCAGATATCCTTAGCACTGCTGCAGAAGTGGGAGAGGCTACTACCACCGCTGCTGCACTCACCAGTGTGAGCTCAGCTTCTGGCGGAGCTGGCACTCTCCCTGTGGGAGTGCACTAACCACCAGGGGGCAGCTCCTGCATTGAACCTCTGTCCTCTAGTGGTCAGTGTTCATTATAGCAACTGGTTGTTCTGCTGTTCAGTTGATTTTCATATTAGCCTTTTATTATATAGGATGCCATTTAAGTAAAACTTAAGCTTAGCTAATTGATAGATTCTATCAATATTTGTCAAATTAATTTTCTTATGCTTTACTTTTCCACATTATAGTCTGTTATTTTAGTATAAAACCAGATATAGCAAACAACACTTCTATCATATTAAGACTACTATGCTAGTATTTAATGATTTTAATGTATTCTTTACCTTACAATTTTTGTAAAATGTTCCTGTGACTATTTAAGAACTAGAATTGATTCTTAAACATTTGAAAATGATGTTTGGAGGCGAATAGTAACCTAGCAATGCTTGGGATAACCTGGGTAGGAGATTTCTAAAACAGATTCAACTGAGACATTGGTAGGGTGATCCAGATATTTCATGATGAGCCTACACTAACATGGCTGCAGTAGGAAATCTTCAAATAAGATAAAGGCAAGAAAAAGACACAATAAAATAAAATGGAAAAATTTGATTGAATATGGGAAAGCATTAGAGAGAAAGGTGGAGAATTAAAAGTGTCTTCAATGCTTTGAGAAAGAGGGATACAGTTGACACTGTTAATAACTTGCCAGATCCTTTTTTGTGCCCATTGCCTCTGTCCTCAACTGCTGTGGGTACTATTGGCTAAGACTCGTACTTATACTCTGGTCTGTAGAAATGCCCTAAGGATTGTCCTCAACAGAGAGACTGGAGTTTCCCCTTTCCCAACAGGCAAAGTGATTGGTTCTCCCTCCCAGGGACAGCTGGCAGCCAAGGACTGATTGATATGGGTTATGTTTCAAGGTGGGACAGCTCCCAGGAGCTACTATGCTTCAGAGCTCTCTGTAGGATCACACTGAGAATAGTTTTCAGCTGAAACCATATCTTTGCTTAGCTTCTGCCCCGGCCTTACCTGTTTCCCTCACTTCCTTACAGATTTCTCCTGAGAGTTCTTCCTTAATAAATCACTTATGCAAGAATCCCTCTCTTAGGCCCTGCTTCTATGCATATTGACCTAAAATACAAGAGTAGACAAATTCCGGAGATAAGTAACATAAGAGGAGAGGAGTACTAATTTCGGTGTTTTTGAAGGATAGATCAGGCTTTTCCCAGCATAGGCTGAGTTCCCTTGGAGCCCCCTTCACACAGGATGGGCATGGTCACAGTTGGCGGAGTGGACTGCAACATACTGAAGAAGTAAGGCATTACTCAAGTTCATTCTAAAATGGACTTTCTGAATTCAAATTTTTAACTCCGGAGCCAAGTGCCCATAGAATTAGTGCTAAGTACATTTTATGGAGTGACCCACATCTTACAACCCCAGTGCTTTTGAAATGGAGAACGAGGAGCCCATACGCACAAGCACCTAGGGATCAGCAAAACATCCCCAACAATTTTTCAAATGTTTGATTTTTGGCAAAACTCGGTTTAACTCATTTTGCAAGCGCTCATCCCTTCAGTTTTTAAACCCTGGGGTATTTCAAAGGAAATTTAATCCATATGTTTCTGATTCATTTACATTTTAAGTCATAAAAATGTTATTTTTGTAAAAAGCTGTTTGATATCCAAAAAACTTTCTGAGCCTTTTTTTTAAAAAAAAAAAACTCTTTTAAGTCTTGTTGGTTGGAGCCAGGGAGCAGATATGGTGTGTGATGCACCACCCGAAAATGCGATCCAGACAGACTCAACCATAGACTGACCTCAGAACAGTGCTTGCGACATCCAGCCAAAAAAAAATAATGGCAACGAGATGATCAAGAAAGTTGGACTGGACACCAGGGAATCCTTGAGAAACACAAAAGAAGCCAATGGCAAATGATAATGAAGATTAAAGAGGGATTCCCTAGTGTTCCATTGATGTGTTGGGCATGGAAGGGCTAGACTCTCGCACATTACGGAAAGCTCTCATTCCTGGCAGCTTTCAGGGAGATTTGCAGACTTGTTCAGGATAAAGTCCCATGTCACCACCAAACACTGCATGCGAAGAAAATTAGGCCTTCTCTCAGCATTGTATGTACTCATAAAACATCCAACTAACAATATCCAAAGGGCTTTAAGTAATTTATTGCATATCTTTATTAGAGAGTACTAGGCAGTGATTAAAAGAATGGTGTAAATATGTATTTAGTGATGTAGGAAGATGTTTGTGATACATTGCTAAAGAAGAAACATGGTGACAAGCCTGGTCATGGGTATTAGGACCACATATTTTTGTGAAGAAAAGGGGACGATCAACAACTGTTTTTATGTACAATGAATATTAGACAATAATCTATGCAGTTGGTAGGATGGGGGTGTTTTCCTTAAGTTTGCTTGGTTATATTTTTAACTTTCCTATAATATACAATGTGTGGTTTTAAAAACACACACTTTTGCCTGACTTTAAAATTTTTATAGAGTAATATTCCTGTAATAGCGTAAGGGTGCAATGCCCTTCTTCTCCTCCTTATGTCTTCTGCTTGGGAACAACAGTGAATGGGGTCCAAGCCGGAGGGGGGACTGCAGCAAGGGCTGGATGATCAAATCGTCTGAGAGTTGATGGAATGCAAGTGTTCATCTGGAAGCAAGCACTGAATCCATGGTGACCATGCTTTCTGAACCCCAAATGTCACACCACCTAACATGTGAGGGGTGTCCGACAGGATAGATTATTTTAAATCAGAGCTGTTCTAAAAGTCCCAGGATATACAGTTGTTCTGGCTACAGGGCACACTGCTTCAGAAAGGAACACTCCGAAGTGGGGAAAATAAAAGGCTGGTAATTTATAAAACCATAGCCCGTGGTACTGAAAATCCACAGAGTGAGAAGAACTCTCCTGATTCTCCCTCTTGTAAAGGTAGACAGCATTTTACATCCTGAACTATTACTTTCACATCTGTTGGCATCTGGTCAGTTGCTGCTTAAAGTACTCCCTGCACAAAATGCATATGACTGTCAATATTACTTATCTCATAAATTCTCCTGAAACCTGTAAAATAAATGCTTTCTCCTGAAGAGTTACTCTAATATCATTAGCACCCCATTTTCTCTCCCCTTTATTGCCATCTCCACCAACTCAGGGCTGGCTCTGAATCACAAGCCATTTTCCCGTCTGTTCCACGGGGCTCCTAAATTCCTCTTTGATCATGAAGAGAGGATAAAGCAAAGCAGAGACATTCTTTTCTGAGGCCCCATTAGTAAAGTTGGATAAAAAATCCATAATGTTTTCATTCTTTTTCTCAAAAGTGATTTCACAGCATTTTCATCTAAAGGAATAGGGTGAGTGGGAAAATCAATTATCACATAAAATCAAGTTTTTTCAAAACTCTGGACACGCTCTCTGTGTTAACATCCTGTGATGATTCTCTTTAAATACACTGAGTGGTCAAATTATTATGATCTCTGAATGCATAATAATCTGGCCACTCAGTGTATATCTTATATAATAAAAGGCTAATATGCAAAATTTCCCCTTGACCAGGAGTTCGACAAGCAGGCAGGCTGGCCAACTGCCCATGTCCCCGCCCCTTGGTCAAGCTGGCTGGACCCCACCCATGCACAAATTCATACACCAGGACTCTAATATGTGTATACACACACACACACACACACACACACACACACACACACACACTGAGTGGCCAGATTGTGCATTCAGAGATCATAATAATCTGGCCACTCAGTGTATATTGCATTCTCACATTCTGGAATGACTGAGTTTATTTTAAATAGGTATTAACTTTGAAGTTCAAAAATGTTGAAAAGCTAAACCAATTGGCCTGTTGTGGTCAGTCACTCTCCTACCAAACACTTTCTGCTCCACTCACCAAATATGAGTTCTGAGCTCAAGAGCCTATGGGGCAGTTCTCAAATGCTGGGAAATCTCTTTTCCAATAGACAGCATTTTCTTTAAAAGCTTACCAGGACCCCGTTATGGGTGGAAGTCATGTAGAGACAAAGTCTTCTTCAAATGAGACCTATATAAATGAACCTCAAAATTTTTTTACCTCGAAACTATGGGATGCTTCACTGATCCCCTGACCTAAGAAAAGGTGTATGTGAGTGTGTGTGTGTGTGTGTGTGTGTGTGTGTGTGTGAGAGAGAGAGAGAGAGAGAGATTCACCACTCCCCAGTGTTCTACAGTTAACAGTGTGCCATGATTTTGAATTCAAATATCACCAAAGCAGTGGCACACAACATTAGACTTGATGTGAAATGTTGTTACAAGTTGTAAGTGCCTAATAAATAATGACATCATATTAACTAGTGATTCAGTTATTCACTCATTCATTCAACAACTAACTTGAGAATCCCTAAAAGGCAGCTATTAGGCACTGAGAACAGAGATGAGTGAGCCAAGACCCTTGCCCTCAAAGAATTAATACGCTAGCAGTTTTAGGGGGGAAATAATTAAATTTAAAAAATGCAGGGGGAGTTGTATAAAACAATGAAAATTGTATATGGTACTATGAGAGGGAAGGTAACTTTCTCAGAAGAGTTGGCACTTGAGATGAGTTTTGAAGGACAGTTAAGAGATACTCAAACCAAAGGTGGAGGAGAGGGAAAAAAAGAAGAACTTGTGAAAATGCAGGGAATGAATGAATAAATGAATGAATGATATTTTTGGTATCTTCTAGTCAATGGGTATCATATTCCTACCAATAGAGCTGGTGGGCTTATAATCCCCCCCGAAAAAAAATATATAAATAATAGCTTAGCCATGATCAGATTTCTGTTTTAAAACAATCAATTAGAAGAACACATTTCAGTTTATTTAAAGAATCAGTGCACCTAATTCTAAAAAGAAAAATCTTTTTAAATCAGAAGTCCAATGACATTTTATTATATTGCTGCTACTGAATCATCTGCAACCATGCCCAAATTTTTCTGGAAAGCAAATGGGAAATTGCCAATGTTTGAAAAGACTATTTTTCTGTTTGTTTATTTATTTGTTTGTTTGTTTTTTAATAGAATAGTATGTGTTTGGGGGGAAATGGATTTAGGTTTGGATTCCATCTTCTCCACAATAACAGCTGTGTAACAAATTAAGTTTTCTGAGACTCAGTTTCCTCATCTATTTTATTAGTGGCAAAAATTCCTTTTCTACTTATTAGAGCTGTTGGGAGAATTAAATTAAATAGTGTATAAAAAGGTCCTAATATAGTATCTTGGCACTGAGAACATGTTAATTCTGTTCCCTTTCCTTGGGAATGGGGACAATGGGAGCTAGGAGGGGGGGTCCATACAGGGGAAACGAGATAGCCAAACTCCTCATCTTGAAAGTACTGCCCATGATCAGGCAACACAGACATTTGCCTCGTTGACCTCATGCATGTCAGCCAAGCCCAACTCAGTCCGATCATGTTCTTTTTCACAGCTGGAAAAAGAATAATATTTAGTTATGGATCTTGAATGCCAGGAGAGAGTTAGTGCTCACCATTTCATTTACACAATGAAGAGACACCTGCAGCATAGCTTGTAGAACAGAATTGAATTGATATAAAAAATATTTCCCATGGCAGCAAAGACACTTACAGTTAATGAGCTAATAAATATTGTCAAGTGACCTTTCTCTTGCCAAGTATTACATTGTAAAGAGAGGGGGAGGAGAGATTAGAGCTGTCATTTGCTGCAGAGTTCAAATCCTGGGCTTCTTCTGGGTAACTTTTATTCCTATTGGCCATATTTTAGGCTTGTCAGTTCACTAATTCCACATATTGTTTGATACTGTGTGGCTGTCTAGGCCAGAGACCTCTTTCTTACAGGCTAATGTCTGATGGAAAGCATAGTGTTCATCTCAGGAATGGCCCTTTGCACATTTGCTTCTTCTGTTGAAAGAGTGAAGGGTGGGGATTGGTATTCTCTGCTTACCCACCTACTCCCAAATTTCTGACACAGAAACTGTGAGATAATACATACGCATTGCATTAAGCCACTAAGTGTTTCAGGTAATATATTATGCAGCAAACAATAACAAATAGAGGTAGAATATAAGATGTTTTTGTAGCTTTCGTGAGGCATAAAAGTCCATTACCTTTTATTCCTCTCATGCTTAATTATGGGTTGCAAAATCAATTTGCTCTGAAAACTCATTTTTTCCCCAAAGAAATGGTGAGTTTCTCTTTCTTCTTCCTGGAGTTATTTCAATGTCTACCTCTAAGAAATAGCAAGAAGATAATTGCATGTGTAAGTTCCAGCCCTCAGGTCTCTGGGAAAAGGTATTGTCCCAGTGCAGTGTGTTATCCCTGAATGTGCTCATCCTTCCTGTGCTTATCTGCACTCTCCTCCTCTTCCCTTGAGCTCTCCCTCTCAACTGCCAGGTGCTTCCCCGGGGACAAGGACTAGCTGGGTGGGAGTGCTTGTGCACCTGGGAGATGGTTGGGTTGGGAGCCAGCTACAAAGCAAGAGCTGTCTTGCTTAAGCCTGAAGAAAATGAATGATCATTTCTAGAATGGAGAAATAAAAATTAGTCAAAGAGGGCCTGAGTCATCAGCAAGAGAGGGATAGAAACCTGCCTCCTTTTGGGGGTGCAAGCTTAAGATTTGGCTGGTGGGGAAGTTAAGCATTAAGAACTCCAGCAGCGTTAGGATGTCCTGATGTTTTTTTCTCTCATCGCTGGTGAGATCACAGGCCCCTGACTTTCCTCCTATCAAAGTAACTGAACTTGTACTGTTTCTTCTTCCACTGATGGGTCTCTAACTGTTGGAATGCCCCAAAATTTAATCTTGGGTTTCTTTTCCTATGCACTCACTAACTGACATCATCTTGACCCATGGCTTGAAATAAAGCGATATGGCAATGACCTTGGATCTACATCTTTGGACTTTCTTCTGGAGTTGAGATACCTCTACCTATATTACTTGGGTATCTAAAAGACAACCAGCCCCACACTTCCACCTCACAACACATCAGTTTTTTGTCTGCCTGCTTGCTTGCTTCACCAACTGCCCCAGCCCCAAATCTGGAAGTTACCTTTGATCCCTCTCTTCCTCTGATTCCCACATAAAACACATCAGCGAGTGTTCTTTAAATGTACTTCCAAAACTGACCCTCTTCTCTCATCTGGCCTGCTTATCACAGTAACCTAATGTGTCTTGCTCCAACTCTTCCTCTCAATGTCTTATTTCCTACCTCATAGTCAGCCATAAGCATAAACAATGATTCCCATCCTATTTCCCAATCTTTTGTTTTTATTTCCCTGAGAATAAAATTTAAACTTCTCCCCTTGGCTTTGTAAAGCCCTCTATAATCTTCCTCTGTTTATATGTTGTATCTCACAAATCCTTCCAAACACACTGCCTCCCTTCTGTTTCTCAAACATCAGGGCCCTTCTTGCTATGCCCTATGATTGAATTCTCTCCTTCCTGGTATGTTACTTCTTGACATTCAGTCTTCAATTTTAGTACATTTTCTTCAGGTTGGTCATTTCCAACCCCTTCTCTAAACTGGGGTTCAGCCTCTCCTCACATCTCCTTTGCCTGGCTCTATCAAAAGTATCTGCATTATTTATTTACTTATTTTCTTTCTTATAATTTTTATCTTTTTGACTGTGAGATTTCATTCACCTAGAACACTTTCTAGCACAAAGTAAGGTCTCAGTTAATACTAGTGAAATAAATTAATGGACAGAGGCCCATATCCCTATTATCATAAGGCTCAATAATATTACCCAATTCTCGCCACTATTAAATTTTTGGTGAACTTCTTTGATGTGTGGCAGTCAGAAATTTGGAAACAAGCAAGGATTTCTGTCTGTCTGTGGGATGTTTGTGTCCTGAGAACAATACGGTGCCTCATTTACTGGAGGGCTTGGTGACAGGGCTGAGACAGGAGGCTGCCATATGGTACATTGGTATGCACCTGCCATGAGAACAGAGTGAATAGCTCTCATTGGAATAATCAGGAAAATTATGGAAAGTGACTGGCTGCAGAGGACTTGACATTTTGCTTCAAAGCTCTGAGGGGGGAAAAGGCAGAACTGTTAAAAAAAAAGGTATACATATTAATTGGCATGTCATACAGCTCCCCCAAGTAAAGCTAATTTGGAAAGAAAAAACCTTCCAACATTTTTTAGAGCTGAATACCAAAGTACTTGTGCTTTATTATGTGCAGGCAGGGAAACTTTTCAGTGTGTACACATCCCAAATGCATATGTATTATGCATCTCTACTAATACCTGAAGGTGCAACTAAAAGTCACAGCTAGAGAGATAAACAAAGCATTACCTTCCACCCACCTTTCTTCAAGTTCTCCAAGGAGCACTGACATTATTTACAAAAATTATGAGCTATCATTATAATATGGAAAATGCTGAGCTGCTTAGGCAGAGGCATTTTAAACTATGCAGATGGCTGGGAAATGCAAAGGCCAAATATAGTCATTTTCCTGAAGACTACCAGTATGTTAGAGAACTTCCAATTGCTTAATACAATATTAAATGTTGCAAATAACAGTAACTGTTTTGACCAAAGAAAATAGAGAGGAAAATAAAACAAAAGAAGAGGAAACGTGAAAAAAAGGTTAGGAAGTCCCCTTTGTGCACGAAGGCAAGTGGTATCTCATGAGAAAGCATCACATGGATAAAAACTGAAGGAAAAGGATCCGCTCTTGAAGCTGAAGTGACTGTGACATCGGCTTCCAGAATCTGGACCTGAGTGTGGCCCACTATTGGTGGCAACAGAAGAATGCCTACGTAAAAGTGGCTTAGGAGTTGCTGTTCTGCAAGTAGGTAATAAGCTACATCTGCATAGCAAGTGTACTCTTTTACCTTAGATTGTGTCTTTATTTGGTTGGCCTTGGGGCATGGGTAGTAATTAAGGGAATATAGTATCTGTCACAACTCACCCTTTAGATCTGCCACTGTAGGTTATATATCCATGTCCCTACCCTTTTATATGCTTTTTTAAATGTTTTTATTGATTTTACAGAGAAATAAAGGGAAAGGAAAAGAGAGAGAGAGAGAGAGAGAGAGAGAGAGAGAGAGAGAGAGATCAATGTAAGAGAGAAACATCGATGAATTGGTTGTCTCCCATATGCCCCCTGCTGGGGATCAAGCCCTCAACCTTGGCATGTGCCCTGACTGGGAATCAAATCAGTGACTCTTTGGTTCATGGGACGATGCTCAACTAAGTGAGCCACTCCACTTGGGTACCCTCTTGTATACTTTTTATAATGGAGAAACAACAGTTAGTTCATAAACAAATGAGGTGAAGAACAACTCTTATTAAAGCTAGAAGGGACCTCAGAAACCATGTGATCTGAAGGTCACATGGTTTGAATCCAGTGATAGGAATGTAGGGATTTTATCATAGTATTGCCATTAGTATGTATATTTAAAAGTTTATGGTAAAAGGTAAATGAAAGAAAAAGTCAGGGAGGAGGAGGAAGGGAATGAGGAAAGACGGAAGGAAAGAAGGAAGGAAGGAAGGAAGGAAGGAAGGGAGGGAGAGAGGGAGGGAGGGAGGGAAGGAGGGAGACAGGCCTCAAGTCCCATGAAAACAGAAACACTGACAATTTCCTCCTAACCTAAGGATAAAAAATGGGCACAGCCATGGACTTTGCACTCACAGTCGTCACTTACATGTCTACACAAACCAGGACCCACATTCTGAGCCGACGGGGCCTTCTCTTTGTCAGGGATTGTCCCACCAACTGCCTCAGCACTTGGGAATAAACAGCCCCTTTCCAGACGTTCAGCACCGAGGGTCTGGATCAGTCCAAAGGCAGAAAATCAGATGTGCAGTCAAAGTGCCCGGAGCGTTCGGTGCTCTGCCGATCTCTGTGCCACTAGAAAGGCAAACCCAGCACATCTGCCTCCCAGCTGCACAGCTTCATCGCAGACAACCCGATGGGCTCTTGTTTTCTGGGTTCTATTTGCAATCACTGTACAGTTGCTGTTATTTCTTGAAAACCCTTCACTACTCAGCAGGCCCAGAAATGGTTGTCAGCTCTTCATATGCCAAATTAATAACCTGCCCTTCTGGGCGCCAAGTTCAGAAAGTGTATAGGAGGAAACTTAAGGGAACTTGACTTGATAAGTAGGGGGAGTTGGCTCTTTGTGGCAAAATGAAATGAATATCCACTTACTCATGCCTACTCTTATTCCAACCCAGGTGGTGTTTTGTTCCGCTCAGCTGCTGAGCACTTATCTGGCCATTCACAGGTCCCTTGGAATAATTTCATACATGGTCTAATCAATTAGCCACAAGGTCATCAAGAGCCTACTGGGTGCCAAGTACTGTCCTATGTGCTGGAAATAAGATACAAGTGACCTCAAGGTCAAAGTCAAATGGGTTCGATTAGGAAAGAAGCAATGATCATACATTGTGAGATGTATTGTTGGACAGTTACACAGGACGAATCACAGGAAGACAGAGAGAAAAGACTACAAAAAGGACACAACATTAGAGCTGAGTCCAGAGGGCATTTATTGAGGGTATGGAAAGGGAGGGCACTGCAGGAAGAAGGGACAGCGCGAAACAAGTCCCCGGACCACACACAGGTGTGAAATGTGCACACGCTACCCAGGGGTGAATCAGTCTTTGGGCAAACATCATGATGTGCCTTCTGTGTTCTGGTGGGGGTGATACGTACGGGAATCAGAAGTATTCCTGCATGAAGAGCTCACTGCAAAGTCTGCTCAGGATTGCTAGGAGGGTCCCACCAGGACTCGGGTTGGAAGTCAGGAAGCAGAAAGGGCTCTATTCCTGCCCTGGCAAGAACAGCTTGCACAGAAAGAAACTGAAGACCCTGAGGGTGTGAATTTAAAAGCCAGAGGAACAGAAGGGCAAGGTACGCCTTAGGGACATTTTCAGAGTCAGTGAAGTATGGCTCTGCTGGTCCTTCCTCATCCCTGTCACTGGATCCCCCTGGATCCCTTCTTTCCACAAATCCAGTTCTGGACCACCCTCATCCCCACCAACACACACACTCTCCAAAGACCCCACACCCTCATTTACCCTAGATTGTCTTTCCCAGAAAAGGCCTTTATCCCAAAACTGTGTACCTTTCCTAAAACATCTTCCATCTCAGCTATGGGGACCTCAACCTGATGGTAGAGGAAAATGAGCAATGTGAACAATGAGATGGAAATAATTAAAATTCTCTCAAATCTCCGTGGGAACTAACATTCTTTTAGCTTGTGCATGGCAGTTAGGCAATTTAGAAGGGATTTTTTTTACATATATTTTATTGATATTTTACAGAGAGGAAGGGAGAGAGATAGAGAGCTAGAAACATCGATGAAAGAAACATTGACCAGCTGCCTCTTGCACACCCCCCGCAACCAATGTACATGCCCTTGACCGGAATCAAACCTGGGACCTTTCAGTCCGCAGACCAATGCTCTACCACTGAGCCAAATCGGTTTCAGCTAGAAGGGATGTTTTAGGGTGGGGACACACAGTGGTCCTTAAGAGTCTGCAACCAGAATACAGGCTCCATCACCCAGGTCTAATCTTGGCCTTGAGAGCAACAAGAGGAAACAGTTGTACCCGAGAGAGGAGACAGCCGCAGCTGTTCTCTCCTCTGATTTGTTCCACTGGTGTATGGTGAGCTCTGGGCAGCCTTGGACTCATCTGTACCTCCATGAAGGGCTGGTGAGCCTCTTTGAGAGGGTCCCCGAGAGAAAGCTAACCATGGTAAACATGGCTCTGGGATCCATGTCTGCCCTGACCCTTTCCCAGCCACGGGCACCCCACACGTTCAGCCAGGACTCATGCAAGTGCAGTCCACTCCATCAGAGCAGCTTCCTGTTCCCCACCCCCACTGTTCCTCGCCCCAACCTTGCCAACTCCCCCGTTCCTGCCTCAGGGGACAGGCATTCCATTGAGGTTTAGGAGACTCTGAGCCAAACTCTCCATCCTCTCTGCTACCCACCAGGTGCAGCTCCTGCCCCTGCTCCTTCTCTGATTCTTACATTCGCTCCCAGCTTAGGTCCACAGCCCCCTGTCAGTGGTGTGCCGAATGCCCTATCTCCTGGGACACAGTTCTAACACAGCCTTCTGTGGCTAAAATCCCACCCCTGGTGGGCCTCCCCTGAATAGAGAGTTTATCATTTGGGCACTGCAGCGCCAAGCCCTCCTCAGAGCCTCGGGTTACATGTCCCCTGATGAACTAGGTCGTCTCCTAGGTGGTTGCTCCTGTGGCATCGCCACAGGGCTGAGCGGTCACTGAGGCCCCTCCAGGGCAGCTGGGTGTGACATAACCTCCCCACCAGAACAGGCAGCCTCAAAGAAAACTGTGACCCCAGCCCCGTCAAACTGGGAAGACCAGGAGTCTGGAATGTTTTCACCTCTTTGTTTCTCCAGTTTCAGGAAGATAGACAAGAGTAATCTTGAGGGGGGAAGGGAAGATTATCAGCAGAAGAGAACTCAAGGAAACCTCAGCTGTTTTGCAGGCGCGTTCCTTTGTTTTCTGCACCAGCACCCTGATAGCCCCCAACTGCGCTCACTTCCCTTCTCTGTAAACAACCGCCTCTAATTGAACTTGTTCTGTTGTTCAAGGTATATAACCTTGGCGAGAACAGCAACAATAAAAAAATGGCTTCTCTCTTAAGACTTCAAAAAGTGTGTGGTCCCTTTTGTCAGGCCCGAGACAAGGTTAATTTATGCCCCGTCGCTATCTTGCTCAGAAGGACTCTGGTTACTTCACATCTGGGCTCTGTCTAATCTTGGTGCGTGCATTGTGGTGGTCTTGGCAGCGCAAGGCATCTAGTGGGCTCTTAACTGTTTCCTGCCCAAAAGGGCCAGGCACTCAGATTTGATTTTCTCTCACCCTTTGCCCCTGTAAAAGCCTCCCGTTTCCTCTGAGACAGTGTCCTGGCTGCTTGTGTGTTCCAGCTCCAACACAGAGGGGCTGACCTAGCAGAGACCAGGCAGCCCTGCAAGAGGAGGCAATCACCATTCCACCTCCAAAAGGAGGGAAGATGGTCTGAGAGGAGAAAGTGGGCAAGAAAATGTGGATGCTTGGCAACATGGTTATTCATTCTGGGGCTGCGATTAGAATCTTTAAACAAAACAGAATAAAAAGATCAGAGTATATTGTAAACTCTTTGCTGTGTGTGTGTGTGTGTGTGTGTGTGTGTGTGTGTTCTGGGTCATCATTTAAAATTCACTGCTTCCTATAAGTTGTAGCCAAAACAGTTTGAAACTACAGTGCAGTGTGTCCAGAGCTGCCTTTCAGATTGATGGCATTCCCATTTCCCACCAGTGGGACTGCGCCAAATCCATGATCTCCTCTGAGTCTCTTCTCCTCTGCACACTGGAAACAAACAATACCACATGCCCTACTGACCTCACAAGATATTCCAAGGCCCTAATCATAAAACACGTGAAGCTTTATACCAAAGCTGTATACCAACCAAAACCCACCCCACAGACCAGAAGGGCTCCACAAAGGAACCTCAAGTTCCATATAGTTTGAGAGCAAGGGAATCCTGGACACAGCCTTAGGATCCGGCTTAGCCTTAGGTCCTCACACATTACTACACTTATTCAACCATGTCTATTGGATGCCTGTAATGCCTCAGGGACTTTTTAGTGGTTGGGGATACACAGACAAAGTCTTTGCCTTCAAGGGACTTACATTCTAGATGAGTGAGCCAAATTTAAAAAAAAGAAAAGAAATAGTGTGTGATATGATGTTAAGATCTTAAGTTCTACAGGAAAAAGTTAAAAGGTCTACTAGTAGATCAGTGTATCTATTATCAGTTTTTTCTAAGACCCCATGTGTTCTTTGTTTTTGTGATTATTTTTGTTGTTCTGTTTGTTTGTTTTTTAGAAAGGTTTGGTGGCTAAAAATGCTGGAAAGTCACTGTGGAAAGTTGTTATTCTGGAGTAATTTGCTATGCAATGTACCCAAAGATCCCTTAAAAAACACACACGCCCTCAAATGCTGTCCTATTAAGAGCTTCCCAGAATCATCATCTCTTGCTTATTTAACTGTTGGTTGTAATAAAAATAGACTCTAAAGTAATTTTCTAGAAGAGAATAAAATATGGATTCTGTCACCTGAGCTGTAAAGCCAAAACATAAGCAGCTTCAAGATGGGTTCAGATAAATGTAAGGATAGTAAATGCTTAATGCCACTGAATATTTTTCAAAGATATTATACAGACAGGAGTCCTAAGAGCCTGTGAGTGCCATAGGCTCCTTGGTGCAAGCCCTCTGCTTACTCATCATCAGCATCCACACTGTGTACTAGTAACTGCTCCCTTATAACTAATGTCTGGGTCTCAGTTTGGGGGATAATTTTTAGTAGCAAAGTTCAAAGGTTAGGAAAACAAACCTAGGGTTAGGAAACCTGGATGCTTATCCCAGCAGATCACTTCCCATGTCTAAAAGGCTCACATTCTCCTTTGTAAAGCTAGTTAGTCTTTAATGAACTTTGAGAACCCATTCAAAACAGATAAAACAAAGCCATAAAAACCCAGATATGAAGTTCCATCATGAGGGCCTCTCCTTGCCCGGGGAGAAACCTGCACACTGCTTCCCTCAGGCTTTCCAAGGTAAAAATGTACCTGTGAATTGGCTGTGATCAGAGATATGATCATCCATCTTACACAAGAAGAGTCTTCAATTCATCAGCACAAGAAAGTAAAACAGCTCCTCAGAGGCAGTTCACATTAATAAAATTCACAGGGATCTATATATATAAAAGCCTAAGCGACCATTCAACCAGTTGCTATGATGCGCACTGACCACCAGAGGGCAGACACTCAACACAGGAGCTTCCCCTGGTGGTCAGTGTGCTCTCAAAGTGGGAGCACTGCCCAGCTGACTGATGGGAACCAGACACCAGGCTCATGGCTGGCGTAAACCTCTCCTGTGGACTCCCCTGTATGCCCTTCCCCCATATGGACTGGGACCAAGTTTGGGACCAGCATCGGGACTGACTGGGTGTGAGACCATGACTGCTTGTCAGTCATTGGCATGCCAATATCACCCTAGGATGGGCACATGCCGACCACAGTGGAAGGGCAGCAAGCCTATGGAGCAGCTGTGGCAGCAGGTACAGCAAGGCTCAGATGAGCAAGAATGGCACAGCAACCATCCTGGGCTCGGACTCCCACCGGCTGCCTGCCATTTCATGCCAGGGAGAAGCCCGAAGGGGGATTTGGTCTGCTGGTTTCAGCCCAATCCCCACAGGCCATACTGAGGGACCCCAACAGTGCACAAATCTGTGCACCTGGCCTCTAGTTTATATACATATGTATAAAAGAGAAATTCAAATTTTTACTAAAAGTGCAAAAAATACTACTTTTATGGTCCCATGGTCTAGATCAGGGGTGGGCAAACTTTTTGACTCAAGGGCCACAATGGGTTCTTAAACTGGACCGGAGAGCCGGAACAAAAGCAACCTGACCATGCTGGCACTCTTATCTTGGGCTGCTGGTGAAGGAGTGAAGGGGAGAACAAGAGAACCCTCTGCTCTTTTGGCTCCGTGGGCTGGATAGAACAGCCGAATGGACCGGATCGGGCCCACGGGCCGTAGTTTGCCCATGGCTGGTCCAGATCAATGGCTGATGGGCCAGCTCTGCCTGAAGCCTGTTTTTGTAAAAAAAAAAAAAAAAAAAAAAAAAAAAAAAAAAAAAAAAAGTTGCACTGAGCAGGCCCACGCCATTGGCTTACATGACGTAAGGCTACTTTCTTGCCACAGGGCAGAACTGCACAGTAGCAATAGAGATGCCATGTCCTGCAAATCTACCTTGCCCTTTTCAGAAAAAGTCTACCGAGCCTGAATGTATTTTTGTCAATGCAACTAATACATTCTCTCCTTGAAGGAGTAAATTAAACTACAATGAGATGTTTGCTTAGTGGACACAGGAGCAGAATAAGGGCCTCCTTGGGTGATAATAAGGAATTACCATTAACTAAGAAGGCACAGGCATGGTGGTCTATTCCAGGGAGTGTCTTGCCAGGAGAGCCATACATTAAAATACACTAGACAAGTGTGTTTTTCCCTTTGGGTTGTGCTAAAATGGATACCGCCAATGTTTGCTTCTGTCTGTCTTTGGTTATTGTGCTTCCATTGCTGAAGAATCCCCATCAGATCAATACTTTATGTAGCATGAATAAAATTGGCCATACTACCTCCCTCCACAGAGTTCACCTCAGCACAGTGACACAGCCAAATGAAATGCAGACATGGCTCCAAGCCCATGGAGTGCAACATAGATATGGACTCTCAGACCAAAGGGCGGCTACTCTTGGCAACAGAGCAACTATCTGAAAATTGTCCCTAGCTATTTCACCAATGTTATACTTCCAAATCTTCTCTTTCCTTCTTCAGAATTCCACCTATGCTAGCTTATGTCTTCAGAGGTTCCCCCAGCGCAGACAGACTGCCTGTTTCCTTCTGAATTTTATTTCCAAGTATTGCCATGTCTTTCCTTGAGTACATCAACTTAGTTCCCCCCAGTTATATTCTTGTTCCTCACAAAGATTCCATGGCTAGGCAAACAAGAAGAAAAAAAGGAAAGGAGAGAGGAAGGGAAAGGGGAAAAAAGAAAGAAACAGGAGAAGAAAGCTGATACTTTAAAAAATCTTAATTCTGCCTTATTTCAATATGCAAAATGCTATTTGTTAAATTGTGTCCTCCCCACCCCCCCCAAAAAAAAGATATGTTGAAGTCCCAATCTCCAGCACCTCAGAATGTGACCTTATTACAAAAATGAGTTGTTGCAGGTATAATTAGATAAGGTCATAATGGAGTAGGGTAGGCCCGGCTCCAATATGACCAGTGTTTTTATAAGAAGGCAGCCATGTGAATAAAGAGACAGACAGGGAGAGTGCCATATGACAATGAAGGCAGAGGCTGGAGTGATGCATCTGTAAGCCAACAACTGCCAGAGGTTTCAAACAAACACCCAGAAGCCAGGAGCAGCCAAGGAGGGTCCCCCTGCACATTCCAGAGATGCAATGGCCATGCTGTCCTCTTGATTCCACACATCTGGCCTCCACACTATAAGACAGTACATTTCTATTGCTTTAAGCCATCCAATTTGTGGGCCTTTGTTACAGCAGCCCTAACAAACTACTGTAATATAGGAATGCATTGAACCAAGTAGTGCATTGCAATTCAGTGCAAGACTTCATGCACCTCTAATCTACTCCGGGACATTGGTTTTATAGCTGAACCCATTTCTCTTTTTCTAATTTTGTGGAGTTCCTTGGGTCTGGCCCCACTTACTTTCTACACGTGGGAGGACAGGCGTTAGCTATCAGAATTGTTTACTTCCTGTCTACCTTGATAAAGGCTTTTAAGAAGAGTTTTGCACAAAACACTATGGCTTTTGCAAGAGCACATTGACTAAAAAAATAAAATGTGTGGAAGTATCTTAGACATTTCTAGCACATGCACAGTTCTCTCTTCCATGAGTGTACAGTGGGTGAAGGAACAAACACCCTTTCCACCTCACTCCCAGGCCCTTCCTTTTCATGACTATGATTTACTGCACTACCCATTACCTTTAGCGTCTGGCACCAGCCCATGCTCCTCTCCCAAATCAGACACAACCCATGTAGATCAACATCATTTAAGAAACATAGCAACTCTCACAGTTTCTGGCCCTGTCACTGGTAAATAACACCGGCGATGATGACAGGAGTCTTTGGCTTTTTAAGCTATAAACTTAGCTCAAGAATTTTGATTCATCGCTCGATATAAAATACTGTGCAAATGTTGATTAGCAGGTGGTCCCATCAGGTGGATGGATTGCTTACACTTTCTTATAGTTAGTCACAGTTCATTTTCCCTTCAGAATTTTCAGGTACAAGCTTGGAGCTCTAACATGTTTGGGTTTTAGATTCTGGAAGGAATGTAGTAGAAATTTTTGGCACTCTATGTTGAGTGATTTATGGACTGCTCCCACTGGATAATTTGTTTTACGCATGTGTGACAGGACCAGTGCTGGGCTTCTACCTTGTAAACGTTTGTTTCCAATTTGCAATTGTTGGCCCTTCTGGACCCTGAAACATACATTTGAATGAAAAAATCCTTTCTCAAGAGACAGTTATGCTACACCCTGTGGGAAAAATGGTCTGAGCACCTTTCTCTCATTTTCTCCATTCAGAAGAATCATTAAGAAGCAAAGAGGAGGAACACTGATTTTAAGATTGGCAAGGAAAATACCCAGCTAAAATAACTTCAAAATGTGTTGGGAATTTCTTTCAAGAACATGTTGTATGGAGAAAAGATAATTAAAACAAGAATTGCCGAGGCCTCCCTATGAAGAAACTCTGCTAAGGCATCTGGTTAGAGCTTCTCTTTGGTGATAGTAGATGACCAGTGGCCCTTCCATTTCGAGAATGAGCATTCATTGTCCTTGTTAAACAGAAAAAGAGTGACAAACATACCACCTCCAACTTATACTGATGGTAACAAGGTCAAAGCATCAGTCCCCTTGGAATAGCTCCTGACAGGGTCAGACTCTAGGACAGTGACAAACTAGCTAAATTCATAAAAGAATAAGGTAAGTAACAACTCATAGACTTTAGAGTTGGAAGATAACAGAGATATCTCATTGGGTTTTATACAGGCTGACAGTTCTATTTAATATTTCAACCTTTTCAGTAAATAACATAATATAGTCTCAATTTTTTTTCTTTTTTTAACCCTCACCCGAGTATATTTTTCCATTGATTTTTAGAGAGAATGGAAGAGAAGGGAAAGAAAGAGATAAATGTTGATGTGAGAGAAACACATTGATTGCTTGCCTCCTGCATGAACCCCAACCAGGGCCCAGGCCAGGGAGGAGCCTATATCTGAGGTATGTGTCCTTGACCGGAGTCGAGCCCAGGACTCTTTGGTCTGAAGACCGATGCTCTATCCACTGAGCCAAAAGGCTAGGGCTATAGTCTCAATCTTTAACTGTTAATTGCAAACCTGGCAGGGTGAAGGGTCAAGTCTTTGTGTAAAAAACAGAATACCAATGCTAAAAAAGGTAGCATTGTTTGTCAGCATGAATCCTAAATTCACATAGAATTGAGCCTGGCTCATTAATATTTTATTTAATCTAGGATAAAAAGTGATTTTGTAGTGGTAAGTCACCAGGCTTGGTGCCATAGGAGAGACAAATGTACTCAAATCCATCCCTGAAAAAGCAAATATTAATCTGGGTACTCTTTGGGAAGGCATTGAACCAATCAGGGTAGATGAGGTAGACAGATGGTGTATTAAAATAAGTTTAAGCAAAGAGAGTTTAACGAAAAAACAGGGTTAAAGAAACCATCAAGAAAAGTTGAAGTGTTAGGGGACAAGCAACAGCAAAAATTGTCACCACCCCTTAGCCTCAAAGGTCACAATGAGGGAGTGGCATTATTGGAACCTGGAAAGTTAGAGAAAGGGAAGAGGGCACTTTTGCATAGTCAATTAAGCCATTGCCAGAACAGCTGTGAGACAGGAAGAAAACAGGGGGAGTGAACAGTTGGTTGGCCCCTCTCTCTTCCCAACATGCAGTCTTGTGAAGGTGCCATTCTATAGCCCAAACTCATGGGAAGCACTGAGCAAGGGTACTCTGGTGATGCCTTCTATAGAAGGAAGCTTACTTGGGTATAGAGCAGGGTAGAAGAGAGTGGAGAATGGATTAAAGGATGAGGAAAAGGGAAACAGAAAGTACTTTTGACACAGGCACCTAAAAATGAAATAACCACTCTGTTGTCTAAGATTGTCACCATAGGTTACACCTTGGGGTGAATCACTTTTGTTCTGCATAGCATCACTTGTGTGACTCTCCATCCCTCCCCCAACATATATGCTCAGTCTATTAGCTGTGTAAATATAAAGTAATCTGGTATTCCTTGCTGAGTAGAGGGGAGAATAAAGAAGCAGGTCTTTGCCAGAAATATATAATACTTAAAATAAACCTAGGTATGGAAATGTGGTTTCTGCAGAGGAACTGGACTAATTTATAAAAAGGGCTAAATGCCTTCCAAAGGAGAGCTAACCAAGAAGACAGGAGGTACCTGGGCTGATAACAAAGGCTGGAAACAGGGCTGCCTGGACATTCTGCAGCATGAGTCGCTAACGTAGAAGAAGGCTCTTCATATCTAGCCATTCAGAAACAGCGATATTCTTGAGGAACAAGGGCTGGAAGTGTGTGAATGTGAATCAGAAAGAACTGTAATTTTAGCACCACACACAAGTCACTGCTGGGGCCTAGATAAGCAAGGTTATCCCCACAGTAGTGGTCAAATAAATAATCACCAAACTGGCATTACCTGTATTCAACAGGCTAGTGCAAGTGGCAGCAAGAAACAACAGCAATTGTGAGCTGGTCAGAATCTGGTTCTCGCTCCACAGGCTGGAGAGAAGGCCTATTGTCTCAGCTTTAAGAAGCCTACGACTCAGATAGGGAAGCAAGACTTACACAGAGAAGAATACAAGAAAGTGAACAGAATTGGTATCATGTGCCAGAGGAATTCAGGGGCAAGAGATCGTTGTGGATGGTCACAGAGGACTCAAGGAGGCTAGGACTGGAATTGAGCCCAACAGGATGAAGACTATTTAGAGATGCGGATAAAAAATTTTAGGAGAAAGCCACATTCCAAGCAAAGTTTCCCTAGGTGGAAATACATAAGGCATGCTGGGAAGAGGGTGAGGAACTCATTTGTCTGGAGAAGAGTGCACTGAACACGTTTTAGCTGGGAGAGGTGATGAAAGCAGTGTTTAAAGAAAGTCATTCTGGCCATGGGGTGCCAAATGAATTGCGTTGGGAAGCAACTAAAGACACGTTAGAAAACTATTCTAGCTAGGAAATAGTTCAGGCATGAAGTGATAAGGGCTCAGACTGGAGTTACAACAGTGGGAATGAAAGGCCAGGGAGGACTCAGGAGAGACTGGTAAGGAATGATTAATAGGCCTGGATGACTAATTGAAAGTAGCGGGAGGGCTGAGGAGAAGAATCAATGATGAACATGAGGTCTGAAGCTTTAGTGACTCAGAAAATTATGGTGCTAGAGAGAGATATGGCAAATTAGTGTGGAGTAGGTAGGGTTAGGCTAATAGTTTATGGAAATAATAACGATGCATTTGTGGTTTTAGTATATTGGGGTGATATTCATTGAATATTTGCAGACAAATACTTCCCCAGGTTGAAGAGTTCATTAAATGACACTATTGTCAACCATTTCCTCAAACCCCAAACTAAGTTCTTTCTCCATCGCTTCCAAAACTAATCAGTCTCCAATTTTTTTTACTTTTATTAACTTTCATATCTATGTACTTTTCCAATCTTATTGTTTAGACAAAATAATCTTTCACCTAGAATTCAGTAATTATTTCCCAAATGGTGTCCTGTCCCCTTCAATCACTTTATTTTTTTTCAATTAAAAAATATAATGGGAGTTCCATTTTTAATTTTTTTCAGAGTTCCAACAGATTGAATACAATGACTTTAAACATTCTTTGGCATTTTCTTTCTTTAATATCATAATGATATCATAAAGAGAATTTCTTTAAAATAATTTTTGTTCATATGGATTTTTTTATTGTTTAAAGTATTTCAATCACTTTTTAAATAAAAAGTCTGACCCTGCTCTCTGATGATTATATACCTTTGGTGGCAATAACCTTCTCATAATTGGCAACTATTTCATTGTCTGACCTAATCTCTCAGCATTCTATGGCTCATGTTCTAAACCTTAACCATATTGAGCCATTCAATAATTCCTCGAATATTCAAAGAATATGTCATGCTTTCTCTCACTTCCAACCTTGAACAGGACTGCTCCTTTTGTTTAGAATTTCTTCCTTCTTTACATTGTATCAGGGAATCTTTGCTGATATCATAAGGCCAGAGTAGGTAAATACTTTTTGTGGTTCCTAAATATTTTATTCACCCTTCTAACATAGCTTATATCACTTTGTAGAGTTAATTGCTTATTTATCTGACTCTTAGTCCAGATCTTTGTACATAACTTAAAATATAGTGTTTAATAAACAAATACATAAATATAAACATGGCTTCATTGGTATTTAAGTCAATTCAACAAATTAGCATTGAATACCTACTATTTGCCATGTTCTACGCTGGAGGTTGGAAATATAATAGTGAATACACGCCTGCAAACAAAAAGTGTACAATCTAGTATTACAGAGTCAGTGACTAGTCAGCAAATACATCACACGGTGAAAGTTCAGTAATATAGGAGAGTCAAAAGAGTGCAATAGAAAACGCTTGTAGTTAAACTCAGACAGAGGTTCAATTTACTCTCCAGTTTTTATGTGGCCTTAAACGAAAGGCTTAACCTCTCAAACCCAAAGTCCTTTAATCTATAATGAGAATATAAATCTTATTTGAGATCTTATTAGGATTAAATAACCACTCTAGGGCATCATATAGATGTTCCATAAATGCTATTTTCTCCCCCTTTATAAGGATTGGCACTGTTGTCTTTTCATTTGTTTGAGACTTAAGACATCTTCAGACACATCTTGTTAAAACAAAACAATGGGCAAGGTGTGGGGACAGGGCAGAATTTAATCACAGAAAGGGGTACAGATCCTTACCAAGAGCTTTTAATAGGGGAAAAAAGAAAAGGGTCTCTGGTAGTGAAAATGACACTGTTGGAGAAAGGAGATAAGGAAGGAGACCAAGACTGCTTCTCTAGCTTGTGATGGACACACACAGGAGGAGCTGGGATTTCACTGGCATGTTTGCCTATGATTGATACTGGCTCAAGCACTTCAAGATCACTAGTAATTCAAAAGTCTACAGTGCACCCAGCTACAGCTAATACAGTCCCATCTGCAGGTCTCACATATTGTCTCCTTCCTTCAAACCAATTCAAAAGGACCTCATCAGCAATGTGACTGACCCCATCAGCAACAGCAGCCACAGAACAAAGCTGAAATTACAACCTTGCCTCTAGATGTTTACTTTCAGAGTATCATTCTTTTTTTTTTTTCTATTTAACTTATCAGGTTATTTTCCTCCCCTTTGATGACAAACAGTTTAGGAAATCTACTAAATATCACCAGGACAGGGTTTTAATGTAGTGTTGGGTTATACCCTGTGAACAACAACAACAAAAAATGATGATAAAACAATAAAATGAGAATGGGGGTTGAGGGAGACAGATGAATCCAAATCATATCAAAAGCAAATGAAGATATAATAGAGGAAGAAAATTGGACTCTATTTGCAGATAGCATGAATATTTATGTTGAAAACTCCTCAAAATATACATGACTACTAGAATTAATATGTAAATTTAGCAAGGTTGAAGTATACAGAGGTAATGCAATTGTATTTTTATATGCTCATAATAAATAATTGGATATTAAATTTCAAAAATCATACTTGCAAGAGTATCTAAAATCCAAAAATACTTAGGAATATATTTAACAACTGGTATGTGAGAACTCTTCATTGAAAAGTACAGAATATTGCTGAAAGAAATTAAGGAAGAATCACATAAATGAAGAATAAACCATAGTCATAAATTTTTGGGAATATTCTAATATATATATTTCATTGGAATTCATAGGTTCATTGAAAGTTTCAATTTCTAAGATATTAATTCTACCTAAATTGATCTATGGATTCAAAGCAATGCCAAATCAAAATTTCATCAGTTATTTTCACTGAAATTGACAATCTGACTCTAAATTTTATTTGGAAATCTGATGACTTTAGTATAGCCAAAACAATTTTTAATAAGAACAAGATGGGACTTGATGGTATAAAAACTTACACTACTTATAAAAATCATGATAGTGTAGTATTGGCATAAAGATAGACATAAAGAGTAATAAAACACAATAAAGTCAAGAAACAGAGTCACACTTATATGGCTAATTAATGTTGAATAAAGGTGGTAAAGAAGTTCAGTGCATTTAAACAGTTATATATCCATATGCAAAATAAAAAATTTAATGCCAACTCAAACCATGTACAAAATTTAACTCAAAATTACTATAGACCTAAGTGTAAAGCCTAATAGTATAAAATTTCTAGGAAAAAACAATAAAGAAATTCTATCAACCTTGGGTTTTAAAGATTTCTTAAATAGAAACCAAATATATGAGCTATATAAAAGAAACATAATTTATCAAAAAAAATTGTTTTGCTTTTTGAGAGAGAGTTAAGAAAATTAAGACAACCACAAGAATTGGGCCAACACTTATAAAGCACATATTTAACAAAAGACTTGGATCCAGACTATGTAAAGACTCTTACAATTCAACTAGAGGCCTTGTGCATGAAATTTGTGCCTGGAGGGGGCAGTCCCTTCAGCCCAGCCTGTACACTCTCTAATTCAGGACCCCTCGGGGGATGTCCAACTGCCACTCAGGCCTAAACTGGCAGTTGGACATCCTCTTATAATTTGGGACTACTGGCTCCTAACTGCTCACCTGCCTGCCTGATTGCCCCCAACTGCCCACCCCCCTGGCCTGGTTGCCCCCAACTGCCCACCCCCTGGCCTGGTTGCCCCTAAATTCCCCTGCCAACCTGATTGTCCCCAAACCCCCCCCCCCACCAGCCTGGTTGCCCCCAACTGTCCAAACCGCCAGCCCGGTCACCCCCAATTGCTGCCCCCTGCTGGCCTGGTAGCCCCCTACAATCTCCCTGCCAATCTGATCACCCCCAACTGCCCCTCCCAATGGCCTGGTTGCCCCTAGCTGCCCCCCTGCCGGCTTAGTCGCCCCACGCAGCCTGCTGTTCAGTCATTTGGTTGTCCTTCACTAACCCCATCCCTGCTGCCTGGTTGCCCCACACAACCTGCTTATTCAGTCATTTGGTCATCCCTCACTAACCCCCTGGTTGTCCTGGGGTCGCCCCATGCAGCCTGCTGTTCGGTCATCTGTTCAGTTGTTTCGGTCATGATGGCCCCTGGCTTTTTATATATTAGGAAAATGAGAGGAGAAATAATAAACTAAAAAAATGAACAAAAGTATGTAGACTTTACTAATAAAAGTATACAAATGGCATTGGAAATGTAAACCACATTAATCATCAGGGAAATGTAAATTAATACTACAGTGAGATACGACCATGTATCCCTTAGAATGACTATAATTAATAAGATTGTCAATACTAAATGTTGGTGAGGATGTTGAATAACTTGAAATTTTATATAGCCCTGGTGGAAATGTAATATGGTTCAATAACTTTGAAAAACTGTTTGGTAATTTCTTAAAAAGTTAAACATATGACCCAGACATTCTACTCCCAACTATTTATACAAAAGAAATGAAAACATATGTCCACATAAAGACTTGTACACAAATATTTATAGCAGCTTTATGTACAACAACCCCAAATTGGAAATAATCCATAGCAGCTTTATGCACAATAACCAAAAATTGAAACAATCCAGATGTTCACCAACAGGTGATAGATAAACAAAAAATGATGCATTCATATAATAGTATATTACTTAACAATAAAAAGAAACAAATTACTAATAATATACACAACAAAAACAATGAATGTCAAAATTATTATGATTCTATTTATATAAAAGTCTAGAAAAATGCAATAAAAAGTTGCGATAAAAAAGCAGCTCATTGTTGAATATGCCCAGGGATGGAGAGAGAGAGGGACAGAAAAGAGGCAAGAAGAAATTTGGAAGGGTAATTATAAATACTTTCTCTCATGATTGTGATAGTAATTTTAAAGGTGTATACACTGAGTTGTTCACTTTAAATGAATGCAGCATATCTGTATAAATAATATCTCAATAAAAGTGATTTTAAAGTAAATAGGGAAAGTTAGCCCAGTGCTATGCCTCTACATAAAACTACTAATCTCAGGAATTAGAATTCAGTTTTCCTTTTTAATAACATCATTTTCCTCTCCAGTTGCATATAATGTCATGTCAATTTTCCTTTCCTTGCTCTCATGTATACACCACATTCCACTCCATCTACTACTCTACTCACAAAAATAAAGGCATGAAGGCCCCTTACAACTAATGCAAAATCTCTTCTAATGCAAAGGCTCTCCTGCAAAAACAACAACATGTTTGTATGATGTATGTGTGTTCTTTCCTAAAACATCCTTTATTGGAGGAGAGAGGGCCGCTATACAGAAAGCTAGTGATGTAGTTTTGTGTTATAACTACCTGGTTGGAAGGGCAGGAATAAAGAATCATAGGAGTGTAACTCTTAATATGTGGTCATATGTAAATCATACCACTTTGGTGTGGACTTTTGAGGAGGATCAACTAAACTAACTTTTTCCTTCAATCTAGTGAGCATTTTTCTTTATGGATTCCCCACCTGAATTAGAGAGTGTACAGGTGGGGAATCCATAAAGCCCCAGTTAGCTAGTCTGATCCAATAATTCGCTATTGTCTCAAAGCCCATCACAAAAGTTCCCCCTGATCTCAAGAAGGTACATCCAGTGTCTAGAAAAGCTTTCTTACTATTGTCTACATACCCAGTTCTATTCTTCTAACCAGCTGGTGATTGATATTTGTCGTGTCTGAGCTCTGCAACTCTTAAGTGTCAGCAGCATTTGCTGACTCAGAGAGGCATCACTGCAGTCGAAGTGGAAGACTTGTTAACCTCTGTCTCCTACGGGAGGCCAGCTGGTATAGCTTCTGAGCTAGGGCATTGGAATCCTGAAATTGTGTTGAATACAATCATAACATATTTAATTCCTGCCAGTTGCCCTCTGGTCAGAAAGTATAATTAGAGGGTCTGCAGATGGTCTGGCAAGGCTTCCAGACGCAGTGGAAACCAGCAGCTGACTGCACAGCTATATGAAATTGAAAACCGTTTCAAGATATGTACCATATGTACACATATGAATCCATTAGGTAACATGGTGAGCTCTTTGCATTATATGGGTATTAGATGCTATGCCAAATGAATAGGGAGAATCAGAGAAATACATGGGGGCAGAAGGGAGAAGCACAAATCAAAATCTTAACCTGGGATAGTTGGTTCCCAAACTGAGTAGGATATACTTAGGTTAAGAAAACATAGAGAAAACAGATGCAAGGTGCAAAGCTCAAAACACTGTTCAGGGAAAATGAATGAAAATGGCAATGCTTCTTTTCTAGAATCCTTAAAAGGTATTAGGTGTGTTGTTTTATATTAGAGACTACCTCTTATAATAAGTGAAAGGTCTTTAATGTAGTAGCAAGTCCAGAAGCATGCTTTCCATTTTATGAGTTTTACATATTTACATAACATTGTAGGAGCAAGGAGAATGATCATTATGCCTTTTGAAGAAATTAGTTGATGAGGTTAGATGAGTGGAGAAATGACAGATCAAGGGGAATCTTTGAAAAGACAATGAGGTCTCTTTTTTTTCCCTCACCAACAGCCCCCACCACCAGAGCAGAGGTAATTACAGGGGGTTGGGTGGGAGTGGAACAAGGCATGGAGGAGATAAATGGTGCTGAAAAAAATTAAATTAAATTTTGAAAGAAAAAGACAATGAGACATTTGAATACATCCATGGGCTGTGACACAGCAATTGTCACAGTAGGTTAAATGGCCTTTCAGGGTCCCTTTACAGAGTGTCCCTCAGTATGTTTTTGTTGAGCAGACATAAAGGATTCTATAAAAGATGTCAAGGAAACCTGTTTACCAGCTGTTTGGCTAAAAGTTAATTTTAAAAGATTTAGGGATGAAGCCTGTGTGTCTCATCTTATTTGAGACACTGTATGTCTTCAAGAGACCAACACTAGGATTAACACAGAATTTTTATCACTTTTTTTAATATTGGGGCAATATGGTGTTCAGTTTTGATGCCTATGGTTAGCATTTTTAGGATCAGCTTTCACCCTGATTTCATGAGCCATTAGGGATCCTCCTGCTTGCATAAGGCAAGATATCCCTTACTAAACCAGCGTATGATCCTAGTTTTTACACGCTTTAATGGCCTCCATCCCCAGGATGTCTCTTGTACAAGTTAGTCTGACCCTGATGGCAAGTATGGGCAGGCCTGCCTGGTCTGCAATGCTAGGCAATAATGGGGTTTCAGAGTAAGAATTTATCATGCTCTGACTCCTTCTGAGTTTAGAAGCAAATCAGTAACAGACATGAGAAAGGTCAAGGTGGGAACATTGGGAGTGGCAAAGAACACTTTCCCCAGCTATGGGATTATCATCGGAGTGTTTCTTTGACTCAGGTTAAATTCCAAAAGGCATGTCTCTAAGTAAAAGTTAATGATAAATTAGAGTTCTGAGAGTGACCTAAAACTTTAAATACTGTAATCTGAAGCCATCTCATTAGAGTAGCAAAGTTGAAATCTATATCCTAGTCTGAGATCTTTGACCTAAATAATTTTAACGGACTAACATCACAATTGTTAATACTCCCTGTTATTATTAGTTCTATTCAAAAACCGATTTCTCACAGGTTCTTTGCACATTGTTAAATGTAAAAAAATGTAGACACTGCTTTTTTCAAGTAAGCAGAATTTTCAAGAATTTTGGGCCTCACTGTTCAGTTTATATATTAAGTGGATGAAAAAGTATAAGGATGACCTGCATTCCTGGGTCACACTAAAGAATGAATGCCTTGGAATTTGTTCCCATCATTTTTCTTGAGTTTTGCTATTTGGCTCTTCTATATATAAGATGGAAGTTTGCACTATCTATCTACATATATAAAAGGCTAAGTGTCCATCTGACTGGTAGCTATGATGTGCACTGACCACCAGTTGGCAGACACTCAACACAGGAGCTGCCATGAGACACACTGGCTACTTAAATATAAACAGAATCACGGACCTGGTGCTGACAAACCAGCGGACTTGGTGCTTCCCCCAAGTTGGACACAGGCTCCACCACTACCCCGGAGCAACACCCTACCATATCACAGCCAATGGTGCCAAGACTCCATGGCACAAAACGTGGACTCCAGCCGAGCCTGGAAATGGTCACTGTGGGTGCCGGGTAATGACATCACATAGCAACCCCTGGCTTCCTCTTCCTAATGACTAGCCTCCTTGGAGTTTCTTCAGCCAAGGAACACGATTTGCTGTACAGTCAGGTGCTAACATTTTACACTTTAACCAAATGTTTGTGAAGCATTTTCACATGCCTCATCTTATTTGATCCTCACAGAAGTCCTGGAGTAGGAAGATAGGAGACTTGGCAGAATTCTATTTTCTTTTCATTAGCCTGCAAACAGAAGATTTAGAAAATTTAGAAACTTGACTCAACTGAAAAGAAGTAAGAAATGGTGGAACTTGAAAATGACTTCAGGTTTTCTCACTGTGCAGAATGTAGTCAAACACTGCTATAGTTAAATATTTTACCTTTTGTTCTCCCTGAGTGATCTAAATAATAATCTGCTTTCTGTTGATATTTACTGCTGTGTTGCTGACAATTACCTGAAAGAGAAGTTGGAGTGCTTCACTGGGCTGGGAAAAAAATTAGCTAATAAATCAGAGAGCAGGTCTAATTAAGCAAATTTATTCTATATATAAAAGGCTATTGATTTGCTCATGTGTGATACATATTAAGCTCTTGCTGGTGCCAATTGCATGCATGTGTTTTGATATGCCATTGTTGAAAGTGAATTTGGTTGACACTTCTGTTATAGAGAAAGAGCAAATAGCAATATTAAAATATTTCTTCTAATTAATTTCCTTTCAATGTGCACCAATCCATGCAGCAGGACACTAGTCTTATATATAGATAGTGCATTTTATGGGCACTAGAGGCCTGATGCATGGAATTCATGCAAGAGTAGGCCTTCCTTCCTCTGGGTGCCTGCACTAGTTTCCCTCTAGCACCCAGGACCTGGGCTTCCCTCACAGCCCCAGCTTTGTCCAGGAGGTTGTCTGGAAGGTTGTCCGGTCTAATTAGCATATTATGCTTTTATTGTTATAGATTAGATACTATGTCAAATGAATAGGGAGAATTGGAGAAATACATGGTGGGGAGAGATAAACAAATCAAAATCTTAACCTAGGATAGTTGGTTGCCAGACTAAGATATACTTTGGTTAAGAAAACAAAGAAAGCAGGTGCATATAAATTCCCAACTTAGAATTCTATTTCTGCCCCTATATCAATGTCTGACACATAGATGATATTCAGCAAAGGATTCTTGAATCAATTTTTAAAAATATATATTTTATTGATTTTTTTTACAGAGAGGAAGGGAGAGGGATAGAACATTAGAAATATCGACGAGAGAGAAACATTGATCAGCTGCCTCTTGCACACCCACTACTGGGGATGTGCCCGCAACCAAGGTACATGCCCTTGACCGGAATTGAACCTGGGGCCTTTCAGTCTGCAGGCCAACGCTCTATCCACTGAGCCAAACCGGTTTCGGCTGAATCAATTTTTATTGAACAAATGGTCATTAAATAAAAAAGATTTCTACCATAAAGCAACAAATTAAATACACACTATTTCCACATTACTATGAAACAGAAAGTGGAAAACCCACACACACCCTAGTAAGAGAATCTCTGAGCAGTATTTTTGATGCTGTACTAAATTTTCACTTTTAAATTATTTCTTTCTTCTTTTTCCAGAGGTAACTGAAGTTCATTGTCTAATTTTATTTAGAGTGTTCTTAAGCAGTCCTCCTCCAAACTCCAACCCTTTTCTTAACTAATCACTACAAACTCTTATGCATACCTCAGAGCCATTTTTGAGGAATTAGCACCCAGCTCAAGATTCTAAGACTATACCATTTTGTGTTTCAAATCAAATTTATTCATTTTAGGCCAGGAAACTTCAATAGCTACTTGTTTCCTCCAAAGAAAAATCTATAATCTTCCCCTTGTTTACTCTTTGGAAGTGATGAAGCATTGTAGAATTAGAAAATCTTTAAAAATTTAGGATGTTGGATCAAATACTGCCATAACTACTAAGTGCCCAAGATTTCTTTGTTTTTCGTCATTCTATCATATCACCCGAAGAAGGAAGAGAACTTTGAACGCTCTTCCGGAGAATAATTAATGATTGATTTGCTATGCTTGGAATGTGTAATGGAGTGGATTCCAGAGAATGTGCCTAACCTTGTCAGCAGGCAGGAGAAAATGTGCAAATCTTTCTCAAGAAAATATCTCTGATTGGATATCCTGCTAATGATCATGAGTGTGATTTGGGGGTTTAAAGTCTGCTCTGAAATTCAACCCTGAACAGAAATTCTATTTTAATAAACAGGCAAAGACACAAACTAGGAAAAAATTACCTTATCAAACATGTATTCTTAAAAACTCCACATATCTTCCTTTGCAGGAGTAGTGTTTGGCAATAATTCCCATTCTGTCTCTGACATTCATTAGATTATATGACCTTGAATAAATCAATAGCCTATAAAATAACTCAAAAAGATGTTTTCAAGATTACATAAATCAAAGATTGTCAGACATTTAACATCATTTCTGAAATAGGAAAGCTATTCATTAAATGCTAGTTTTCTCCATATGTAGCATTTTAAACATATTTTGTACACCACTTGAAATTTTATATAAGCTTAGGAAAATATACTTTAATATTTGTGTTGTACGAGTACTGTGAAAGAATTTACCCTATTACACATCCCATTTACATGGTAAGCAAAAGCATGTAACATTGTATGAAAATCAGGGCCAAAGCTCTTTGGTAGGCTTTGAGGCTAGATGGGTATTCTTCGCACTGAAGCATGTTGCTCTGCTTCACCTGCTCAAGATGATGACCAGAGGTTAAAACAACTGTGCTGAGCACTTTAAGAATCTTGGGCAGTCATGGGCATCAAAAGAAAATTATTATCTATATTACCTTCCTCCTAATAGTGTACTTAAGGATGAAAGTACATCTGGATGGATTCCAATAGAAAAGAAAATCCCCCTATGAAATAAAGGATTCTGCCAGCTCTTCTGAGATTTCTGTACTTGTATTCAATGTGATTTTGTGCCAAATTGCTGGCATGAAAAACTAAGATGAATGATGGGAAAAGGAAAAATGATTCTTCAAATTTCATTTTTTCCCCTGGGTAAAAAAGGATGCGATTGTGTACTTTTAAAGTTATATTGCTGTCTAACGGGCTATATTTAAAGGGCTAACTTGAGACCAACATAGATGATTCTTTGTTTTGATCAGGGTTTCATACATAAAGGCCTTCAAAGAAACTATCTCCTAAAGTTGTGAAGTTTCCCCCTTCCTTCAAACTGGTCCACCACCCGTGTTCTGATGAAATTTAAAAAGAATGAGTTATCCTAGATGTGATTATTAGGAATGATGCTCAGCTTCTTCCACAATATTGACTTCTAACAACTTCCTTTAATGCTTACAGAACCTGCCTCCCATCAGGAAGAGTGAAAATACATTTGCATCCCAGCTTCTTTTAAGGGTAATGTATGGGCTTGTGACCCAATTCCGGCCAATGATTTTGAAGAGAAAGTATTTTGGTGGTATAAATTCCAAATTAAAATGTTCCCTCCAGTTAAAGAGACATGTACAATCCAAAACTGCTCTCTGAGTGTATTTATATGAAGACATGATACATGGAGATGCCCCAGTCATTTTACAACCACAGGGATAAACCTGAAGGTGAAGGCTAACACACTGAGGATGTCCCTGAGGAAAGATAATGAAAACACCTGAGTCTTTGAGGACTTCATCTTTACTCCAGACCTCTGGTTAAGTAAACCCATACACTTACTTCATCTTTACTCCAGACCTCTGGTTAAGTAAACCCATACACTTACCATTTGAGATGTACTTTACTTACAGCCAAAAGCATTCCATTTGATATAGTTGTTCTTATCAGAGGTTGAAAAAGTACTCCAATCAAGGCTAACAATACTTAAAAAAGAGAAGCAAACTTTCTATGTGGTATGACTAAAAAACTCTTGAAACACATACCCTCTACCTCTTCACATTCTTTGTATGAAGTCCTCAGCAATAGGGGCTTGATGATATACATTCACCCCACAAACAAACTTTGATTTCCTTTTACGTACAGGGTTGTCAGATAAATATTTGGGACATATTCATACTAAAAGTGTATTCATCATTTACGTGAAATCCAAATGTAATCGTGTGTCCTGTTTTTATTTGCTAAATCCGGCAGCCTTACCATGCATGTCCTGTGGTAGGCTCTGGGGATAAAATAGCATTCTGTAATTCAAGGGACTCATCTCCTCAAAGCATCTAGCTGATTCTAATGTGCAGACCGGTGGAAACCCACTGCCTTAGAAACTCTCTGGTTAAACTCCATGTTCTACAGATCAGGAAGCAGCCTAAAGAGGTCCTGTGACTTGCCCAAAAGCACACAGCTGCCCAAAAGCAAAGGTGGAATGGCATCCCGCATTTCAGAATTCTCTCTAGAATACCTCATTGCAGTTGCCTCTTCATTCCTGCTCCTGAAGGCTCTTTGTTTTGGGATAGAATAGAAACTAATTTTGTTTGAGTTAGTGAGATCAAGAGGCTTATAATATAAATTATCTAATTCCCCTTGATGAGGAAGATAATCACATTTGAGTCACTTTCTTACATTGGAGAGTATTTTGAATAAGGAGAGAAAGGTGCTGAAACCGGTTTGGCTCAGTGGATAGAGCGTTGGCCCGCGGATTGAAAGATCCCAGGTTCGATTCCGGTTAAGGGCATGTACCTTGGTTGCAGGCACATCTCCGGTCGGGGGTGTGCAAGAGGCAGCTGATTGATGTCTCTCTCATCGATGTTTCTAACTCTCTATCCCTCTCTTCTTCTTCTTTTTAAAAAATCAATAAAATATTTTTAAAAAAAAGAAGAGAAAAGCATAATTGTGGAACAAGTCTACACACTTGTTCAAGTTTACAGAAATAGTTTTTAAAAGAAAATTTCCAAATATTATTTTGTAGATAAATATGCCAGATATACATGTAAGTAGCTTATTACATATAGTTTGTATAGGTAATATATAGCTCAAAGCAACACCATGACTTTTAGAAATTTGCATGTATTGATAAGGAAGGCTCTCCTCAGCTATCCCTTGCTAATATTTCTATTGGCCAAGTTCCAGGCCTCTGTAAATAACAAAAATTGCTTGAAATTAATAAGCAGTGACCATGGTGACTCGCCAGTGGAGAAGTCATTGCTCCTTCTGAATAAGGGAAGCCTTGAATTTGAAGCTCTCCACATGGCCTGCTATCTATCACATTTCCAACACACAGTTCACATGTGTGTGAGAAATGTGATAGAGGCTCTGAGTTCTGCCTAGGAACTTTTTTACCTAACCTAATCCCCTCATTTTGCAGTGTTAGTCCAAATCATGTGATCCGGCCACTAGAGAAGATAGACTGAATTAAGTCAATTCTCTGTAGACCTTAATCTAGCTTAGGTTGCATTTAAGTCCTTTGTTCATGTTTCCTACAAACCAAATCCAATTATCCAAAATGAAAACAATAAGGCAAATTTTACTTTAATAAAAAAAAAAATCCCAAAACATATTCCTAGAGCATTAGACTGAATTTAAAACAACAACAACAAACAAAACAAAAACCCCATGAAATCCCAGGATAAATAACATAAATTTAGATGGTCTTTTGAATTTCTTACAAGGAAATGTGATTAAAAGTCTCAGTTCTTTAGATCTAGGCATTCTCAATCTATTATGATGTACTGAGTCTTGGCATTCTTTCTCATAAACGTCCAGTTCGGGAGAGAAGTACATATTCTAGCTCAGATAACCACTCTCTGTTTCAAGCTCTCCTTGTCACGGGCAGAGAAAGTCTGTGAAACCCCAAAAGAAACTCCTATTGGAAAATAAGATTCAGCACTGCAGCTTCAACCTTTCTAATTAGGGAGATTCTCTGCACTGACTCCAGCTACCTACATGTTGGCTATTTCCGAAATTCAAAACTATTCTCAAAAAAATAAGATTTATTCCTTCTGAGAAGAGTCAATATTTATTTGATTGAATACATTCTGCTATGATTACTGGCTTTTAAAATTAATCACATTACCTTATAGGTTCACCCGTGTAGATGAAAATGTTATCTCATTTTAAGTATTTCTGTAATTAAAATGTTAAAAGTACAACTTAAGATTTCTACCTGCAGGATGGTGGATTCGTTTAACCTGCCTGGGCATGTTGTTGAATTGAGGGCACAGTTACGCAAATGACATTCCAAACATTTTCTCCCACTGAATTAAAAGGGGGCAGTTCAATCCTCTCTCTCTCCCATTGGTTAGAAGATTCTGACACGGGGACCTAGAGAGCTCTCCAGTTCTAGAATGAAGCTGTTGTTATTCACCTGACTTGTGTGAGCTCATGAATCCTTTCTCCTATCTCCCTGCATTAGTATGGCCCCTTAGTCAGCACAATTCAACACCTGGAAACTAGGCCACCTGACCAAGAGTGTTCTACTTCAACTTTTATTGATTTCAGAGGAGTGGCATGTCTTAAATGTTGACCATTTACTGACTAACTAAAACGAGTTCTCCCAAACTGTGAAATAAAATTTAAAGCTAACTTTTTTTTTTTACTCTTGGTAATGGGATTACTGCACACTACATCTTTGGGGTATTCTTTTTTCCCCCAAGATTTCCTGGCCATTGGAAATTGTTCTCTTCCTTATAGGCACATCCATCTAAAAAATGATAAAAATAACTGCTGATGAAAAGATTATTATCCCATAGTTATAAAGAGGTTCCTTTGACACCTATTAGGGAATAGCTTCAAGCATGTGATAATAAAAAACATTGAACACATGACTGAGGGCCAGACATGAGCTGTGTTTAGAGCTGATGGCATAAGTATGCCTACTGGAGACAATATTTCCACCTATGATTCCAAATTACATCCATATACCGCACTATTTTACTCTCAACAGTTGAGCAACCAATTTGGGAGTGTTCTTTCTTTCTCAAGAGTTTAAAGAGAAATAAAAGTGTTTGATTCTTACATTTACTATAAGAGTGAGTAAATGTATACTGGAGGAGGCAGGGATGTGTGGAGGGAATAAATGTGATTAAGGGGAAAAGAGTAGAATAAGAGAGAAAAACAGTATTTATTCAGGATGTCCACATCAAAAAAGTCCTGGTTCTAGGTTAGTTTTTCCTCATAAGAAATAATAAGAATTAACCTAAGAATTAGTAATCATGATAATATTTGTTTTTATTGCTATCTAAATTCCATCCATCCAAGTGTTCTGTTCCCAAAAGCAGCCCCAAAGAGAGGGCAGAATAAGTAGCCCTCTCTGAGTTAAACCTAAAATTGTTTCCGCATTGTCATCCTACCCAGCTTCCTTTCCAAGCCATGTTCAGTCCTGTCATTGATACACTTATCTGAGCTCTTTTGGAATCCACTTATCTCACAAAGAGGTAAAGCAATTCAATTGAGAACAAAAATACGTGTAGTATTTTGATAAAATTTCTCACCGACTTTTTGTTGTTCTGAGAGTATATCCTGTCCATGCTATAGCTTGATTTTTTTTTCCTCAGAGGTGATTGCCCTCAAGTGAGGTAGATAATTTTATGTTACTGTTACCTTTAGTTTATATTCAAACAAAAGGGATAAACAAATTTCTCAGAGAAAGTATTACCGTGTTTCCCCGAAAATAAAACATCCTCCGAAAGTAAGACCTACTTCATGGAAACATAATACATCCCCTGAAAATAAGACCTAGTGCATCTTTGGGAGCAAAACTTAATATAAGACACTGTCTTATTTTGGGGGAAATAGGGTACTATCAGTAATTTTCATTTACTAATATCTTTCTTTAACTAGTAGCTAGCTGGTAAATAAATACCTAGTTCAAGTAATTCTGATAGGCTCATAATGCCATCTAGTGGACAATCTTCAAAATATTGTCCAATGGGCCATTTTCTTTCTACCCATCAAAATACAGTTATTTTTTAAGTAGCCGGGGCTACTAACCAAGAATCATTGGTTAATATCATTGAATTCTCAGACAAAGCCATGAGAACATATTGGAGAAGTCTTAGGAAAAATTAACTTACCATCTTGTGTGACTTGATCTCCGCATCTGTTCAATGGATGCAGCCAATGCCACTGGGGGGGGGGGGGGGAGAATTACAAAAAATAGCAATGCAATGTAGTCCATTTATCCTTATTAACAGTATACCAGGTAACTCAAGATAGCTGGGGGATACAAGACTATCCTTTCACTTCTCTTGAATACCGTAATAAATGACATGTATATAACTTTACTTTAGAAGAATTTTACAGTTTCATCTAACCCTAACATCTACTGTGTGAATTGGGTAGAATACACCCATATTACACACTTGAGGAAATTAAAATTAATTAAAAAAATAAGTGACATGATCAGAATGCCTAGGAAAAAAGCTCAAATCAACCATAGGTTTTTAAAATCCCAAAAATTATTTTAATAAGCCAGCAACATATTAAGAAGGATATTTCATGAGAAAGAACACCTTTTCTCAGAAATGCAGAGGATTAAATATATGCTTATCTATTAATGTGACACAGTCATTTAGCAGATATCAAAAGAAAAAATGTATGATTTCAATAGATGTTTTAAAAGTATTTTATAAAGCTCAACTCTGCTGCAATAGCAACCTGTCCTTGTAGCCAAGTGGTGTGGGGGTGAATCCCTCCCAGTGGCACCAACAGTAATTAAAGCTCCACTACAACAGGACAGTTCACACGGCACTTTCAGGGGTGCAGCTGGAGCACCCAGCTCAGGTGACTGGAGAGGCTATTCCACTGGGCACTACAAGACACCTACTCTACAAGGCCACTCTACCAAGTTTGGGATGTGTGGCAGTTCCACCTAACACACAGAAGCAAGCATAAGAATCAGCCAAAATGTGGAGACAAAGAAACAGGTACCAAATGAAAGAACAGGAGAAATCTCCAGAGAAAAAAATAGCTACATGAAATAGAGGCAATCAAACGATGAGATACGGGGTTCAAAACAATGGTTCTACAGAGGCTCAAGGAATTTAGTGAGAACTTCAACAGCATGATAAAGAACATAGAAACCATAGAAAGAACCAGTCAGAAATGAAGGAAACACTAGCCAAAAATGAAAAATAATTTACAGAGACAGTGCGGTTAATGAAGTCGAGAATCAAATCAGTCATTTGGAATATATAAGGAAGCAAAAAAACACCCAATCAGAACAGCAAAAAGCAAAAAGAATTTAAAAAATGAAGATAGTATGAGGAGCCTCTAAGACAACTTCAAGTGTAGCAATATTTATACCATGGGGGAAGTGGAAGGAAAAGAGAGCAAGAAATTGAAACCTCACTGGAAAAATAATGACAGAAAACTTTCCTAACCTGGTGAAGAAAACAGGCATACAAGTCCCAGAAGCACAGAGAGTACCAAATAAGATGAACCCAAGGAGGATCACACCAAGACACATCATAATTAAAATGCAAAAGGTTAAGACAAAGAGAATCATAAAAGCAGCAAGAGAAAAGCAGTTAGCTACTTACAACAGTGCTCCCGCAATACTATGAGCTAATTTCTCAACAGATACTTTGCAGGCCAGAGTGAGCGGCAAGAAATAGTTGAAGTGTTGAGAAGCAAGAAAACTACAATAAAGATTACTCTATCCAGCAAAGCTGTCATTTAGAATTGAAGGTCAGATGAAGAGCTTCCCAGACAAGAATAAGCTAAAGGAGTTCATAGCCACCAAACCAATATTCATGAAATGTTAAAGGTTTTTCTTTAAGAAGAAGAAAAAATATGAACAATAAAATGGCAATAAATATATACTTATCAACAATTGAATCTAAAAAAATGAAAGAAATGAACAAGCAGAACAGTAACAGACTCATAGACACAGAGAACATTGTGATGGTTTGCCAGATGGAAGAGGGATTGGGAGGATGGGTGAAAAGGTGAAGGGATTAAGAGGTACAAAGTGGTTGCTACAGAATAGTGATGTGCCTGTAAAGTACAGCATAAGGAATATAGTCAATAATATTCTAATAACTATGCATGGTATAAAATTTATTAGGATGATCATTTAGTTATATAATATCTAATCACTGGAGCGTATACCTGAAACTAATATTGTATGTCAGCTGTAATTGAAAAATTAAAAATTATTTTAAGAACTTCAATTCCCATTCTTGATAATAATAGAAGTCTTAGTAGGTAGTAAGGATGCTTCTATAGCTTGATAAAGATAAAGATTATATACAAACAATACTATTATAATCTTCACATAATGGTGAAACATAATTCTTTCTAGTTACATCTAGCAATAAGGCTAATATTTCCATTATTATCACTATTAATTTATCAATGTACTTGAAGCCAGAGGCAACACAAAATGACCAGGTAAAGATCTAATAGACTGATGGATTGTTTACCATGAAATTCCAAAAAATTAACAGGTAAAATCACAGCTTACAAAATGGATATGAAACAGTGCCAAAATATAAAATAAACATATATAAAGTCATAACGTTCCTACAAAATTAAGTGATTAGTTTTTTATAATATTAACTTGTGTAAGTTCTTTTATATAAAAATATATGCACACTTTAATAGCTGATAGCTGTTTTGAAAATGAAATGTGTTTTAATAAGCATTGCCTTTATAATGTATACACAAAGTGTGTGTATACATTTTTGGGACATCCTATATTTCCAAGATTAACTTCTTATCAGATACATAGTTTTCTAATATTTTCTCCCATTGTTTTCTTTGCACTGCAGAAGCTTTTTAGTTTGATGTAGTTCCACTTACGTTGTCTTTGTTGCCTGTATCATATCTACAATATCCATGAAATTACTTTCAAAACAATGTCATGAATCTTTTTGTTTTACTCTAGTAGTTTTAGTTTCAGGTTTTATGTTTAAATCTTTATAGCTGACTTTAATGTAGAGAGTAAGAGTCCAATGTCACTCTTCTGCATATGACTATTCAGTTTTTCAATGGCGATGCTATCCTTTCCCCTTTGTGTTCTTATTGAAGATCAACTGATTGTATATACATGGATTGATTTCTGGGTTCTCTATTCTGTTCCATTGACCTATATGGGTGTGTGTTTATTCCATTGCCATACTGTTTTTGATTACTGTAGTTTTGGGATATCTTTTAAAATCAGGAAGTATGATATCCCAGACTTGTCAGGTTTAAGACTTATTTGTCTATATCCTGGTCTATTGTGTTCCAAATAAATTTTAGAATTAAAAACTGCCATTGGTATTTTGACTGAAATTGTATTGAATCTGTAGATCACTTTGGGAAGTTGAACACCTTAACAGTGCTAAGGCTCCCGTGCATGAACATAAGGTGTCTTTCCATTTGTTTGTGTCTTGCTTAATTTCTTTAGTCAATATTTCATAGTTTTCAGCACAAAATTATTTCACTGTCTTAATTGTTTATTCTTTCATCTTTTATTCTTTTTTGGTTCTATAGTAAATAGTACCGTTTTCCTAATTTTCTTTTAAGATAATTCATTGTCAATATATAGATACATTAAAAATGAATTGTCTGTGTACAATGTATTTACTTTATATCCTTAACTTTACTGAATTCATTTATTCTTATAGTTTTTAATGAAGTCTTCAGTGTTTTCTCTACATAAGATTATGGGAATATTGTTTTTCCTTTCCAGATTGGGCACTTTTTTTTGTTTTGTTTTTTCTTGATTAGTTGCTTTAGCTAGGACTTTCAGTAACTATACTGAATAGAAGTGATGTAAGTGGAAATCCTTGCCTTCTTCCTGATCTTAAAAAAAAAGCTTTTTATTTTATACTGTGGGGTGTAAGGTTTGCTGTGGGAATTTTACATATGGACTTTATTATATTGAGGTAATTTCTTTCTATTCCTAGTTTATTGAATATTTTTATAGTAAAAGAATGTTGAATTTTGTCACATAATTTCCTACATCTTTTGAGAAATCATGTAATTTTAATTCTTTATTCTGTTAATGTGGTATATCATGTTAATTGACATTCATAGGTTGATCCATTTTTGCATTCTAGGTGTAAATCCACTTGTTCCTGGTGTATGCTCCTTTAATGTGTTGATGGATTTGACGTGTTCATATTTTGTGAGAATTTTGCATCTATATTCATCAGAGATATTGACCTATAGTTTTTTTTGTGGTATCTTTGTCTGGCTTTGGAATCGGGGTAATTCTGGCTTTACAACCCGAGTTTGGAACTACTTTGAGCTTACATTTACATTTAAGAGAATGATTAATAGGAAAGAATATGCACCACCATTTGTTTATTGTTTCCTCTTAGTCTTGTAATTCAATTGTCTGTATTTTCCTCTCTGGTTGTCTTTCTTTGAATTTTATTAATTTTTTATATTTACATACTTTGATTCTTTTTCTTTTGTTTAAATTTATATAAGTATTGTGTTTATATATATTAGTGAGCACTGGCACTAATTTATTGGATCAAAGGAGAAGAGAGAAGAGAAATCATCTGTGCTTTTCTTATATGAAATTAGCATGGACTGAAAGGTGAGCCATTGAGAAAATGTACCATCCTATGGCTCTCTCTATATACATTTAATCATCTGATTAAAATATATTTTATAATGATCTATGTATTTATTTCTCCTTCTTCCCCTCCCATTGTTCTGCAGTATAGATACATGGATACACATAATTTTCTACTAAAACTAATTCACAATTTTAAATACAAAAATTAAGGCAAAATATAAAAGTAAAATGCTAAAGGTTACATATTTTATCTAAAATTCAAGACTCCAATTAATTATTGTGTTTGTCACCAGCCAGATCAAATTATATACAAGATTGGTGGTAGAGGGAGGGTGGTTAATGCAGTGTCATTTCTCTGTTGTTAGAGATACTTCCATGGGAATTTTTTAAAGGAACTGTAGTAATAAAACACATTATTCTACTACAAATGTTCCATTCTGTATTTGAGGACTATTCCCATGTAGATGTGCAGAGAATAGGGAGTCTCTCTTAGGGTTTGCTTTCTTTGAAATTCCTTTTAGTGTTTTTGCTCCATTTGACTTTCTGTAGTTGAAAGTTTTGGTGGTTGCTGGAGGAATTCAGTTAGTCATTTTTGTAGAAATAAAAGTGTCTTGTAGAAGATCAGCTCTTCCTATGCCTGTTTTAACAGTTCCTAGCATCTTTTCTGTTTTAGGACAAGAAAGCAGAAATTCAAAGTCAACTGACGTGTTCAGTGTCACAAACCCAAATCAGTTCCACAGTTGTAACTAAAGCAAGATTCTAGATATTCAGAGAGAAAAGGTTTGTGACCATGTTATCACAGGAGTTGGGTGGCATCGCACTTTCAAGTGGGGGAATGAGGAACTCAGATTTTAACATGTTAGTGCCTCGATTTCCTCACGTATGGAGAAGCCACATGGACTAAATCACTAGTTTTTAAATTGTGGTGGTATCTCAGTGACCCCCACTGGGAATGAGGGAACAGGAGTTTATATATATATATAGAACCATTTATAAGACTTCTTCTGTTTCCTTTAAACTCTTTCAGACATTATGGCTGTAAGTAAAATACCCAATTGAAAACAATTTAATTCCCCCTTTGAGTTCATCTTTAGTGATGTAAAGGAACAAGGTCTATAGGGGTTTTCTTTAAGATCTAAACAATCCAAGGAAAATTCTCCAGGATTTTTCATTTATTTCATAGGTTGCCTTTTTGCTTATTCTCTTTGCAAATATTTATCTAAATTAAAACAAATCAACTATTTACCTACTGGAGTACATTTAAATTTAATCTTTGAGACCAATAACTGTCCCTATATATTAAACAAAAAGTTAATCTTAACAAAAGCGTATTCTTCCTCCTATATTTAATTTAGTCCATGACAAATTAAAATGGGCATTTCTTCCTCTACATGAACTGCATTCATCTAATATATACTTTATTTGTAGATTTGTCTTTTGAATCTTCTTCTCCTTCACTAATGAGAGAACATAATTTTCTAATATCCAGACAATTCACATTAATATAAACAACATGGATGAGTCCCTATCCCATCCATCTCTTAATGATTGTGTTTTAACTATTGAAATCTTCCATTACATATAATACATCTGTAAATCGCGCATACTATTTTAAAGAAAAGGAGTCATCAAAATACTCCTTGCAATGAGTATTTTGGGGTGCTCACATTACTGAAAACATCATCATTCTCACAAAACACACCATAGGAAAATGACTAGGACAATATGATGTAATTTCATCAATAATTAAAACTAAAGTACTCTTGCTGAGATACAAAGTTAATTTGGAGATGCCTAGAATCATCGCTCTCAAATCTAGAAATAAGCTGAGAGTCCATTGAGCCAACCCCATTATTAGAGCTGATTTCAGAGTTGAGGACACGAAGGATCAAAGAGGCAACTTTCAAGGTTATCCGGAAATTGGCCGGTAGATCTGGGGCAATGTGCTTTTGTTCAAAAGTGCTCATGAAAATGAGCTAAAATGACTAGGGCATTGAGTTACTTAATAACTGTGGGAGAAAGAGCAGGTTGCTTAATCTCTGTGAGTTTTACGTTCCACTTGGAATAAAGGACATAATTATCACCGCCTCCCAGCAATGTTGTTGTGAGGATCATTTGAAGTAATTGTGTGAAAGCAACCTACAAATTTAGCAGTGTTACTGGTGCAATGCTAACGAGTAGTTTGGAACCTAAAATGGAGCTGCTGTTAATGAGCTCTGCGAGAAACCAGGATGTTATGGTACCCCTACCAGGAGCACTTGACTGCTTACGGAGATTAAAAATGGCTGATACAGATATCCCTTTGGTTCCTCGGACTGCCTTGAAAGCAGGAAATTGGATTTTGCAAATCAATATTTGCTCCAGTTCTAACTATAACTTTAACAGCTGTTTCATCTGTCTTAAGTAGAACTAGCTATAGCACTGAAATTTGAGCATATTCCCTGTGACTGACAGTTTTTTTCTTGAGGCTATAACTGAGCTTGTTGGATAAAGGTTAATTGCTAACTGTGCAGTGCTAATGATGCCATATTGATGAAATTACGGGATCACTGATCAGGAACGGGCTCCTAAAGCCCTGGAAGCTGCAGGGAAGCTCTAAATAACAGTTATTGATTTGTTTCTCTGAAGGCCGCTAAGTAGCACAAACTACTCAAAAGAATAAAAATTATCCACAGAGTTACCATTCTTTTATAATTTATCTCTTTGCTTCCAATTTTCTACCTGCCAATAGCCAATTATAATTTTAATAATTATGTCTCTCAAAATAAGTAGTTTATAGCTTGGGGGAAGACATGCTATAATTTTTTTTATTCCCTTTTATTGAATTTCCTCTCCTCTATTGAATGTGTGTCACAAAGCATAATAATCAGGCAGCAGTTCCTAAACCTCATGTCTTTAAGACACATGAGGCACCAATAGAGTGGTAGTTAGAAAGTATTAAAAAAAAAACAGCTCAGTTTAGAAGAGGCTCCATGACCCTTAATTCCCAAATCAGTCTTCACTCTCATCCACATTTGGCCTTAGAATTTATCTCCACGGTTCAGTCCATTTCCAGTAGATCCAACCCCACTCAGCTCTCAGCTGGTGCTTCCCCAATCTCTTTTTTATTATTGTGAGCATGTAGTGACTGAGCACCTCAAAACAACTCTGTTGTATTTTATATGCATACTACAGGCCGGATGCACAAAGATTTGTGCAAGAAAGGGCCTTCCTTCCCCTGGCCAGAGCCACTTGTTCGCCTTTCTGCCTTCCCATGTGGTCCAGAGGCCTAGAGGGCTGGGGTGGTGTCTGCATATGCAAATTAACCTGCCATCTTTGTTGTGTTGATTTGCATACTCACTTCTGATTGGCTGATGGGCATCACAAAGGTACAGTCAATTTGCATCTTACTCTTTTATTAATGTTGATCATATTCACCTTAGAAGCTTGGTAGGATTATCACCATTTGATAGTTAAGAAAACTGGAAATCATGGAGTTAACAAGCTCCCTTAAGTTCTCTGAGTTGGTAAGGGCCAGGCTGGAACTGGACTTTTGAATCCATGCAGGCCACCCAGGACCGTAGTATAGAAAATATTCCTCCTTTGTAATTGCTTATCTCCTTCACCGGAGATTTCAAATGTTTTCAACACATTCATTTTCTTATGAAATCTATTTAGTCCAACAGAGATATCCCCACCAAGTTCTCGGGTTTCAGTACATAGTTGAATCTACCCCATCATTTAAGTGTTTGGTGTGAATTTAGATCATATATTACCGAAGATTGCTCACTTACACCTGGAAATACACTCAAGGATAATGGAGAAAGGAGCAATGATATATTGCATAAAGAGAAAAGAATACTTAGTTGTAAGTTAAGGGAATCAAGGTAGTCTTACCAGAGGAGGTGAAGTTTAAACCTTAGGGATTGTACATATATCACCACAGGAGTCCAAATCTATTCTGCAAGTCTAACTCCCATGTTCCAGAAGTGGAAGACATTAGTAATTATCATTCTGCTAATAATAGTTTTTTAATCCACAAAGTTACGTAAATATTCCAAATAAACAACATGGTGTTGTTGTTGTTTTTTAAATCTGCCATGGGTTAATTAAAAGTTCACTGTAAAAAGAAGCCAAGTTTCATCAATTTATTTTAGATGTGAGACTTCAGTGGTTTAGGGAATTATAGATGTGGTCTGTGCCAATGACTGCATTTGAAAGAAAGAAAATAGAAGTCTTCAAGTGTACGGCATTTCAGAACATAAACTTTGCCACAATGAAATTGAAAGGTAGATAAATTAAGTCTATACACTGAACTGTCATCCACGCACTATGTGATGAATTCTTTACTGAATGTTTATGAGTTCTCTCCCAGCTGTTCTCAGCTCATCATAGCACTAGTGAGGAAAAAAATAATTGCTGCAATTATGAAAACACAGAATTCCCAAGTTGGATACAATCTTACTTTAATCTAGTTTCATGCCCTTCTAGTATGTGACGAAGGACACAAAGACCCGGTGAAGTGATAGTATAAGATGCCACAACCACTAAGTGATGAAGTCAGGACTGCAACTAATCTTTTGGGTCCTGAGTCACTGTCCTTCCAACACCACCTTGTTTTTCTCCATCATCTTGTGTCCTCTTGTTCAGGAAACCATGCCATTGCTGTCTTACCCACTGGATCATCGAAGCAAAGTGAGTATGAAGCATAGAGGAAGAGAACTGGGGTCAATTTTATCCACTGTAACATTGCTATTTTATCATCAATTCTCCACCCCAAAACACACATCTCTTAAAGTGACCTATGCCTGAAGCGACCCAGAGACTTTTCTTGTAAGTTTCCACAGAAACAGTTTCTGAAAACAAAAAATATAGCTCAATTTTGGCTGTGGGTGTTTGATCTTCAAGGGGCTGTTTGTAAGTGCCCTTTATCCGGGTCTCAGATGCATTGTTATCACCCACAATTCAATTGTTGCTCCTACTTGTCTCATCTCAGATTTTTCAGAATAAAATTACAAGGGGTGCAATCAGAGATCTGAAATTCCTTTTCTCTACTCAGCAATGCAGAAACCATACCAACATTCCATCAGTATTATTTTATTTTACTGAACATATAGGTTGAAACTCTTTCATTGAATTTTATAAAGTTCCACAGTTAAAGAAATGTCACAGTAGCTAAGATTGACTGGTTCCAAAGGCTATGTACTGGAACCAGTAAGTCTTAGCTATTGGATTACTACTGTGCTTCCTCTTTGCTAACGCAGGATGCCTTAGAGAATGGCTCCTGGGAACAACTGAGGTGCTTGTTAGCACATTTCTGTACCCTGTCCAAGTCTACCAAACCAAATTTCGTACTTTTTCCAGGTTCCTCGAGTGATTCTAATGTTCCCTAAATTCTGAGACCCTCTGCTCCAAAGATTGCAAAGTGGAGAATTGGGGAAAGTTCTAATGGTATTTGGATGCTCTAAAACTTCGCTACCCCATTTGGTCCACAGACCAGGGAGTTTTTAGAAATGCAGAATCTCTACCCCTGTCCCAAACCTATTGAATTAGAATCTGCATTGTAACAAGATCCCTATGTGATTCTCTGCACAATGAAAATGGAGAAGCACTGCCCTATGAGATTTTTGCCTGAAAAGTTAGGCAACGGAAGACAAATGCATTTCTCTTGTTTGAACCACTTGGATAATTGCCACCATTTCCCCTTGCCTTTTACAAGACAGTTAGAGCTTTAGGCAAAAGCTATCTTTGATAAGAAGATTTGAAGAGATGCCTGGTTCCCCAGGGCTGCCTGAGGAACTTCTGTTTTAAGGCAAATTCTCAGAGCAGAACTGACAAAGCCTCCAGTCTTTGCAGACAGCTGCTCAGCAAAGTGAGTTTGCCCATGGAAAGGCCAAGCAATCCCTACTGGCCTGAAGGTTGAATAGGTAAAGTTCCACTCTCTGTTTATTTTCCTATTTAATTCACTGGAAATCTTGAGTTAATTCTGAACAGCAATCCCAATTAAAAGAGTCATAAATAGGTCAGAACTAGCCCCCAGTGATGGCAACACTGCTTGTCCATGCTTGACTCTCCTCCGGTTAAACTGCAGTTTCACTTTATTCTCCAGAGAAATCAGTCCACATGTATTTTCCATGGCACAATGAAAAAAAAAAGCTGGAACTCAGGTCAGAAATCCTATATATATATATATATATATATATATATATATATATATATATATATATATATATACTGTATGTTATTGATTTCAGAGAGGAAAGGAGAGGGAGAAAGAGATAGAAACATCAGTGATGAGAGTAGTTGATTGAATACCTCCTGCACACCCCACACTGGGGATCAAGCCTGCAACCTGGGCATGTGCCCTGACCTGGAACCAAACAGTGATTTCCTGGTTCATAAGTCAACACTCAACCACTGAGTCATGCTGGTCAGGCAGAAATCCTTTCTTATTAATTGGTTTTTATTGTGAGGCCTTGAGTAAATCACTTAACCACTTTATGTCCTTTATTTCTTTATTTATAAAATGGAGGCAATAGTGCCTAACACAAACTGTGCAGTGTTAGAGTTTTATTTAGTCTTTTTCCTTTTTTAGGATAAAGAGAAAATATTTTTGAAAGTACATTTAAGCTGTGATGTGTTTTGCAAATATGATTTTTATGCCAAATCAATGAGCGTTAAGTCATAGCTCAAAGATTTCAATTATTTTTCAAATAATCCTGGACCCTCTACTTTTCTTCTTCTTAGGATCTATTCATATCAAGTGTAGCTCTAAATACTCATACCTATGAAGACCTTCCTGACACCACCCTTGCACACTCAATTTACCAACTTTTATCTTCCATCTCCCAACCAGGCTTCTGTAACACAACACCACTGGTGCCCATATAGTCACTGATAGTACAGTTTGCAAATGAGATCCTTTGGGACGTTAGATCAGATATTTCCCAGAAGTCTAGACACATTCCAGGGAGCCTCCTCCACTCATTATTTATGCATGGGTCTGCCATTTAATCAGCAAAGGTTTCTAGAATAAGAGCTTGCTTTCCCACCCCTTTACCTGGTATAGATTACAAGTCAGAGAATTTCCTGACACTGTCATAGGGCTTTATATTTTGTACTGGACTGTAACAGCCAAAATCTCATTTTGATTTTTATTTTTAAAAATTCATGAAATCTACAGGTTAGGGATACTTGCATCCTTTATATAAACCTAGAAACAACTTGTCCCAGAGTCACCAGCTATTAAATGGCAGATATGGGTCTAATCTTCAAGCTCTGACCATGAACCTTAGATAGCATAAATGAGAACCAGGGTGAGCTACGGAGCAGAAGGTCAAGCATAAATAGGAACGAACCACCACTCATCAGTGTCAACTGTTTCCAAATGTACACACACACACACACACCACACATCCTCTCTCCCTCCCTCTCTCTTCCTGTCTCATTCTCTTTCTCTTTCTCTCTCTCTCTCTCTCTCTCTCTCTCTCTCTCTCTCTCTCTCTCTCTCTTTCTCTCTCTGTCGGCTTCCAGAAGCTATTTTTATGTTTTGTGCCTATCACATTTTGTAACCTTTTTATGTATTTTGACTCTTTGGTTTCTGAACTTTTGGAGGGAGAAAAATAAAGCTGCTTTAATTTGTAGCTCCTGAATCTAACATGTTTTCTTGTACTTAACTTCCCACAGTACATGTCTCCTGGATGAATTCCAAGAGTTCACATGTATGCATTGAAAACAAAAGAAAACAAAGACTCTATTTTGGTTTTTTTTTTGTTCACTATGATCTAATATAGGAGGTCCAACTTAGAAAATCCAACTATGTCCATCTCAGTCCACTGTACAGTTAGACCAGTCTCTTTAACATCAAACACCACCCAATTATTAGAAAGGCATCTTCTTATCTAAATACTAAAGGCCCAGTGCACAAACTCCTGGTTGAGGGGACAACTGGCATATTAGGCTTTTATTATATAGGACTAGAGACCCAATGCATGAAATTCATTCAAGGGGCTCAGCCCTAGCAGCTGAGGTGGCTTGCCTCAGCCCTCACAGCCACAGCTTCATCTGGAAGTCATCCAAAAGGACATCCAGAGATTGTTCAGCTGTCCAGTCTAATTAGCATATTATGCTTTTGTTATAGATTTTTAATTTGTATAAAAAGGTGAAATTTCTTAGCACAAAGAAACTGCTCAATATATGTCACTATCCATGAACCTAAGTAATTATTATTCTGTTTCATAGGATGGTTGTAAAGTTTAAATAAGATAAATGTGTAGAAGTGCTTCGTTAAAAAATAACTTGCTGTATAAATATAATGTATTAGAATTATTTTTATGGTGTTTCCTCCCTTCTTAAATCTCTCCAGACTCTTGGTTCACTTCTTATATTATATTCTCTATAGATATGCAGTCAGTCTCCTTTTTATTTTACTGGAGCTTCTCTATCTCCAATTAACATACCTTGCCTTTTGTAAACCCCTTTTCATGTTAAATCCTTTGGAATCTCCTTCTTAGTCCTTCCTTTCTGCTCTTGTCTACTCTTGCTGTCAACCTTTTCTCTATGGGGCTTGCATTCCCAGACTTTATGATAATGAGCACATCCTGGCTATATTTGCTCTATTCAATTACTTTCTTAAGATAGGATATGACAGTTTCAGGCCCAACTTAATAGTTTTAGGAAACTTCTTTCATTTATTTTCTTCTAAAATGTGTCATCTTTTAATGTTTCTGCAAGGCTCTGAGTTGTTATAGGGCTTTAGTTTCCTTTCATAAAAATGATTTTGAGTGGCTCTGCGATTTCCTTTAGCGTGGCTATTAAGAAATCAGTTCAATAAATATTTATTTAATGCGTGCTTTGTGACAAATGCTATACAGATGCTGAGGATAGAAGGTGAGTTTCACACACTTCTCAAAGCTACCACTAGTAAGAGACGTTTAAAGTTTCCACCAAGCTGTCAGTCCTCTCCCTACACTTCGTTATTTTACTTAAATACATGAAAGGGGGAAGATAGGAGGTGCTATGTTACACTAATTTTTTTCTTTTGATTCTTCCTAAATACAGTAGAAACTAAAATAAATTTGACAGTACCTAATCTAGATGATCATAAAAATTATGTGTTTTTTTAACATCTATTCCTGCCCACCTCCCAACTAACTATCCTCTCACATAGAGCTCCTTGTATTCAAATAAGCTGCTCCAGAATTACACAGTGACTACCAGGGTACTCCCTAGGTCATGTTATAATCATTGATTCATTGATAAGCATAATCAACCCTCATATATGGTCTTCTAGAAAGTTCTTTTGGACACATTTGCCAACAGGCTAAATTTGTAAAGAAAAAAAAATTTTTTTAAGCCTCAAATTATTTTATTAGAATATAAAGCTTTAATATTTTTAGAATGGGAGCTGAAAAACAATGTTGTTTCCAGTTGTAAAAATGACTGTATATTTGCCTCAGAAATTTCAGAAATCTATTTCATTCCCTTTCTGAAAAAAAATCTGCAAAGCAGGAAACTTGTTACTGGCAATATAGTCATAGCTATGTGTCATATCTCAGGTTTTTTTAATTTTGTTTTTTGAGGCCTTATTCCCTTCTTTTCCCACCTTCCCAGAATCTCAAGGGTCAACTTATATGGGAAGCACGTTGCCTATGTTAGCTGAGGACTTGCAGTCAATTTTAGGGCAGATTCTTGTGAGAACTTGGAGGCTGTGCAAACCTACTGTCTGGGAGAGCCTTTCTTTTTGTCACAGACACAACCATTTCTGTTGGCTGCATGTGTCTGTGCAGCCTTCTGAATAAGGAATTCTTAGCATTGCTGAATTCTTTCTGATAAAACTCTGGAGAACAAGCCCACGGTGAATGCTGTCTGCCAGCAGTGTGTCCTAATCTTCCCTAGTCACATCCAGAGGCCGAGTTGGCCAAGGAGATCCTGGAGAATTCAGAGCATCTCTTACTTTAAAAAAAAAGCCACAGTTTCCCCCATTGTTTGTCAAATAAAAGTCTTAAATTTAAAAGGGAAAAGGCAAAAATGTGCCTGGAACTATCAATGGAAGGCTTTACGTAAGTGACAACAAATCGATAATGATTTCTGAAACCTAAATGGTCTCCAAGCACTAGGAGATGGCAAATTGTTTTAATCTCCCATGCCAACCCCACTTAACCAGCAGTCACTACCTGGAGTGCTGTGTGTAAAAATGGTCCTGAAGCTGTATGCCTGTTCCGTGGAAGAGGGTGCTTCTCCATAAGCAAGGTCTGCCATGAGCAAAGAGAGAGCGGAATGATGGCTTATATGTCTTGAAGTTACCACTCCCAAGTTGAGTTCAATTTCAGCAATAAATGTTAACAAAACTCACTGTGCTGGAAACTTCAGATCAGGAACTATATAAATTTCACTAGCTTCAAATAATATTAATTAAAAAAGAACAGGAAATTTGCTCATTTTAATACATAGATGTTTGTAGGGTGGCATTCCTGTAATGATGGTATTCTAAAAATGAATACTGTTATCTCTAATTCATGCTTGATTAATTGAAGAACGAGCTGTGTGAGGCAAACTAACAATGTTGGAGTGGGTATGGCCTAGGAGCAGGCCGAAGTCCCTGAGTGAGCGCACAGAGGTGGGACTGTCCTGTCAGCCTGAACCATTATCCCCTAGACTGTTATTTCAGAGAGAAATAAAGTTCTATTTGGTTTAAGCCTCTCTATTTTAAGGCTGCTTTTTATCATAGAAGCTTTACCCCAAAGCTAACTCAAGTGGTAATCTACAGGAAGTAGGGTGTATAAGCAAATTATCTGGACAGGGATAATAGTGACAGGGGTGTCTAGCACAGCTAGGGAGGTCCCTTTGAGAGTATTGGAGTTCAGGGTCAGGATTCAAATCCCTGCAAGGTGTTCAAGGATAAAAAGGACTCAAGTCCTGACTAACGTTGAGCACAAGTCAAGTAACTACGTCAGTACCCTAAGAAATGAGGACAAGAAGTCAGCCAGTTACTTGGTCAGAAAAGAATGCACAGGAGGCTGACATGATGCCATCTGAATTATTTTTTAATAGTTCTTCCCCACTTAAGATCTGGATTGGTCTTAGACACTGGATGTGAGTGAAGCTCTCTGTGGAAGTTCAAAAACTCAACTGCAAAGTTTGCAGGATTTTGTGTCAGGAAGCCAAGCACATCACTGTTAAATTCTGCTGGAATTCCCATTTTTGTCATATCTTTACATGCTTTTGCCTACCCACACAACCATCTGTACTGGGCCTGTTCTGTGACCTCTAATTCAAATGTCCTTCCTAGTCCTAGGGCCTTATGAGCCAACGTGGGCCCCTTGGTTAACCAACACTAAGGTTCTTTGGATGGCACCATGAATTAACTTGCCCTTATCTTTCATCTGTAATTCAGTCAAAGGCAATCTATAAAGGAATTTCCATTAAAAATGGGCACCATTTCCTTGAAAATCTGCTTCTTCTATCCTGTTTTAGTTCTCTCAATGACTTCATCCATTCCAGGTTATTTCTTCTTTTTTCCTCTAACCCTATCATCCTACTTCAGAAATGCTACTTGGACCACCCTCTCTGATGACTATCTAGAGAAGACTTTATAAACAGTTCTTACATTTATTTTTTCTGGTTTAAATCTCTCCTTATTCCACTTTATCCAGCACCTGTCAGATAATATATACTAATAAAAGGATAATATGCTAATTAGACTGGGTCAACTGGACATCTTCCAGTTGTCCTTCCAGACAAAGCCACGGTGGTGGGGGCTGAGGCAGAGGCAGTTAGGGACAATCAGGCTGGCAGGGAAGAGCAGTTAGGGCGATCAGGTAGGCATGCTGCAGAGTGGTTAGGAGCAACCAGGCAGGCAGGCATGTGAGCAGTTAGGAGCCAGCTGTCCCAGATTGGAGAAGGTGCGGACCAGGCTAAGGGACCACCCCACTCCCCATGCACAAATTTCATGCACCAGGCCTCGAGTTATTTATAAAATACAGATTCTGTCATATTATTGCCTACCACCCTCTCTTCAGAAATCTCACATAGCTACCCATTTCTTTCAGAAGGATATAGTCAAAAATTTTAAACCTTTAAAAAGTCTGTGCAGACTTTCTAGCCTTGGCTCCCATCATTTACGCACAGGAGTAACACAAAGGCCAGTGGAAGCCAGTTCTTCTGACTTCAGAGCCCAAACAGTGAGAAAGCAAGTTAGGTTGATTCATTTTCTGACCCTTTGGAGAGTTCACTGTAACTGATTGCCTAACCCCTCACATTTTACAGAAGGTCCTTCTCTTGTAAGGCACAAAATTCTAAGAAATAATGGCAGAGATTTCTGTCTCACTGTGTTATATTAGTAAATGTGCCCAAGGTCAATGAAGAAGTTTGGGACCTTCAAAAATATTCTCCTTGTATTACTACACAGAGTTATTTTCCTGGGGATGTATGGCAGGGAGTCTTTTATTTGATATTTTCAGAGTTACAATGTTATGAGATTGCTCTTCCATGTTGACCATATCATATAGTATCGCTTTTCAGGTCACCCTTTCTTTCTATCAACTTCTCTTATCTTTATAGCTCCTAATCTTTATAACCACTCTCCATCAATAAAATAAAGCCACAGAAAATAAACTAAAGATAAGACTCACTGACGTGATAATGCGGTTTTCACTGCTTCTCTTAAATTTTCTATTTCAAAAATTCTTGCTGCCAAATTTTCCTTTTGAACCCCAAGTCAGAAAGTCCTTTGATGTGAATGGCAACTTACCACACTGAACTATAACAACTGGCAACCTGTAGGCACCTCATTTTTCCTTTGGATTTTACTGCCTCTCACATATCAGTAATTTTTTTTATCTTGAGATAACTCTCTGCACTTATGTCGTTAAGGTGTTTTATTTGTTCTGTTATTTGTCCTTATCAATAGCTTGTTTCACTTGAATGTGTTCAGGGCTTGTTAAGTTTTCCTTCACCCTATAGTATTATGAATTAATTATACATTGAATTTAAAATGTGTGCAGCACATCACCTCATGTACCTTTCTATCAATAGCTTTGACACATTTATTTTATATTAAATTTCTCACCCACTTTCACATCTGAAGAAACTGCACATCCTTAAATGAATACAGATTGAAATAAGCAATGAATTTGCTAAGGCTGTGCATTTACAAAAAATTTTATGAGGTTGATCTATTCTACTAAATTACTTTGGAAGTTGGTTGATAAGAGGTTCAGCCAAAGGAACTATATCAGGTCATGTTACTCTCCTCGAGTGTCACTGTTCTAAGTCCTCTCTCCCTAGAAACCAATAAGAAGCCTTGGATACATCTCATATCCAGTATGTCCCTCATGAAACCTTCTGTCCTCTTCCATTGCATATCTGTTCCACCTCTTAACTTTGCTATTCTTATTCAGATAATTCTATATCCCAGTCTCCAGAATAAAAGTGTTCCTTAGACCAGCATTGAACCCTATCATCCATCTGGTCACACCTGCATCTCCAACCTTATTTCCTATTCCTCTCTTCATATGCCATGCCCTCCAGCCAAACCTTCAGGAAGTAATGATGTTCTCTCTCCCCAATTTTTTATGTCCAAATTTTATCCATCCTTAAAAGCTGAGCTCAAATGCCTCATGCAGAGGGATAAAAGGAGGAACAAATTTACGTATGCAGCCATATTTCCAGTAATGAATGGTTAATTATCATTTCTTTTAGCAATAGTCTCTTAAGTAAGCACATTTAGTCGGCTGCCAGTCTAGAAGGCAAATGCTTTCTTTTTTCTGGAAAAAAAAAAAACGGATGAGTCTTCCTAGTGTGAACTGGGATGCCTTCCTGACAATTGTAGATGGATGAACTGACTGATAGTAGGATTTGAATTCAACTTGATAAGTGGGAAGTGGACGTTCCCCGTCACACCCTGCTTTCTAAGTGTGTATGCAAAACAAGGAAGTTTCTCCACTTTTACCTTTAAATAAAAAATAAAAAAAGAGTTTCCTACAATGAGAAAAAAAGCAAAGAGAGCCATTCCCTGGAATCCCAGAGAGGAGTGTAGCTGAGAAGATGGTACATCCTGAACCTTAGGCTAGAGATGTGTCAGCTGGAAGAAATCTGTGAGATCATCTAGTTCAATCTCATCATTTCACCATTGGAGAAACTGAGAGAATACCTTTCCCAAGATTGCAAGAAACCACGTGACACTGGGCTCCTATACTGCCTCCAAGAGCACAAAGTGGAAGAAAGTTGAAGAAGCTGCTATACTGGTTGTGAGAAGAGCAAAAAAAAAAACTTGTCAAGCTCAAACACTTGACAAGTTGGGGATCCTTATATGTCTTCTAGGGGAAACAGCATGACCCTTATACTGAGAGATACAATAAATTATGTGCTTCTGCCATTTGTTTTCTTGAGCAAAGCGGTTTCCTCATTTGTGAAATGTGGTTATCTCCTTTACAGGGCTGTATAGAGGACTGCAAGAGATGGAACATTTGGACCAAGTTTGACACATAGTAATCAACCAATATATATTGCTTCTACTTTTAAGAAGTTTAAACTGGAAATGCAAAAAAAAAAAATTAAAAATCAGGGAACTGGAAGAGAAAAGGAAAGCTTAAAAATTGTCTATTCCAATCAGCAGAGGTTTGAGAAGGCAATCTGAAGCATATTTAGTCTCTTGGACAAGTAACAGAGGATATAAAGGAATTAATCTAATTTTTCATTAAGTGTTTAAGACATATGGACAATCCAAGCCTGGCCCTTTTCTCTTTGCCCAGAAAACATTCTAGCCACAATAAAACTTGGAGCATGATCAATGTAATATCTTCAATGGAGTTTCTGGTGTGTGCATACTTTCACATAACTTTGTCTGAAGGGCTCTCAGTGAAGTCTCTCACCACCTTCATTCTAATGGGCAGCAGCTGCCTGGAAACAATCCTTCCATATTACTCACCTTATCAGGTCACAGTAAAGCATCTCCCCTCATTCTACCCTGGGAAGACTATCTGTTCTTCTTGCTCTTTGTAATGTTGACAGTCCCTTTTAGGGCAATTTTTCCTACATCAGGTGCTAATTCTTCCCTGAGTTTATTTGAATTTTAGTTTGTTTCTTTATGAACAACACATTTGCATTTTTTACTCCCTCCTGGATGCCTACTTGGCAGAAATAATAAGAAGCAGCTGTCTACCCTGGGAATTGGCATGGAGACACCGGTGTCATCATTAGGGTTGAAAGCTCGTCATACCCACCTAGATCAACCTGCTCCTTTTGTTTTCTGCAGTCAGATTTCTGATTCAAGGCCAGATCAATTTTTGTACTGACAGGTATACCATTGTGTGTTTTTTTCCTACTGTTCTCCAATTATATGTCCTTTATTGGATATGGGGGGGAAGAAGGCAAATGATGTGGGTTTGGTCTTTGTATTCTTATCATCTTTAGAAAGTTAAGCCTTCCACCATATATATTAATCAATTGATTAATCAATCTATGAATAAATCTATGCCTCTTTTTAACTCTTAAAATGACAAAATAATTATAATAAACTTATGAATAAATCTGATAAATAGTTAGTACTAGAAGAAAAAACTGAAAGAAAGGGCAAAGGTAATTATGAAAAGATCCCAATATCTGATGCCCTTATAGCTTCAAATGTATGATTTTTTTAGATATATACTACCCACTACTATAATTTAAAATAGAGATGATAATTAAAGTGTTGACTCATGGACCTTTTGTCTTCTCTATAAATTTGAGATTGAAATACAATAAAATAAAACTATTTAATCAACTAAAAGTTACAAATCCTAGTCTCAGCTTCTAGATCAGGCCCTGACTATGTGACCTAGAATTATACACACATATGTTTGGTATGCATATATACACATGTGCTTATAGGTATGTACCTATGAACATAGATATGCATATACTATATACATATATATTGAAATACATATACTAAATGTTAATAAAGATATTTTAGAGACAAATTAAAAATAACTTGAGAAACTCACATGTGAGAAACAATACAGCAAAGGTAAAAGTCATTAAAATGTTTTCAATACTATTAAAATAGTTGGATAATTGTATGTGTGGCAGAGGCTTGCTAGCTTCTCATTGAACCCAATTTCTCTTCTTCTTGAGTTCAAAGGCAGACCATATTTCCCAGACTCCTTTGCAGTTAGATTTGGCCATCTGATTGATTGGGATCAATCGTATGAGTAGAGGGGCCCTGATCCATAAAAACCTCTACCAAGAATTCTCCATTCTCTTACCCCTTTCAGTGAGGACAGCCAGCCAACTTGCAAATTCCATGTTTCAGATTCATGAAGCCTGAGCCCTCGCATTGCTGCCTGGGAGATACTGCTGGCCAATTAGAGCACCTGTTTAGGAAGACGTGGATATGAAATACACTTCTCATACAGGGTTAAAGCTGAGATTTGGAGGTTTATTAAAGCTATAGAAGTGATGAGTGGTAGAATCAAGTGGTCAATGGGCAGTTTGCCAAGCTGCTGGAAGTCACATGTTAATGGGGAAGAGCCCAGTGCTGTCTGTGAACTAGGAAACTAGGTTTATATGAGGTGCATGCAATGACTGGTCTACACATAATCTCATCAAATGTGTGGTGCCAGCAGGGACAAATTTTGAGGTGCTTAGAGGAGACTTCTGCCAATCCTACAGGACAGCAAAGATTCCTCAACCATGGAAGACTATCTCAAATGGTCCTGATTACCTCTTTTAAAATAGTTGCTCGTGCGTTTGTCCATTATGGAAAAGTATTATTATAAATTCTAAATTAGGTAGAATTTGAATACCTGGGATTATCAAAAACTGGTAGATCTCAGATGGTATCCTTTAATTTGGACTCAGTTTTCTACATTTCTGTGAGGCCTTGATTGATTAAGGAGCAAGAATCGTGCGTAGTTACCAGTCAGCCTTTTTATTGACACCCCAAAACCACTGAGAATAAATTGAAAAACAACTCAGACAAAAATGGTAAAAAATAAACAGTTCCCAACTTTAAATAGTATTCACATGCCAGCTCGTGGTCATAAGTCTCAACAGAAACCAAAGATTAGAAAACAGTCCCCCTCCAAAATAAACTCTTCTAGATCTGGTTCTCTGTGTTGCAATACTGGTAAATGCTATTGCATATTTTCCACAACATTACTACCAAATGTGAGGCCACGGAACTTGTATACATTAGATTCCTAGGAAGTTATATTTGTTTTCTAGCTAATTCAACAATGAGGGTGTAGCATTTTCCTTTCTCCTTGGCTAAGGTCCTTGTGTTTTAATAACTCACACGTCACTCCCCATGCCAGATTATTATAAATTTGACCCTTTGGCAGAGGCAAATCAATAAAAAGTAAAGCTAACCCCAGGGGAAAGACCAACAGCACATTCTGGTGCTTCTGGTATGGCTGTCTGGTTACTCCACAGCCTACTGCCAGATGTTGCTCAAACATCACACTTTCACATAGGTACAAAGTAACAGCAATGAAATGCAATTAATAAGATCAGTGAAAATTGTGTCATACCAAAGATTCAATTAATATCATAACTAGTAATACTCAAATCTAATTTGTTCACTCAAAAATCGGTCTAGCCCAGCCGATGTAGCTCAGTGGTTTAGCGTCGACCCATGAACCAGGAGGTCATAGTTGGATTCCGATAGGGGCACAGGCCCGGAGTGTGAGCTTGTTCCCCAGTGGGGAGCATACAGGAGGCAGCCAGGCAACGATTCTCTCTCATCATTGATGTTTCTATCTCTCTCTCCCTCTCACTTCCTCTTTTTGGGATCAATATAAACATTTTTTTTAATTAGTCCAGTGGAGGACTCCAAATTACCAAACATAGCTTAGTGTTATTACTGCCATGTGTGTTCTGTCCGCTAAACCCATGGCTTCAATGAGGATGCTGACAATGAGACCTGCCTTGACATTGGGTGCTGCTCCATCTCCCTCAATACACACATAGCCAATGTGACGTATATATTATCTAATGTATATATGGCTTCTAAAATAAATTACTATGCATCTTTGTAAAAGAATCGTTCCATTTTAGTCTCTAAAGATCATCTTAGTAAGAGTGTCCCGAACAAGAAAATACATTTTTCTTCATCAAGGTACAGGGGTAGTCACTTTTGGCTCAGATTACAAAAAGTCTAGCCTTTACACTGACCAAATTATGGATAACAAGTAACTTTTACTTTTTGATAGTGCTAATGCTTTTCCAAAGGCACCCCTAAAAGAAGAAAAATTGAAAACACACTGGAAAAAAAAATTTTCCCTCATCTTAAACACAAAATAAACTTGCCATAAAATCATATATCTAAATGATAGATGCTATATACACAATATTAATCTCTAAAAGCAATTGTCTCATAAGTTCAACAAATCATTCTTTCTTGTCAATATCCCTATTTGTGTTTCAAGGTTTCTAAAAAGAAATTCAAGTTAGAATAAAGACATCTCATAAATTACATGGTTCTGTGACAAATTATATCTAAATCAAATAAAGTTTTGCATTTACAGAGTTGATCCAGGTAACTTGTCACTTGATATTAGTTTCTCAGAGATCTATAATCCCTGATGCCATAGCCAACACACTTATATGGAAAAGGAATTTCTTTCCTGTAAAACTCTCTTACTTGTAAGGGTTCTTCATTTTGTTAAGTACAAATTGTTTTATTTTTAATATATTTTTATTGATTTCCAAGAGAGGGGGAGATAGAAACATCAGATACGAGATGATTGGCTATCTCCTCCACGCCTCCTACTGGGGATCAAGCTTAAAACCCAAGCATGTGAACCTGACCCGGAATCGAATCATGACTTCCTGGTGCATGGGTTGACACTCAACCACTGAGCCACACCAGCCAGACAGTACAAATTGTTATAAATTAATGTATGATAAAAAGACAACTGCATTATTAATCATATTCACCATGCTGTACATTACATCTCCAGAACGTATTTGAATTAGCATTGGAAGTTCGTAACCTTTCACAGGTTGTTTGCTGTATCAGTTGTGATGTATGTTATTATATAAATAGAGGCCCAGTGCATGGATTCATGCACCAGTGGGGTCCCTCGGCCTGGCCTGTACCCTCTCATAACCTGGGACCCCTCGGGGATGCAGCAGTATGACAAGTGGCAGGCAGCCAAGAAGAAGCCAGAAACAGGGCTAGGCACCATGCTGCTTGCACTCCTCCTGGCCCACTCCACCTGCTGCCACCACTTGGTAGTGCTACTTGCGGAGTCAGGAGAGGCTCCTGCCACTGCAGCTGCGCTCACCAGCGTGAGCCTGGCTTCTGGCTGAGCAGTGCTCCCCCTGTGGGAGTGCACTGACCCCCAGGGAACAGCTCCTGCTTTGAGTGTCTGCCCCCTGGTGGTCAGTGTGCATCTTAGCTATTGGTCATCTGGTTGTTCTAGTCATTCTGGTCAATCCATCATAATGGTCACTTAGGCTTTGATATATATACTAATGGCCTGGTGCACAAAATTCATTCACTGGGGGTGGGGGTATTGTCCCTCAGCCCGGCCTGCACCCTCTCCAATCTGGGACCCCTTGGGGAATGTCCGACTGCCAGTTTAGGACTGATCCCTGTTGGGCCTAAACCGGCAGTCAGACATCCCTCTCACAATCCAGGACTGTTGGCTCCCAACCGCTCACCTGCCTGCCAGCCTACTTGCCCCCAACTGCCCCCCACTTCCAGTCTGCTCACCCCCAACTGGCTCTCCCACCAGCCTATTCACCCCCAACTGCCCCCCCTTTCTGGTCTGATCGCCTCCATTTGCCATCCACTGCCAGCCTGCTCATCCCCAACTCCCCCCGCCCCCCCGCCGCCAGCCTGCTCACCCCCAACTGGACCTCTCTGCTGGCCTGCTTGTTCCCAACTGCCCCCCTCTGCCAGCCTGATCACCCCCAACTGCCCTCCCATCCTGGTCTGATCACCCCTAACCACCCTCTGCCTCAGCCCTGCCACCATGGCTTTGTTCAAAAGGATGTCCAGAAAGTTTCCTGATCTAATTAGCATATTGCCTTTTATTGGTATAGACAAGAGGCCTGATGCATGAAATTTGTGCAGGGGCTCAGCCCCGCCACCTCTGCCTCGGCCCCTGTCACCCTCACCTTTCACCTGTCTTGGTGGCCACCTCTGCCTCTGCCCTTGCAGCCCAGCTTCATCCAAACGTCAACTAGAAGGATGTCCGGCCTAATTAGCATATTATGCTTTTATTATAGAGGATATAGATGCTCAGCAGCCACTATTCCAGGAAGTACTGTCCATTAGGTCTGTATATCACATGCCTCCCAAACCATTGTTCTCAATCTTTGAAAATATAGTTTGATTAACAGAAGAAATGAGTCGGGCTGAGAGACCCACAGGCCTCTACTGTAGAAAGATATGAGTGGTAAACGGAAAAATGGCCTCCAAAGATGTTCATGCCCTAATCCTTAGAATTTATAAATGTATTTTTATATGGCAAAAGGGGCTTTACAGATGTGATTAAGTGAAGGATCTTGAAGCTCTAACCATCCCTCTAGCAGTCTAAAATTACTCTGAATTAAGCAGACAAAAGCCCCCTAACTATTCTTTAACAGACCCCTGCAGAGATACTCTGTGTGGTGCTGGAATTCTTTCTAGATTTGTCCAATTACGCTACAAGAAAGAACTCCAGGAGCCTCAATAAACAGGTGGGATTCTTTCGATGCAAGTAATAAAAATTCTTAAACAATCTGGTTTAAGCGAAAAGAATTTCCTGGCTATTTTGCTCAAGTATTTACAGTAAGTCTGAATCAGATAGGAGTCTCCCTGAGTTGAGGCAACAGAATTAGGAAACCGAAGGGTATAAGGCAACCAGAGTTCACATGGGAAAGTACCAGACAGGAGAGAGCTGCACAGACAGAGGCTAGAGATTCACTGAGGGCTTCCTGAAGTCCTCAGCTGAACACTCATCAGCAGCACAAGCCTCCTCCGAGGAAAGTACCTGAGCCCACAGTGAAAAAAAAAAAAAAAAAAACACAACACACTCCAGTGGTCAGCACCTATGCAGCACCATGAGTTGAAAACCTCACAATTCAGGGAGCATCAGGTAGAGAACTCAGAAGAGTGCTGCCTCGGTAATAGGGGAAGTCAGCCCTACACTAAAAGTAGACCCAGTCCCATCTAACAAAGCTTAAAGGCTCAAAAGAATCAAACCATCTCTAAGTAATTTTCCTATGTCTCACCATATAGCTTAAAAATACTTGAAGGAATATAAAAATATCTAGCTCTAAACATGATAAAATTCACGATGCCTGGTATCTAATAAAAAATTAACAGACATCACCCTGCCAGTGTGATTCAGCTGGTTGGTTGAGCAGCATCCCATGGTCTAAGAGGTTGCTGGTTCTATTCCTGGTCAGGGCACATGCCCAGGTTGTAGGCTCAATCCCCAGTAGAGGATGTGCAGGAGACAACTAATGGATACTTCTCTCTCATCAGTGTTTCTATATCTTTCTCCTTCTCTCTTTCTCTCTCTCTAAAATTAAGAAAAACATAGTATTTTTTACCAGACCCCCCAAGAAACTGGAAAATACTTTCCACATTGAGGAGTAAAACTGATTAATAAAAACAGACTCAGAAATAAAACACCGGTGTCTACCAACAGCCATTTTAACTACATCACAGACTTAAGAAGGTAAAGAAGAAGTGTGTTAAGTAAAGGTGTGTAAGATATAAGAAGATGCAAATCAAAATTCTAAAGATAAAAATACAATATTTTAGGTGAAAAGTACACTAGATGGAATTCACAGTAGAAAAAAATATATTAGAATAGAAACTATTCAAAATGAGAGACAAAAAGGACTACAAAACTGAATAGAGAATCCATGAAGAACACTTGAAATATCCTTATATGTAATTGTAGTTGCTGAAAAGGGAACAGAAAAAGGATGTGATGAATAATGTCTCTCAGACATGAAGGTGAAATGAAACTTCTTCAGACAAATGGAATCCTAATGACATGTACAATTCATTTGTCACCAGCAGGACTGTAGTATAACAAATGCCACAGGAAGTGATTCGGACAGGAGGAAAATAATACCAGGTAGGAATCTGGATCTACACTAAGAAATGAAGGACTCCAGAAATGATAACTAACTATATGGGTAAATTAAAAAAAAAGTTTTTTTGAAAAATTTGTAACACTTTTTAATCAGTAATTAAATAGTTACTGGTAGAGCAAAAAATCATAATGTATTACCGGATTTATTGAATTTATAGAAGTAAAGCATGGAATACCAAATTATAGAAGTAAAGCATGGGTGATAAGACAATGGGTTGAAATAAGCTACTGCAAGGTTTTTAGACTGTGTGTACAGTGAGGTATAAGCATCCTGATATATGGGTCTTACATTGCAGGTCAAATGTTATAGTATTATTTAAATGTAGATTGTGATATATTACAAATGCACCTTAGAAACCATAAAACAGCCACTATAAAAACAAAGCATTAAAGTGAATAAGTTAAGAAAGGGCATAAAATTGAGTCATGAAACACATACAACTCAAAAAAAGCAGAAAAATGGAAAATTAAACAAATAAAAAGTGGAAGAAATAATAAAAAAATAGCAAGATGCTACATTTCAACACAATCATATTGGTAACCACATTAAATATAAAAGTTCTAGATATCCAGATGAAGAATGCTGGATTCAATTTTTAAAAAAGACAGCTCTATGCTGCCTACAATAAGTACACTTTAAATATAAAGACACAAATAAGTGAAAAGGCAAAGGTTTAAAAAAGATATGCCATGCTAACACTAACCAAAAAAACTCAGATCAACCTCTTTAATATGTGACAAAATAGATTGCCGAGCAAAGGAGATTACCAGGAATTTTAAAAATCAATTCAAAAACAGGGCATAAATAACAATTCTAATTACTTATGTACCTAATAACAAAAGTTTAAATTCATGAAACAAAAATTGATAGCATGAACAAATTCACAATTGGGATGTAGAGTTTAACCCCATTTTCTCAATAACTAACAGGGAAAAAATAGAAAAACATTTTCAACCAATTTAGCCTAATTGATTATTTTGTACACTGCACCTGACAAAAGCAGAAGATGCATTCCTCTGTAGTGCAAGCAGAACTTTACCAAGGAGGTCGAATAGGTATTGATCAGGTGGGTAAGGACGGATCAAAGAAAGAGGGAACTGTGGGGGGTATTTGTCACATGGGTATATTCATTTAAAAAAAACTTATCTTGTACATTTTACAACTATATATTGTACTTTGAGTAAATGTTAATACACTGGAAGTACATAAAAGGTATACATGACTATAAAAATGATGGATATGTACATTATGCTTTTTGATCTTTAACTTAACTTACTGTGAAATTATTGTATCAATATTTATCACAGGCTAGTCAAACTTGAATAATTCAGTCACTAGTGGTAATGTTCTTAAGCATTTAATAATATAGATGTTTATGAATTTCATCAAGAAAATATAATAGAAAAGTGTATTTTACTAATTTCCTTAATTTAGGAAGCATTCTTGCAAATAAATTGAGAAAAACATAAAAATGGAGATATGAGCAAAACATGCATTTTTATAGAAAAAATAGTTTAAAATATAGAAAGTTTTTCATCTGCATTAAAAATATGTGGTATACAAAATAAAACATTTTATGTCACCTATAAAATTAAAAAATCTGTTTGGACACCATGTTGATTAGGAATCCCTCTCATTCACTTTTAATAGGGGAATAATTGGTAAAAATTTATTTGGATGATAATTTAATAACATCAAAATTAAATATGCTCATATCCTCTGGCCTAGAAATTTAAAAATTTATGCAACAGGTACACTTGGACATTTCAAAAGATACGTATACATGGATATCCATTACAGCAAAACTATAGCAAAGATCTTAAAGAACTCTGATTGCCATTAAGGGACTGGTTAAATAAGTAGCATACACTTGTATAAAATAATAATATTCAGTAGTTAAAAATAATTAAGTAGATGCTGGCCTGTGTGGCTCAATGGTTGAGAATAAACCTATGAACCAGGAGGTCACAATTCAATTCCCATTCAGAGCACATGCCTGGGTTGCAGGCTCAATCTCTAGTAAGGGACAGCAAGAGGTAGCTGATCAATGATTCTCTCTTATCATTGATGTTTCTATCTCTCCCTCTCCCTTCCTCTCTGAATTAATATATATTAATTAATGAAATATATGAAGATATCACTAATATTCTATTTAGTAATATATATTTTACATATTATAGAATATACTAGAGGCCCAGTGCATGAATTCATGCATGGGTGAGGTCCCTCAGGGTGGCCTGCAGAGATCAGACCGCAGCTCACATCCCAACCTTGCAGCCCCAGCTCACACCCCCAGACTCAAAGTCCTACAGCCTCACCTGGCACCCCACCTTGGCCTGGCACCTCCCTCTCACCTGCTCCACCATCCCACCTGCAGGGCAATCAGTTGGGGCCAGGCCCCCGCCTGGCTCCCTCAGTGCCTGGGAAGTGCCCCCACCACCACCGCTGGTAACCATCTGCAGGGCAATCAGCAAGGCGATTGGACCCCCGCTCTCACCTGCCTTGACCTGGTGCCACCCCTCACCTGCTCCACCATCCCACTGTGGTCCCATTCTTATCAGGACCAATCAGGACCAGCAGCACTGATGCCCACCATGTCCCACGACACACCCTAGTGGTCAGCGCATGTCATAGCAAGTAGTCAAACTCCCAGTTGCACGTTTGCATATTAGGTTTTTATTATATAGGATATATATATATATATATATATATATATATATATATATATATTAGTATAATAGAATCATTAGAAAAAATGCACTTATAGTGTAAATGTATATGCATGAATGCTTGAAAAATTTTAGGAGAGACACAGAAAATCTGTTGATGGTGACTACTTTCCTGAGTTTGGGCTTAAATGGAGAAGATTACTATATACCATTTAGTATTATTTGACTTTTCACCATATGCTATAATATTTTAGTAATAATGGCACTAATATGCACCTTCACTAGTAACATTTTTAAATCCTTTAAATGACAAAACGAGAAATAAAGAAAAGGACATCTAAATTTTGAGACACAGTTTTCAAATGAGTTGTCTGTTTTAGCAATGATTACTCCAAAATATTTCTGTTCAATAGTTCCAAAGTGCTAAAGTTCTGACATAGTTATTTTTTTCCTTTAATCTTAGAAAAAGTATAATATGGGATGTTGTATGAGATTTTATGGGTGGTATAATATGGCAGGGTTTTAAATATATATAGTATTTTATTGGTCAACTTTCCTCTATAATTCTTTGGGAAACTGACAGCAATTATTAACCTTTTGCCCAAAATGCCAGTGAATGCCAGCCACATCTATGGAGTAATTCAAAAGTTTATCTTCCAGCTTTCCTTATATTCTAAATCAGATCAAATCATTATCTAATAACTAAAGGCCTGGTGCATGACAGCCTGGCCTGCACCCTCTCGCAATCCAGGACCCCTGGAGAGATGTCCGACTACCAGTTTAGGCCCAATCCAAACTGGTAGTCGGACAGCCCTCTTGCAATCCGGGACCGCTGGCTCCTAACTGCTCTCCTGCCTTCCTGCCTGCCTGCCTGATCACCCCTAACCATTCTACCTGCCTGCCTGATTGTCCCTAACTGCTCACCCCTAACTGTCTCTGCCTTGGCCCCCACTACCACAGCTTCATACAGAAGGAAGTCCAGAATGACTTCTGGAAGGTCATTCAGCTGACCTGTCTAATTAGCATATTACACCTTTATTATTATAGATAAATCCAAAAGACTGTTTGTTAATCTAGTGCTGATATGCTGATAATTCCTAAAATAAATTCTGTTTTCTTCATGAACTTTTCTAATTGAACTTTTTTTAAAAATCACCTTTTCAAACCACACTTTATTAATAGATTGCAACCAATTCTCTTTCTTTAATATACAATTCTATCTAAACTGCTTCTACCTGAAAGTAAGAATTGTGTGTCTGTTTCTCTGATTAGAAATATTAATCTTTCTGATAAGAATTGAGTTCTCCAACATAGTGTTAAAAGCCACTTACAATGAGTTTAATTTAAAATCTATTAGCTAAAACCATGTTTGCTGGCAGCTAACATTTTCTCAAAAAGAAGATAATCTCTTATTTAATTACTTGGAAAAATGGTTCTCCACACACATTCTAATTGGAATTTTAATAACAGTTAACTGACAATTCACCCTAGGAAAACAGATCCAATTTCAGTAATAATTATCAAAGACTAAGAAACATTGAAAACAGGTTTGTAATCCAATATGTGCTCAGAATTTCATCTTTTCTTTATTAAGGTGGCCCAGTAACTTTGGTGGGAGAAATATCGATCAATGGCAGGCAACCAGAAAAAGAAAAGAAGCATAAACTCATGGTCAAATGAACTTGAACTTGGGTTTGTATCCCAGCTCTAATACATACTAACCATTTTACCTGGCGCCATATCTGTAAAATTGTAATGTTAATTTCCTACAAGACTACATGGGCAGATGTTATAATATGTGAGCTTAGTTCACAGTAAGCATTCAACCACACTTATTATTGGTAAGAGTAAAAAGGTCATTTTGGTTTGTAATAAAAAGCACAAAGGTATTATGTTTTGTGAATGGGATTTATTGTGAGACAAAACAGAAAAATCATCTCAGCAACTATGTAGTAACCCTGGACTTTGGAGAATTTAAGATTGGGATATATATAAAAACTCATGTACAACCAGCATAACAACCCGATTCCTTGGCATTCCTTTTTTGTTAGTTATGCTTTCCAAGAGAGATCTGAACTGCTCAATTTGTTACTATCCAATATGGAGCAAGACTTTGGTGCAAAATTCTTGCCAAACAACATCTTTATTTTCTCCCTAAGTATGAGCACTGGTCCCTGGCTCAGTTCAAAACCAGGGAATGGAGGATTCAAAACCAGAGTCACTGACAGGTCATCACACACGCTATCCCATGGCCACATTAGGCAGAAAGAGAAGGCGCGTGTCCCTTTCCCCAAAAGGATGTGGGCATGGCCAGAACATAAACCTTCATGGAAATGTCTCTAGTACAAAAGTCCAGCTGGCAAAATTACAGATGAATTTCAAAGTTTGTAGGAAATGACTACCATAGTTTACTTGAATTCCCACTTGCTGCACGGGGGCCTCAAACTCTCTAGGAAGTAAGCTGGGGCAATCATAGGCTCAGCTGGTCTGTTCATCCTCTCTTAGGGACCAGTGCCTTGTGCTGCCTGATGTCCAATGTCCAAATGCCATGTTCCAAATATTTTGCCTTCTTTTCTTAGTTGTTTCCATCAAGTGGATAAATCTGGTCCCTATTAGACTATGTTGCCCAAAAGCAGAAGTCAACCCAGTATATTTGATCAAAATGTTTTTAAAAATATAAAATCTCAGAAGGATGGGGTCAGGGGCTGATGCCTGAATGGATATAGAAATTCCCAAAGCAGGTTAAATTTTAGATAAATTGGTGTGAGACAAATTGGTTTGAGGCAAAACAGTCTCTTTCTAAGATTTTGTTTAAACTATCATTTTTCTATCTGCAAGTGTTAGTAGCATTCCAGGAAGCAGTCAAGGGCTAACTAGAACTTTAGTCAGACCTTGAAAAATAGCAGCCCACCCCCATGGCTGACTGTGTGTTGCAATTTTTCCAGGTCTCTCTCACACAAGGTCCAAAAGAGATGAATTGTAGGTGTCAGTTAGATGGCAAGCCTCCTAGAATCTTTCATGTAAAGATAGGACAGAAAGGAGAGTGTAACTAATAATCCTAAGAAATTCAATGAAATCATAGAATTCCATTCAGGTAAAAGCTTCTATAAACTGGGACTGTAATCAATTTCAGAGACACAAATCTAGACTATCTCCATCTCCACAGAAGAGTCTAAGAAAATTCTACTGACATTTGGTTTCTGGAGGCAAAGTGCTAAGAATCCCCTACCAGAGTTTCAACAGGTACCCCAGGTCACAGAGCCACTGCCTTCCTGGACAAACAGGAGTCATAGCATCCACTCTGCCACAACAATGGCAATGCGTACTCAAGAATGTCTCTATCAGACCCTGCTCTACCAGCTGCAGATATGATTACAACCAAGACATTCCTCACATGTTTTTCTCTTCTTCCCAAACCCATGGGGCCAGTGGGCCTGCCAAGCCTGCCTGATAAGACTAATTCCTACTTTACTGGGGAGAAGTTAAGTCCTATGTATGTTATTTGGGTATTTTTGAGAGTCTTGTTTCAAATAAACTAAAAGCTACCAAGAGTATAGGTATTATATAACCCATAACCTCCCACCATGCTCTCCACAACCTGTTGTGAGCAGCCAACGTAGAAAGATTTAGTAGCTATTGCTGGACAGCTGCCACCACCTGTACATATTCTAGGCTGACCAGTGGTGAGGGCAGTACTCCAGAGGTGGTGTGCTAACCTCTGTCATCTACTATGTTCTTCACCCACCCCACATCCTCCTGCTACTCTCAAGGAAACTTTGCACAATGTGTCCCTCTATTTTTTTTATATCTCTCGCCCTAAATAGAAAACTATCAAATTTATTTTCTTTTTCATTTGCATTTGTATCACATTGCAAGGGGTTTTCAATAACTTTGTAGAGCAAATATAGCTTCACTTACCTTTTGGGTTAAATGAGTTTACTTAGGTTGCTCCTGTACCCTGAGTCCATGGGAAACCCTATCCTAAATTTCAAAGCTATAATTCACAAATGAGCCTTTGTAAGTCAGCCTCTCGCAAGGTGAGGATGTTTTGTGTCCATACAATCCTCCTTACGTAATTCCCATGTGCTTTCCCCTGTGTGTCTCATAAATATGGGGTGGGGGTGGGGGGTAACAGATGCAGTGTGCCCAGGTCAAGAAGGGAATGAATGGACATACCTGAAAGAAAGAACACTTTGTAAAGGAACCTTTTGAAATATGGTAGCAATCATACTGCTATTTGAATTTTAACCCTACTACCCTGTTTCCCCGAAAATAAGACAGTGTCTTATATTAATTTTTGCTCCCAAAGATGCGCTAGGTCTTATTTTCAGGGAATGTCTTATTTTTCCATGAAGAAGAATACGGTACACATTTATTGTTAAATTAAAATAAAGGAAATTTATTACCTGTATATGGAACGGTAGTACGGTAGTTGTCAACACAAACCAGACAAACTGTGAATCCTACAGTATCAAGAATTTACTCATTTATTCAATGACAATCATGTCATCATCTTCTGGAACATCATCATAACAGTCCAATTCCTGAATTTCCTGGTGAATTTCTTGTGACTCCATTTCTTTCAGAATCAGTGGACCAAATCTCTCTTGTTTAGCAATAGCAGTCTTTAAATGAGTACTTCTTGTCAAGGTAGCCTGCTCACAGTGCATTTGCAATGCAACTGTCAGTGATTTTTTCCCATGAATTCTTCACCCAAGTCACAACTTCTTGCGATTTAGGTTTCACAAAGTTTCCATGCTGATTTCTCTCCATTCACATAGCAGTGATGTCAGGACTGCACGTAATGTCACTGGTTGCTAGATGCCTGTCGGGGTGGCCCTAGTGACCAGTTTATGGTAAATTAATTTTCATTCTGAGACAGAGCCTGGGGGCCTTATTTTCAGGGGATGCCTTATATTTCACTCAGAAGGAAACCTGTAAGTAGGTCTTATTTTCAGAGGATGTCTTATTTTGGGGGAAACAAGATATTCTGACTTGGACATTGGCTTACTTTCTTAAACAATAGGGTAGTTACAGGAGATTGATTCCCACTGACTCAGTAGCTTCAGGGGTAGAAACTATAGATAACCTTTATAGATTAACCTCTGAGTTCTGCTTCTGTATTATCTGCAAGATAGGGCCACATTCTAATGTTCCCAGCCCTTAGAATTTAGAACACAGAAAAATTCCTGTGGTTTGAACCTTTAAAAAGACTGCTTATACCTCGAACAGTGCAGTCCTATGGACTCCACCTTCCTTGGTGCTCTCGCAGCCATCCTGGCCAGTTTTTCAATAAATCCTTGCCAGGTTTTTTTTAATCAATCATTAGCCTTCAGTGATCTTATTTTGAACCCAGGGTTCAACCCCACACTTTTCACATTTAAATTCTAAAACTTGGAGCGAAATAATTCAGAGAGCCTATGAATGAATGACCTCCTTTGATGAAACAAACTGTATACTAAGGCTTTAGAAGTGAAGAGCTCTAAAAAGATCTTTAGGTGAGAGGAATTGTAATTTAAATAAATTTATTTCATTGTAATTAAATAAATTGTAATTTAAATAAACCCTGAGTTTCTCACATGAGTTTATTTTTCCCTCTTGAGCTCTGCTCTTTCATACTGTAGTCACGAGATACTTATGGCCATTTAAATATATCATTTAGTTCCTCAGTCACACTGCTCACATTCCAGATATTCAGTTAGCCTGAGCTGAGTGGCTACCATATTGGACAGCGATACTACAGAACATTTCCACTGCTGGACACAGCTCTGTTGGACAGCACTGCTGGAATTCTTGTTCAATTGCCAACTTTCATGGGTCCACCAATTGCCAAAACATGGACAGAAATACTTTTACTTAGCAGAGACAAGAAAATGATGCCAAGTAAAGGTCATTTAATACCAAAACAAAACGAAATGGTATTATTCAAGACAGTAACAAAGGAATAAAGATGGTCTCATTCAAGATAGAGATTTCTAATATTTCAGTTTTAAAAAAAGAAAGCAGTACCACATCACAGATCCAGGCTTCCTTTTCCACCCCAAAGGGTGAGTCTCATATCTTCCTGAGCCCCTCAGAGCTAATTTACACCAGAAATTTAGTTCTGACTCTTACATAAGCACAAAAGGTTAATTTCTTATGACCTCTGCGTTTTTCCTCAAATATCACAGGCAACTGACAAAAAAGCCTTACAAGTCAGTTTCAAGTTTATCTATGGATAGTGCATGACCTCACCCCCAGTTTTATCTGACTCTTATCAACTGACATTGTTAAAGCTCTGGAACAGTGATTCTTAATTCTGTTTCAGCTTCAATGCAACCAAGGATCTGCACATGCCTTATGATAAAATGAAAGAAAGAAAGAAAGAAAGAAAGAAAGAAAGAAAGAAAGAAAGAAAGAAAGAAAAGAATCTTTGCAAAAATGACTTTTCAAACCAGAGGGGTGAGGACACCAAAATCTCTATAAATAAAGCTGTTGAATACTAGTATTTTAAAAATTCACCCAGGAAATTCTGATAGGTTGCTCTGGGAGGAAAACCACCCATCGTCATTAAAAATGAGTGTTACTAAGTTTTGCACAATAAAACTTTGGCAAGTTCAACCATTCCTATCATTCCTAGATTGTTAGTTTTTCTCTGGAGCATTTTTTAAGCATACTTGTATACAAGTTCTGTATAGCCTTGAAAATTTTGTTAGTTCTAAATTACTTACAGGAATAATAAGCAGACCATATAATTAGTATAACTAGGATTTTTTTAAAATAAAAGTTAATCTCAGTATCATATGGAGATAAATAATAAAACATCTTTCATACCTCACCTTCTGAATTCCCTACCTGCATTGAATTTACAAGCTCCAGCACTCAGACACTATATCAAATGCCAGGTGTGAGTCAATGGATACCAGAAGGTCAAATGAGATAACGAAAAGCTAACACAAAGGTTTGAAGACACACTAATGGTAGATGAGAATGACTTGGTCAATCCAAGATGAATTATATGAAGTGTTGTGCGTTTTTGTTTTTTTTTCACAAAAGAATCAGCTGTGGTGAAAGCATTATCTTATTAAAGAGGATATGTCTAGGTACCAATAAAAGGGTGGTTTACAATATGCTATAAACTGATATCATTAACAATGTGCTGTTCTTTGTTGTTTTATATATGTAGTTGAAGGAACACACACATATATTCACACTCTTGAGGTTCACTATTAGCAAGAAAGTAATAAATCTTGACACCACCTTTTTCCCACATATTAATTAATGGGAATTAATGAGAAGAATGTCACACTAAAGAATTTAATATGTCCCAAAGCGAGGAAGAAAATCTATTTCAAAGCCACCTGGGCATTTAGCTATCTCATGGTGACAACCGGAGGACATAGATCTATGTCTTGTAGATCAATGAAACAGCTCCAAAGCCCCTTATCTTGCCATCATCTAGAAATAGGGGACTGGGGCAGAGAATCCTTTGCATGATAATATGAAGCACTGTTTCAAAGTGGAGAAAGTAAATAGGGGTTGTCTAGATAGAATATGGTGTGCTCAGAAATTGTCTCTCTTATTTTGGAGGAAGGATGAATTGTTTCTAAAAAGTATTGTTTGTCTTTGGGAGATGTGTATGATTACACACTGCATGATTCCATTCACATAACATTCTCAAAATAAAATTGTGATGGAGATTGGATCAATGGTGGCCAGGATTAGTTCTGAGAGGAGTGTGAGTGCAAAGTGGAAGCCTAAAGCAGTTTCTCTGGAGCAATGGAAGTTTGGTTATCCCAATTGTGATGATGGTTTCATAAATCTACACGTGAGATCAAATTTTATACATTTTAAAAAGTGCATATAAGAACTGGTAAAATACAAATAAGGTCTGTAGTTTAGCCTATATTTGTCATCAGTGCCCTGGTTTTGATAATTATACAGTGTTTTATAAGTTATTATCATTTGAGAGAAGCTGGATGCAAGGTATAAGGGAACTTTATTTTCTACTTTTGCAACTTCTATGTAAGTCTAAGATTATTTCAAAAATAATTGTTTAATTGTTTAAAAAACAAACAAACACCTAAACAGAACATATAGAAATTTATTGTATACCCTTGAAAATTTTGTTAGTACTAAATTACATAAAAATTTTAAAAATTAACCAAAAGGATGTTGGGTCATACAGAGAATCTTCAGAGAACCAGGTTCTGGGGCCACCCAGGCAGGTATAAAACCCAAATAATGTATGGAACTCACCCAAGTCCTGCCTGTTGCTGTCACTATACACAACACTGCAGCTTCCAACAATGGCATCACAAATACTGACACCTCCCACTGCCACAGGCACCACTGCCATGGCTGCCTCCACAGACCTTTAACTGCCTCCACAGATTCCCAGAAAAGCTCTAAGTAGTTCCTACATCTTCACAGAATTATCTCCTATTATTATATATGATGGACAGTGTCTACGGTGTGTGACATAGGTGATGGTAATGTGATTATCTGGCTCTTTTAACTTTCACAGTGAAAAGTATGAAAAAAAGAGGTTCCCAAGAATGACAAATATCTACTGCAAATAATAAGTAGAAGCATGGCCTTTCTCAGACCAGTCTTCTACTGAGGCCAACAGAGCCAAATTCTTAGCCTCCGGAGAAGGTGGTCCTGGAGTTCACGGTAGCCACTGATGCCAGTAGCCTTGGATAGAGCAGCAGGCAAGGCTCTCTCAACAGGGGTGGCTCAGGGTTGGATGTAAAATAAATATCATTTCTGTCCCAAATATATTTGAGAAGGCAGTTGATTCTTAAGGAGAACAATACCAACACTTAGGTTGTTTGTGTATTGTGAATATGTACCAGATATGCTGAATAGGCAAGTTATTGTCTTACCCTTAAGTAAATGCAACCAGAATTTTTAGATCTCTAGCACATAAAATCAGACTTAGTTCAACTTTTTGTTTTGTTTTGTTTTTGCTGCTGCTTGCATAAGAAGTAAAAGGTAGTCTCAGAAAACAGTAAGAGATGAGATGACCAGAAATTAAAGTTTGAGGAAGAAAGAGAAGAAATAACTTAAGAGTTAATAGGGTAATAAATTATATTGGTAAGGGTAGAATTGAGGTAAAAATCATTAAAGGAATATTGTTTGATTTGCAAATACAAATGACCCATATTAAAATTATTCAGACTTAATAGAATAGAAATGCAAATACAGAAGTTAAATCCCACTGTGTTTCATTAAAATCATGAACACTTTCAGTCAACCATCAATCCCGAATACAAATATGACCTCAGTGTAAATTTTCCAATGCTGAAGTATTATCATTGATAATGAATATATTGTCACTGATCTTTCCAAAATAAACAACTTGAAGTGTTACTAATCCTAATTATGTTTTGCCAATAAGTGAACTTCATCAAAATGGAGACAAAACATTGCTGCCACGATCTGTCAAAGAATTAATGGTATGACAACATCTGTTTCCTCCTTCTGAGACTAAAAATAGACTTCATTGGGAAACTAAGGGGAATTTTGATATTCAGGGAAAATGTGTTTCTATCCTGAGAACATAAGTAAATAATACACAAGTCAACTTTCAAATTCATTCAATGTTATCATGATATCTAAGTATATGTTATCTTTTGTTTACAAATTTCCCAAGAATATTTGCCATAGGCATTTACTCTTTTTTAAATTCTATTAAAAATGAAGTTCTGTTTGCCAGTGGACCTCAAAGAGAAATCAACCATGCATTGGACTATAGAACAACCAGGCAATTTTAGAAGGACTTGCAAGAAACTTGAATCACTTGTTATTTAATGTCCTAAATGAGGATATTTCATCACCTCCTAAAAAGTATATCTAAAAATCATACAACCTTGTCATTACTTAATTGAAGTCTTTGGGGGGGGAAATGTTTGCCAATTGTCACAAATATCGAGTTTCTGTGCAGCCCAAGTACAAAACCAGGTTTTAATGAGAAGCCTGAAGTCTTACTGAAGGAAAGTGCATGGCTGAATAGAGGACAGGTGGGCTGAGGGAGGAAGATGGAATGGGAGTTTGTGATAAATCACACTCTGCAAGGCTTTCTGGCATCTCCCAGCTAGCCAGAGTGTTGGGTGATGGAATTAAACAACTAATTCAGTGAGTAAGCTGCTTTCACTGGAGGGGAACCAGGAACCTAAAACTTCAAATCTTCAAGCCCAGAAGCAAAAAAACTCACTTGACCCTAATGCAGGATGTGAAAGAACGTGGTAACAAGATGCTCCAAAAATATCTCTTGATCCGAAGCCCAAGAGTTTCTCAGTATTCATATGGATGTAGCTAGAAATTCAGTCAGCAGTTTAGGGTTCTGGGGAGCAAGTTCCATTCTCAGACAGAGGTAAAGAGGAGGGCAAGGGGATTCACTAGCCAGTAGAGCTTACATTAGTTTTAAGCTTCAGATCCGGTCCCAGTGATGAACTGTATTGGAAACCCATATAATAATTTGGTCTGAATACGGAAATTCAGTAAGGAAAGCAGAAGTGAGTGAGGAAAAGAGATGATTTGCGGGTGGATACACAGAGGCTTGCCCAAAGTATGTCAGGTATAACAGTCTAGGTTTTAATATGCCATCATAACTGATTTTAATTGCTACTAAAAAAAGAGAAAAAAATGGGATTTGGTAGGATTGTTCTAGTAATTCATATTAATTATACATGCATTTACAAATACAGGGGTGGGCAAAAGTAGGTTTATAGTTGTTGGTGTAGAAAATGGCATGCAGGTTATACAAATTTTCCTCACAGGAGTTTGACCAGGAGACCAGGAGTTCAATTGCTCGCTATGATATGCACTGACCACGAGGGGACAGTGAGGTACGAAGGAAGGCCCTGGCAGCTGGCAGCCTCAGCCATCAGCCAGCACCCAGAAGGCCCTGATCTGCCTTGATTGCCAGCCAGGTCTGTAAACCCTACCCATGCACAAATTTTGTGCACTGGGCTTCTATCAATTTTTATAATAGCTTTATTAACTCAAAAAAGGTTACAATTCATCTGTAAACCTACTTTTGCCCACTCCTGTATAGAACAACTTAAAAATGGGAATAAAGCCTAAACCGGTTTGGCTCAGTGGATAGAGCGTCGGCCTGCAAACTGAAAGGTCCCAGGTTCAATTCCAGTCAAGGGCATGTACCTTGGTTGCAGGCATATCCCCAGTAGGGGCTGTGCAAGAGGCAGCTGATCAATGATTCTCTCTCATCAATATTTCTAACTCTCTATCCCTCTCTCTTCCTCTCTGTAAAAAATCAATAAAATATATTTTTAATTAAAAAATGGGAATAAATATTCCACCATTCTACAATACAAAGGTAAGACAAACACCATTAATCTTTGGTATGTATTCTTTTAGTATACTTAATATCTTATACACAGATATATACATATACCATCATTAAAAAAAATAAGGAAATCTAAAATATACTCTTTATCAAATGAATCACATTATTGTGATTTCTCTTTTATCTGTCTCCCCTGACAGAAAGGCAGGGACAATATGTTGCTTACCACCATATTCCTACTACCTGCTACAATATCACACACAGGAAGATAGGCCTTAATTAATAATGCATGCATCTATGGTTTTTTGTAAATGTTGCCAAATTATACCAATTTATAAATGCACAAGCAATTATGAGAGGTTCATTTCCCTTCATTCTTCACAAAACTGCATCTTTTCACTTCTTAAGAATCTGTGCCATTATGACAGAATTAATTTCTTGCATTTTCTATATTTGCATTTCTAAACTATTAAGCTTGAATAATTTTCATATGGGTCATTTGTATTTGCTAAATAAACACTACCCCTTCAATGACTTTGCCTCAATCCGGCCTTCACTAATATTATTTATTGCCACTAAAAAAACTGAGTTAATAGGTGTTTTTTCTTTTGTCTCTTTGTCAGCCTCCTCCAAGAATGATGATACTTTACCACCTCTTTTTTGTTTTTAATTTCAGTTCAATGCTCATGCATATTATACATTTAACCTGCGTACTGAGCAGGTGAATCCTTCTTTGAGTAAATAATATCAGAATGAATGATAGCAGAGCTTAAAGAAGCATCCTGGGTAGGAAAACCATTGTCCTGGTGACAGACAGCTATGGATTCAAATCCTGACTTCTCGATTTAGTCACTGAGAGGCTTTAAAAGACAATTCCTGTGAGCTTCAAGTTCTTCATTTAAGAGAAATAATGCCAATTTGTCTTGCATGGTTGCTACAAAGCTAGAATGATATAAAACATGTGAAAGCACCATGTAAATGCAGGTTATCGTTATGCTTGCAACTACTTTCTTTGAGGATAAATATTACATCCATCACCTGTTTTGAGGCAAATTGGCAAAGACAGCTTCCTTGTCAAGGTTAAAAATAAAACACGAGAGAGACGCGGTGCTGCTCAGGAGTGCTTACATGGCTATGAAGTTTGCACTTTCCAGGGAGCTAATAAAACTAAATAAGAATTTATTCCACTGACACCTTAATGTCATTCTTAGTTGTAATCCAATTTGCTCTACTTGTCTTCCCAGAGAAGGAAATGTGTTCTGCAAAGAGAAGCACACTCAACTTCCTCTCAGGGATTATTTGAGCATGGCTAACATGAAAAGGAAGCTTAGAGCTGAGGAAAGTACTAGAAAGGAATCCTAAATGAGCTAAAACAATTGCAAGCCCCAGTTTTCTGCTTAATTTGAGAGAGAAAGAGAGAGGGGGGAAAAAATCTTTAAAAAAAAATGTCTTCCTCTACAGACTTTACACTGTTCAGACAAGTGTTGCTAACAATGATTCTTACTGTGGCTTCCTGACCATGCAGGAAAGTCTCTATCTCCAACAGGAGTACAGAGCTCCTTAAAATGTTAAAAAGCAGACTGTGTTTACTTCATATTCACTTTAAAACAGTTAAGTATACGTCTTACAATATTTTTAGAGAGAATAAAAAAGTATTCTGGAATCAATCTGTGGTAGGCATTCCTCCTTATTCAAGATGGGAGGAGGCACTGCAGAAAAGAAGTCCAGACCACCGTCAGGAGGGAACTTCTAGCTCAGACTCTTTGAATCAGCCACTTTAAATGTTTCAAAAAGCACAATGGAGATTTTATATTTATACTACTGGCCCGGTGCATGAAATGCATGCACATTAAAAGGGAATAAATTAGAGGAAATATTTTAATATTGCTATTTGCCCTTTCTCTATAATAGAAATGTCAAAGATGCAAGAAAATTAGTAAAATGTGTATGAAAACTCCCTCCTTTCAGAGTCTGGGGCGCACCACGGGACCCAAAGTCAAGTCTCCGACCACCCATGCATGCCTCGAAATCATGTGAGACCCAGATCCATCAACCCCACCCCTGTCAAGCCCCGTAGGGCAGGGAGCACAGCCTCAGATCTCCAGGCCCCAGTGTGAGGGCCTGAGGACACAAGGTTGAGAGGGTGTGAGGGCATGATGACTATTTGCATATTAGCTCTTTATCATATAGGATGTCATTAGGTTGCCCCCAACAATGTTAGTAGGAACTTTATATCTGCTTAGTATTAGTGACCCCACTTTCATCAGAGGCTGTTTGGGAAGCATATTTACTGTAGAAATGAATAGTTGGGCAAACTTCTGAGAAACACTGTCTGGTGTAAAGTTCCAGTATACTGATAGCTTGTCCATGTATTCTAAAACAGTATGGCCCATATCCTGATGGTGATGCAATATTTGCACCCATGGAAGCAAAAGTAAAAAAACTATTTGTGAAATAAATATTTTCCATGAAATTTTTACTGTGAGAATCTTCGTTTGTCATCAATCTTTTTAAATATGCCAGGTATTCTGGAAAATGTATATCATTTGGACAGACTTTACCTTTCCTACAACATCGAGTAAATCCTCCGCCAGATGTTTTTTCATCAGAGAAATTTAATGATAGGCAAAATTGACATCTAACAGTCATTCCACCACTGCTATGTTTGAGAAATGCATCCTCGTGTACTCCATTTTGGCTGAGACGGCAGCTCCTACCAATATTGGCAGTACTTGTTGATGACTGTTCTTTAGATGCATTCTGTCGTTGCCACCACCTTCTTTCAGCTTCAGAGGCATATTGGTCTTTAGACATTTTCTGTCGATGACGCTGGCTTCTTTCGCTTCAGACCTACGTTTTGCCAATAGTAGCTTTTCAGGTATGTTCTGTCACCAGCACTGCCTTCTCTCAGCTTCAGACATTTTCTGTCAATGACACAGGCTTCTTCTGGCTGCAAAGCTATGTTGTATCAATAGTTGCTCTTCAGACACATTCCTGCCTCCCTGCTGTCAGGGTCTGAGATATAGGTGAATGAGAATCCTGGCTGTCAGGCCACTGAGAGCTGTCTGACCAACTCTAGACAGAGTAGAAATATTCCTACCTGAATCGGTTTTCATTTTTGCACATGGTCAGTTATTATGTATGCTTTCTCTTGAGTTCAAAGAGTGTGTGACATTAAAGTTAAAGTTGTACATACTTCATCACAAAGGAAATTAGTCAAGCACTCTGAAAGTGTTTTCACTCTTAATGTGGTATATGGGAAGATATCAGAATAAGTTTAATCACTTTATCAGTCATTGTTTACATCAATGTTATTTTTATATCATGTTTTTGTTGTTTTTATATCATGTCTTTGTTGTTATATTATATTGTTGTTAAATAAATTCATATATTATTTTCATATACATTTTACTCATTTCCTTTCATTTCCCACTTCTATTATAAAGGGCAAATAGCAATATTAAAATATTTCCTCTAATTAATTCCCTTTTAATGTGCACGACTTATATGCACTAGGCCACTAGTTATTACATAAAGCCTGATGCTATAGTTATGCATATATAAGTGCTTTGGTCCTGCCTGCCTTTTCGACTTCATATCTTGGATTCCTACCAAATTCTTTTTATGTTCAGCCCCAAGTTAATAAATAACTTGACATGCATCCTATTTTCTTGCCTTTGTCCCTACTGTTCTTTCTTTCTAGAATGCCTTTTTGCCTCTTTGTTTTCTCAGCATTATTTTCTCCACCAAACTCTTCTTAAGACCTTACTCAATTCCCCAATTCCCTTACCCTGTCAGATGGGGTCTGACAGGAGGCAGAGCTGTCTGGAAGGTTACATAAGGGCTAGAAGCCCTGAGACAGATTTTCTCTTACCCTCGTCACCATGAGTGAAGTAGAAGACAGGAGGTCATGTCCCACAGGTAAAGTTAGAAGTCAAAAAAAAGTGGAAAGTTGGGTGATCATTGCAAAAGAACATGGAGAGAGCGGAGCTAAGAAACCACGCTGAAGTGAACAATATCATAACCTTGTAAACCCAAGAGAAAGAATAGCAGCGTGAGCATATGGTAAGTAGTGTGAGGTAAGAGCTTAAAGAACCCCTGGAAGTAGTTCTCCAGTTTTCACTGTAAATAGTGTTTGAGTTGGAGAATTAAATAGTGTGTGTTATTTTTATGACCGTCCTCCAGGATAACAATTGTATAGCAATCTTCAGGATTCTTGAGTTTCCCCAGAGATTCTTGGACTATAACATTCTTCACAGTATTGGCTAACTTCTGTGTCATGAGCGGTACGAGCAGGTATAGGGAAATACCTGAAAAGATGTGGTTGATGGTGTGAACAGGAGAGGTGGGGCTTCCCTTGGGGGTGTTTATGCAGTAAATGGGAAGAGGCAAAATTTGTGGCATTAAAGTAAGTGAGCAGTGGTGTTTGGGTGACAAACAGAGGTTCTTCACAAAAATGGGTTTAAGCTATTGAATTAGAAATATCAGATGTTTTATGATGTTGACCTAAGATGTAGAGGGGTTTGGGGGAATCTGTCTCCAAATAAACAATTTGAATCACCTGGCATTGCTCTCGCATGATTAACTAGGGAGAATTCTGCCCTACTAAGTAATATGGGGAAGGTTAAAAATATTGACGACTCTGAGGAACAACCATGTTTTTCACCAAAAGACATTTTCATTCCAAACCAGAACTCAACTAAAAATAGTGCATCTAGAAGACACAGTCTTCCAGCTCTACCTATGTCTCATACTAATTGCTCCATCCACTTCCCCAATATCCTGTGATTTCCAAGTTAATCTATTACCAGGCAGATGCTTTGCACTATTTTTATAAACCTGACTGATTGGGTGCAGACATGCAAAACCTCAAATAATTCCCTCTAAAACAAAAATAGGTGCCACTAATGGAGACCAGGGGTTTGGGTTGTTTATGAAGGTAAAAGATCACTTGGATGATCAGTCAAAGCTACAGGTTTGAGAGATTTTGACCTGGGACTCATGTCTATTGCCTGTGCCTTGTGTTGACATACTAGAATGAGATTTCTATGGGATTGCTTGTATACCTACATTGAAAGCCATGAATGGGTGGGAATCTAAGGTACTGTCTACAAAATTTTTCCAGTTTTCCAGAGAAAGGACAGATTTGAGATGGAAGAATGGGTGGTTCTCATAAAGGGTATGGCCAAACATAGAGACAGGGCATCCCTCATCCAAATGATTTCTATCATGGCTACATATTGTAATCACTTAGGCAACTTTAAAGAATCCCAGTATTTAAACTGCAACTCAGAACAATCAAAATAGAATCTCTACAGAGACCCAAGCATCGATATATTTTCAAACTCTCTAGGTTAATTCTACTGTGCAACCAAGGTTGAAGAGCACAGCTTTATCCATTTAGTGTATAAAGCTGTGGAGCAGGGCACTCTGCCAAGAAGGGACATGAAGGTCAAAGCTAGAAAGCTAAGCCATGTTTGGTGGCCAATTCAAGGTACTTCTTCCAGAGTGGATGCCAAGAACGTCTGGAAAAGAGTAAGCCTGGTATGAAGTATAGTAGAGTGGACAAAGGCAATCTCACCTAGAGAACTTCCAAAAATGGAGTGTGTTGACCTTGTGCCATCCTTGCGCACAGCTGTCACAAGAGCATTGGCAAGTATGCCAGCAGAGAAACCACCAATTAGTCCCTCCTTCATCTGACTTCCCAATACATCTCGTGTTTACTCATCTATCCTGAGATTCATCACATTATAATTGGAATTGTTTACCTGTCTGGCTTTTCTACCAGACCACAAGTTTATTTCTTGAATCAGAGACTTTTGTCTTGTTTATTTTTTTTAATATAGTTGCTTACCTGCAATATTTCCCAGTTTAATTAATGTTTGTTGAATAAATAAACTTTATTTTTGTGTATATTATTTCAGAGCGTTTTTGCATGCAACATTAGGAACTCTCTCCTGTGCAATTACAAAATAAGAAATTTGAAACTTTTTGATCAAGGGCACAAAGGAACTGACGTAAGCATTTCTTATGTGGAGAGATCTAGAAGATTAAGTAAAATCGTTTCCTTTAAATAGCTCAGCTCATATAAGGCAAACCCATGGCCTATGTGCTTTGATGCTATGCAAATCCAAAAGTTAAAGCCCAGGCAGGAAGGTATTTTACGGTAATTCCAATCTATGGTTTATAATTAATTTATATGGAAACGTTGCATTATTTTAAATGCCTTTTAAAATTATCTGCTTAATGAAGTTAGCTATATAGTGTAAATGAGAGTGGATAGAGAAATTATTCTAGGTTCAAATGCCTCAGCCATTTTCAAGTTGTATTGGTTTTCTGTCAAATAAAACTAATGTGTGTTCATTTAAAAAAAAATGACCTGCTTACTTGGTTACTGTTGTTAAATTCAACTGCTTTAATAAAAGAGTTTGTGTGTGTAGAATAAAACTCTATTTCATCAGCTAAAATTCAGTCTACTCATTCATTCACTCAACATCTGTGGTGAGTTCACCATAAGCCATGTCCTTACACCCACCATACATGTATTCAAGTGAGTAGTTACTACATTTTGCCATACAGTTTGTTAGATAGGATTCAATAGAATATTGGAAAACTAGACTTTGGTGGGACCTAATTCAATAATTAGTTCAGCCCTGGCTGGTTTTGTTCAGTGGATAGAGCATCACCTGCAGACTGAAGGGTCCCAGGTTCGATTCCAGTCAAGGACATGTACCTTGGTTACGGATGCATTCCCAGTAGTGGGTGTGCAGGAGGCAGCTGATCAATATTTCTTTCTCATATATGTTTCCAACTCTCTGTCCCTCTCCCTTCCTCTCTGTAAAAATCAATTAAAATATATTTTAAAAAATAATAATTAGTTCATTCAATCATTCAATCAACAAATATGTTCTGAGAAACCCCATGGACCATGCATTGTCTTACATAATATGGTTAATACTGTGGATATGATAGGCCTGACCCCTGCTTGAATGGCATTTACAGCTTAGTGAGAGGAGGAGACAGAAATGATGTAAACAATAAAAAAAATTGATAAGTGACCAGTGCAATGAAGGAAACAGGCAGGTGTCCATGAAGTATTAAGAGGGACATCTACTTTAGAGTGAGTGATCAAGAAAATTTGCTTTGTAGAAGTACCACTTACACTGAGACCTGAAAATAAAATGGAGCATGAAGGGGAGATATTGATAGGGCAAGAAGGGTTACTTCTAGGGGTTTAAACATGACCAGTCAATTCATCCCTAAGGGTGAGCAGAAAAAGAGATCTTAAGACTTATCTTGACTAGGAATCAATTTAAAAATCAGGAATCCAGGCCAGTTCAGGACTGGTTGTCAGATAAAAATCAAGCCATAGAAACTCTAAGGCAGGATGAGAAGTCAACTCCAGTTACAGATTCAGTGAGCGTTTACTTGATCAGACACTTAAAGCAATGACAAGTCTTTGGTCTTCATCCAACAACTTCTAGGAAGCAGAAGACACCATCTCAGGATAGTCCCTCCTTGACCAAAAGAGACCAAATCTATTAACTCTTTAATAACCCCTATCCAAAGTCCTGTCCTCATCCACCCAGAGACCCTCAGAGCCCAAGTTGGCCAGGAGTGTTACCTCCCCTCTCAGCTCAGCTGGGGAATTTAAGTTGCCTGCACTCTGGGAAAAGCTGGTCTTTCAGTTCCATGGACTCCCTCCCTCATTGATCTTTCCTTGGAGCCCGCCATTAACTGTCTCCTTTGGCCCACTAGCATCCTGGGCACAGGTTCTGACAACAGGACAGTTGATACAGTCTTGTCAAACCAAAGGAAACAAAAGTGAGTGCTGAAATTGCAAACACTAAAGCAACACAAATATGACAAGCCCGCAGAATATCAAATACCTGCACATTTCAATAAAGGTTATTTTAAAGCATTTGGTACTAACAAATGGGTGACATTGGATGTATTTGTGTTAGGAGAAGGAGAAACTTAATGTATTTAAATACACAACTTTTGGCTTAACTAAGCACCAGAGCACATTTTCTCATGCTATATTTAGGCAGTGGGTTTCCATATTTAAGGAGCTATGAATTATTGAGAAGCACTTTGCAAAAAGTTGGCAGCAATCCCTGAGCCACAGTCTGAATCAGATTTTAAAACTTCTAATATTTCTTCGGTGTAACCCTCTCTGAAAGGAATGCTCAAGAGAGATCAGAACAGTAAGTGGAGTGAGGATTCTATAATTAAATAGCCAAACCAAGTGAAATGGCAAAATTCAGAAGAAGGAATTTCAGACTAGAAGAGAGAAGACCTGCATTATTCTGATTTCAGCTTTACCACTTCAAAGACATGAGGTCTTGGATAGCATTGAACTATCCATTGAACTGTGAACCTAGTTTTTCTTATTAAGTGGAGAAATCAATGTGTACTATTCTCTATTTGTCAGAATAATTATAAGAAATGAATGCGAGTGTGTGTGTCTTCATGTATACATAGAAACTGTGAAGCATCAAACATGTAAAAAGTAATAATAATGCGGATACTAAGAGAAAACTGATGACATATTTTCTTCACTGTAACATCATACTTGCTCTCCAGGTGATTTTCAGATGATCCACTGTACATGACATGTGCCTTACACTAATTATTTCTCTTGTAAACCCTTTGCTGAATTTTTTTAAAAATTGCTTTTTTGGAAATCTTCCTTCATAGTTCCTTTCTTGACCTGAATAAATCCATTTTAACTCTAGATTGTGACTTGAAATGTTTTCTGCTGCACCAAAGAACCTCCAACTTTCTGGAAAAACAACTTCTGTTCTTGTAGGTGTCCCTCAAGGTGTCTGAACAACTTCTAGGAAGCAGGTAGTCCTTCCCAACATAACAACTTCCTCCTGGTTCTACCACCAAGCAAGTCTTCTACTTGTCTTTTGTCCCCCATTTCCTAAGTTGGAAGTTAAATTTAAGCCACTCTGCCTCTCAGCCATTAGGGTTGGCAGGGGAAGGTTCACAGGAAGCTCCCTGAATGGCTCCTGCAAGTCTCCCTGCAAGTCTCCCTCACAGATAAGAGATGTGCTTTACAGCATATCATTCTTTGCAAATGTGCTCTCCTTCAAAAACCTTCCTTCTCCATTTTGGATTGCCAAACTAAGTGAAGGGGATTTGGTTGTTGAAGAACTGGTACTCAAAATTTGTTGTTGTTGTTGTTGTTGTTGTTGTTGTTGTTGTTGTTAAATTCTGCATTTGTGTAATTGTCTTCCCTTCTCTTTTGTACTCAACTTCATCATGTTAGTATCTCATTCTAATATCTTATCACAGGTGGAAAAGACCACTCCAGATTGACCCCTATTGGAGAAGGGTATAACATGATGAGCACTATGACTTTCACATGTATACTCTTACTCCATATTCATCTTTTTTTTCTAAATGAGCACACAGATTGTGCTACTGAATTCTCAGTGTGAGCCTGGCTTTAAAGATCAGGAACTGTGACTGTCCCAAGATCAGTCATATTCTCATATCCGTCACAGAAGCAACTGTGTCTTTATGTCTGGCTGTCATGTCCTAAATATAAAACTATCTGATCAATTTGAAAGATGTTAAATAGGACTCAATTTTAAGACCAGAATTTTAAAGAAAATGGGTTTTCTTCCTTTATAAAATTCCCTTTTCCCTTTCCCTTCAAGTCTCTTCACTTATACATTTCATCAATGCCACTTTTAAAATCAGCCAAATCTGATCCACAAATAAAGTAATTCATCTAATCAACCCTCCAGATCTTCCTTCCAAATTACAGAAAATACAGGGGACTGAATAACATGTTAAAGGAACCAATATAGATGCAATCAATAAAATCCAAGTGTGGAAAACTTTACAGGATAAAACACTGGGATTCTTGAATAACAAAATAGCAAAGATAAAAAGGGAGAGATTCAGGTGAACTATTCGAGCAAAAGAGATTTTAAGAGATATATCAACCAATTGCAAGATATGCCATTTATTTCCTGATTCAAAGAAAGAAACTGTAAAAACAGGCGAGAGAGTCAGAGAAATGTGAACATTACTTGATATTTGATAATATTAAGAAAATGTTAATATTTGAAGGGTAGTAACGTTTTTGTGATTCTGTTTTTTCAAACCATCATGTTCTTTAAAAATTAATGCTGGCCCTCAATGGTTTGGCTCAGTAGATAGAGCATTGTCCTGCGGACTGAAGGGTCCCAGGTTCAATTTCAGTCAAGTGTGTGTGTGGAGGGAGGAGGGGGTGCAGGAGGCAGCTGATTGGTGTTTCACTCTCATCCATGTTTCTGACTATCCTTTCCCTTCCTCTCTGTAAAAAATCAATAAAATATATTTTTAAAAGATTAATGTTGAGAGTTGGGAGAAAATGGCGGAAGAGCAGATGGGCGGTTTCTGAGTCTTGTCCCGAGGAAGAGAGAGAAAGCAGCTGAGGATCGCGCTAGGAGTGCTCGTCAACAAGCCAGGAGACTAGCAAACACCAGAGGAAATTTGGGGTCTGCTGATTAGGGAGCCACCAGCAGCTGAACACCCACAGCTGGGTCCCTTGCCGGAGATACTTGCCGGCGCGGACGGGAAATCTCGCCATCTTGGAAGGGAGGAGGTTCGAGTGTCGGAGGCCTGATTATCCCCAGCCCCAAGGAACACCAAATGAACATAGTCGGCGCGAACCCTTGATCTCAGAGGAGCTCAGATTTCGCAGCGATCCGGTGGGTGAGTTCCCCTCGGACCGGTAGTTCTGACTGAGTTCCACTCGGCGCAGCAACACCCCCCCCCCCCCCCTGCGCGCCAGCGCTCGCGGCGCGCAGTGGCTGAGGGACTCGGACCGGTAGCTCTGACCGAGTTCCACTCGGCGCAGCAACACCCCCCCCCCCCCCTGCGCACCAGCTCCCGCGGCGCACAGAGGCTGAGGGACTGGTCGTGGATTTACTTCTCAGCTGGAGGCGCGCCTGTCTGTGGACAGGGCTCCTAAGACTAGGGATATCTGGGGAGCAGCACAGCTGGATCTGAGTCCGGGAGGTGGCCGCGGAATTGCAGGGGAGTGCAGCCAGCTCCGGACCGCCCCACCCCCAGCCATCAAAGACACAGAGAAGAGGAAAAAGCTAGAAAGGCTTTAGAGTCCTGGAAGTCATCCAGAAACACTGCCACCCAGAGGCTAAAGCACATAGGGTCTCTAGATTGGCTTAAAAATCAGGTCTTGTAATCAACACGGAGGAACGGTGAAACACAGTGAACTGCCACTACCGCCCAGACTGGGAACAGGCGTGCGAGACATAGCAACACAGAAAGTGAATGACCTTCATTACTGCAAATTTTGTTTAATTTTTAATTTTCAATTTTTATTTTTTTAACTGTTGAATTTTTGTTTTTTACCTACTTTAATTGCAAAGTTTACTCAAGAAATTTTTTTCATCTGCCATCACTAGATTTTACCTTTTTAATTAATTCATTTTTATAGGTAATCAACATTATTACTACTACTATTTTACCTTTTTTATCTTTTTTATCTTATTTTCTTTTGTTTATTTTTATTACTACTTTTTAAGTGTCATATTATAATCCTTTTTTTTTGCTTTTTATTTTTTTTTCCTTTTTCCTCTATTTCCTTTTTTCTCTATTTCCTCCTGCGGGATTATTATTCTAAAAACTATTCATACCTTGCCTTCTCCAACGCTCTATTCTATCTCAAACCTACCTTTATGACATCTCTCTATTCCTAACCCTTTACCTTTGGTGTCCTGCTTATCTTAACCCTTTACTGCTATAGATTTTCCTTACTCTTTCTGTTTACCCTCTCCAAAATTTTCACCTGTCCTGTGTATATATAATTCCCAACCCCCTGCTCCAATCCCATTCACACCTACCTTGCCACTGCCCCCCCACCAAAAAAAAAAAAAAAAGCCTTCTCTCTACCCCTTTGTTGTTGTATGTTGAATGCTAACTATATCAAAGGTTTATGCTTTTTTGTGTGTGTGTAAGATTGGTTTGCTTATTCTTTTTATTGGATTGTATGTTCTTGTTATCTGGGTTCTAGACACCTTTATTGGAGGATATTAATATTGCAAACACATTTCTGTCCAGTGCCTTGTGTGTTGTACCTGGTTGTGTTGTATTTTGTGCCTTTAAATCAAAGCAGGAGGGAGAGAACTACGTTACCAGGCACCCTATAAAGAGAGAGCATGGGGAGACTAAGAAACAACCCGCCTGTGAAAGAAAATCAACCATCACCAGAAAATGAAGTAAACGAGTTAGAGGCAAGCAACCTACCAGAGCAAGAATTCAGAGTAATGATCATAAGTTGGCTAAAAAGAATGGAAGACAAATTTGACAATATGAATAAGACCCAAGAGGAAATGAAGAAGACCCAAGAGGAAATGAAGGTGACCCAAGAGGAAATGAAGGTGACCCAAGAAGAAATGAAAAATGACATCGCTACTATGAAGAACTCAATAGAAAGCATCAAGAGTAGACTAGATGAAGCAGAAGACCGCATCAGTGAGCTAGAAGACAAAATGGAAAAAAATACCCAATTACAGCAGTTGCTAGAAAAAAAAATTAAAAAACAGGAGGAGAGCCTAAGGGAGCTTTGGGACAATACAAAACAAAACAATATTAGAATAATAGGGGTTCCAGAAGGAAAGGAAACTGAGCAAGATATGGAAAAAGTATTTCAAGAAATAATGACAGAAAACTTTCCTGAGATAGAGAAGAAAAAACCAACACAAATCCAAGATGCTCGAAGGGTCCCCAACAAAATGAACCCCCAAAGATCAACACCCAGACACATTATAATTAAACTGGCAAAAAACATCGACAAAACCAGAATCTTAAAAGCAGCCAGAGAGAGACAGAAAGTTACATATAAAGGAAACCCCATCAGACTAGCAACTGATTTCTCAACAGAAACTCATCAGGCCAGAAGGGAATGGGATGACATATACAAAGTCATGCAAAGGAAGGGTCTGAACCCAAGAATACTGTACCCCGCAAGGCTGTCAATCAAAATTGAAGGTGTAATCAGGAGCTTCACCGACAAAAACAGACTAAAGGAATTTATCTCCAACAAACCAGCAATGCAAGAAATGCTAAAGGGTCTACTGTAATAATAAAGAAATAGGAAGTGAAGAAGGAACACAGGGGGATAGAATAAAAATGGCATCAAATACCTACCTTTCAATAATTACTTTAAATGTAAATGGTTTAAATGCTCCAATTAAAAGACATAGGGTAACAGAATGGATAAGAAAGCAAAACCCATTCATCTGCTGTCTACAAGAAACCCACCTCAGAAAAACAGACGCCCACAGACTGAAGGTGAAAGGATGGAAAAAGATTTTCCAGGCAAACGGAAACGAAAAAAAAGCTGGGGTAGCAATACTTATATCTGACAAACTAGATCTCAAAGTGAAGGACATAACAAGAGATAAGGAAGGCCACTTCATAATACTAAAGGGTGTAATCCAACAAGAAGAAATAACCCTGGTAAACATATATGCACCCAATTTGGGAGCACCCAAATACATAAAGAAACTGCTGGAGGACATTAAGGGACAGATTAATAGCAATGCTATCATAGTAGGAGATTTTAATACTCCATTGTCACCTCTGGACAAATCATCTAAACAAAAAATCAGTAAAGAAACGTCAATTCTAAATGACGTATTAGACCAGATGGAATTAATTGACATCTTCAGAACATTTCATCCCAAAGCCACAGAATATACATTCTTCTCAAGTGCACACGGGTCATTCTCAAAGATAGACCACATATTGGGACATAGGCAAAGTCTCTTCAAATTCAAGAAGATAGAAATCTTATCAAGCATTTTCTCAGATCACAGTGCCATAAAATTGGAAATCAACTACAATAATAATAAGCCAAAGAAATTAAACACATGGAGACTAAATAGCATGCTATTGAACAAAGACTGGGTTACCAGAGAAATCAAGGAAGAAATCAAAAACATCATGGCAACTAATGACAATGAAAACACAACAATCCAAAATCTATGGGACACAGTAAAAGCTGTTTTGAGAGGGAAGTTCATATCCCTACAAGCCTATTGCAAAAAACAAGAAAGAATGGTAACAAATTATCTTACCCTACAACTCAAACAGTTAGAAAAAGAACAGCAAGAAAGGCCCACTGTAAGCAGAAGGAAGGAAATAATAAAAATCAGAGCGGAGATTAACGACATAGAGACCAAAGACACAATACATAAGATCAACAAAACCAAGAGCTGGTTCTTTGAAAGGATTAACAAGATTGATGAGCCTCTAGCCAGGCTAACCAAGAAACAAAGAGAGAGGACCCAAATAAACAAAATTAGAAATGAAAGAGGTGAAATAACAACAGACCCCGCCGAAATACAAAGGATTGTTACAAAATACTATGAACAACTATATTCCAACAAACAGGACAACCTGGAGGAAATGGACATATTCCTAGAAAAATACAACCTTCCAAAACTCAATCAGGAAGAATCTAAAAATCTCAATAGACCAGTAACTTGGGAAGAAATTGAAGCAGTCATCAAAAAGCTTCCAGCAAACAAAAGCCCAGGGCCAGATGGCTTCACAGGAGAGTTTTACCAAACATTCAAGGAAGAACTAAAACCTATCCTCCTCAGACTTTTCCAAAAAATTCAAGAGGAAGGAACACTGCCAAACTCCTTTTATGAAGCCAGCATCACCCTAATACCAAAACCAGATAAAGACAACTCAATGAAAGAGAATTACAGGCCAATATCCCTCATGAACATAGATGCCAAAATCCTCAACAAAATTCTAGCAAATCGGCTCCAGCAGTACATCAGGAAGATCATACACCATGACCAAGTAGGTTTTATACCAGGAATGCAAGGATGGTACAATATTCGCAAATCAATAAACGTGATACATCACATAAACAAATTGAGAGATAAAAATCATATGGTCATATCTATCGATGCAGAAAAGGCATTTGATAAAATCCAACACCCTTTCCTGATAAAAACTCTCAACAAGGTGGGAGTACAAGGATCATACCTCAACATAATAAAAGCTATATATGATAAACCCACAGCCAACATCATGCTCAATGGGCAAAAACTAAAACCATTCCCTCTAAGAACAGGAACAAGACAGGGATGCCCACTCTCACCACTCCTCTTTGACATAGTACTGGAAGTACTCGCCATCGCAATTAGACAAGAAGAGGAAATAAAAGGCATCAAAATCGGAAAAGAAGAAGTAAAGCTGTCACTATTTGCAGATGACATGATATTGTACATAAAAAACCCAAGAGACTCCATCAAAAAGCTAATAGACTTAATAAACGAATTTGGCAATGTAGCAGGATACAAAATAAATGCCAAGAAATCAATGGCATTTCTCTACACCAATAGTGAACTTACAGAAACAGAGACTAAAAAAGCAATCCCGTTTACCATCGCACCAAAAAAATTAAGTTACCTAGGAATAAACTTAACCAAGGAGGTAAAAGACCTATATGCAGAAAACTACAGGACACTGAAAAAAGAAATAGAGAAAGATGTAAACAGATGGAAGAACATACCATGTTCATGGATTGGTAGAATCAACATCATCAAAATGTCCATACTTCCCAAAGCAATATATAAGTTCAATGCACTCCCCATGAAAATACCATGGACATACTTCACAGACCTAGAAAGAACTCTCCAAAAATTCATTTGGAACAATAAAAGACCCCGAATAGCCTCAGCAATCTTAAGAAATAAGAGTAAAGTAGGAGGAATCTCAATACCAGATTTCAAGCTGTATTACAAAGCAACTGTTCTCAAAACAGCCTGGTACTGGCACAAGAACAGACATATTGATCAATGGAATAGATTAGAGAATCCAGACATCAACCCAAATCAATATGCTCAATTAATATTTGACAAAGGAGGCACGAACATACAATGGAGTCAAGACAGTCTTTTTAATAAATGGTGTTGGGAAAATTGGACACATACATGTAAAAGAATGAAACTAGATCACCAACTTACACCATACACAAAAATAAACTCAAAATGGATACAGGACTTAAACATAAGACGGGAAACCATAAAAATACTAGAGGCATCCACAGGCAGCAAAATCTCAGACATATGCCTAAAGAACTTCTTCACTGATACTAACCCTAGGGCAATGGAAGCTAAAGAGAAAATAAACAAATGGGACTACATCAAAATAAAAAGCTTTTTTACGTCAAAAGAAACCATCAACAAAACAACAAGAAAACCCACTGTATGGGAGAACATATTTGCAAACGATATCACTGATAAAGGTTTAATCTCCAACATCTACAGACAGCTTATACAACTCAATAAAAGGAAAATGAATGAGCCAATTAAAAAATGGGCAATGGACCTAAATAGAATCCTCTCAAAAGAAGACAGAAGGAAGGCCAAGAGGCACATGAAAACATGCTCCAAGTCACTAATTATCCGAGAGATGCAAATCAAAACAACAATGCGGTACCATCTCACACCTGTCAGAATGGCCAACATCAACAAAACAACAAACAACAAATGTTGGCGAGGTTGTGGAGAAAAAGGAACCCTCGTGCACTGCTGGTGGGATTGTAGGTTGGTGCAACCACTGTGGAAAACAGTATGGAGCTTCCTCAAAAAACTGAAAATGGAACTCCCATTTGACCCAGTAATCCCACTACTAGGAATATACCCCAAGAAACTAGAAAGACCAATCAGAAAGGATATATGCACCCCTATGTTCATAGCAGCACAATTTACAATAGCTAGGACTTGGAAACAGCCTAGGTGCCCGTCAGCAGATGAATGGATCAGAAAACTATGGTACATCTACACCATGGAATACTATGCTGCCATAAAAAGGAAGGAATTCTCATCATTTGCAGTAACTTGGATGGAATTGGAGAGCATCATGCTGAGTGAAATAAGCCAGTCAATGAAAGAGAAACACTACATGACCTCACTCATTTATGGATATTAAAGATCATTATAAACGAATGAACAGAAAGATTGATATAGTGACAGTAAAACAACAGGCAGTCTGTCAAATGACAGCGGGGGGGGGGGGTAGGGAGATCTGGGGGAGATAAGAGATCAACCAAAGGACTGGTATGCTTGCATATAAGAATAGCCAATGGACACAAAACTCTGGGGAGGGAGGGCATATATTGGGGGGGGGGGGCAATGATAAGCTATGTATACAGATAATACCTTAATAAAAAAAAAAAAAAAAAAAAAAAAAAAAAAAAAAAAAAAAAAAGATTAATGTTGATATGCCTGTGGGTGAATAATATTTGGCATTTGCTTCATAATAATACAGTGGTAGGTTAGAGAGAAAATAGGATTGTCCCTCATTTGATAATTGTTTAAGTTGGGTCATAGGACAAAAGAGTTTATTATACTGTTCCTCATTTTTTATAGACATTTAACTTTTTCCAAAATAAAATGGTTTTGAAAGACAGCTCCATAATGTGCTAACCAGACGATTAAATAACATTCAGCATTTCAACTGGCTGTGTTTATGTAATATAGACCTGGTCATAACAAGGTATTTTATTTATTCTTTCCTTTATTTACCAAGAGCATAAAAACAAAAAGGCCCAGATGTGTAATGCTAATGAAAGCTCTGTACTATCTACATACCACAGTTACTTGCTTTGTGCTACACTACAAAGTGAGTGGAGAAAATGCATACCATTGTCCTTTGATTTGAGCAGGGAAGGTGCCTTTCTTCTCCATAAGAGGGACTAAGAAACATGCAGCATAATGATCCAACCTTGCTTTGAAGTGTAATGGCTTTGCTCTTGCTATTCAACTGCCTGTGGGAAAGTGTGATGAGTCCTACATGCTATGGAGAGACAGACCACAGCTAGAATTTCTTGAATGCCCTCTGAGCAACTAAAATAGAGCAGAGACTGGGAAGGAATATGAAGAGGATCCCAACAGTTTCCATAGCATTTTAGGTCTTTGCAAAAGTCTGATAGGATGAAAATTTAGCAATTGTTTGTTCTCATTGTCAAGTATATAGTTATTTGTGACATTTTTTTTCCATTTTACTTTTATGTTTGAATATCTATAGTAATAAAAGGGTAATATGCTAATTAGACATCTTCCGGATGTCTGACTTCTTTCCAGACAAAGTCACAGTGGCGGGGGCCAAGGCAGAGGTGGTTAGGGGTGATCAGGCTGTCAGGGGAGCAGTTAGGGGATGACTAGGCCAGCAGGGGACCAGTTAGAGGGTGATCAGGCCAGCAAGTAGAGATGGTTAGGGGCAATCAGGCAGGCAGGCAGGTGAGCAGTTAGGAACCAGTGGTCCTGGATTGCAAGAGGGATGTCCAACTGCCAGTTTAGGCCAGATCCCTGCCCCAATCGGGCCTAAACCAGGAGTTGGACATCCCCCAAAGGATCCCAGATTTGAGAGGGTGCAGGCTGGGTTGAGGGACCTCTGTTCCCTTCTATGCTTGAATTGTGTGCACCGGGCCTCTGGTTTTAGTATAAAAATATATAAGGTTTTCTGAATTTGTTTTTATATGTAACTTGAGAAAGAGAACAGTAAATAAAATCAATATAATTTTATACTTGGGAATCTGAGGACAGACTTTTACATGTATTATAATTGACAATACCACAGAGATCCTCTTTTTCTCACTCCTTTCATACCACCCACAGTTATCAGCTGCACTGCCTGGGAGGGGAAAAAAAACAAAGGTGTAATCAGATGCATAAGTATCATGTCTTAAAATGCAAACACTGTTAGAGAGTAATGATATAAACTGGCACTCAACTATTTGTGTAATAAGATGTATTCTTTCTGTGGTATACCTCATTCATTCCAAACATGGGGACTCTTGACTCTTATGGGACCAGAGTCATTTTCCATAAATCTATATGTTCACTAAAAATTACATGTAGACTAAGTAGTGTGTTTCACATACATATGTGCTACCATATTTCAACTACATATAGATAGTGTTGAAATAAATAAAATATGAATTTGTTTAAAAACTAATGGAACCCAAAATGGTTTGTCATTATATATATATATTTTCTTAGTCAATGAACTAATAAAAGTATGACACCCATCATGAAGATATCAAATCACCTGGGAGGACTGAAGTTCCTTTTCTTGGTCAAATAATATTCCATTTTTTTGATATTCCAGATTTGAGGTGCTACAAGTTAGTCAACTATTTCCTTATTAATAAGCTTTTTCTTTGGCTACTTAGCCAAAGTGCCTTTGGCTACTACAAACATTCTGTGGCATATAACCTTACAAACAGGCACTTTTGTTTCTATGATGTAGAGTCCCAGAAGAAAATTTTCTAAGTTGAAATGCATTTTAGGTTTTAATAGATGTTGCTATGTTGCCTTCTAGAAAAACTATAAAGCTTTTCAATTCCACAATGTACAAGAGAAACTTTGTCCTTCATCCCCACCAGCAATAGGTCTTTCAGCTTTTTTTAATGTTACCAATTCAGTAAAAGTAAAATATTTTATTTGAATTTCCCTTACTGCTCATGAATATGAGCATCTTTTCATGTGTTTCTTGACCACTGAGTTTGTTTTTCTGTGAATGTTTTTAAATTTTTAATTCAAATCCTTTTAGCTTTTTCTACTGTATTGTGTGTGTTTTTTTTCTTGTCACTCTATAAGAAATCTATATATTACAGAAAATTTCCTCATAACTGATATTGTCCACTACCATTTTTTCAAGTCCCTCTTCATCATACTCATCTTTTTTGCTTTCTCCATAGCAATTACCACTATTATTTTGCTAACTATTTCTTTTCTTTTTTTAAAATATATTTTATTGATTTTTTACAGAGAGGAAGAGAGAGGGATAGAGAGTTAGAAACATCGATGAGAGAGAAACATCGATCAGCTGCCTTTTGCACACCCCCTACTGGGGATGTGCCCACAACCAAGGTACATGCCTTTGACCGAAATTGAACCTGGGACCTTTCAGTCCCCAGGCCGTTGCTCTATCCACTAAGCCAAACCAGTTTCAGTGCTAGCTTTTTCTTTACTGCCTCTTTCAATAGAATAAATGTTACATGAAAACAAACTTCTTTCCTCTTCTCTACCTCCACCACCTATGACAGTGCAGAACACATTATAGGCCTTCAACAATATTTGAATAAATAAATAAATAAATAAATAAATAAATAATAGTGGATGAGTTATTATTCATACAGCATGTTTGAATCAAGATAATGTCATAATTCTGGCAACCATATATCCCTCATTTTCTAGAACCATATTGTTTTTCTGTTCCCTTAATACTTGTACTTGTCAGACCATGTGTCTAGGGTTTGACTCATACATACATGTATAAAGTATGTATAAACATAGATGAGAAAATAATGAATAATTTTTAGGGGAGATTAGGAGTAAGAAAAACACCAACAGTGATAGGAAGAGTTTGCCATAAAACAATGAGGGAGGTGCCCAGGCCAGTGTAGCTCCGTTGGTTGGGTGTCATCCTCTGCACTGAAAGGTTGCCAATTCAATTCTTGGTCAGGGGACATACTTGGGTTGCAGCTCAATCTCTGGTAGGTGGCATGCAGGAGGCAGCTGACTGATGTTCTGCTCTCACATCAATGTTTCTCTTTCTCTCTCTTTCTCCCTCCTCTCCTCCCTCAAATAAAATCAATAAAAATATATTTTTTTAAAGCAAGAAGGAAGGCCCAAAGGCAGATAAAACAGCTTGATCAAGGACACAGAAGTAAGAAATCAACAAGCATTTATGGGTAAGCAGCCTGGTATAATTTAATAATGTAATGTGAATTTGAAATAGAGAGAAGAATGAAATGAATTGTGAATAGAAAGATAGGTGGTGATTAGGTTGTAGAAAACTTACATGTTAAACTAAGGCATTTATGCATTTTCCTCTAGAAAATGTGGAGTCATCAAAACTTTTTCCATAGCACAGTGACATAATCAAATTTATGATATAGGAAGAACACTCTGGTGGCAATGCCATGAATTAATTAGAAGGGGAAGTTTTTATTAATAATGGTTCTTCTTATAGTTCTAAAATAACTTGTGCCAAACTAGTCCAAGTATATTTTATGGACAGCATTTTTAATAGAAGCAGCAAAGTCAGCACACATTTCCCAAATCAGATGACAGAATACATGCTCTAAATTTTATCTATAAGCTTCTGCTACTCAAAATTTTTATGCTAAAGAATAAAAATCATGAGTTGCATTAACTTTCTCAATAAAGTGGCTGATTAAATTGACTGAGTTATGTTCATTTTCTGCCAAACTGTATCAGCCTCCTCTTCTAATCCAATATTTCTGAAAATGCTTCTGAGGAACTTTGTGTGCCAATACTATGCTTGACTTATAGCCAGAAACAAATTTAAGATTAATTAGTTAGATTAATATTAGAAATATCATTACCAAGTCTTAGCCTGTCACCTTCCCTAGTTATGGTAAATGTATCTGCAAGTTAAAGTTATGCCTTTATTGGAACAAGAAAAAGGAGGTATTTTTCTTCTTTTGTTAGTTTAATAAATCTCAAAGAATACTATTTGGCATGAATTTTCCAATCTGGACTAGATATTGATCTACTAAAGTGGATAATTGGCACATCTCCCTTTGGACAGGTAGCAGTTCGGTCTGCAACTATCATCTCACTCTCCTTGGATGATTAAAGAATGGCTCCTCTGACAAAGTGAGCCATACTTTATGGAGAGAGTGTAGTACAGTTAAAAGGACATAACTTTGGAGTCATGGAGTCCTAAATTTAAATCCCTGCTTACTAGTTGAACAATATTAATTCAATACATGGTTGAGAACTATTTTATATCAATTATTGGTCTAGACACTAGAGATTGAAAACTCTACCAGTAAGAAGCCAGTAGTTTAGTAAGAGAGATAGACAAGGAAACCAACACTGCTAAAATAAAGTAATTAACTAGGAACAAGCAGGGCATGGACAAGAAGATAATCAGAGAATGTATGTGAACAAAAAGGTACCCCAGACCAAAGGAATATGAAGAACAAAAGTTTAAAGACACACCTAGGGATAGTATATTTGCTCACCCTAAAACAGTGAAGTTTGGTGTATTTACATATAAACTTCTGTGAAAAAAACTTGTCAGACTTCACCACTGTAATTCCCATCACCTAAGATAGGACCTGACACATACCTGGAACACAGTAAGTATTTGGTGAAAAAATATATAGGTAAAAGATATGTTGGAAAGTAATAAAAAATGAAGCTAAAACACACACACACAGAGAATGAGAGAGAGAGAGAGAGAGAGAGAGAGAGAGAGAGAGAGAGAGAATATCTTAAGGTTGGGTACAAATCATTTTCTGAGTCCAAGATTAGATTTTCTGATTTTTTATTCTGATCTGATTATTTTCCAACCTTAACTGAGAATTCAATTAATCTGAATTCTGGATCACCTATTAAAAATGTAGACTCCAGTTTTCTTCTCATAACTGAATCCAGATCTCTAGGAAAGAATCCTGGAAATACTTATTTTACTACTATTCATGTGATTTCAGTTATTAAGAGTATGAGGAAATTGGGTGAAGCAAAAGAATATAAAGGCCTGAAACAAGACAATAGGACTAATAGAAGAAACTAATTAAAAAATAAAATATATATGCTAATTAGATTGATCTGTCAGGAACTAGTGGTCATTGGAGAATAATAACCAAAGAAGCATGTAAGTTTCTGACTTGGGTCCCTGGCTTATATTGTTATCAAGATATACAGTAAAAAATGTCAGAAGAAAATAAATTTCAGACAAGTTAAATTTGAAGTGCTCATTGTGAAACCAGGGGTAAGGTTCAGAAAGTAAAGAAGAAATGGAACTGGATCTTAAGAGAAGGGTCTGAGCTTGAGTTATACAGCAGGAGACATCAGCGTTTGAAAGATGTAATGTCTTAATCTGTTCAGACTATCTCACAACAATCATGCCATGGAATTCTGTCATATGATGTGGCTCCAATGGTTCAGTGGCAAATGTTTATCAACTGGCTCCACGGTTGGTAGGGATGAGAGGAATGTGTAGCAATCGCCAATTGTTATGCTGGCAAAACCCCCACCGTGGCAGATTCCAAGCTACCACGCACATCACTGATCAGGACATTGGGAAGAGATGTGCCCTCGGCTCTCACCAGCCAGGAGAAGTTGTCTCCAGCACACCACTGCACCCTCCCTTTTTGCCCTCCAGACATGACTTACAATTTTCCTTTGGGCCACTCTCCCTAATAAGTAATGAGTAAAAAATGCCCCATTGTAGCAATAAACACAATGCAATTTTAAAATATTTTAAGCTCAGTACATTCAAAGAAAGTAATTTCTTCCCAAACTCCCCATCTGTTCTTCACAACCCTCGCTAGGTTGCAGAACTCTGCTCCATGCCAGCTGGCATTCCTGAACAGCAAGGTAAAAACATTCCTCACTGTCCAGATGTACCATAATTCAGTCCGACCTGGCTCCTCTTTAACCCATTGGCCTCTGTACCTTCCAGCAATGGAACCAGCTTAAGTAGTCATTCTAGATCCTCTGCTTTAGGGTCCAAGCTCCAGGCTAGTTGGAGTCTCATGCTAGCTGCGAGCTAGACTGACAGTTTCTCACACCTGCCACATTCCCATTTGCATCTTTATTCTATTGAGAAAGTTTCACATGGTTTCTTTCCCTCCTACTATGCTATCTGGTAAAGAAGCCTTTTTAATCACTTCCTGGAGGATGGGGGAGGAGATTGGGATGAGACAAGGGTTCATAATTGTCTCTGCTTCTAATTAGTTCACAGACTGAAACTCAGCTTATACAGAGACTGCAACTGGTGTTACCTGGCAGAAAGTCACAATAACTGATGTCTATCACAATCTCATATCAGACTGTCTTTACACTGTTCATCTTTAGGACACAGCTGACAAATTATGATGTGACCCTACCCTAACGTTTTCCCCTTACTTGGGTGCTTGTTGTGTGATAGATTCTAATTTTCTCTCATTCCAAAGATGACATTTCTTCTCTTTAAATCTGACTTGCAGCATTTCTTTTGAGATAGCAGCTGACAGACTAATTAATGATTCTTTTAAAGTGTCACTTATTTTCTCTAGCTCCTATAAATTTTTTACTTTGTCATTGTTTCATTGGCATTATTACGATGTACCTCTGTGTGGTTTTCTTGGTCTTAAGTCTTGTTTGTGGTTCAAAGTATGTCTTGAACCTATGGCTTGATTCTTCCGTTAGCTTTGGGAAATTCTCAGCCATGATTTCTTCAAATTGCTTCTACCCCATTCTTTTCCTCCTCACATATGACTCTAATTATACTTATGTCAGGCTGTTTTACAGTCCCATGGATGGCGTTTTGGAATTTTCTGTTTCTTTTCTCTACACTTTAGCCTGGATGTTTTTCTTCCGACCTTTCTTCCAGTTTATTAACTTAATATTTAACCATATCTAGTCTGATATTAAACTCATCTGTTGTCTTTAGCTTCTGTCATAGGAGTTTTCAACTTTAAACTATCAGTTTATTTTTATTGATTTCTATTCTCTGCTGAAATTCTCCATTTTGTCATTTATGTTTTTTAGTGTACTAATCAGGTTGTTTTAATATCCATATCTTATAACTGTAATAACTGAATCAACTGTGGGTCTGTTTACATTATGTTTTTATTTTAGTCATCTCTTGGTTTTCTAAATAATTTTTCTTTATTGAGGTATCACATATGTATCCTTATTTTCCCCTTGCTCCTCCACCCCACCCCCCCCACTCATGCCGTCACACCCCTGGTGTCTGTGTCCATTGGTTATGCTTATATGCATGCATACAAATCCTTTTGTTAATCTCCCTCACCATACCACCCTCCCCTATCTTCCCTCTGAGGTTTGACAGTCTGATCGATGCTTCTCCGTCTCTGGACCTGCTTTTGTTCATCAGTTTATGGTGTTCATTATATTCCACAAATGAGTGAGATCATCTGATATTTATCTTTCTCTGACTGACTTATTTTGCTTAGCATAATGCTCTCCAGCTCCATCCATGGTGTTGCAAATGGTAGGAGTTCCTTCCTTTTTACAGCATCACAGTATTCCACTGTGTAGATGTACCAGAGTTTTGTAATCCACTCATCTGCTGATTGGTACTTAGGCTGTTTCTAAATCTTAGCTATTGTAAATTGTGCTGCTATGAATATAGGGGTGCATGTATCCTTTCTGATTGGTATTTTTAGTTTCTTGGTATATATTCTTAGAAGTGGGATCACTGGGTCAAATGGGAGTCCCATTTTTAGTTTTTTGAGGAAACTCCATACTGCTCTCCACAGTGGCTGCACCAGTCTGCATTCCCACCAGCAGTGCACGAGGGTTCCTTTTTCTCTGCATCCTTGCCAGAACTTGTCATTTGTTGATTTGTTGATGATAGCCATTTTGACAGGTGTGAGATGCTACCTCATTGTCATTTTGATTTGCATATCATTTTGATTAATGACTTTGAGCATGTTTTCATATGTCTCTTGGCCTTCCTTGTGTCTTTTTTCAAAAAGTGTCTATTTAGGACTATTCCCCATTTTTTGATTGGGTTGTTTAATCTTCCTTTTGTTAAGTTGTATGAGTTCCCTGTAAATGTTGGAGATAAAACCCTATCAGAGATAATATTGGCAAATACGTTCTCCCATGCAGTGGCGTTCTTGTTGTTTTGCTGATTGTTTCTTTTGCTGTGCAGAAGCTTTTTGTCTTGATGGAGTCCCATTTGTTTATTTTCTCTTTAGTTTCCGTTGCCCTAGGAGCTGTATTGGTAAAGATATTGCTTCTGCATATGTCTGAGGTTTCACTGCCTATGGATTCCTCTAATATTTTTATAGTTACCTGTCTTATGTTTAAATCCTTTATCCATTTTGAGTTTATTTTTGTGCATGGTGTAAGCCATTGGTCTAGTTTCTTTCTTTCTTTCTTTCTTTCTTTCTTTCTTTCTTTCTTTCTTTCTTTCTCTTTTTGCATGTATCTGTCCAATTTTTTCACACCATTTATTGAAGATACTGTCTTGCCTCCATTGTATGTTCTGACTCCTTTGTCGAATATTAATTGAGCATAGAGGTTTGGATCAATTTCTGGGTTCTCTATTCATTGGTCTATATGTCTGTTCTTGTGCCAGTACCAGGCTGTTTTGGGAACAGTAGCTTTGTAAAGCAGCTTGATATCTGGTATCAACATCCCTCCTGCCAAAACCGGTTTGGCTCAGTGGTAGAGCATCAGTCTGGGGACTGAAGGGTCCCAGGTTCGATTCCGGTCAAGGACATGTACATTGGTTGTGGGCACATCCCTGGTAGGGGGTGTGCAGGAGGCAGCTGGTCAATGTTTCTCTTCGCGGACATTTCTAGCTCTCTATCTCTCTCCCTTCCTCTCTGTAAAATATTAATAAAATATATATTTTTTAAAAATCCCTCCTATTTTGTTCTTTTTTCTCAGCATTTCTGCAGCTATTCGTGGTCTTTTTTTATTCCAGGTGAATTTTTGAAGGGTTCGTTCTAGGTCTGCAATATATTATGCTATTGCTATTTTAATGGAAAGTGCATTGAATCTATAGATTGCTTTGGATAGTATGGACATTTTATTGAATGAACATTAGTATCTACATTTTTTTGAATGCCTTTGAGTTATTTAAAAAAGGTAGAGGTGGTAGAGGGTACTATCTTCTTTCAGAAAGGATTCATGTTAACTTTGAGCAAAAAGTTAAAGCAGGAGTCATTCATCTTACTCAGATCAGGAACTGAAGCATTCAAGGCTGAGTTTCAGTCTTTGAAATGTCTTATCTGCTGTGGGTTTGCCGTTACTCCTAGGATGCAGACCTTCAGAAGTTTAACTGAAAGTTTGATATGTTTACAAGGTCCCTGAACTCTAAGTAGCATCTCCTTAGCATTAAGAGATGTAAAAAAAATATCTGCTTAGCTTCATGGCCTCTCAATCCTTGACCTCTTATGAACAGACAAATACTTGAGTGGGAAAAATCAGTGTATAATATTGAACTCAGTCTCCTGTGTTTCTCTTAACTCTATAATCTCGGATCATCCAATCTTCAAATCTTCATTATCTCTCAACTGTAATATGTGTCTCCTTAACTGTGAGCTTGAGGGAAGCTCTAATCAGCTTCTTTGCCTTTTTGCCTACCACTCTCTACAGAGCATTTTAGCTTTTTACACCATGCAGTTATGAATCGACCAATATGGAATAATGGCATAAAATTTTGAACTTACCCTCAGTAAATTCTTTCCCGAGATTTCAGCCACCCAAGTCCTAGATGCATGCATAGCTCTTTGATGCCTTCAAATTGATTTTCTTCTGTTTTATCTAGATTTTCTAGTTGTTCTTTGAAGAAGCATTGTCAAAGAACAACTATTTTATCATAGCCAGTAGTAGAAGTCCAAGAAAACACTTGCTCTTTCCTATGAACTGAAGTATCAGTGATGAATCCAAGGCTACATTAAGGCCTATGGACTGAGTGACTAGAAGGACTGACTGTAATTTATAGATATGGGAAAGGCACATGAAAGGAAGGCTTGGCAGGGGAATGTCATGAGTAAATTTTGATATGGCTGCTAAAAAAAATAAAGAGAAGGTTCCAGTAAACATTTTCAAATATGAGTCTGGCATTCAGAGCAGAGGTATGGTCAGTCTGGAAACACAAATTTTGAAATCATAAGCATTAAAACCAAAAGAGTAGATGAGGTCACCAAACACAGTATAGATAGAAAAGGAAAAGGGTCAAAAGAGTAAGTGGAAGTACATCTAACATTTAGGTAGAAGTCAGGGAGATGAGGAAAAATTAGCTAAGGAAAGTCAGAACTTGAAAGATCAAAGGAAACCTGGGTAAATGAGATGTCCTAAAATCCAAATGGAGCAGCTCTTCCCAGGAGAAGATAGTAAATTGTGCATCATAGACTACTGAAAGTCCAAATAAGGGGACTGAAAGGGAACCACTGGGTTAGCAAGTCACTGGTGACATTCTAAGAGTGATTTCAGTGAAGAAGTGGGAGTAAAATTATGACTCTAATGGGTTCAAAACAAAATGGAAAGAGGATTTCTTTTTCTACCCCAAGTCAAGTTACATTAGAAAATTAGGTCCTGGGGCCAATTTTATTGAGGTTTCCAGAAAAATATCCTATCTAAAATTAATCTAATTTCTTGGAACTGATTGATATAAATCATGTATTCTCAAGTCACTAATTCTTTATGCATAGCTTCTTTAATGTTATTTTCAAGATAGATCCTTGACTAAAGATCTTTTTTTCCCCTAAAATAATTAATAATCAGATATGTGATGTAAATTTTTATGGGCTCCACAATGATGAAAAGAAGGTACCTTCTAACATATATCCTGTAACCAATGCTTGTCCCATGAGGCTCTCCAACAGTTGCCTCTATTTTCTCAATGCAGGACTTGCAACATTTCTGGCCTATTCATGCTAAAATTCAAAAATCTCTCTATATAAAATCCCAATATGCAAATAGACCAAACAGTGGAACAACCGAACAAAGTGCACTGACCACCAGGGTGTATGTGCAGAACATGGAAGGCATCAGCCTCAGTGGGATAGTGGAGCAGGTGAGCAGGGGCGCCAGACCAAGGCAGGGTGCCGGTTGTTGTCTTGTTGTCATCAGGGCGAGCCTCTGGTGATTACTTAAAATTCTTTTTTCCCACATGTTGTGGTCCTGCCCAGTGCTTACACCTGCTTCTGGTGCTGGCCCTGATTGCACCCAGTGCCAGCACTGGAGCCACCACTCACATTGGCTGCCAGTGCCTGGCACCAGCCCTGATCACTGGACACCATCAGCAGTTTTTTGAGGGTGGCTGCCAGCCCCAATCATCACCCCTGAGGGCTTCTCGACCTCCCCATGCTCCTGAGGGGCAATTGGGGCAGCAGCCACTGCTTGCACCCGCTGACAGTGCTACCTCCAATAACTCTTGCCATCAGTGGGTACAAATGAGGCCAGTGCCATCAGCGAGTGGGAGGGATGAGAACGGGTCTGCAGGCAGACAGGGAACTGAGAGCCTTGACAGGAGAAGCCAGGTAGGGATGTGTAGGATGGGCCAAGACCTGCCCCTGTGCCCACCACAGCCTCGCAGCTCACAGTTTCTTTTAAGGTGAACAAATTCATATATTGGGTCCCTAGTACCCCTATACTAAGATTAGCATGCCCTGAAAAAACACACACACAAATGCACAAAGACACACACACACAACACGCATACACCCAATGATGAATAGTCACTTCTCAAGCTATAATATTTACTTTAAACCAACTTCAGAGTCTAGGCCCTCACAAAACTCCCAAAGCACCACCAGCATTAATCCTCCATTTAAACATGTGATTCAGTATTTGAATCCATTCAGTGTTCAAAGTTATGCTGGAGATCAGAATGAGTAACTGTTCGTATCATCTCTAATAAAAAATGACATTTGAAGTTGTCATTCTGTATCATCTCAGAATATAGTATGGTGTATTATTCAGGATATGCTACCTGCAAGAACAAACACCCCCAAAATTACAGTGACCAAATATTATCATAATGTTTTCTTGCTAATATAAATTTCACGGTATAATTCCCGGTCCTGAGAAGCTTTTCTACAAGAAGCACTTCAGGAATGCAGGATGCTTCCCATCTTATGGCTTCAAGATAGCCCTGCCATCTTCATCCAGCAGATAAAAGAAAGACAGATTGGAGTTGTGCACAAAGATTTTTGTGGCCAGTCCCAGAAATAGCATGCATCACTCTTCCAACATATCACTGACCTAATGTTGGTCCCATTATTTTCATGTAACTTCAAGGGAAATGGAGAACTGCATTTCCGGGAGAACTCTGTGTGCTCAGGAAGAGGAAATGTGATTCTTGAGAATTCAGTCAGCCAGTCTCTGCCATAGACTTCCTTCTGGCCATCATATTTTTAGCTCACTTTTCCACCTACATGCAAAGTACACTCACCTCCTCACTAATGAGGACAATCCAAAGTCACTCCAAATCATTATATCTAGCTCAGATTCAGGATCTCCACGCACTATTCAGCCCTTCCATTAGGGATTGATAGAGTTCTTTGAGTTCTAATGACCTTTGAATTAAATGGTAAGCTTCCTGCCTCCCCCAACCCCCATCATCACATGCACAGCAAATACACAATGGTGGAACAGAGGCATGATAACAGTAATAAACACTCCCATTTATAAAGGGAACAAGTAAAAAAAAAAAAAAGCATAAAAGGCAATGGTCTATAGAAATACCCAAGTTCTTTTGAGTAGAAAATGTAAAGGACCCTAAAACATGTTTGGTAAGGTTTTACCAATGTTCTCCAAGAGGAATGACCAGCCCATCCTCCTCTGTGGTCTTGACTCCACCCTCTAAGCGTTCCACTTTGTCCACTGTTCTCTTTGTCCACATGTGAAGTGGGAGCAAGAGCATGTCCTTTGTGACCCTTGCAAGTCAGCCATGTCATGCATATGGGAACTGGGAGTCTCAATGATCGAGTGAAGTCTGAAGTGGTCAAAACTGTTTTCATTTGTGTGTGTTTGTTTAGTTGTGGTTTATTTGGAAATAAAAAATCCTCCAAAACTTAATGAGCTTTTGATCAATTTGCTCCTGGCCATTGTATGTGCCAGAAACCACATTGGAAGACCTTTCCTAGACATAATTCTCAATACTTTTTATCTCTCTGCTTCCTTGCCACCATAGTAATCTCTCTCAGTTTAATAATAGCTAACTTGAGGCTCTAGCTTTAAATGGGGAATACCCTCTCCTCAAACTGATCTTTTTTGTGAATCACTTTATTCACACTGAAATGATTTGCTGGGCTATTAGTGCTTAACAGGTTTTTAATTTCCATTTTTAACTGTTTAGATTCTACAAACAGCTGACTTTTTTTTAACAGCTGACTTTTTCAACTCTGCAACACTAAATTTTCTGATTCCCTTTATTCCCTCGCAAACAAGCCATTTCTTTCTTGAGCTTTTTCCTGGCCAACACAACCAATAAAAACCACACTCCACTAGAGTTATGTTTCTCATTTCTTCCCTGAGAGTTCAGTTTCAATAGGCACGTGCTCTACCTTCCAAATGTTCACAGGAGAAAGTTTACCCAATGTCTTGCCACTGCGTAACAAGATTAGCTTTTCTCCAGCTGCAAGTTGTTGTTTTTTTGTTTTTTTCTTTATTGGCCATAGCCAATTGCTAAGCTAATAACTTCAAATTTTCATTATGAAAGAACCCCACTTTAAAATATAAACATCTGTATTTGAATATTCAACTGCTATAGCAAACAGCCCAAAATCTTATTGGCTTTATGCAATACAAATATTTTTTCAGCTGAGATCAGTTTGCCTCAGTGGATTGAGCGTCAGCCTGCGGACTGAAGGGTCCCAGGTTCGATTCCGGTCAAGGGCATGTACTGTTGTTGTAAGCACATCCCCAGTGGGAGATATGCAGGAGGCAGCTTATCGATGTCTCTCTCTTATTAATGTTTCTAACTCTCTATCCCTCTCCTTCCCTCTCTGTAAAAAATCAATAAAATATATTTAAAAATATTTTTTCAGTCAAATCCAATGCAAATATTCCTAGTTTGGTGATCCCCCTGAGTGGTTTTCTAGCAAACTGTGATTTAGTAAACTAAGTGATTCTACTAGATGACGTTGTCATTTTACAAGGTAATCCTAGAATAATCCAGTCAGCAGATGGGAGAGGTGAGAGGATTGTAACTCACATTATTTACAACCAGGCCTAGAACTGATATACATAAATTCTATACACATTTATTTTTTTCTATAATTCAATCACATAGCCCTAACCTAATGGCAAATTTTGGGATAGAGATTACCATCTAGGCTATAGTGACAAGGGAAGAAGACAAATGGCAAAGACAAGAAGCACATGTATTAAAGGGTAGCAGTGAAAAAGAGCTGGCAGACACCCAACAATTGCCAGTCCTGGGGCCAAGAGCACACAAAGGCCTGCATTCTACAGGTCTACTACTTAAAAGTTGTAAATAAAGCAAACACAATGTTAAATAAAAATACACTTTATCCTCCTATCTTGAAAAATATATTAACATAACATTCTGGAATGCCAGAATGAATTTAGAATTCTTTATATATATATATATTCTTGATTTTTTATAGAGAGTAAGTAGAGAGTGATAGAGAGTTAGAAACATCGATGAGAGAGAGACATCGATCAGCTGCCTCCTGCACACCCCCTACTGGGGATGTGCCCACAACCGAGGTACATGCCCTTGACCAGAATCGAACCAGGGACTCTTGAGTCCACAGGCTGACACTCTATCCACTGAGCCAAACCGGTTTCAGCTGAATTTAGAATTCTTAAGACTCAAAATTCCATGCCAGAATGCGGTGCCTTTGAGAGGAACTGGACCCTGGTGCCCACCTTCCTCCTTCTCCCATCCTGGATTCATTTTACACCATAAAGGACCTCTCAAGCATACCGGTAGATATCCCCGTGTGCACATCTGACCTTTTCCACCCCACCCCAGCAAAGAGCCACCCCTGGGTCCATCAAGAGGTTGATCCAGGGCAACAGGTATGTATTGTTGGAAGGCAGCTTGTGCTGTTTGAAAGGAAATCCCTGGGTCCTGAGTATCCAGAATATGGTCTGGGGCAGTGGTAGTCAAACTCGTTAGTCAACAGAGCCAAATATCAACAGTACAATGACTGAAATTTCTTTTGAGAGCCGAAAACCGACTTCTGTGCGTGGGCCACGAAGTTTCAGTCACACTGTATGTGCACGTCTGCACGTGGTATTTTTTGGAAGAGCCACACTCAAGGGGCCAAAGAGCCACATGTGGCTTGCGAGCCACAGTTTGCCCACCTTTGGTCTAGGCCTAGGGAAAGAGGAACATGGATTCTGGCTGAGCACATCCGCTAGGCCCCACAGAATCCTCACGTGTGGACAAGGGCATAACCATAGGAAGCCCAGAGCAGGACTCTCTGAAGAATCTGACTGAAATCTAGGAGTCTTCATCCAACCATAAAGGAATAACAGATCAAATTTATTCTGCTGCTTCTACTATAAGACTTGAATTGCAAATAATGCTAAAGGAAGTTCTTCAGTCGTAGGAAAATGATATCGGGTGATAATTTAAAACACAAAGAAATAAAGATTGACAGAATAATAGATATGTGGGCAAATATAAGATAGATCTCATTTTTAATCTCTTTGAAATACAATTAACTATTTAAAGATATATCATAAAAACTCCAAACTACAAAAAACTAGAGTGGCTACATTAACATCAGACAAAGATTTCAAAACAAAAGGCACTTGTTCACCCAAAGGACATAACAATCCTGAACTGTATGCTCCTAATAACAGAGCCTCAAAATACATAACACAAAACTTTTAGGTAGACCTAAAAGAGGAAACAAATTAATAATACAACTGAAAATGGAAATAAACTGTCATAATTACAGTAGCAGAGTGTGACACTCCTCTACCAGTAATTGATAAACAAAGATAGAAAATTAGCAATACTATAAAACACTTGAATAATTGTTTCAACCATCTTGACCTAGCTGACCTTTCTAAAACACTCCACACAGCAACAGAAAACACAGTCTTTTCCAGTGAACATGGAACATTTGCCAAAAAGGGATTAAAAACCCATATGCTAGGTCATAAAACAGGTCTCAGAGGGATTAAAATGCTACAAAGTATGTTCTCCGAGCATAACAGAATTAAACTAAGAACCACTAGCAAATAAATTAACTGGAAAATCCTCAAATAACAAAGAAATTAAACACAACATCTCTAAATAATGCATGAATCAAGAAAAAAAATCAATGGTGAATATGCAGTATAATACACAGATGATGTATTATAGAACTATACACCTGAAACCTATATAATTTTATTAATCAGTTTCACTCCAATAAATTCAATAAAGAAGAAAAAAGATAGGAAAAAAATGGGACAAGGGGAGGTAAACTTGTATTTATTTGCAAATGAAATGATTGTATACCTAGAAGCCCAAGAGGGGGAAAAAAAACTATGCAAATAATAAAAATTCAATGAAATGGCTGGGCACAACACTAATGTATAGTAATACAGAAACAACTATTTAAGATATAAATAATGAGAAAACTTATTAAATTCTATTCTAACAACAGGAACAATAAAGATAACAATATTATGCAAAATCGATGTGAAGGAAATAAATAAAACCTGGAAAAAATAAAGATATGCCATGTTCTTTGATAAAAAAAAAAAACTTAGCATAATAAGAATGTGAAAATAAAGCCTTATATGTTTAAGACCTCTAAAATGGATTTCTATTACTGAAAACCAAATAAAATTGATAAGAGGAAAAAAAAGAAAAAAATATTGCAAGAGAAATTTAAAAATATTTCAAACTGAATAAAAATGCAAATCCATGAAAATTTATGAGATACAGCTAATTCAACACAGAGAATTTTTAGCATTAATTGTTGGCCTTAGGAAGAATGTGTCAGATCAATGATCTAAGATTCCATTTAATAAAACTAGAAAAAGATAGTTTAGTGAAATAGAAGTGAGGCCAGAAATAAGCCCATATATTTTTGGTCATCTGACTTTTGACAAAGTGCCAAGGTTAATTTATTTTGGAAAGGATAGACTTCTCACCAGATGGAGCTGGAACAATTGGATATCCATATATCATTAAAAAGAAGTTTACCATGATCCTGAACTCACACTGAAATGAATCACAGACCTTAATCTGAGACCTACAACTAGAAAAATTCTAGAAAAAAAAAGAACATGTGGAAGAAAATCTTTATCTCTAGAATGCTTAAGAATTCCTACAGATCAATAAAACAAAGAAACCCCAATTTTTTATTTTTTTTATTTTTTTTATATATATATTTTATTGATATTCTACAGAGAGGAAGGGAGAGAGATAGAGAGCCAGAAATGTCGATGAGAGAGAAACATTCACCAGCCGCCTCCTGCACACCCCCCACCGGGGATGTGCCCGCAACCAGGTACATGCCCTTGACCGGAATCGAACCTGGGACCCTCCAGTCCGCAGACCGACGCTCTACCACTGAGCCAAACCGGTCTCGGCATGAAACCCCAATTTTTTAGAAGGGCAAAAGATTTGAACAGATACATCATCAAAGAATGACGAATACACACTGAAAGGATGCTCCACTTCACCAGACTAACCATTACACACCCACCAGAACATGCAAAGTTAAAAAGGCTGGGTACTGAGTGCTGGCAAGATCATGGGAGATGGCAACTACAATCACAGATTGCTCAGACACGTAAAATGGTACTATCGCCTTGGAAAACGGGTTAGCTTTTTCTTATAAGCTTCCACTCACCTTAAGATTCAAATATCCTACGTTTAGATAGTTACTCCAGAAAAATAAAAGCATAAGTCCACACAAGGACTTGTATTCAAATTTTTATAGCAGTGTAATTCATGATAGCTCAAAACTGTAACAACATAAATGTGTGCCTGGTATTTGGATAATAACCGTACACTACTTGGCTATATAAAAGAGCTACTGATATGGCATAGCATAGGTGAATCTCAAAACTGTCACGCTGAGTGATGGAAGACAGGCACAAAAGACCAATTATACACAATTTTAGAAAAGACAAAACTGTACTATCAGAAGGAAAGTTTCTGGTTGCCAAAGCCCAAGAGTAGGGGAAGAAGACTGATTGCAAAGTGACACAAGGACATTTTTAGGGTGATGGAAGTGTCCTCTTTCAGGATTATGGTAGTGGTTACATAACTCTATATATCAGCCAAGCAATGTTATCAAACTATACTCTGATAATTAATGAGTGCTATTTACATATAGTATATATCAATATAGCTTATTTTTTTAAATATATATATTTTATTGATATTTTACAGAGAGGAAGGGAGAGAGATAGAGAGCTAGAAACATCGATGAGAGAGAAACATCGACCAGCTGCCTCTTGCATACCCCCCGCCAGGGATGTGCCCGCAACCAATATACATGCCCTTGACCGGAATCGAACCTGGGACCTTTCAGTCCGCAGACCGACGCTCTACCACTGAGCCAAACCGGTTTTGGCATAACTTATTTCTTTAATGTGAAGGTGAGGATGCACTTGCATGCGTCTAAGAGCAGGAGTTACAAACAAAAACTTAATAAACAAAACCACAAAGTTATCATGTGTGAGGCCATCCAGATTAACAAGGAGAGACTCCCTGATCAGTGTGCTAACAAAAGTCTGGGAATAACAACCACCAACTCCCACCACCACCATCTAACATTTAATGAGGGTTTCTGCTGTACTCCTTTATAATACGGCCAGTCAGGTACAGCCATGAGAAGGAGAGGAGAGGCTCAGAAAAACAAAGGCTGATATACTCACATGTCCAAGAGGCACACTACCCGAGCCATGAAGTCCGGAGGCAGAGTCAGGAGAGGGGAGCCCTCGGGCATGGCTTTTATTGGGGTTTGTCTGGGAAAGACAAAGCAGGGCAGGTAAACAGTTTCATAGTGGCTACTTTAAATCATTTCAATGGCCTTTGGGCTAAAGGGGTGGAGGCTAGTTGCTGGGTTTGGGTTAGTTGAGGTAGAGGACTAGTGCCTCCTAAGGTGCAAAGGTCAGATAGAGAAGATAGTGCTCTGGATTGGTTAGTTTACAGGTCAAGACATGATCCCAGCTGGGCCCTCAGCTCTAAGAACTGGCTACCTCAGGGAGGGGCAGCCTCCCCCTTAGCCAGAGGAGTTTTTAAAGATGCTCAAATAGCATAATACGCAGACAATTTATATGTGTGTATGTATATGTATACGCATTTAAACATACAATGTCCTATGTACCACAAACACTTTTTTGAACTGACTTTTTAAAATGTATCTTTAAAACACATGATACAGAATTAGACTCAAAGGAAAATTTGGTGTTTTTAGGTTCTGGGGTGTTTAGCATGTTTATATAGTAAGGGGAAGAAGTTGTGAAAGATACAGATATTGAAAACATAAGTCGTTTTGGAAATACATAAAAAAGGAGAACTTGGATGAATTACTTGACCTCTTAGACCCTCGCCTATTTCTTGATCTGTAAAAATAGTCATCATTCTCCAAACTGCCAGAATTTTGGTGAGAATTTAGTGAAATGAAATGAAATATAGTACATTTAGCACATATTCTAGCATAAAGTATTGCTCAATAAATTATCGTTTTATTTCTTCCCCCTTCTTTTTCTTCTAATGTCACACCATTACTCGTTCTCTAAAGTCCAAACCAGCTGCAAAATATAAACTTGCCATACTTCTTCACCTTTTCAGGTTTTTCTTTTGAGCCAAGGGGAGTGCAGGGGGAGCTGAAGAACTCCAAGTCAGTTATTGAGAACCTGATAGATGTCCATGGCTACCTCCCAAGGCTGCCTAGGAAATGAAGCATAGCAATTAATGTCATGCTTTTTTGAGATGAAGAAGACAGGAAGAAAAACTGAAATAAGAGAACTCATTAACCTCAAGGCAAAACATTTACTGAGTTTTGTGAGATTCTCCCTCCCCGCAACTGGTGGGCGGAATTATGACATTACTGGCATCTGCCACAGAGACATCCCCAGGACACTGAACCACCAATCAATGCATGCCAAAGTGCCCTGGCGCCCACCCCTTCTTGTTCCACCCTGGGTCCAACCCTTTTCTGTTACTTCCCTTAGAAAGACCCCCAGACCAGCCACGTGTTACAACATAGACTTACATGCTCCTCTCACTTAGAAAGCACACATAAAGCTGTGTATACATGTCTGTGTATATAATGTGTGCATAAGAATCTTTTGAAGATCTAGTTAAAATACAGATTTCTTGTTTCCCCAAACTCAGCCCCCCAACTTTATTAATAAGTCTCAGGTTGATTCCTGCAGGAGTAGCAATTTAAACTATCATCCCAATTGATTTTAAGCAAGAGGTCTGAAGACCATACTTGCAAAAACACTGTTATAGAGTGATTTTAAGTTACTCACAATGAGAAAAAGAATGATGCTGTAATTAGTACCTTTATCTGAGCTGTTCTTACCTTCATCAGAGTAAAGTAACCTAAGTTATCTGATGTCTGGACTTCTGGGTCCATTCTATAATTAAAGGGCATAATGAATAGGTGCTTTCTCTATGTAAGTCATGCATTAATTTCCATTCACACTCAGAGTAAAATTACTCATACAAGCATAGGTAGGCACCGTTGTAGTGTACTGCATATGTAAAACTACTGGAGACCACCCACCAAGGCTTTGGCTTTTATGTTTCTTGACATGTTTCATCTCTAGCATCCTGCTTGTCAACTCTATTATTCCACTTCCATGACCACACTCTACACAGTTGAGATTCACCCAGAACTGTTGAACTCAAAAATTGTTTAATGCCCTAACTGGTTTGGCTCAGTGGATAGAGCATTGACCTGCAGATTCAAGGGTCCCAGGTTCGATTTCGGTCAAGGGCATGTACCTTGGTTGTGGGCACATCCTCAGTAAGGGGTATGCAGGAGGCAGCTGATTGATGTTTCTCTCTTATTGATGTTTCTAACTCTTTCTCCCTCTCCCTTCTTCTCTGTAAAAAATTAACAAGATATATATTTTTAAATTGTTTAGTATTCGCCCCCAATGATCACAAAACTCTGTTCTTCCACCCTCTGGAGTCCAGAGACCTCTGCTCCTTGACTCATCTCCCTTCGCCTCATTAGAGTTCACCTGCCTTTACTTTTCTCGTTCATTTTTAATTTCATCATCTCAATAATTTCTTGATACTCAGTGCAACTCCTTTCTTCATTATTGTTCTATCTTTCTACTTGGAAAAAAAAACCCTAGAGCAATTCCATTGACCATTTTTTGGAACTCACACAGGGATGTTCAGCTGTTAAAGAAACTTGAAAAGCAATCAGATGATTCCTACTCTAAATTCATGATTTACAAACTTCAGCCAGGTTCTTGAACTTCTCTGAAATCCTTTTTTAATTTTATTAGTACACAGTCTCCCACTCTCTACTGTAGCTATTTCCAATCTTTAACACTCTCTTCAAAATCCTTGACCACTCATTCTGCTGGGAAAATGTATCTACTATTTTATAGAGAAAATAAAACATACCATTCAAGAACCCCTATACTTTCTGTCTCCAACAACACATGCTCCTGTTATAATCAACAAAATATCCCTTTTCCTGTCTACAGAGAATCCTACCATGATCCCCTGCATCCCTTTTCCTTCTTTTGTTTCTCAAAGTATCATCTGTGTATCACCCTCATCATATCGCCTAGTTATAGAAGGCTTGACCAGGTACAGAAGCCTCAGTTCACTCCTGCTGAATCAGATTCTCTAGATTTGGCATCAAACAAACACGCATTCTGTATGTTTTCAGGTGATGCTTGTTCTCCCACAGGTATGACAATGACTGACCTGCACCCTCATCAGAGACCTACATTGTTTACTTCCCCTCATCCCTGGGTCTTAGGCTTCTCCCATCTATATTTAAATTTGTATAATCTTCTCATCAACCTTAATTGTTTGGCCCTCACCCAATTAGATTATTTTTTCTCTTTTGCTTCATGGGAAAAAATTTTCTACTACACTTACTTTCTTTTTTTTAATATATTTTATTGATATTTTACAGAGAGGAAGGGAGAGAGATAGAGAGCTAGAAACGTCGATGAGAGAGAAACATCGACCAGCCGCCTCCTGCACACCCCCTACTGGGGATGCGCCCGCAACCAAGATACATGCCCTTGACCGGAATCGAACCCGGGACTCTTCAGTCCACAGACCGACGCTCTACCACTGAGCCAAACCGGTTTCGGCATACACTTACTTTCTATACTTTCTACACTGACATTCCCTATTGTGTGTGTGTGTGTGTGTGTGTGTGTGTGTGTGTATATATATATATATATATATATATATATATATATATATATTATTGATTTCAGAGAGGAAGGGAGAGGGAGAGATAGAAACATCAATGATGAGAGAGAATCATTTATCGGCTACCTCCTGCACATCATCTCCTGGGGATTGAGCCCACAACTTGGACAGGTGCCCTTGGCAGAATTGAGCTGGGACCCTTCAGTTTGAAGGCTAAGGCTCTGTCCACTGAGCCAAACCAGCTATGGCTGACATTCCCTTTTCAATCAACTGCCCTCACCACCACCATTCCCATCAACTTGAATGACTATGAAAATCACTAATCACCCATTGCTAAATCTAGGAGGCATATTTCTGGCCTTATCTTACTTGACCTATTGGCAGCATTTAACTCAGGTGACCTCCTCCTACCTTGACTTCCCTGACACTATCCAAGTTGCTCCTCCTCTGTCATGGCTCACTCCCATTCTCTGCCCAATTCTATTCTTACTCACTCCACTGCAATTTTCATACTTTTGTTCAAACTACCTTCATCTTTTGCCTCTGTACTATTATAACCTACTTGCCCTGTGAGCCATGCTGCAGCAAGAGATTTTTCATACATAAAAATCATGTTCTCTTTAGTATTAAATACTTCCATTGCTCCCCACTGCCTTTAAAATGCCATCCTGAATCTTAACCATGGATCATCAAACCCACAACAACCAAATCTTGTCCTACTGCCAGATGCCAACTTTGCTGAACTGCTTGCAGTTCCTCACATCCACCTTGTTTTCCTCCACTCTTCCCTCATCCTTTGCTCAGATGAGACCTACTCCTTCTCTGGTGTCACTTTAAACATCTTTTCTTCAGGGAAGCCATGCCAGTTTGGCTCAAAATAGGCCCGGATGATCCTCAAGTTTAGAAGCAGGATTTTATGGTTTTCCACTTTATACATCTGATAATTCACATTATTACATTTTAGTTAGAGCCCGAGGAATGCATTCCAGCCTTGGCTTTGGCTTCAATGTGTGAAACAAAAGCATTTCAGGGGGAAAAATACTCAGCCATATGAGTCTGATAGGTTGTCCCCGTGCAAATATATCTGGGCTGGATATCAGCCTGGATCCAAATGAGGACTCCTAGGCTCGATCCCATGTCACAACCAAAACAAAGTTAAAGTGACCCCTGGGATAGCTGACAGGTCATCAGAGCTGCTCTGGTATGGATGCAGGCAGCGTACTCTAGGTGATAGAGACTATTGCCATAGGAATAGTTCTGGTATATTAAATAGGTATTAAAAAATAGTCCAGCTGCACATGAAGAGTCACTTGGGTTTGGGAGGGAGAGGTGAAGGGTCAAAGCCAAGGTTAAGTTCTGAATTAAGAACATGCTTGGCCCTCAAAAAAGTTAAGACAAGAGGAGAGACAAGTATTTTATCTAACACCAGAACCTAAAGTGGAAAGAACAGATATTTTCTTCATTTTTTCTAACAAAACTCAATAAGTGACTGGTCTCCAGTACAGGTGATGGTAATTGCATCACCTAGCACTGGGGACCTGCCTCTGTCAACAATATGGGGCTCAGATTTTAATTCTGTGAAACTCAACTTCAGAGGCTGAGGTCTAGACAAGGGATAGAAATGGTAAACTGGAGAATGTCAGTCAGTACAGGCAACAATAGCCCTACCCCCCTCGTCTCCCCAAACACCCAGAGCTGGGGGAATCTGAGGGCACTGAATTGCTGAACTTATTGTGCAAGAAATCATACCACCAGTCACTTCTATAGTTACCTGCCCTCTGCATTAGACCCTTCAATACTGTTACTGCATCCTCCTTGGAGCACTGGCTCACTCATTCATTCATTCAATCATCAGTCATTCCACAAATATTCATTGAGACCAGGCACTGGAGACACAGTAATTAATAGGTCAGACTACGACATCCTTGTCCTCACTGAGCTAAGACTCTAGTTGGGGAAATAATAAACAAACAAATATACATGCAACATAATATAGGGAAGTGATAAGGGTTATGAATGGGGAAAACCTAGGGGAAAAATATATTCTGTTTCTGATAGAGTGGCTCAGAAGAGCCTTTTGAGAGCAATGTGATCATTTTCATATGTTTAAATTTTTGAGGAACCGCCATAGTATTTTCCATAGCAGCTGCACTATTTTATATGATTGGATTTCTGTTTTTGAAGAATAACTCTGGCTGCTGAGTGGAAAATAGATTGTGGAGGGACAGGAATAGAATCAGGGAACCTAGTTGGGGGGCTGCTGCAGTGTGGCAGGCAGGCAGTGAAATGTTGATGATCACAATGCTCTGCTGGCTGGGGGGTTAGAAAACTAGTGAAGGCACCAATCATGGTGATGCCGGGCTTGATGTAGACCACCAGGCTCTACATCAACAGGAACAGAGCAAGCCCTGGTGCGGCGGGGGGAGGGGGAGGCGGGAATAGATGATTCCATTCACACTCTGCTTAGTCAACAGTCTATGTGGGAACACCGCCAAATGTGGCTGGAGGCTGAGGAGTATGACAGAAACTGCATACAACGTCTCACACACTCACATATTCAGCTAACGGGGGTGGGAAGCAAGGCAGGCCCCTCCTTAGGAAACCAACTCTCGGGGGAAGACATGAGTCCAAGAGTCCCGAAAGGCACCACCATTCACTGATTTGGCTGGTCCTTTGGTCACCGAGTATGACTTCAGGGCCAGACTAAGGAATGCAGTTGGTTCTCTTTAAGAGAAAACTGCCACTTCTCATTTGTGTTTCGGCGCAGGGACTTGGAAGGATTTGGAGATACAGGGAGCTGTGATTTCTCAACCTTGCAGTTGTTTCTAACCATGTTCAGTTATTTTATTTCTGAGAAAAACCAGCACGCCTTTTGCTCAGTAGATCGAAATAGTCATCAAAATGGTTTTGTTAATAAGGACATTTAATAAATGGCTTCTGTTTCACTCTTTTAGAATACGATCCACAAATTCTTTTTTTAATTTAAATGTTTTATTAAATTATTATATGTGTACATATATTACCATTGCCCCCCCACTCCCATATATGCCCTCCCTCCCCAGAGTTTTGTGTCCATTGGTTATACTTATATGCATGCATACAAATCCTTCGGTTGATCACGATCCACAAATTCTTATGGGAACCTGAAGAGTTCCTGAACTTCTAAAATGGCAAGCATTTCATTTAAAATTACTAGGCTGACCCACTTCGGATAAGAAGAAGTGTGCATTTGTTTTAATGCAGTGATCTATTTCAGAATAAGAGTACAATATAGGCAGCTAGAAAAGTTAAGCCTTGAAAAAATTGACTAGTCTAATTCCCTGCTATCCAATTAGCAGTTTTTCATTTGCAGAGAATGCACATCCCACTGCTCCAGAAGAGCCTTTGAACCCCAAGCCATAAAATCTTATTGCTGATTTTCCACTGAAATTCCCTCTCCAGTCGGATTATATACTAAACCAGAGGCTCAGATGAGAGATGGTGGACAGGGACCTCTCATGAAAAAAAGTTAACAAAGCGTAACTAAACAGCTAAAGTGATCAGGGAAAATTGGGAGGACCTAAGAGATTTTTGGAAGTATTTCCTCACCAAAGTACTTGATTTTTTTCATCATAAAATATTGCTTAACGCATTCATATGTTTCTAGGTTTGTCCACATAGGGATACCAATAATCATTTGCATTTCAGTGTTTAGTTTATAAAGTGATTTCCTTGTGCAATATTTCATGTAAATGAAAAAGACTTCTATGAAGTAGGAGACCCCACTTTCTAGACATACGAAGTCTAGGTTCCAAGACACATGCTTCTTTTTTTAACAAAATATATCTTATTGATTTTTACAGAGAGGAAGGGAGAGAAATAGAAAGAAACATCGATCAGCTGCCTCTTGCACACCCCCTACTGGGGATGTGCCCACAACCAAGGTACATGCCCTTGACCGGAATCGAACCTGGGACCCTTGAGTCCGCAGACCGACGCTCAATCCACTGAGCCAAACCAGTTAGGGCAAGTCACACACCTCTTCATCTTAAATACTTTGGACAGCAAGTATCTCAGAAGACTTTCATGGAAATAATTTCATTACATTTTAGGTTCATGGATAGAAGGCTTTTAAATTAGGACGATATGTTTATTTAAAAAAGAATGAGGGTGTGTCTGTTGTCACTTGAGAATGTGGTGGCTGCTCATGCTCTATGCCCTAAGGAAAGGCAGAGAGTGTTATGGTTTATGCTCAAGCTCCAGGAGCGGTGGCTCTGGCTTCTGAGCCCAGATCTGCCCTGACTTACTGTGTGACCACAGGGAAGCTCAATAACCTAAGCCTCAGTTTTACTAATAATGTGGGGAAAGTAACAGTGTCCCCCCTCAGGGAGGCTCTGAGAGCTGAATGTAATGCTGCACATAAAGTTTGCCCAGCGCCTGGCACACAGTAAGGTACCCAGTGAAAAGTGGCCATTGTAATGACTCTTGTTCTTACCTTCCCCCCACCCTGACCCCAAAGAAAACTCCTAAAAGCATGTAGGGTGGGAAGTCGCACAGCCCTGATGGATCTACCAAGTTTGAGCTGAGGGAGTCCTCTCCTTGCTTAATAGGCATGAGCCGCTTAGCATTCGGAATAGGCCGTGGCAAGGAGACCAGCCAGAACAAACTGGACAAATACAGAAAGGAGTTCCTTCTCTTCCTGGCCCTGAAAGACTGCTGTTGGCAGACGCCTTGGGGCTCAGAGAGGATGGTCTGCCTGACTGTTTCTCTGTGCCTCACCACTAGTGAAGGACTCTTTAAGAAAGGATGTGCTTTTTTAGCCATTTGGTTGCCCAACCTATTTTTAGAACTCGAGCACTCTTTTAGTGCTTTTATTTCAATCACATATCCTACTCTAAAAGTATTGTATAACCCATAGTTTATCTTTAATTCTAATACTTTCAAAATCATCTTATTTTTAAATTTTGATATCCTTAGGCTGTTGTGTATCTACTAGAGGCCTGATGCATGAAATTCATGCAAGGGGCTCAGCCTTCGAAGCTCTGGCTGACTATCTCTCGGCCCCAAGGCTCCCCTCCCTGCCGCCCCCACCATAGGTCCTTCCGGAAGGTCATTCCAGAAGGTCATCCTGCCATCTTGTCTAATTAGCATATTAGTTATTTATTATATAGGATTGGTTGCACTAAAATAGAAACTGGTCTTGGCTAGTGTGGCTCAGTTGGTTGGAGTGTCATCCCATAAACCAAAAGGTGGTGGGTTAGATTCCCCATCAGGGCACATACCCTGGTTGCAGGTTCAATCCCTAGTCAGGACACATGTGGGAGGCAACCAATTGATATTTCTCTCACATTGATGTTTCTTTCTCTCTCTTTTTCTCTCCTACCATCCCTTTCTCTCTCTAAGGTTAATTTAAAAATAAATAAAATAAAATGAAATAAAAGCTGTTTCATGAATGCAGAAAATGTTGATTCAGTGGATAAATGTGAAGTATATAAAAGGTGTAGGAAATTTGTAGTTTAAAATTGTTAGCTAAAGAATACATGCTGGACTATGTAATTGAAAAATCTGTCTGGGAGTTGTCAAAAATTATCGAGTTGTACCTTTAAGAACAGTGAATGGGATCCCCTGATGGGTGTGTCCTTATAACTTTTATATAGGTCCCAATGCACAAAAATACTTTCTTCCTCTATTTTCTCAAATTTTTCCCAACCTCTTCCTCCACTTCAACAAATAGCTCTGAGAGTATTGACTGTACAGATACTACTAACTGTCCCCAGATCTGTTCTCTCTCTTTGGGATAACATTTCCTAGGCTGCCTTGCAGTTTGATCACATTCCCCAGTGGGTTGTAAGTGGATGTGATGTCTCCAGACCAGGCATTTATGTTCCCTCATTCTCTTTTGCCCTTCTTCTGTACAGAAATGGAGAGATTCAGAGATATCCTAGAAGTCACATGTTGAAGAGAGCAGAGTAGACCACTACATGGAAGAGTCCCATCCCACTGACCTGATCCTCAGCCTTATATTGTTGGAGACAAATAAATAAACTAAATGTCTTTTGGCCACTAAGTGTACAGGGCCTTCTATCACTATAACCTAACCTACCTTAACTAATGAAAAAGCTGATGTTACAGACTATGCCCTTTATCTATACATTAGAGGCCCGATGCATGAAAATTTGTGCAAGAATAGGCCTTCCTTTCCCTGGCTGCTGGCACCGGATTCCCTCTGGCACCCGGGACCTGGGCTAGCTTCCCTCTGGCCCCAGCTTGGTCAGGAAGGACGTCCAGAATGATGTCTGGAAGACGTCTGGTCTAATTAGCATATTACCCTTTTATTATTATAGATGGGTACATTCCAGCATCCCTCAGTCTTGTCTACCCATCACCTCTGGCCAGGGCTTCTCCATGCTCTTCCTGCTCCTCACCATACCTGCAGGATCTCAGCTGAAAGGCTATCCTGTGACCCTCACTGGACCACAAATAACCTATGGGTAGTTGCTTCTAAACAACTCTTTGCAATGGCTATTTATGGAAAAGTGAGAGGCATCAGATTGGGGAGTGGAGATAAATGGAATAAACAAGATAGAGGGAGGAGGGCAACAAGCTCCTTCTGTATTAGTCAGAATCTAACCCAGATCTGCTCCCAACCCCACTTCTGTTCCATGAACAACATCTTGGCATCCTGTCCACATGCTCCGCGGCATCCAATCTTGGCTTGCCCCGGAGTGATCTTTTCTTTTCTATCTCAGCCCACACAGCTGGGAGTGCTGCAGAAGCAGAAGTCTGCCAAAAACAATAGCCTTCCTAAATGTTCCACATCAAGGGAATTGGTATATAAATTATCAACCGTCCAGCCAGCGGAGCGTTATTCAATCATTAAACAAGAAAAACATGAAGCCTTTGTAACAACATGGAAATTGTCCCTGAAATAATGTTACTGAAGTTTTCCTCTCCTAAAAGCAAGTCGTAAAATTACATCTGCAATATGGCAAAAACATTTTTGAAAAATGTGCATATGGGAATAAAGCTGTGGGTTAAACTTGGAGAGGGGGGAAAAAAACAATTGTGAGGTTAGAATAGTAGGGTTCAATGAATTATTTGTTTAATTAAAGCTATTCTATGTCTAAATGACAGGGGGAGAAAACAGCCTTTGCCACCCCTGCCTCATGACCTACAGGGTCCTTCCAGCCCGCCCTGCCCTCAGGGGAAATCACTCCGGCAAGAGCAGAGGGAAGCCTGGCAGAGCTCAGAGAGGCACCTGACTTCAGATAACCCTGATCTGCACTGATTCAAAGTCTGAGCACAAGTCCTACCGCTGCGTCCATATGGCCTCGCTTTATTTTTAAGTCTTTTCAGATCCTAAGCATCTTACATTCTGATGGTGGTGTTGTCTCCCTTAGTAACTCAAACACCCAAACAGAAACAGCCCTGCCTCCCCTCCCTTTTCATGGTCCCGGTTAATGTGGCATTATTTTAGAGAGCTAGTGGGAAAGGCTGTGTCCTTAGCTAATTGGAACACGTTACTATAACTTTGTCAAAACTGGTGATGCGGGACTTGCATTCCTGTCGCTGGGCAAGAAGGCACTTCTAACAGGGTCAAGTTTTAGCTACTTCTGTCATCTTTTTTTAAATGTGCGTGGAGAATGCATATATAAACAGCATGCACTATAAATAGGAGGCAAGTTAATGCACGTTTACACATATTACTGACCACAAAACATTTCATATCTCAGAAAGTTTATCGCTGCCCTCCCATCTCTATGCCAGAAGCTCTGTCTTCTCTGGTCAAGGAAAAGTCAGTGTGCACGTGTCATTGGTACATCAGGTCCTTGTCCTGGCTTCTCTAATGTGAAATCTGTGAGGGGAAAACTCTCCTCCTGGCTCCAAGCTCTGCAGAATGCGACTTCAGACAAGGCCTTAGACAAAGGAGAGAAACCCCGCTGGGAGCACGCTAGGCACAGGCCTAGGGAGTGACTGCTGGACAAACTGCCGGGATTCTTGCTCTGGGGGATAAGAACTGAAAAAATGTGAGCGGCCACTGCATGAGATTAATGACATTTTCCCAGGGAGTTTGGCCCTAAAACTCATTTCTCAGGTTAGTGGGGATAGGAACCAATCGTGGGCAGCTGAGAGATGCAGGGAGCGTACTGTGAGGCAGCGCCCACAGGAACAAGGCCGGTCCAAGGCGGACTTCCCTGTGGCCTGATGCTCAGCCCCTGGGCAAGGCAGCCAGAGCTGGTCTTGGCCCTGGAAAACCACTTTCCCCCTTTCCCGATCTCCTTTCCCACTCTCAGCCCTCTTTCTCTCATCTTGCCGCATGTCGAACATGATTGTCCAAATTGCCACTCCCTTCTTTCTCTTCTGCAGCCTCTCCCTTCTTCCCCTATAGGAACATTCACCACACTTTCCAGTAATTATCTACTAGTGTGTGTTATGCTGGCTCTCACATTACGCTTTAAGGATTCCTCAAGACAATGATATTTTAATAGGTCCTCCAGTAATGTCTTTTCATTTGTCATTTTGTTATACTGTTGATGAGATGCTGTAGGAACTTGACTCTTGTTTTTATCAAGTAGCCTGTGGTGAAACTGGTTTCATTACCTGTCATGTCACTTAAAGTGGTAGCATCTACCAAAAACCTTAACTGAGAATTTAGTGGACCTAAACCTGTATCAGTGATACCTGGTAAGGTGCCTAGCTTTGTACCCTGTTTCCCCAAAAATAAAACAGTGTCTTATATGAACTTTTGCTCCCAAAGATGCGCTAGGTCTTATTTTCAGGGGATGTATTATGTTTCCATGAAGTAGGTCTTATTTTCGGGGAAACCCCGGTAGTATCAGGATTGACTTTCTAACAGGGAGACGATCAGCATGCTCTCTCTAGTGTGGAAAGCCCATGGCAGGAGAAAAGGGCCGTACTGTTCACCCTCTAACCCAGTCCCCCCAGCAAAGCAAGCGCCCAATAAGGATGAATTGGGAATTACATGCATCTTTAAACAAGTCTTCCCAGAGATGCCTGACTCCTGCAACTTCTTCCTGGATGTTTCTCCAGCAATACCAGGTGAAAAAGAGGAAGCGCCATCAAGTTGTTCTCCACAAGAAATCATCTTAAGTCACCCTCTGCTACAGTCTTGACTCTATGTGGCATGCAGTGGAACTTGAGGAGCAAACATCAGACCTCATGGCACTGTAGAGGTAGAAACACATCTAAGAGGCTCCACAGTATGGCGTGGAGCCTGACGCTGAAACAACTGGTGTCACTAAGCCTGCATGTCTCTGTGCCATGCAGTGGTGGAAACGTCGTCTGTTAGCCAGAACACGTTGGGAAGATTGAAGGTGAGCATTAAGCTGCGTTCTCCATGTGACCGTCCATCCCCCAAGACTTTTCTTTTCAGATTGAAATGGAAAATTCTTATCTTGTACTTGGAAATGCAGAATTGTCTTCTAAATTCATTAAAATTTCGTACTCTAGTTAATGATCTAAAAATCGAATCAGGAAAGATTTCTTTCTGCTTTTCGTGGTGAGTTCGTGAAATGTGAAAATATCAAAGGCTACACTGAGGAATCAAAAAAATCCTTTAGTCAACATCGGTCACCTTACATAGTTACAAATTTTTCTTTCTTGTGATAACTTTTAAGATCTACTCTCCTAGCAATTTTCAAATACGCAATAGAGTATAACTACAGTCACCATGCTATTCATTACACACCAATGGCTTATTTATTTTACTAAACAAAAAGTCCTCCAATCAAACTTTGTTCCATAAAAGAAATATTGCTAAGACACTTGAAAATTTGGTAATGAGAATTAACACCATGATTTTTGCCTCTGTTCAGGATCCCAATGCTTTTGCTGCGTTTATGAGTTAAATTCAAACAAGGTCTTATCAGGAAAGCATGTCTTATTAATATAATGTGACTAATATTGAAGGGGATACTTTAGGGGAATGGAATGTTGGAGGTTGAACAAGGAAGAAAGTAGTAGTGAATTATGAAGAAGTCCTGATATGTCAAAAGTAAATTTGTTGGTGGACCATGAAGGAGCTAAATGGCTAGTCCCTATTTCTCTTCCCAACAAATGCTTATCAGTATTTTAATAGTACTTCAACTAAGTGTTTTATAGGAATATTGCAATGTTCAGGAGAGCCAGTAAAAACTGGACAATTAAAAATGGGCTTCATAATTTTACAAACCTGACTCTCTTGTAGGGTGAACAATTGCCGTGGTTTGCATGAAACTAAAGGGTTTCTCTGGATGTGGGATGTTAAGTATTAAGTCCAGGAAGACCTCGGGTGGGAAGGCTGGTCCTAGTTCCAGAAATAACTAGCTAGAGGACCTCCTTCTAATTACTTCCCCAAGCTTTCGTTTGGTTCCTCTAAGATGGAAATACTGGGTTATTGTTTAATTTTAAAATGTAAGTACATACCTGGGATATTCAAATTGTATTTTTCAATCAGTTTGACTGATAGAACTATTCAGCAACAAGACCAAAATATCACACTACTATATATCAAACTCTATATCTGATCTTTTATCAATCAAAGAGGGCATTTGTAATTTTTTTTACTATGTTCTTTTTCATGTAGCCAATTATAACCTTCACATTTTAAAATACTTTTTCAATTCAATGGGGTTGTTTTAAAAAACTGTAATTGTCTAGACTCCGAATATAGTCATTGATTTCTTTTAAGCTTTTTAAAAAAATTTATGTCCATTCCAAAGGACAGTAAGTTTTCCCTTTTTCTGAGACTGTATGAATTCTGGGAAGTCTTTCACAAGCTGGAAGCAGGCTAACATTGGAACATTCACCGTCTTTGGTTACAGTGAATACGGACAAATCTAGATTGATGCCAATACCCAAACACTGATGGTGTAGGAGCAGGAGTCACTCATGGCTCTGTCTCATATATGTCTGAGTTGTAAACAAAGCAAACCTTTGGGTCAATGTTAGAGATGTTGGAAACTACTTCCCAGGTCAGAAAGGAAACTTCAGGAATTACTTGAGGGTTATCATGAATCCCATGACTGTCTGAGATCAGGGACTGCTGCAGCCCCATCAAGGAACCAGAGTGATAATTAAAAAAAAAAAAAACTGCATAAAGACAAGGTATTCAAACAAATGTGCTCCAATGATAATAGCTCCAATCAGACCTAACATCAAAAATGGAAGCTGAAAAAATAATTGCCACCCACTCAGTTGCAGGCAAGTAGTTGTTGAAGTGGTGCTACCGTTGTTTTTGGATCTGGGATCTGGGAAGAACTGAGCCAGGAAGGAGCAGTTTATCACTGCTGGGAGCAAAGCAGGGCTGGGCAAGCAGGGACTAATGTCATAAAACCAGTGGTTCCTATGCGGATGCGGTTATAAAATTGTATACTGGACACCTGTATGGCTTTATTATTCAACTAGAGGCTCAATGCACGAATTCATGCATGGGTGAGGTCTCAGGGGAGGGGGAGGAGGGATAGGATGCAATAGGCCCTCTGGATGGGCAGTGACATTTGCGCTGGTTGTCGGGAGCCACCTAGCAGCTGCTTTTATATTGTTTCTTCCTTGTGGAGCATCTAGGGAGGGAAAGTGGCCACAGTGCCTGAAGCCGACTTCCAGGAGGCCAGCAGCATTCTCAGGATTGTGCGGGCGGTACTGGTCCATCAGTGCCTGGCCTGTTCTCCAGAGATTGGACCTACAAGACTACTGAGGGAGGCAACGGCTGCCATGGGCTGCCACTGGGATAGGTCAGTCAACTGAATGATGATCCCGTTGTGTGAGACACTGACCACCATGGGGCAGCCCCTGGTGGCCAGTGCATGTCATAGCAACTGGTCATTCCAATCATTTGGTTGTTTGCAGTGGGCAAACTATGGCCCGTGGGCTGGATCTGGCCTGTTTGTCTGTTCTATCCGGCCCTCGGAGCTGAAAGAGTAGAGGGTTCTCTTGCTCTCCCCTCGCTCCTTCACCAGCAGCCCAAGATGAGAGTGCCAGAATGGTCAGGTTGCTTTTGTTCCAGCCCTCTGGTCCAGTTTAAGAACCCATTGTGGCCCTTGAGTCAAAAAGTTTGCCCACCCCTGGTTTAGTCACTTAGGCTTTTATATATAAAGACTAGAGGCCCAGTGCATAAAATTCATGCATGGGTAGGGTCCCTAAACCTGGATAGCAGTCAGGGCCGATCTTTGAGGTGACTGGCGGGGAGATCGGGGTGGGGAGATAGGGGAGCCGCTGGCACCCGCCTTGGCTATCCTGGCCCACCCACTCGCCAGCCCTGCCCCTTGCTGTTGCCTCTGGTCACCTCCCTCTGTGGGGTGACTGGCAGAGTGATCAAGGGAGTCCCCACTGGCACCCACCTTGGCTGGGGGCAGCTCCTGTGTTGAGCGTCTACCTCCTGGTGATCAGTATGCGTCATAAGAGATTGGTTGTTCCACCATTCAGACTATTTGCATATTAGGCTTTTATTATATAGGATACCACCCCCAATAAATTTCAAAATATAAATAGAACCAGTTTCCAAAACCTGTTTTTTAAAGTTTTGGGGTTTTTTTTAGTTAAAAACTAAATTAAAATGCCATTAGTTATTTTTAATCAAAGACTGAATTTATGGGAGGATTATAAAACCCATTTCTACTAATTTTTCACTTTTTGTGTGAAATGATATATACTTCTTGATCACCCATTTTCCATGGATCTGAGAAAAACAGCTGGATGAAGAAAAGATCTCTAATTTCTCCCCTCCACCTTGTCATGCTTGACATGATAAACATGAAGATGATTCATGAGTACTGGCAAATCTTTTTAAAAATTGTATCCTGACAATAAAATTATAAATGATCCCAGTAAGAAACAAAGAGAGGGCACAGCTAATGTCCTTGAATAGTGAAGTCCCTAGAAACTCTAATTCCAGGAGGCATATGCAAAAGAGAGTGACTGGGGGAGGTAGCACACAAAAAAGACAGAAGAAAGAGAAGAATTGGCTTAAATATCTAAGAATGATATAAAATATCTAAACTCTTAAGTAAATGAGAAAAGTCAAGAATGTTAAGAGAGCAAACACACGTTCTTTGTTCTATTGAAAGTAAACAGAATAATAAGCAATGGAGTTATCAGCTGCCTGGGCTACTGATACAGCGTTAACAGATGACAGAGAGGTAGAAAGAAACTCAATTTGGATTTTGCATTGGTCTGCCTTGTCAGCAAGCATGATTTTTATTCTGAAAAGGGTAGAAAAAAAATATTGATAGATGAGTAAGGTATAACAAAGCAGCACCTGGCATCTCTGAAGTGGTTAGGTTTCCTGTCTATAAAAACATACATCATGGTGTAGTGTTCTTCAAAAAGGTACAGTACTTTGTGGAATTATAAAGATTGGATAAATGTGTTCCCACTTATCTAAAAAATGATACAAATGGAGCTTGTCATTTACGGAACAGCGAGCTTGACATCAAATCCAGACAGGTTTCTGGGATGGAAGGTTACTAGGTTGAATCTGAGCATATACAAGGGGACGTGGAGAACACTAGGAGATGCCAAAGGACCTGTCAAGAATAATTGTGCCAAACTGACTACATTCTCTCTCTCTCTCTCTGTCTCTCTCTCTCTCTCTCTCTCTGTCTCTCTCTCTCTCTCTCTCTCCCCCCCTTCCTCCCTCCCTCTTTCCCTCCCTGATTCTCTCAATGAAATAAATGTTTCAGATAAATCTGAATTTCAGGAAACTCACATTTTTATAGAAGGACTAAACTTCTTTAGTGAGAAAGACAGAGGGCAAACTCCCGCTCAGTGGATGACCTTTCCAAAAGGGTATAAATTAATGCATTTTTTCTGCATTGAGGGCGTTTCCTCAGCAGTTTAATCAATAACAAAGGATACCACTTTGACCAGATGCATGAACTTTATGAAAAGGGGAGAGATATCTAATACATTGAGTGGCAGGTTTGTAAAATTGTTTCAGGGGAAAAGTACCTGCAAGTCATGCTGCTTTTTGAAAAAAGAAAAAAAAAAAACAACTAGTTTAACTATTTTACTTGGTAAGCTGAGCACTACTAGATAGGTAGCATTGAATGTAAATATATTAGGAGGACAAATTAGTTAAGTCTTAAGAAAAGTTTAATTTATTCTGGGAATTGATAAGAGAGTACATGGATTAATTTTAGAAGTGCAGTATGGAGAACGCCAGGCTCAATTGGAGCACAGTCTGAAATGCACTGTATTGCACTGTTGAAAACAGGACAACAAGCTCAAAATTATGCTGATCCCCACATCACTAAACTGAGAATTGCAATTCTGGCTCTCCCAGAAGTGGAGTATTAAACTAACCAGGAATTACCTGATTAACACCAGTTAGGCAACCTGTCTGATAGGTTCCTGAAACTCCCTAAAGGAAAGTAATATAATAACTTTTGGCTTGTTCCCACTCTCATCTATAATAATAAAAGCTTAATATGCTAGTTAGACCAGACAGCCGAACGACCTTTTGGACGTCCTTCCAGACAGCTTTCCAGATGAAGCTGGGACTATGAGGGCCAAGACAGCCGCTGCGGCTGTGAGAACCGAGGCAAGCCACCAGGGCTGCGAGGGCCGAGCCATTGCATGAATTCCGTGCATCGGGCCTCTAGTATGCCTATAAAAAGTCTTCCAACTCCCTGAGATCCATTCCAACCGCTAGATTGAATGCTGCCAGCTTCAAATAGATTTTTGCTCAAATTAACTCTTAAAAATCTTACTATGCCTCTATTTTATCTTTCAACAATATTTAATGTCAAGTTGCTTCAGTTTTGTTTTGTTTTGTTTTGTTTACAATATCAAGCCATTCATTGCTATATCAAGCAATGCAAAGTGGAAAAGTTACGCTGCCTCATTTGATTTATTTTTAACTGAATTTATTGGACTGGAATTTGTTCATAAAACTATACAGGTTTCAAGTGTACAATGTAATAAAACATCATCTGCTTTGTACACCCACCACCCTAAGCAAAGCATCTTTCTATCCCCATGTCTGCCCCCCTCTGCCCACCTCCAACTACCCTCCCACCCCCTTTTCTCTGGCTATCACCACACTATTGTCTGTGTGTATATGTTTGATATACTGTGTGTGTGTGTGTGTGTGTGTGTGTGTGTGTGTGTGTTTAATCTTTTCATCTTCTTTCACCCACTGTCTGTCTCATTTTCATTGCTTAAATACAAATAGAATGATTGGTCTCCTCTCTCTCTTTCTCTCTCTCTCTCTCTCTGAGTTCTAGGAAACTGGAAAACCCCAACGACCATACACAATAAAAGGTAGAAGTGTCTCCACTAGGGTCTGGGAACTGCCTTAGTGTGAGGTCTCCTGGGAAGACCTGGGTATTCCCAGTCCTCCATACCCAGGGGCTTTCCTCACATCCCTGACCTGTTTATAGAAACTAAACTTCTGTGCCCTTTCAGATAATATCAATGTGTCCCTTTGAAATTTCCACTCAGGGTCTGACATCAGTCATTTACCAAGTTCCTAGGTGACTCTGTGATGTCATCTTCAGGTATGCTCAAACACTGTCACGGGCATTGTGATTACAGGAACTGGTTGATTTTTATTGTGCCTAGCTAGAAAGAAACACTCCCCCCTTCTAGTTAATACTAGAGGTAATGATTTTTTTAAAATCTTCACCTGAGGACATGCTTTTCATTGATGAGAAAGGGAGAAGGAGGGAGAGAGAAACATCAATGTGATAGAAAATTTGATGAGTTGCCTGACTCATATGTGCCCTGACCAGGGATGGAACCTGCAACCTGGGTGTGTGCCTGCCTGGAAATCGAGCCTGTGACCCTTTGGTGCATGGGATGATGCTCTAACCAAGGTCAGAAGTAATGACTTTTTTTCACCTTCTAAATTTCACTGAATTCTAGTTGCTCAGTTCCACACTGGAACATTCTGAAAAGCTTTATTCACATAGGCAAAAGTGTCAAATATCTTGTTTGAGCTGTCTATTTATTATGTGACCTTCAAATGACTTAGCTCACAGGACAATAGACTGTCTACTGATAAGCCACATGGATTACAAATTCTTGGAAAGCTAAGTTGGATGAAAGCAATAGCCTCCTGTCTTCTCCTGAAAAAAATCTTGGTAAACTGACACCATCTAAATTTTCCCAGCCAGCTATCTGAGTAAGCTTGTATTAATTAATTAGCTAGAATTGAGCCTATTTGAAATAGTATTTGCATTGTCACTTTTATTCATATATTTTCTGTTGACATGAGCATTTTAGGTTTCACCTTTTATTCTGCACTTCATCTACAGTTGGAGTGTATAGCTCTGTGGGCATTAGTTATATTTTGGACCCAAATGAATCCTCATTCCTCATTAGATACTTTGCTCATTTTGGTAGGGTAAAGCCATGCTCCTAAATCATTTCCCTAGCAGGTACCTAATTGCTGAAGGTTACTAGTCACAGACTCATGAACAATACTGCCACCCTCAGGGTGTGCTGGGAAGTGCCTTTCAATGTGAAAAACTACTCACAGTGGTATGAGGCTTGGGAGACCCATAAGAAATCAATGAAACAATATTTGTTTGAGTTGCAAGCTGGGAGAGAATGTACCATGTTGTTGATATGTCCCAACAATTATGAGAAGGATGTCTCAGTTGTTTTAGCAAAAGCTCAATGAAAGCGTGCATTTTATGAGAGCTCCCGGGGGTTTCCAGGAGAGTGGGATCAATGCATCCTCTCCAAATACTTGAGCAGCGACTCACTGAGGAAATGTCAGCTGGTCACAGTTCACTCATTGTCTGTTACCCTCGCCTGGGATACATGTTTCACTGCGGAAGTCCCTTTTGTTCCAAGGTCACTTGGGATCCCTCACTCCCCGGTATTCTTTTGTGGGTGAATGTCACCAGTGTTCTGATGACCACATGTTGGTTCTGTGATCAAAAGACATTTTTAACCCACTCATTTGGGTTGCAAATTAATAGCAATTCAGAGAAGCCTAGAAGAAAAAACCCTCTATAGAGAAAAATCTTGATATTTAAAATCTGGAGGAGGGGCTCTTCCCTTTGATCTCTGAGCAGCTCAAGACTCCAACACCCAAAGCTCGAAAGGCTCTTGAGCTGTAGAATGGCATCTCATATGACATCCATTTGGCAGATCGGACCAGTTTCTGTATTGTCAGAGGCCCAGGCAATGTCCATGAAAGCAAGTTACCCACAATGCCCCTGTTCCCCCATGTTGTCACTACTATGGAAACTGTGAAATGTTTGGGCAAGGCCAGCATTATTCAAACAGCAGTTGGAACTTATCTACCAGACTCCCCTAACATCCACCTTCAGTTCTGTGCTGACATTTTTTTTTTACTGTTTTTATTGATTTCAGAGAAGGGACAGAGAGAGAGATAAAAAACATCAATGATGAGAGAGAACCACTGATTGGCTGCCTCCTGGATGCTCCACACTGGGGATCAAGCCCACCCAGATTGGGGAATTTAATTGTGACCTCCTGGTTTACAAGGCAATGCTCAATCTCTGAGCCACACCAGCAGGGCTGTGCTGGAAATTTAACCAATAAAGAGCTTTTATTTTTACCACTCAGTTGAATAGTTTTCAAAGATTTTGTTTATCAAACTATAGTTGAATATGTCCTCCTTTTATACATTAAAAACTAATAGAAATTCCAAGCAAGTTTTGTTTGGCTCATTCAGCATTAATATAGGTAAGCATATATTGTTTTTCGGTGTGTGTGTGTGTGTGTGTGTGTGTGTGTGTGTGTGTGTTTTGTTTTTTGTCTTTGGTTTGAAAAACTGCTCTTATTGAGCCCAAGAAGTCCAAGAACTCCAGACTACTAAAAGCTATCAAGTCTCATTTTTAGCTTGTCATGGACTCTTATCAGAACCATTCTTGCAAGCAATGTCAGCATAAAAAAAAAGAAGAAGACAGGAGGAATCCAAAGTCCTAATGTACTTGGAAGGGCATTTCCAAAAACACAGGGAAGGCAATGAGTTATGGGAAGACTGGAACAGAGAACAAGGAGACAGAGAAGTAAAAAGCAAACTTCACCTAGTTACGCTTTCATTAAAGAACATTTCACACACAGATCCTCTTAATGTTGATATTTAGAAATTCCTGAACACATGAGTGCCTAGAACAGTGCCTGACACACAGCAAGTCCTCAATAAATGATGAATGGTGGTAGGCAGAGAGGAGAGTTACTTTTTAGTTCTTATAGGTTAACATTCTTTAAATTTGCTAGAAAAGTGATAGACTTTGCATTGAAAAGGTAAAAAAGAGAGAAATAACCTGGTGTTTAGTTACCAGGAGAACCTGGAATCTGATCAGCAGGGCACAGGATGATTTCCCAGGGCAGAGCTTCAGCCCCGTGCAGCAATGAGCCTGGGCAACCCAGCCAGACCATTGTTGTCTTTTACCATTTTTTTAATCTTTGGAAATCGCTCATGTTCTCATGCTGCAAAGCCATTAGAGAATAGAATATGATCAAATAATGCCAAATAATAAGCTTGAAATATGTCTGATACGACGTGTCAGCTGAGGAATTAAGTGTTATTCTGGAGAATTATAGCACGCAGTAACGCTGAGAATTACAAAACAAGATGACACAGTGGAGGAGGAAAAAGTTTCTTTTTTTCCTTTTATTACATTTGGCTCAGCATTTATATTAAAAGCCTGATGTGTTCACTTATTATCCTGATGATCATGCTGAATTCCATCAGAAGGCATACTGTGAAGCCTTGCATTTCAAATGAAACTGACCAAAACCGAGCCCCCTCCGTTCGGTTATCTGTGTTCGGAATGACAAAGCTTCCCCTGCCTGTTGAGTGCAGAGCACAATACATACCGGTGCTCTGCTCCCGTGAGGTTGAAGGAAGTGATTACTTGTTAGTTGACATCTGAGTCAATGTGAGCAAATGAAATGTGCCCAGAAAACTGAGACTTGATCTTACTTAAAATAAAGTATGCAAAAATGCAGCATAGGTGTTAATTGTTGTGTCCTTATTATTATAAAGCCAGCAGACAGATGATCATGATAGCAGTGGAAAATAGTATCAGAAAGGATAAAAAAAAGGACTCGAGGGCTAGATGGTAATTTGTTTCTCTTCAAAAGCTCTCATTCAGTCAGTCAGCCTGTCAGCACATCATTCATTCACTCATAAAGTCACCAATATGTATGGCACACTGCAGTGAGCTGGGTCCTAGGAGCAGAATGATAACCATCTAGTTATAAAGCTTTGCCTACTATGCCAGAGGTAAAGAGTCCAGTGGCCATAAAATAAGATTTAAAAAAATGGATTTAGGGGAAGATTCACTTCTATAAATGAACTGGGCCAGATATTCTTTCATGAATTCTCAATCTAGGACCAATGAGGCTTTCATCTATGAAAAATACTAGTAAGTTTTATTCCCCATAGGATGCTAGATTGAAGGCACTGCTTAAACTCCATCTGTGACTGAAAGACAAAAATGGCTACAAGGCCTGCAAGACTTCCTGAGGAACTGGCACTGCCCCCTCCCTCCCCAAACTCTTCTCTAATTGACCTGCACCAATTTCTGTTGATGCTCTATGACCACATGACCTGGTACGAGGCAAGCTGGGTCTGCCTTTGGAGTCAGGTGCCTTGGACTTTCTCAGATTGGCAAACTAGCCTTTCCTGCCGTAGGTTTACAGTTGCCATTGGGAATCCCTGGGCAACTCAAAAGCACTGCTCACCACTCAGTTTGTAGCCCTGGTAAACTCAGCTGCGCTGTGAATTTGTGTATTTGAGTTCTCCAATCCCCACATTTTATCAGATCAAGCTACTTAACAGAACTACAAGTTCATGATAATTAGCTTTCTGACTGTCTTCTGCTGTGTCATGGACTTTCCATATCTTCTTGTTTTATGCTATTCTGAGCTGCCGTTGTTTGTTTTTGTCCTTTATCCTGAAAATAGAACACCCTTCCCCATGCTTTCTCTTTTTGTGTATGGTGTGGCCCACAAACACAGTATCTATAAACCAAGGCATGTTGGAAGCATCTCAGATTTATAGGTGTCAGAGCAATATGAAGATAGAACTTCAGAAACCTCTTCCCATTTATGGGGCTCAGGATGGAATTGGCTTTCAGAGCGGAGACAGAGATCGACTTTTATAAGAAGATATCCCTCGATTTATGGTCCTGAAGAAAACGTTCTGACTGAGGTGAAGACAAGGTCAGTATTCACACCAAAGAATATGCCTGTGGGTTAATATCTCTGTGGTAGCTTTTCCATTCACAAATGAGGCTAGAATACCATAATTGTGGGTTTGGTTTCCTCTGGGCTATATTGAGCCCAAGGACTGAGGGACCAGGAGGAAGAGTAAAGGGAGGGGAAGGAAGGATGAGTTTCCACAGGTCCTCTATATTGAGGGTGGTGGTTAATAATATATGCCTATAGTTACCCATTGACTCAACAAGAATTTATAGCATCCACTTTGTGCCAGAGCCAATGTGAGGCTCTACAGAGAAACAGTGAATGAAGCAGACACGGCTTCTTTTCTCATGAAGGTCTCAGCATAGTAAGAAGGAAAAAAAAGTTGAACAAATCATTATAAATGGAAGGTTTGTTATGAAAAAGGAAGTACAGGTGGCTGCTATGGGGACATAGAATAGTGGGTCCTGACCTAACTGGAAGGCGGAGATGGGATACAGCCTCATATGGACCTGAAATTGCAACTAAGGTATAAAAAGTAACAGTTTAGCGAGGCAAAAAGTGGGTTGCCTCTGGAAATGATGGAGTAAGACAGAGAAGTTAAAACAGAGCAGCCAATCCAGTCCTTTAGTCTAGGACAGGGGTCAGCAGAATACTATGGCCCTCAGGCAAAATGGTGCCAACGCCTGTTTTTGTAGAGTTTCATTGGAACCTAACCATGTCTATTCACTTACATCTGATCTAGTCATTTCCACACTATAACACCAGAGCTAAATGGTTACAAAAGAGGCTATGTGGCCTGTAAAGCCTACCTGGCTTCCTTTTGAAAAAAAAAAAAAAAGTCTACCAATCTCTAGTCTAAAGCAAGTGATTTAGTCACGGCTGGTAATACTAGATGCTATAACAACTCACCCCCAAGACCTCAGATACTGATCCATAAAAGTTTCTCATAACACAGCTGTTTTTGAGCCGCTGCTCAAGCAGAAGCAGGAGCTCTGTGTTGAGGTTCTGCCATCCAGATGTGCCTAGACAAGGATGTCACATGCTTTGGGAACCACATCTGGGCACATTGTGCATCACTTTCAACCTATCCCATTGGTCATATGGTCCCACCAAAATTCAAGAGGAGACTGGAAAAGGACATTTTCTGTGTGCTTGGAGGGGCGGACGCTTTGGGGAATACTTAGCAGGGCCTCTGCCACTGCCAAGAAGACATATTTAGGGAACTGGAGAAAAGTTCTCTGTGGTTGAATCTAAGTGGCATAGAATGACACTGACAGATTGTGGAGGACCTTGTAACCATGTCAAAGATTTTAGATTTTAATCCATGTTCAAATTACCATTTGTGTTACTCTAGTAAACTATGTCACCCAGCTGATCTGATCCTCTGTTCCCTCATCTGTGAAAAGAGATGGCACTACCTACCATATAGAATTTGGTGGCCCAGTCAGTGTGGCTCGGTGACTGAGCATAGACCTATGAATCAGGAGGTCACAGTTCAATTCCTGGTTAGGGCTTATGCCCTGCTTGTGGGCTCAATGCTCAGAATGGGGCATGTAGGAGGCAGCCAATCAATGATTTTCATCATTGATGGTTCCATCTCTTTTCCTCTTGTTTCTGAAATTAATAAGAATATATATATTCAAAAATAATAATTGGGTAAACACAGAAAAAAAGTTATATAGATCTCTTAAAATATCACTTAGCACATAGTAAGTATGCAATAAATTGTGCTTACTGTCCCCCAAACCAAACTTTCCCATTCCTAATCCCCAAACTGTAGAAGACTCTTTGCTGAGTATCACCAAGCCTTATTTAATAAGAAATATAATTGAAATACTCTGAATCATTTTCTACCCTTCCATTGGCTTCTTCATATTTGCTATTATCTTTTCATGGACACATTGTCCTAGAGAACAATCAGGTTCTCTCTACCCAAAGTAACTACCTGTGAACTAGAATAATTACTTTCCCAAATTCTTCACCCTTCCTGTGTCCCGATAAGATGTCAATTAATGTCCAGGAAAAAAATGTGTGTATATATATATATATATATATATATATATATATATATATATATTCACACACGCACAAAAGGGAATAGGGCCAGGCTAAAGTGACAAGACCCTAGCTCATCACATATGCCTGACACCCTACAGATCTCTCCCCTTCATACAGTTAATTTTTATCTGCCTCAGTATCCATCTTGACCTTTGCATCATTCATTGTAAAGGAATGCTTCTGGTCTGAGGTTTCCATACTCAGGAGGAAGAAGAATTTTCCTAAGTCAGGAAAACACATTTTTTTTAAAAGAAAGAATAATGTGGAGAAATAGAAAAAATAATTAAAAATAAGAGAAATGAAAAGGTATAAGACAAGCAGATATTAAAAGATTTAATTGGGCTCTAGCTGGTTTGGCTCAGTAGGTAGAGTGTTGGCCTGCAGACTCAAAGGCCCCAGGTTCAATTATGGTCAAGGGAATGTATCTTGGTTGCAGGCACATACTCAGTAGGGGGTGTGCAGGAGGCAGCTGATCGATGTTTCTAACTCTCTATCCCTCTCCCTTCTTCTCTGTAAAAAATCAATAAAATATATTTTTTAAAAGATTTGGTGGATAAAATAGTATGGTGTTTCCTCAAAAAATTAAAAATAGAACTGCCATTTGACTCAGGAATACCACTTCTAGGAATATCCCAAGAAAACAGAAACACCAATCAGAAAGGATATATGCACCCCTATGTTCATAGCAGCACAATTTACAATAGCTAATATTTGGAAATAGCCTAAACGCCCATCAGCAGATATCTACACAATTGAATATTATGCTGCTCTAAAAAAGAAGGAATTCTTGCCATTTGCAACAGCATGGATGGAACTGGAATGCATTATGCTAAGTGAAATAAGACAGTGAGAGATAAATACCACATGATCTCACTCATTTGTGGAATATAAAGAACATTATAAACTGTTGAACAAAAACAGACAGAGGCAAAGAAGCATTGAAAAGACTGTCAAACTACAACAGGAAGGTAAGGGAGGATTGAGGGGGCGGGTGAGAGATCAACCAAGGGACTTGTATGCATGCATGTAAGCACAACCAAAAGATGCAAGACTCTGCGAGGTTGGAGGAGGACAAGTGCCAGGGTAGGTAGAGGAGGCGGGGGGTGGGGGGGTCAATGGGGGGAAAATGGAGACATGTGTACTATTATTTGTAATACCTTAAACAATAAAATCAAATTTAAAAAAAGATTTGATGCAGTTATGGCATGGTTCTGATACAAGAATAGATAGCCATCAATGGAATAAATATAAAAGAATTTAATATTTGCAACATAATTCAGTGAAGTAATAGAGGATAAATTAAAGTATAGTGGTATACATATATAATACTACATTTAATACTTTAAACAATAAATGATTAAATCTTATAATGTTATAAATTATTAGCAACTTGTAGGGAAATGTACAAACACAAAAACAGGTGGTGTAGTGACTAAGACAGAAACATATATGGCCAGCCTGTGTGGGATTAAGTCCCAGTTCTACAACTTTATTTAGCTGTGTTATTTAATCTTGCAAGTCATACAATATCTTGGTGCCAAATTTTCCTTGTATATATAGTGGGAGTGATAATAATATTTACCTTAAGGTTTGTTATGAGGGTTGAGTGGGTTACAACATGTAAAGACTTGGAACAGTTTCTAACATACAGTAAACACTCAATATATGTTAGTTATTGTGATGGGGGGAAATCATAATAAAAAATCACTTTCACCATATTCATTCTACATTTATTTCATTGTGCAAAATGAATAGGGTTCTGAGCAATTAAAAAATGAATTATACATGTTCTTGTCTTTGGAGAGCAGAGCTTGCAACCTAATATCAGTTGGGAATGTGTCTGCTCATTCTTATCCTTCAAAGGTGAGTTTGGGGGCAGAATCGGAGTTGCCCAACATAGCTGAACACATTGCAGACCTAATTTCTTGTTCAGGTCGCTGGAAAAGCATCCTGCAATAAATTCATTTACTTCTCTCTCTATATGTTGTCATTTATCATTGCAATACTATTCTTATGGGAAAACAGATTATGAATAGTATAATAACTATGACTGATAACAAACAAGACTATTTGCTTCTTGCTCTAAGGGAAATAAATCAGCCAAAAGTTGCATTTCCTGCTCTTCCTCCAAGCCCCAAAAGAGAGTTATCTACTACTGGAAAGTATCTGCAATTTTTAAAATTTGACTGCCTCTCCCAAAAATCAAGACAAATTACATCAGCACTACAGAAAATTTCCAAATATTTCAGTCTTTCTTCAGAGAACATAGGATGTGTCCCAATGACTAGCGTTGAAATTCATTAGACGTGTTTGTAGCAATAACACTTTGAGAAGTCCTCCTTCTAACTTTGAATCCCTTTCACCCCATGTTAGAACCCTTCTTACAGTTATTCGACCAGACCAATTGTTCCCTTGGCATTACAGAAATAACTCTTTCCCTATCCTCTAACTTGTGATGGAAAATGAGTCTCTGAATTACATCATAGCCTGCCTTCCAGTCTATGCTCCTTCTCTTGAAGACTCCAAATTGTGAGTTAGGGTAGCAGAGAGTCACTAGGCTAGTGGGGAAGTTTGCCTCTTGCCTAGTTTGTAATTCTCTGGACTTTGACATCCTCATGGTAAAAGGAGAGAGACAATTAGAATGCTTTTTGAAAAGTCATTTCTAAATTTGGCACTCTAGGAAATGAACTTTCTATACATTTTCATCCTTGACCTGCGCCTGAATCAATTATTAGTCCATGGTAGGGTTCTTGTCCCAGCCTTACAAAGGGTTTAGATTCTGGAGAAAGGGGCTGTGCGTAGATGATTAAAGAGTCCAAAGATGAAAGATTTTTTTAAATTTCTTTATTGATTAAGGTATCACATATTTGTCCTCACCCCCCCATTCCAATATCAAACCCCTCCCCACACATGCCCCTACCCCCCTGTTGTCCGTGACCACTGGTTAGGCTCATATGCATGCACACAAGTCCTTTGATTGATCTTTCCCCCTTATCCCCACCATCCACTTCTTCCCTGAGGTCCAACAGTCTGATCTATGCTTCCCTGTCTCCGGGTCTGTTCTTGTTCATCAGTCTATGTTGTTCACCATTTCCCCTAGATGAGTGAGATCATGTGTTACTAGAAATACACTTATAAGAACCGAAAATGAGATAAGCAATAATGGTTATGCTGAGAGGCAAATGAATCAGTCTGTAGTGAGTTTCTTTCTGGGCCAACACTTTTGAGTCCCAATTTCAATGTCAAACAGTTCCTTTTGTGTACATGTCAGCAATGATATTTCAGTTCTTGATGGTGGACAAATGGTGGTAATGCAGGTCTGAGTCTCTCTGGTTTGGTTCTGGGCTACCTGCAGTGACGCACAGTTGCTGACTGCTAGTATGGCAAGGCATCGTCAGTATCTTCCATCTCTGGACTGCTTCTCTTCTGTCTTCATGGCTGGAGTAGTCCTGTCAATTCCTCTCTGTTGCAGGAATCCACATGGTGTCGGAGTTGTACGAAATAATTTTGAAAGGCATTGGGGGTCAGAGGAGCTTCAGCTAAAGGGAACTAAAGACTCTCCTTCTTCACTCAGGACCCTGCTTTTATTCAACACAATTTATCATAAGGCAAGGTAGAGATAATATACTTCAAAGGGTACAGTATCAAAGGATATTGTCAGTTTGGGGAATAGCCTACAACTGTTCAGGTATTTGGCCAACAGGAGGCAATAAAATACCCTGAGCAGTCTGGCATCAAGTGATTATCCTATTCAGGTTTGGGGGAGGTGCCATTTAGCAGTTTCCAACAGGTAAACTACATATGTGGCTCACCCTTGTTAAGTCGACCAAGTTCCACCAATCTTTTGGTAAAACTCTTGTAATTATTACATGCTAGAATTGGTTCCCAGCTACTTATTCTGGAAGCCTTAATCTCACCTCAGTCTGCTTGGTCCACTCTGAATTAATGTCTACCCAAGAATGCATCTCTTTCAGCTTCATTGTGGTCCTAAAATGATATTCCTTTGAGTCTCCATTCTGCATATCTTGATCTCTCTTCCTTCACTATGAAATGAGTAGCTGTAACCTAGACACTAAGCCATCATTCAGGATAACTGGTATCTTTCAGCTAATCCTAATAGTTTTAGGATTCTGTTTTCCCATTTGGGAATAAAGATATCAGCTGTTATTAATTTATATATTATTATAACTTTGAGGTGGAATTGGATGAGTTTTGAAAAGTGCTATACCAATGAAAATAAAATGGGGATATTACTGAAATTACTTTTCCCCTAAAAACTTAAATATAACTATCAGGCATATGAGGATACCTTTAATACCATTATCACAGAATTAATAACATTAAATTCTTGTTGAGCTTAGCATTTAAAAACTTATTTTGTGCTTTGAGCATTGGATGTCTAGAAACTCTATGGCCAGACATTGACTAATGTGCCCTATTGCTGTCCTACACCAATCTTCTGTCTGGCCACACTTGAAGAAATTTGCCTTCTACTTTTTAATGTAATTACAGTGCAATTACAAAGTGCATATAATTTTGGCTGACTGTGTAAATTAAATATATCCATTTTTAAGAATATATTTTTATTGATTTTTGATAGGAAAGGAGATAGAAACATCAATGATGGGGAAAAAAATCTTTGATCAGCTACCTCCTATATACCTCCTAGTGGGGATCAAGCCCACAACTGGGGCATGTGCCCTAACTGGAACTCAAACTGTGACCTCCTGGTTCATAGGTCAAAACTCAACTACTGAGCCACACTGGCCGGGCAACATATCCATTTTTCATAACAGCAAACAAACTAACTAAACAAAATATGCCAAAAACATAGCATAATTTGAATTCAATGAAATGTTAATGGAAATCTCATCTCTCACATTTTACACGGTCACCTTTCATCAAGCCATTACCCATTTACCACTTTCTCTTTGTTTACTAGCATATCCTCTTTCTTTGGTTCACAAACTTATCACACTCTTTTCACATGATAAGATTAGATTTCCTTTTTCTTTCAAACTAGGAGGAAGTGAGTTGGTGCAAACTTCTCAGTAAAATAACAAAACAATATTCTCACACAAATTTGTATGCTTTACTGAATTGCAATTGATTTAATGTTCCCTGTATCTCTCCTCTTTGCAGCCCCACATGCCTTCAAAGAGTATTCTTCAAGAGCTGCCCCAGCACTTCTCAGAAAGGTCTCATCCAAAGGTCACCAATGACCACATAATTGACAGATTTAACGATCTCTTTATAATACCCATACCACTTTTTCTGAAAACTTTGATAAGATTGACAACTCCTTTATTGTGAAACTCTCTCCTCCCTAGGCTTTTGTAACAGAGATCCCCCTGCCTAACACCCATCCCACCACAGCTTCTTTGGTGAACAGTCTCATACTTTGTGAGGGGTCAATGAGTACCCCGGTTACAGGGGTAAGCCCAATCTCTACTTTCTATGTTAGTGATCAGTTCAGAAACCCGGGCTTAATTCAACCAGCATATGGAATTCTAATGGCCTGAGGGATTTGTTCAGGAATTTCTATGTCAAGCCAAAGAAATGGAAGAGCAAGATTGATAGGAATTGGGATAAAATGTTCCCATACAAATAGAACCACTGGGAGAAAGGCCTTGATTATATATCAGTAAGAAGTCCAGAACTGCTATAGACGTTTTCCACTAGTGATAACCCAACACCCAGAAGAGAGCCTTTCTGAGAGAATCAAAAAGTAATGGAACTGGACTTGTGACTAAAATACCTGTTGTCCACTCTATTTATCTCTCAGAGGTTTTTTTGTTGTGGTTGTTGTTGCTATTGTTACATGAGAAGATAGGTCTACTTTATCATTATAGTCATTTTGAGTTGGACTATTAATTGTAGCTGAAAGCATCAGAATAACATGATTTCTACAACACTGTTCTCTTTATTCTCTTTTGCCATACAAATAATTCTTTCTAACCATGTCTTAGTTTCTTTCTCCCATCCATCCCCTAAATATGCTATGCTCCAGCATTCTATTCTTGGACTTCTTTCTCTTTTCCTTTTCCTTAGCTTCAATTTTCACCTGTTACTTTCAAGACTTCAAAATCAATAACACCAGCCCAGACTTTTCTTCTGAGCTTAAGACATGGATTTTCAATTATTTCCTGTACATCTTCATGTGAAATGTTCCATCATGGGCAATCTGAATATCTTTAACACTACATACAGACTTCCCCCCAAACACTTTTCATGTATTTCATAGCCTAGTAATATGGCATCACCAAGACCTTATATCTGAAACCAGAAACTTTATTTTCCTCCTTGGCTGCTCCTTATCTCTTATCCCAAACAGTAATCATAAGGTCCTGCCAATTCTAACCTTGTAAATATATCCTCCTTCTTTGTAAGGAATAACCTCATTGGTCTAGTTTATGATCTCATCATTTTCATCTAAACCTACCTCCCTCCAGTCCATCTTCCATCCATTCTCCACAGTGCTACCACATGAAAGTGTAAAATGCAATTTCCTTGCTTAACATTATGCAATAGCTTGCCATTTACCTGTAAAATAAAGCTTATACAACTTAGCTGGCTCTATAAAATCTTTGCTAACTATATCAGAGCTTACCTATTCAATCTTAATTTCAATCACTCCCTAAAGCCTATTCTTGGTATCCCTCCCAAAAAAAATTTACATCTGTATGTTTCTATCCTATGCCTCTCTTTTCCCTCTGCCTTGAATATTCTTCCCTTGTTTCTAAATTGGTGTATTCCTGCTCAACTTTCAAGGTCCAGATACAACAACCACCATTATGGAAAAGCTTTCCTGACCATCCAGGCAAATTTTACTATTCCCTCATCTTTTATAACTCTAGGAACACAACTACAGTATAATACAATGCAACACATGCTATGGTATATTAATGTTTATTAATAATGCTGCACTTCTCCTAAGGCTATGAATCAAGGCTTTTGGTTTTTAACTATTGAAGAGCTACTGTACTATTTGACACATAATGGATGATCAAAAATTATTTTCAATTGAAAGAATGAAGAAGAAAAAAAGGACAATCACAGGCTAAGTGGTTAGCTATGGAGTAACCAACTGGGATTCAGTGTCTTCATTTGTAGAATGAGATAATTTTTATGTTTCTTCCTGCTTTAAAAACATTCCATAGTTTTATGAAAACATTATGAGGAGTAACCCGGTGATTCTATCATCATATTAAATTTCACAAACTGCATTCTGGTCAATCAAGTATAAATTCAAAGACTGAAAAAATGTCTTTCTTTTTCTTAACTTCTTAACTTTTCTTAAAATGTGTTCTCCAGTTGCTGGATGAAATGTGTTAGTTCTGGAAAGAAGCCAATACTTGGCTCAGAGAAGAGTTAAAAGCCAATAGAGACATTATTTTTAATTCTATTAAAAGCATATTGTAAATTTCCCATCAGTTATACCGTAATTTCTCTCCATTAATCATTGAAGGACAAGTGTTTGCAGTTTCGTCTATTGCAGCTAAAATCTGGATAAAGAATGTGTCTTACTCTCTTCAAGCCTTGTAAATCTAAGACACACAAATATATAAACATGCAGGTGTACACACACACACATATATATATATATATATATATATATATATATATATATATATACACATACATAAACACATACTCACCCCAAAATAGGCTTTTAAAACTTTAAAGTTATTTGATGCCAGGAAAAAATAAAGATGGGTGAGTATACATTTGCAAAACATTAGGGGCAAGGGATTCAAGTCATTGATGAGTGATGATCATAGAAACTAAAATGGGGGGGAAATTTTTATTCTTTTTGGCCAGACAGGGGATGGGTAGCATTGTCAGGCTGGAAAATCAAGATGTGGGTCTAATTCTACCTCTAATATTAATATATTCTGTGACCTTGGTTCAGTCAATTATTTTCAAGGATCTATTCTTAGACCAGGTTAGCCATTCAAAATCTACATCTTATTACAGTGTGGTTTCTCCCAGAGTTAACCTTCATTTTAATATTATCTGTTGTTTTTCATGAAAGACCATTAAAAGAAACAACAATTCTATTAATTATTCTATTTCTAATGTTAGTATAAATCTGTAAAAGACATGAGAAGGCACGAGATATTTATTTCCTTACTTTGAAATTCCAGAATACCCAAAGTTTGTTTTTTCTTTCTTTTTCTCCTTTACCTCTAATTATAACAACAACATAGTTTTATTATATGTATAATTCCACAACCCAAAGTTGTTTTAATATATGCCCCTCACATTTTCTTCTGGATAATTTTTTATCCAATTGAAATAATATTAGCATTTTCCGCCACTATTAGCAAAATTGCTTCATATTTGTTATCATTAATAGATCACAATTAAAATTAAACTATGTTAAAGCAGCCTTTGAAAACTCCTAATTGCAAATATTATTATATTCTTATTTTTTCTACTTTATGCACAGAGGTATCTTAAGAGAAACTATGAAAGGTTTTTATTTCCATTATGATCAACTAAAATTCATTAAGTCTTCATACATAGTTTTCTTTTAATTTAAGTAAGTCATAAAGAAACAACCTGACCAATAAGAAATCACTGTTAAAAATCATATATAATACTAGTAAATGGATAATATGCAAATAGACCAAAAAGTGGTATGGCAGAACAGCTGAACAACCAACCGGTCACCATTATGTGCGCTGAACACCAGGGGGCATGCTTGGAAAATGGCGGGTGTTGGAGCAAGCAGCAGAGTGCAGAACATGGCGGGTGTTGGCCACAGTGGGATGGTGGAGCAGGTGAGTGGGAGCACCAGACCAAGGTAGGGTGCCAGTCTCTATCATCAGGGCAAGCCTCTGGTGGTTAATGAAAATTCTTTGCTCCCGTGAGCCATGGTCCCATCTGGCACTCACACCTGCTGCCAGTGCTTGGCGCCAGCTTCGATTGCTTGGCACCGTCAGTGGGTTCAAGCAGCGGCAGCAGCCACCACTCACACCTGCTGATGGCGCCAGCCCCCCTCCCAGCAGATGTGAGCAGGGCCAGCACCATCAGCATGTGGGAGCAGCAGCAGCAGGAGCAGGGCTGCGGGCAGACAGGGGACGGAGGCCATGGCAGGAGGGGCCAATGGGTGCGTGGAGGATGGGCCAAGACCCACCCCTTTGCCCACTGCAGCCTCGCCACCCACGGTTCCTTTCAATGTGCACAAATTCGTGCACTGGGCCCCTAGTATTTAAATAAAAGCATGAAGATTCATTTGACTTTACATCTTAATGATTCTATAAAGGCTCCTCAAGATGACCACTTTCTTTCCTACTAGTAAGTGTTACAAACCACCTATTTAATATCCTGTTGTAGAAGTTTTCTCTCTTGTGTAAGACTTATAAAACCTTTATTTTTCTTTCTTTTGTTTATTTTCCTGGCTCAGCTCCTGCTATTGAATTTCCTCAAATATCACTAAGAGTGATTACATAGTCACAAAATCAAATCTTTCAGTTATCAACATCAATGTGTGAATAGTCAGGGGCAACAAGGAAAATGGTACTAGGATGGCTGCTAGGTTACCTAGTGACATTTTCTGCTGCACTATTGTGGATCTTATTTTAGTGACTAGAAATGGAATTTTTTATATCTAGGTCCAAATTTTGCCTTTATGACCTCTATACACACACACACACACACACACACACACACACACATAGTATATATATATATATATATATATATATATATATATATATATACAGGTGTATGTTTCACACTATAGAATTTACTTATTTATATACTATATTGACATATAACATATGTTAGTGTGCATGTACTTATCTATACTAATAAAAGGGTAATATGCTATTCAGACTGGAAGACCTTCTGGACGTCCTTCCAGACAAAGCATGGTGGCGGGGCCAAGGCAGAGGTGGTTAGGGGCAATTATGCCAGGAAGGGAGGGTAGTTGGGGGCGAGAAGGCCAAGCGGGGGGGGGGGGGAGTTGGGGGTAAAAAGGCTGGCAGGGGGGCAGTTGGGGGTGAGCAGGCTGGTCAGGGAGGTAGGGCAGTTGCAGGCAAGAAAGTCAGCAAGGGTGTCACTTGGGGGCAAGCAGGCCAGCAGGCAGAGTGGTTAGGGGCAATCAGGCAGGCAGGCAGGTGGGCAGTTAGGAGCCAGTGGTCCCAGAATGCGAGAGGGATGTCCGACTGATTGCCTGAGGGGCCCCAGATTGGGGAGGGTGCAGGCCAGGCTGAGAGACATTGCCCCCACCCCCCCACACACACACCCCTGCACAAATTTCCTGCACCAGGCCACTAGTAGATAATAAATGGAGAAGTATTTGGGGAAGTGAATAATCCCCAAAGGCAGTAATTTTAAGTGATTACCTGTCAGTTTATTTAAGACCAAAACCAGGATGGCTAGTCCTTGTGAAGCTTATAAAACTAGGCATTAAGTAGGGAACTAGTGTTGACAGACTGAGTGGACTCCAGGCAACCAGAAAAGCCCACGAAGAGCAAGGTAGGCAAGAGGCCAAGAACCCAACACAGAATGCAGACTTGGGTGGCTTTTAATATAGCTGCCATGTAGACTTATGTGAGGCCTGCAGAGAAGCCTTCAAGGTCATACCTCTTTTTGTGCCAAAATAATGTCAGAAAATTTACCCAAAGCTTGAAATTAAGGCAAAAAGGTGGGTGGCATATCCTTCCAATATTATATGGGGGGAAAGGATACCCAAGAATTGCCTAGATATATAGGGGGATATATTTAGTTCATCTCATTTTTTTAGTATAGATTAAAATTTCCAGACTATTACTTGATAGCTTTTGATTTTTATTGGGTAGAAATGGAAATAATTTCTGTTTGGTGAGAAGAGATAATCCAAAAGGTTTATGGCTTGCTGGACATCAAATAGATTTATATTTAACTCTGCAAACTTACTCTAATATTTTCCTGTTAAGTTATGCATAAACACCCTTAATTATTTTTAAATACTCTTCAAGGTGGTCATAATATCTGACTCCTTCACTGACTCATAGGTTATTTAATAATTTCTCCCCACCCAATTCCATTTGGCCCAGTTCTTCTCCCCAAAATATTCCTTGGAGTCCCTATGGATGCTTTTATTTTCACTAATGGATCCTGTTTGTCCCCTACCTTCATTGTCTGCCTGTGGATCTCATTCTCAACTATATAACCCTGCAGTTCACCTCTAGCCATCTCAGAACCAGCTTTCCCAAGCGACTGTTTATCTCCATCCCTGTTGCCCCAAGCATGCACATAGGTCTAACCTCTAACTCCCAAAACAGAGCTAAGATGAGGTTGTCATATACCCAACAGGCTTTGGTTAAAAGCTGAAAAAGGCATAAGAGAGTATTAGCTGACACACTTGAACACACACACACAAACACACACACACAGGCACACACAGAGGCACACACAGACACACACACACATCACTTACAGGACCACCTTCCACTTTCTATTGCCCCCACCTCCCAATACTAGACAACCAGCACCTGCCCTTAGGGGACCAGGTCCCACCTCCCCTTCTTCCAACTCAGAGACCCCACTAGGAACCAAGCAGTGGCCGGACTTCTGAGCTTCACCTCCCAGGGGCTCCTCCTTCAACAATTTAACTATTAACTATCCAACCTCTTCTGATTGTTCCCTGAGCTCTAGAGGGACAAGTATTTCTTTCTGCTGCTACCTCTGTGAACCCATTTTAGTCTGCTAGTTAACAACAGGTAGCCTGATTCATAATCTCTTAATTGAATTATCTTCTGCTGTGGTTCTGCCTCCTGACTGGACCCTGACTGATCCAGTGGCAGAGCTGAGCTTCCAACTCACACAGGTTGGCATCAGGGGATCTAGTCTCCACACCATGGAGAGTAAAGAAACACACCAGCGAAAGCACAACAAGTTCCCCCTTCCCCTGTCATCACAGGCTAGCCTCTCCTCACACATACTCTCAGAGTTGCTATTTCACTCCTGAGGAAAGCAACCTTCAGCTAATCACATAGAGTGATTCAGCTTCTCCTTGTCTCCTTTCCAACTTAGGACCTGGGCTTTAACTTTGTGTAACCTACAGGGTGTTTTTCCAAAACAATAGAACTGTTGGCCCCCAAAGGTGCAATCAAGTCCCCAGCTTTAACAACACAAGGAGCATTAACATTTTGAAAAGAAGCCTGTTGTTTTTCTTTGGTTTCACATATCTCAGGGCCAAGTCCGTAGGGGACCTCCAGGACAAAGTGTTTTATTTTCAAAAGCCTCTTCCAGGGAAACACACTTTTAAGCCCAAAGCGTAGGGTACCTGGGACAACCTGACATGAGGCTGCAGGAACCACTCCCCATTCCCTCCCTCCCTCCCTCCCACCAAAGCAAACACTAGTGGTCATGGCCGTTTTACATGGAATATTTACTCGATTCACTAAAACTGCTTTGGCAGCAAATCACAGAAATAAAATTAATAATTCAAGCCAGTTTAAGAAAAAAATAGACTTGGTTATTTGAATGCAGTGGTGTATCACAGAACCCCAGGTCCGATTTCAGTGGTCTTAGAGAAGGATGAGAACTTAAAATTAGAAAGCATCCTGACCATTTTTCCCCTCCTCTACTTTTCATGTCAGTTCTCTCTCCTCGCCTTCATTTGCTTTTCCAGTACACCTCTGCTTTTACCTGAGTAAGCCTGCTGGTGAGCAAGACACTAATGTTAGGTTTGAAAGGAAACAGGAAACAGAACAACAGGGAATTTTAAAGTAAAGTTTATTCCCCGGTAATGGGCGGAACCCATCATGGAGGTAAAGAGATCAGAATTGGAGGGGAAGGGGACAGGGGACCGGACCCAGCCGGGCTGATGGTGGATCAGCAGCAGCAGCAGCAGCAGCAGCAGGTGTCTTGCCTGGGGTCCCTTTTAAAGGAGAGAAAGGGAGGGGGTTGGGCCCAGGGTGGAACAGGAAGGGGTGGCCTCCAAGGGCACTCTGGCCCGTGTTGATTGGTGGTTCAATGTCTTGGAGATGTCTCTGTGGCAGGTGCCAGTCATGTGTTAGCTCCACCCACTAGTTTGGGCGGGGGGGGGGGGGGGGGGAGGGGAGGGGGGGGAGGAATAACCTTTCAACTAACTCCCTCTCTGAGTCCCAGCTCAGGGCCCGCAGCTGCTCCAACCAATTTCTTAGGAGTCAGTTCATGTTTTACAAAGTAAGGGAACCAACTTCTTCATTTGGGGGAACAGTGAACAGAGGAGGAACAATCATTCATTCCGTTGGATGGTTCTTCCTCCCCATAAGATTTCTACTCGATTTATTATAAATATCTCAGTGCCTATCTATTATTAATTTTATGGCAGATATTCATTCTCGGGGGAGAAAAAATTCTTCACTAAATGCCATCAGCTGTCATTTCTGAATGCTTAAAGAAAATTAAATTTTAACTAATACCGCAGTCCTCGATGCAGCCACCTTGCTACCAAAATTAGAGGACAAAATAGAAACATAATAGAGGTGGGAAATTTTACTAAGGCAATTAGGCACCCTGTGGGCATAATAAACGTAGAGCTGGATTTATTATTATTATAATATGTACAATAGCATGGTCTGGACAAGTAAAAGACAATGTGATTATAGTGTTTATCCCATCCCATAAGGAAAAGAGCTTTGGGTAAGGGAAGAGAGATAGGGGGAGTGATGTCTGTGACCTTGCTGAGAAGCCTGCTAAAGGCTCTGAGCAAGAAGGGACCCATCCCCTGTGAGTGGTTCCCAAGGCCTAACCAAGGGCACAGAATGATGCTCCCTCCCCTGAGGGACCTTTCGGAGCAGGGAGCTTCTTTGGCCTCCACTCCTAAGAGAGTGTGCTCTTCATTTCCAACCTATGACTCTCCAACTTGCCTCTTAGACTCACACACCCTAGCAGGCACAGTCGGGCCCCATGGGAAACCGTTTCATCACAGGAGGAGACCTGGTCTGCTCTGGCGAATCTATCCTGCTCCCATATCCAAGCCAGCCTCAACGAGGAAAACCGCAGCCCCTCTCTGCGTCCACAGGCACGGTTTGGAACCATCTGCCCCAGCTGTTGTGCTATCCTATCTCAGGTCCTAACTTGGTTTTGGCTCATGACTCACCTGTTTCTCCCTGGATGAACACCTGAACTGGCTCGCTTCCTCTAGGCTTCTCACGCCAGGGGTAGGGGCAGTGAGAGGCAACCCTGTCAGAAATGAAGATACAGAGACAAGGTTGACTGGGAGGGGCCCACACGTGCCTATACCTGAGTCCTAGCCCAGTGATTCATTTTTGTTCCAAATCAGGGTCTCTCCGAGTTAATAACTAGAGACCAGGCTCAGACATTTTACTACCAGGAAAAAAACATGATAGGTAGAACATTAAATATTTTATATATATATTATGCACATTACACACATATGTATGTATGTTTGTGTGTGTGTGTGTGTGTGTGTGTGTGTGCATATGCTGGTATGTATACTTTTTAAGAGCTCTGTAAAACTCTAGTGGTATGAACTGTTATACCTCTCCCCCTCCCCCAAGCGAAGAGCCATTTCTATCTATTTTTAAGTCAACAGTGCAGGATTATATTAGTGAAAGCCTAGGCCTCACACCAAAAGAAACAAACAAGACAGAATGCTCAAATTATATAGTAATAATAACAACAACTTCCATTTGTGATTTCTTACTGAACACCAGGCACTCTGCTGAGGGCCTTGATTCCTTCACTTACTCCTCACAACCCTAAGGGCTGGTTCTCTAGGTGTCTGCATTTTCTAGGTGAGGAAATAAAAGTTTTAGAATCAAATTACTTGCAGAGACACAGAGATAGTAGGGGGGACAGGGGGCTTCCACTTTCTGTCTGTGCTCTCAGAAAGAATACCTTTCTCCCTACTCAGCTGATCCCAGGTCTTACCCATCGAATGGGGGGGAGAGGTGGCACATAAAATTAGTCCAACCACCAGCAAGCCGCCTATGAATGTCATCTCTCTGGCATCCTGAGGGTGGGCAGATGTGCCTCTAGCATTCCATCGACAGGCAAAGGATGTATCCTCACTCCCTGCCTGTGACCCTCACTGTCCACCACCTCAAGAGGGAGAGAGAGAATGTGAGTGAGAGGGCAGAAGGAGCTAGAACACCTCTGTAATAAACACCCATGAACTGAGGCTTTCTAGAGCGGCCAAGAGCTGTTAACTCCAAAGTCTTCAGAGTCCTTGTTTACAAGGTTTCAGCATTCTTGTTTAACAAAGGGTGAACAATTCTATTAACAATATTAGCTATGTCTAAACATTAATCTGGTGCTCTGCTGGCTTGTGGGTGATGGCATGCCCGTGCATGCGCAGAGGAGAGGCCAGCCCAGGTGGCCATAGTGGAGTTCAACTTGGCGAGGAAGAAGTCACATATGAACCTCTAAGCCAGTCCCCGCCCACCCATCTGCCAGGCTGCACCTGGCTGCTGGCCGCACACCCTGGGAGGCCTGGGCAGGAGCAGGGGACAGGGCCACTGAGAAATCAGAATGGGAGAAACACATGAATAAATGAGCTACTGATTTACTCTCCAAAACTGGGAAGACACCCAGTAAGGAGCCTGCTGCTGTCTGGGTTCCTGACTCTGAAACAACTATAAGTATGTGCTGTCAGAAGGCAAAATTCACACCTGGTCACCTCATCAACAGATGTGGTTTTATTGTCCTTGGGCCCTTCTCTGAAGAGAGATTTCCTTTTCCCAGCCAGGCCTCTAAGCCTGTGTGGATTTGTGACTTCTGCTATGGCCTGGGGACATGGCCACCTGCCAACCTACTAGCTCTGACTCCTGCAGTCAGTCATTGAAGTCTCCCTTCAATGATGTATCAGATGATGATGCCAATGATGATAGCAGTGACTAAGGACATATGTTGAAATATTTCATTGGGTGTGACTATTTGAGAATTCAGCTTTGGGGGGAATGGGAAATTCTGAGCTCTCATTTTTGTTCTAGTCATGAATTTGTCTGAGAAACTTTTAACCTATGTGCCTCAATATATTCTATAGGGGGGGAGGCCCATTGCCCTGTTGGGGTAGCTCAACATTCTCGTTTAACAAAGGGTGAACAATTGGTTAGAGTGCCATCTCAATATGCCAAGGTCTCGGGTTCCATTCCAGGTCAGGGCACATTCATCATCAACCAATGAATGCATAGGTAAATGGGACAACAAATCCATGTTTCTCTCTCTCTCTCTCTCTCTCTCTCTCATAAAAAAAAATAAATTAGAAAAAAGAAAAAGGATCCCACTATCATTCCCCTCAACCCCACCACTGTCACCCCCCATCCCAATTCTCTATTCTTCTACAGGGATAGCTTATTGCAAATATAGCACATAAATTTTTGGTTTCCTAGTTTTGTTTAATTTTAGATTATTTTCTTGGCAGACTGGGAAAGGTGTTCATTTAATAGGTCATATACTACATTGTTGTTTATTATATGTTCTCTTATATGGAAGAGAACTAAAAGCAAAAAATGATGGAAAAAGTATAGTGTGGTTCCTTGCTAATATTATTAGCTTTTTTCTAACCATTCTATCTAATGGTTAAGACACCAATAACAAAAACACATGTACCATGTGGTACCTTATCATAATAGCACTGTTACACAAAATAGACGCCATTATTCTCACTTTTTAGTTTGTTTTAAAAATATACTTGGGCTCTTTGGGCTAATAAAATGGTTATGAATGGTTATAATTAGAAAATACTTGTCATCTGACAGCTACAAATAACTAAACTTAGAAGTTATTCATATAAATATCTTTCCATAAAATAGTTATGATTTTATTTTTACATTTTATATGTATCAAATTATAATTGTCAAATATAATTAATAGAAGATAATTATTAGAAATTTGGTTTGAAATTTATCCAATATAGAATTGTCATATTTCATTAGTTTCTTTTTTAGTAAGATATTGGTAGGTAAATTCATCTGCTTTAACATTATTTCTAGAATAAAAAGTCTTATAAAATATTTGAAATACATTAAAATCCTATGGTAGAAAAATAAAATGAAATCCTATGATAGAGCACAGATCTACTTAGGCTAAAATCTGGAAGAAATAACAAGCAAGAATAGTCAAGACAAACCAATTAAGTATGACTAGACTTCTATGGAAGTATTGTCTATTTCAGTGTGATACTATCTTGAATTTATAAATACAGTGTTATATTTTATAAAGTTTTGTAAAGTCCCAGACATTATTTCTGTTTCTGTAAAGCAACTGTGGGTTTAATCTGTTTCTGAAATCATTTGGCAATGTATGGAATGGAGTAGCAATTGATCTTTCTAAATTGTGAACTTTACTGAGTCAGTCTAGATTGCTTTTGAGAAGTGGTCATTTTTCACTCTGCTTTGAGGCAGCCATTAGGTTGAAAGTATATTCATCACATAAAACTTGATGCATTTTGTACTACTCACTCTATTTATATGCTGCAAATACCTAGGGTCTTTCAAATAATAAAAAAATTAGCCTAAATGTTGTTTTAAATTCTAAATTCTTTTGTTTTTAAACCTTCAAATTAGGATATATTGCATATGTTATGAGAGGTCTGACTCAGTAACTTGTGGTGGAGAATTCTTTGGTTTGGTGAAGGGGCTAACTTTCTGTGGGACTGTGAGAGCATCTGAGATACATAGACTTCCCGCAGGAATGTCAAAGAAAAGCATGGTAAGTTTGTTGGGGGTTTTTTGGTGTTTTTTGTTTGTTTGTTTTTGTGTGTGTTTTTAATATATTTTATTTATTTTTTACAGAGAGGAAGAAAGAGGGATAGAGAGTTAGAAACATTAATGAGAGAGAAACATCCATCAGCTGCATCCTGCACACCCTCTACTGGGGATGTGCCCACAACCAAGGTACATGCCCTTGACCGGAATCAAACCTGGGACCCTTGAGTCCACAGGCCGATGCTCTATCCACTGAGCCAAACCGGTTAGGTCAAGTTTGTTTGTTTTAATATCAGATGGACTCTTGTTTCCAAGCAATGTACTGTATAATCAACATATCTGAAAAGGACCATGAAACCTGAGAGGGGACTTCCTGGTTCACAGGGGCCTAGCAGATTAGGGAACCAAGAAGAAATGTTCTGCAATAACATATGTACCGTCAACCTCTTGACTTTTTTTTTTTTACAATAAAAAATATATAAATAAATAAACATTAATCTAGGTGAATATGAGCACGTGATAAAAGTGAACCCTCTCAAGTGCTTAAGAACCAGATTCCTATCATGCCATCGAAAAGAGATTTATGCCAACACTGACTGTGGCCTGGGAGAAAAGCAGACACTGACTCAAAATTGCCAACTAATAATGAAGCTTCGTTAACTTTGGGGAGTATCCACCGTTACAGTTTTGAGCATCTTCCCAGCATTGCTGTTTCCAGCTTGCCTGTTTCACTATGTTTGAATGATTGCAGGAGAAAAAACTTCATGACCTTCTAGATCTTTTAAAATTTCATTCAGAAACTCCTCAGTTTGGCTTTCTTACTAAATTCAAATATATTTTATCTCATTAATACTGCTTTTTATTATTATTTAATGGTATCTATATTTGTTTCTATGCAAGTTCTTGGAATGCTGGCTAAGAAGTATGCTCATGTATGTTAAGAGGAAACAAAATAAAATTATTAAAGTATTCATCATTTTTAAACATTTTACCACAAAGGAATAATAGAGTACCCTCAATTTCCTAGCCTGTATGAGGAATGGCCCTTCTGTTCATTTCCTTTGAGACTTAAAATGATGCAATATCTTACTTTTCCCTGGAAAATCATGAATGATAAAGAGCAAAGTGTGCATATGAGTGTACCTTCTCAGTCTATATTGTTCTGTGAGGTTCTTTTATCAAAAAATTGCACTGGCAGGAACACATTCGCCTGTGAAGAACTCATAAACAGAATGATTGCCCAACAATATTGAATCGCCAAAGGGTGAAAACGCGATTATATTCTGATCACTGAAAATAAGTAATGTCTCCTTTTCTATAACTGAATGGACACAAAATGGTTAAAACGTCATCACACAGCTCTGCTCTTTCTTCTTTTATGAAAGCAAAATGAGAAAGATCAGAGGATAGCTTAGATTATGCCAGAAGTAAAGATCGGCTGAAGGATTAAAGGAGGAAGAACCTCTAGGGGGGAAAAATATTATATTAATGCAGAGGTCAAGAAAACACGAACACACACAAAATCAAAATAATTTGTTTAAATCATGGAACAATCAACATGTATGCCCAGAAAAATGAAGGTAGCAGGTAGCTGTAACCTAAACAAATACAGACTATTGGGGGAACGGGGGAATGACAATGAACGGCATTTATATAGCATTTACCACTTCCTTCTCTCTGCTTCTGAGCTCCAGTGCTGGGGCAGCAGCTCGAAAGGCACAGGGACATACGGGGAGAAACTGAATTGCCTGGCATGAGGGCAAGAGCTGGAGGGGCAGCTTTCTCCCAGACAGAAGTGCTGTGTGAGGCTCTTGTTTCCTTGCGGGTCGGGAGGGGGGCTCCTGCCACAGAGGCTGCTGGCAGGCACCATGTTATCAACCTGGTCAACACTCTTCACCCGACTCTGGTGACTCCCTGAGACACTGCCCAACCCAACTTGCAGGCCCACCCAAGCCATTTCTGGTGGCTTTTCCATACAAATGGCCTGTCTTGGCTCATGGTTCAGACCATCCTAAGATCTCTCCAAAGAGCAGCATCTGGCCCTGGTGTGCTGTGCCTCTTGCTAAGTGGCCCCAGGTCGGGATTAGTGGCAGCCGGCCTCTGTTGGCAGCTCGGCCTCTCCCAGCCACAAGCCCAGCACAAGCCCAGCACTGGTTTGCACACCTGAAACTAATGTAATATTGTACATCAACTGTAATTTAAAAATAAAAACTTGTTTTAAAACAAAGAAGTACAGCCCTAGCCAGTGTGACTCAGTTGGCTGAAGCATCATTCCATGCACCAAGAAGTGGTTGATTCAATTCCTGGTCAGGGCAGATACCCAGGTTGTGGATTCAATCCCCAGTTGGGACGGATGTGAGAGGCCACCAACAGATGTCTCTATGTCACACATCAATATTTTACCCTCTTTCTTCCTCTCTCTAAAACCAATTTTTAACAAAAGAAGTACAAGTTGATTTTCAAAACAGTCACGAGGATGTGACGTACAGCATAGGAAGTATAGGCAAGAATATTGTAATAACTATGTATGGTGCCAGGTGGGTCCTGGAGATACAGGGGGGAGGGGGAAGCACTTTGTGAAATGTATCATTATCTGGCCACTCTACTCTACACCTGAAATTAATACAAAAAATACTGAATTTAAACTGTAATAAAAGAAAAATGTTTTTAAAGAATGAATTCCAGAGGCCTAGTACATTGTATAAAGTATGATAAGGTCAATAAGAGAAAAAAAGTGAGACAAAGGAAGAAATTCCTGCACTTTATATGTATTAGTTTCTCAGGTCGGGGAGAAAGTCTTGAAATACAATTGATGTTGTAAGTGGGCTTTGTGTTACCTTCAAGATGGGAAATGCTTCACTCTGTCAGCACAGACTCTGGCCACTCCCCACATTATATCTAACTGAAGCTGATAAACACTCAAGGTATCTCCGTGATATTCAGTTCATGAGATGGTGTTTGGCCCACCACTCTCTCCATACAAGCATTATAGAGAAATGGGCTTTTAAAATTCTGAATGTGTTACCTGAGGATTAACAGAGACAGAATAGAATAGAGAGATGCTCAAGGTTGACTTTGTTTACCATATATCCTAGTAAGGTATTATTAGGCCAAGTACTTTTTAAATCCCTGAAAGATTCCCCCATGGTCATTTTAGTTTTGTTGTCCCAAGGCCAAAGCAAAGTGATCCATCATATCAATAAACACTGTGAGCCCTGAGGAGGGTGACTAACAGTGGAGTCAGAGAAGCTGTGTGTGCTTCAAAGATTCATCTGCATGCAGCACTAAGTCTGGGAAAGTAGTGACCTATACAATTAAAATTATACCTTCTGTTGGTATATCACATTATGGTTTATGAGAAACTTTCACATACATTATTGCATTTTGTCCTGAAAACAGCCCATGAAATGAGTAATAGATAGACCATCAGCATTTCTAGATTTAGTCAGTTGCAATGAGGTAGTCATAGTAGCACTGAAGATGCATAGCATAGATAACTTTGAATGTTGCTGAGCTATATATTTACACCATTTGCACTATGACAATATAATGTGGAAAAGAAGCTCTTAAAAATGGAGTGAATCTTACCAGTTGCTCAACACCTATATTCTGATGCAACTTCTTGGCTACTTGATGCCAAAATGGGCTAATTCTGATCTGAAGAGTAATTTAAATGTTGATATATAAATAGGGAGGAGGGTGGAAGGCAAGTTTGGGAAAAAGGGATTATAGGGAGATATAAACAAAAACTTTAGGGGATAATGGCTGTGTTCATTATCTTGATTGTGGTGGTGATGATTTCACAGGCAGATACATATATCAGAACATAAAATTATACTCCATGTCAATTAAATACTAAAATATGCCCATGAAAAATTGTACTATTCCAATTTATTAAAATTTGAGAAGTAATACAACAGATAACAAAGACAAAGTTTCAACTCTATAAAGATTAGCTTGTGTTTTTGCTCTAGAGCAGTGTTTCCCAAACTTTTTACATATGTGTACCCCTTCTATAATTTTCATAATGCTGAGTACCCTGGTCAAAAAAAATGGATGTATTTTAATAACAATCAAAATATTTTTATTTTTTTTGGTACATACACAAAATAATAATAAATTAAAAATAAAATTATTCATAATAAAATATAAATAAAAGTTATATTATAAATAACATTTATTTGCACACCGGACCATCTCACGCCTCACAAGACTGTCTTGACTTGACTCATGAGAACATAGAATTAGGCGCAGCTAAGCATGGTGCAGTGTATATCCCCACCAAACTCCGGTGCAACGGGTACCACCACCAAACCCTTCCCATACCCCTGGGGGTACGCATACCACACTTTGGGAAACACTGCTCTAGAAGGAGGAAAAGCAGATGTACAGCCAGCCCTTCCACAGGTTTTCAGCCAACCTGTCAGACTTGGGTGATGGGTCTTAGAGTCCAGAAGGTTGTCCTCCTCAGATTTTGGTTGAACACAAGACTATAGGAACAGGTGTAAAAATCTAAAGAAATTGTTGCCCAAACCATCCATTTTTACTCATTTTAACAAAAAATATTTTAAGAAAATCTTGAAGATCAAGGTATGAGATATTTAATAATGCATTCATCTCCATAAATGTGCTAAAGCCTATACATTACAGAAGCTTGCTAATATGATTCCACTGAGTCCCAAAAGTAAATGGAACTTGAGAATCACTCCTATTTTCTCCAGAGAGAATGAACATGGGTTTGTCTGATAACATCCACTCTTCTGATATCATTTTATGTCTTATCCTCAAGCCCTCTGGAAATCATAATGGAGAAGTTCTGGTTTATCAGGTTTTCTGCCAAGAGAGGTAGACAGCGAGCAAATGTCCCTTCCTCATCATTCTGTCATCATCATTTTTCACCCTGGCTCTCTTTTCTTTTTTAACTTTTTTCTCTTTTATTTAGAGGCTATAGAGATTCCAAACTTGGAAATAAATTTTAATATGACAAACCTTTAGGCAGAACATTGGGAGAGCTTTTTCATTTCATGCTGTGATCAGTTAAGGAGCTGTTCATCTATTTCAATAATCCACTGGGCCAAAGCCAGGACACTAAATTCTTCAGAATGACATATTTTCAAGTCTCCAAATTCTAATATGGCTATACACCGTTCTCTCTCTCTCTCTCTCTCTCTCTCTCTCTCTCTCTCTCTCTCTCTCCATCTAAACTAGTTAAGCATTTACTAGAAGTGTAATAACAGAGATAAATTACATGCCTATTTTAATCATTGATGCCCAACTCTAGCTCAGCTTTTGAAAATCTATCTCCTTTGCCAACTGCCTTACCTGGCCAGCATTGACTCATTTCAAACAAGTAGAAGACAAATTTCACCCCCATTAAAACACACGTGCACACGCACACACACACATACACACACACACACACACACACACACACACACACACACAGGACCAACAATAAATTATTGTCCTCAGAGGCTGCACCTGGAATTCCTCACTGTCTAGAATCCATTCACTTTCCCATCCTCACAGAAGATTATTCCAAATCTTTTCTTATCTACTAAAACCCATAACTCCACCACTATGCTCACTACCCTCCCTACCAGATGATATTACTCCCTACTTCACGCAGAAGTGACCTTCCAACACACTTCTACAGCATATCTCCCACCTTCCCACCTATTGATAGATTAACTTCTCATGTTCCTGTCTAAAAGCATGCCCTCCACATGGGTACCAGATTCCATCCCTTCTGTCTTCTCTAGAACTTCACTCCTGAATTCTCCTTTCCATACCATCCATTTTCACTCTCTACTAGATCATCCCCATCAGCATGTTAACAGGTAAGTCCTTCTCTCATCTTAGAAAAAAATAAAAAAGTAAAACTCATGCTTCTTCTCCACCAACTCACGGAAGAAGTGGCCCACACCCTCCAGAGCCACATCATCACTGTCAAAATAGTATCTCAGAGAGAAGCAGGTGTAGGAGGCCCACAGATACAGGTTGGCCAGGCGATTGACTGCAGGTCTACCTTGGTAGAATAATTATGACAAATTTTGGAGCTCATGGTTGTTCAGCAATAAAAAGTTAAGGTAGAAAACAAAACAAAACAAAACAATATGTTGGCTGGTCCCGGAGGTGGTTCTGAAGGTGGTGACTGGATGAGATGCAGGAGAGTGGTTGGAGGCTGAAAGAAGGGGCTTCCCTGGGTCTGTTCTGTCCAAACACTGTTGAAGCAAGAAAGATATCTGGGACCTCCGAGTGCACTGCTCAAAACTGTTCTTATATCAGTCATCAATGACCTCTACATTGTTAATCAATGGTCAGTTCTTAGTCCTGTTCTTACTTGACCTATTAGTGAAATTGTATATAGTTTCTCACTGTTTCCTTCTTAAACTACTCTCTTCACTTGCCTACCAGGACATCACACTCTTCATATTTTTCTTTTAGATCACCAGTGACTCATCTGTGTCCTTTGCTAGATTTTGCTCTTCTATGCAAGCCCTTAATGTTGGAACACCCCCAGGGCTCAGTCCTCGTCCCTCTTCTCTTCCTTGTCTACCTTTGCTATCTTAATGATTTCATTGAATCTCATAGCTTTAAATACTGTCTACATCCCGAAAGCTCTCAAATGTTTATTTTAAATCCAGAACTCCCCTGCAAACACCAAACTCATACATCCTCCAACTGCCTACTCAGTATGTCCCCTTAAATGCTTATATTCATGTCAAACTCAATTTAGCCAAAACTAAACCTGATATTCCCAGCACCCCTTCCTCGTCATGATCAATGGTAATTCCATCCTACCAATTTATCAGGCCAAAAACCTTGGGATGATCTTTGACTTTAACCTTTCTCATTCAATACATCCAATATGTGAACAAATCCTTTTTGGTTCTAGATTTAAGATATATTCAAAATTAGCCACTTCTCACCACCTCTACTCCTATCACCCAGTCACAAATAACCATCATTTCCTGTTTGGAGCATTGCAATAGCCTGCTAACAGGACCCCCAGTTTCCACATTTGACTCTTAACAGTCTATTTGCAATCCAACATCCAGAGTATTCTTAGAAGGTAAATCAAACCATGTCACTTTTTGCTAAAACCCTGTGATGACTCCTGTTTCTTTGGGGTAAAAGCCATAATGCTTGCAAAGGCCTACAAACTGCAACCTGATCTGACCCTTCCGCTGCATCCCCTGCTTCTCTCCTGCTTCCTCATTCTGCCCTACATTCTAACCTCGTTGTTCCTCAATCATTCTAGGCTTATAGCTTTTGCTCTAGCTGTTCCATATGCCTGAATGCTTTTCCTCCAGCTCCTTCTTAGCGAACTCCCTTTCCTCCTTTATGGCTTTGCACAAATCTCACCTTCTTGACGAGGCTCATCACACCATGTAAAATTGTGAGTTGTTTTTCTACCTAGTAACACTCTCAATCCTTTTACTTTACTTTCTTATCCATAGCCCTTATCACTTTCTAACCAACTTTATACTTTACTTATTATGCTTCTTGGTTATTATCTACCTTCCTCAGCTAGAATATAAATTCCATGACAGCAGAAATATTTATCTTTTTTTCATGAATGAATTCTAAATGCCAAGAACATTGTCTAGCATATAACAGATACCCAATGAATATTTGGTGAACAGATAAGTTTAAATGCACTTAGTGACATAAACAAATTTTGCTATCATATGATTACGTGGGTTATATGATCTTGTAACACTGTCTGGAGCAGTCATCCAGTGATTGCGCCTGTTCCAAAACCAGCTAAATGTAAGGAAGGCCAGGAAGAAAATTCTGCTACTAGACCCAGTCTGTATTAGAGTGTCCAATCTAGCCAATCCAGTTGCCTATGGATTGTAACTCGGCATGCTAATCATACAAATAAAGATGTGTAGAAACCAAATGCTGAGAGAAGGCAGATAGTAGACGTCTTATGCAGATAGAAGCCAGGAGGCAATTAGTCAGTAGCAGATTTGGTCAGAGGCAGAGAAGCCAAAACCCAAGAATGTTAGCCTGAGATTCTGTCTTTCACTGGGATATTGTGGTATTCTGAGTAAGCTTCAGTTCTTCACAAAACCTGATGTTGACATTGCTAGGACTCTTTTCTTGCTTCTCTATTCTTATAATAAATCCCCATCAACTCAGGCAACCTGACTGTATCTTTGTTTCTTACAACCTAAAACTGCTAATTAATGCAGAGTTATACTAACTTCCTTATACTGACCTTGCTCTGTGTAAAATGCTGAAGCAACTTTCAACTCAACACCAAGAGGTAGGGAAATGGATGAATGACTGTGAGCTCTGGAGCCAGCCAGGCTGGGTTTGAATCCCAGCTCTGCCATGGATCCAATTGTATGAGCTTTGCTAAGTTACTTAGCCTGTGGTCGGCAAACTGCGGCTCGCAAGCCACATGCGGCTCTTTGGTCCCTTGAGTGTGGCTCTTCCACAAAATACCTGGCCTGGGCAAGTCTATTTTGAAGAAGTGGCATTAGAAGAAGTTTAAGTTTAAAAAATTTGGCTCTCAAAAGAAATTTCAATCGTTGTACTGATGATATTTGGCTCTGTCGACTAATGAGTTTGCTGACCACTGACGTAGCCCCTTATGCCTTGGTTTCTTTATTTGTAAAAGTGAAACTATATTAAGTATATATTTTGAAATTTTGTGAGGATTAAAACTAGAAGGTACATGTAACATACTTATAACAGTGTCTGGAATGCACTGGATGCTCAGTAAGTATTAGTTACTATTATTATCTAGAGATAATAATAAAATTTTTCCAATGAAAAATTATATACATAATTTTAAAAGTTTAGGGGTCATACTTAAAAATGGTACATGGAAATAGGTAAAGTTACTTTCAATAATATATTTTATTTACCCCAATATCTAAAATATCATTTCAACATAATCAATATAAAAATCATTGAGATATTCTATACTTTCGTTTTTGTATGAATTCTCCAATGAGTGTTTTACACTTACACTACATCTCAATCCAGACTAGACATATTATTAAGTGGTCCAGAGCCACATGCAACTAATAGCTACAACAGAGGAAACTCATGGGAAGTACCGCTTTCAGTCTTTCTAGAACCTACATTCTAGGTTATAGTAGCTGCTTACAATACATGCCATTTTCTTTAAAGCTGAGGTAGAGGTCCCAAAATTCAGCCCACCATGAGTGTCAGAAGGAGAAAATTAATGGGGAGCTTGAGTTGATAAAATCTTACACCTAATCTCTCCAAGTGAACCAGATTAATCCATCCTTCTCCTAAGACATCAACCCATTTCTTCTTTCAGTGAGCACAGTGATGCTGGCAATCTGCCACCATTCATTCTTCCCAAATGTTTCTTTCCTGCATTTGATTCATGTCTCAATTTATATATTGATTTCTATTTTCAGTCTCTTTTTCTTGCTTTTCTCATTATCATCATTTTCTGGAGATGAGATATGGAATCAGACGACAGCTGGGTAAGGAAGAGGTCAGAAAAGAGAGCTAAAGGAACCATTTTGATGGTGGGTCTATGAGAATTTATGTGTGGAGTGGTAGAAGGTGAGAAGATGAATCCTTCCATTTTTTTTTTTTCATCTTCAGTGCCCCTCCTTCATCCTGGACTATGGCAACAGCCTCTTGATGAGAATGTCAGAAACCCCAGGGCTAAATGTTTACCTTTTTTGTTTAGCTCACTATCTGCAGTGACTAGAATAATACTGGCACATAGTAAACACTGGTTAAATAGTTAGGGAAGGGAGGGAGAGATGAAAGACAGTTTCCTCTTGGTTTTCCTTTAATTCATTCTTCATTTCCTTTTTGTTAATGCTCAAACTCAATACTATAACCAGAAGCACCATGCTTGATCTTGCCCCCAGTTTATAACTTCTACATTATTTGAATAATTTCTACACCACCACCACCACCACCCCACTCCCCTCCAACACACACACACACACACACACACACACACACTACACTACACTCCAACCAAACTGCCTCTTTTTAATTCCTTGGCCTAGCTGAGATCACCACTGCCTTAGAGTGACTGATTTTCCATTATCAAGCTCTTTAATGAAGGTCTCATTATTTTCGAAGTTGAATATTAAACATTACTGATTAAAACAGGCCTTCTCTGATCCCTATTGCCATTCATTGTTCTTTATGAACAGCTATTTGTTACCTTGTGTTGGATGCTCTCATTTTAGAATTATGTATTTATGGGTTGCCTACTTATTAGCCTACCTGCCTCCATTGCCCAAACCCACCCAATAGTGAGCCCCATGAAGGACAGGCATAATGTCTATTTCGTTCACCTCTGCATACCTAATACCTAGTATAATGCCTGATATGTATTAAATTCTCATTCCATAAGATCTGAAGATAGGAAACCGTTCCATGACATACAGATGGTTTCTCTGGATTAATTTACTTTATAATTTCCTTTAACTTTCCATCTGAATCATTTTTAAAACGTGGGACACTTTCTAAAGCAATGGCACCACCCTAGCAGGTTTGGCTCAGTGGATAGAGCATCATCTTGCGGACTGAAAGATCCCAGGTTTGATTCCGGTCAAGGGCACATGCCTGGGTTGTGGGATAGATCCCCAGTGGGGGACTTGCGGGAGGCAGCCTACCCATTATTCTCTTCATGGATGTTTCTATCTCTCTCCCCCTCTTCCTTCCTCTCTGAAATCAATAAAAGTGTATTTTTTAAATAAAATAAAAAATAAAGCAATGGAAACTGGATGTCCTATTTGCCTGGGAAGAGCACCATTGCTGGAATTCCTCCGGCAAGAGTGATGGTTCAGCAGAAACCGGTTTGGTTCAGTGGATAGAGCATCAGCCTGCAGACTGAAAGATCCCAGGTTCGATTCCGGTTAAGGGCATGTACCTTGGTTGTGGCATGTCCCTAGTAGGGGTTGTGCAAGAGGCAGCTAATTGATGATTCTCTCTCATTGATGTTTCTAACTCTCTATCCCTCTCTATTCCTCTCTGTAAAAAATCAATAAAATATATTTTTTTAAAAAAAAGAGAGAGAGTAGTGGTTCAGCAAAGCATAGTTTGCCTCTGGTGTGATGCTTCACTAGCTGCGGAGAAAATTTCCAGTGGCATGATTCAATACCCAAAATGGGGCACCCTGAAGCCAAACAGGCATTGTTCTGAGAGATTCATGTCTTTATTTATGAGAAATCTGCTTAAGTGAGAAACTGCTGAATCCTAGAACAAGGTACCACATGGGTAGTCTAACAGAGAAGCAATGAAGATCAGGGCTTTACCACCCTTTTCTCCCGTCTTTAAAATGTTTTGTTCCTTAGCAACATAATCACTCATTTTTCAACACCATTTACAATATGCTAGTCACTCTACTAAGTTCTTTACATGCATAACCTCATGTAATGCTCACAACAACTCTATGAAGTTGAGATTATAATTATATTGATTTTACAGACAAAGAAAAATGGTTAACTTGCCCATGAATATTCAGCCGTTTAAATTGCAAGGCTAATATCTAAAAACAAGTCTAATAATCCCAGTGTTGATGGCTCTGTGCTTTTTGTCTAGCATTCTGGAATTTGTAATGACAGTTGGAAGATGGCAGCTTGAATACAGATGGTGAGAAAGTCTCCGTCAGCCACAGGCCTCATGCTGATCATGAGAGGGCTGACGTAACTACTTGGGTGGTATTCAATGGATGTTGACAGCATGTTGTTGTCCCTCCCTAGAATGGGACATATTTTCTATCAGAGAGCAGCGGGATTGAAAGCCACAGGAATCTGAGAGGCTATAGAAGCCAAGTGGGTCCTCTGAGCAAAATGTCTATGCTATTGTTGCGGGCAGATCTCAGTCTAGCAATTCTGACCCATGCTCCCCTACTGCAGCCCTTTTCAGAATAGCCTCTTCCTGTTCAATTGTCCCTCTTTTCCTAGCCCAGTGACACTTCTATAGAAATCCTAGTGGACAGCTGCAATGTTTCCAAAGTATATCAGAAATCAGTTCTCCTATAATAAAGCATCAGACAGCCCTAAACTTGTCAAAGCATGGAAAAGGTTTTATCCCAAAACTATATTTCTGTGACCACTTGAGAAATATTACTTGCATGTGAATCTAATGACTGGATCCCAGACTTGATAAAATTTCTACCTCTGACAAATAGAATCACAGAATTTTTGAGTTCGGTGGCCCCTAATTGATACCTGTCATACTGCTGGCATGCAGAGAATAAATCACAATATTCAGCACTGTTTGGGTCATGTGACTAATCTTAAGATACCTGCTACGGGTTGAATTATATCCACCCCCCCAAAAAAAATATGTTGACATCCTAGTCCCTCGTACCTGTGAATGTGACCTTATTTTTGCAGATAATCAAGTTAAGATGAGGTCATTAATGTGAGCCAAAATCCAATATAATTGATGTTTTTAGAACGAGGGGAAATGTGGACACAGAAGTACCATGTTCAGATGAAGGCAGAGATTGGGGAGATACAGCTGCAAGCCAAACATCAAAGATGACCAGCGAAGTTTGTTGGAGTTTAGACAGAGGAATGGAACAGGTTCTTCCTGTTTCATGAAGGAGCCAACCCTGCAAACATCTTCACCTTGAACTTCTAGCATCCAGAACTGTGAGAAATACACTTCTATTGCTTAAGCCACCCAATTTCTGGTACATTGTGACCGCAATCACATCACACTAAGAAAATTTTAAAATAAACTTAAAATTAATTTGAGAAAGAGAGAGAAGAAGAGGGAGAGGGGGAGAGAAAGAAAGATGGAGAAAAATTGACTTGTTGTTCACTTATTTATGCATTAACTGGTTGCTTCTATATGATATGTGCCTTGACTGGGGATTGAACCTGCAAACTAGGTCCTATGGTATAATAGGACAATGCTCTAAACCAGTGGTCGACAAACTCATTAGTCAACAGAGACAAATATCAACAGTACAGCAATTGAAATTTCTTTTGAGGGCCGAAAACCGACTTCTGTGCATGGGCCACGAAGTTTCAATTGCACTGTATGTGCGTGCGCGCACATGGTATTTTGTGGAAGAGCCATACTCAAGGGGCCAAAGAGCTGCATGTGGCTCACGAGTCACAGTTTGCTAACCACAGCTCTAAACAACTGAGCTACCTGGCCAGGACCAATATCCAAATATTTTAAGAAAGCATTTTGGTAATAAGAGACATAAGATATGTTCTGGAAGAAAAATAACAAAAATCAAAACTGCAAAACAAAACAAACAAACAAACAAAACCCAAGAAGCAAGAAATCAGGAGAGAAGACAGATTAAAGATTTTAAAAAGAATAAATTAATTTTAAAAAGCAGTCTGTGGTACATTTACACAATGGAATACTATGCAGCTGTAAAAAAAAAAGGGTTTTTTGTTTGTTTTTTACCCTTTGGGACAGCATGAGGGACCTGGAATATATTATACTAAGTGAAATAAGCCAATCAGAAAAGGACAAGTATCACATGATCTCACTCATATGTGGAATCTACTGAACAAAATAAATTGATGAACAAAATAGGTCCAGAGACCCTGAGGCATGCAACAGACTAATGTATTTCAGAGGGAAGCAGGGAGGAGAAGAGATCAACCAAAGAATTTATATGTATACTAGAGGCCCAGTGCATGGAATTCATACACTGGTACGGTCCCTAGCAGCTGCCAAGTACTTTCTCCCTTTCCCTGGCTGTCAGCCACCTGCTGCCACTGGCCAGGGTCTCTTTCTCTTCCTCCCTCCTTCTCTCCCTTCCTTTCTCCCTCCCTCCCTCCCTCCAGCTGTCCTGACCCATGATTGAACACTCAGACAATTTGCATACTATGCTTTCATTATATAGGATATGCATAACCCATGGGCACAGACAATAGTGCAGTGAAGGTCTGGGGAGGGGGCAGGGTAAAAGGGGTTAATGTGGGGGGGGAAGAGGATCTATAATACTTTCAACAATAAAGATAAATATTAAAAAACGTAAAAAGCAGATCTACCATTCTTTCTCTTTTTTGTTGTTTTTTGTTTTGTTCTCTTTACTTGTGTTTTGTTTGTTACAATAATCCCTCTCTAATAACAGATTCTCCTAATGGAAGAATATGTGGGAATTTGCTTCTATGTACCTTGAAGCAATAGCAAAAATGTCAATGCCAGTTTAAATCTATCATTTAAAGTACCAGTATATGTCAATCCTATTAAGATAAATAGGAAAGTGGGGAATGAGGAGGTACAAAGGAAAGGTGGGAAGGAAAAGCAGATAGCAGAGAAGTGAAAACATTTATGATTTAAAATTGGCCAAACATGGAAGACAAAGGAAAGCATATCCTAGATCTGGAAGCACACACTGGTGACAACTCTCAGGGAAGGGATCTGAGATTGTTTAAAGGGGAGCAGATGGCAGGTGGGAAAGGAGGCAGGAGTCAATTTCTCAAGATGCAGACTCCTAAAGGAGGGCCATTTACCCACACAAAATGCAGAGCTGCCTCTTGCACAGGCCACAAAGCACGGCATACTTGCCTGCAGTGTAAGTAACCTGCTAGAGAGAGAGGTCTTGCAGCATCCAGAGAACAGAGGATGATAAATGCAAATTAATGGGGACATTCTTATTTTAATAATTTAAGGTGTCTGGAATAAAATTAATTTTCTTATGTAAATTCTTGGTTAGTGGAATGCAAATGCCAGCATTTCTCTAACTCCCCAAAGTGAACACTCTCTCATATATTTCAGAAAAGGTGGGTGTATTTCATTTCTTCCTCTAAGTTAGTTCTGTGCTGCAGCTGCTTCTCCACTATACTCTGCTCCCTCCTGGGTCTCATGACTGAACAACCATCAACTTCTATTGACCAGCAGCCACTGGTCACTGGTGTGAATGCTTGGCCTTCTAACCTTCCTGACGTGATGTCTCCTCCTGGGCACCAGCCAGGGGTGACTGAGCAGTCCATAGTTCCTACACCCCCCTCTTTCTATTCCTCAGGATTATACCACCTGGTCCAAGGCTGCTGGAATTTTACAACACTGAAGGTAACGGAAAATGATTATTATAAAAGAAGAGAGATGTTTTAAAACTATGTGTTTTATAGATAAAGCTAAAAAAAAAGATAAGCATTTGACATGCAGTCTCCTTGAAGCCACAACTAAGTTCCTACTGCTACTTCCCTGTCCATAATGTGCTCTTCTCTAACCAAATGTCTCCTTTTTTTCAACATGCAACAATTAGCCCGGCTGGTGTGGCTCAGTGGTTGAGTGTTGACTTGTGAACCAGGAGGTCATGGTTAGATTTCCAGTAAGGGTACATACCCAGGTTGCAAGCTCAACTTCTAGTAGGGGGCATACAGGAGGCAGCCAAGCAATGATTCTCTCATCATTGATGTTTCTATTTCTCTTTCCTTCTCCCTTCCACTCTGAAATCAATAAAAATATGTTAAAATATTAAAACAACTAAAAACAACAAACTTTAAGTAATGAAAAAAAATGCAAGAATTAAATTTTCTACAGCAACCCATAACAAAATATTGTTAAGTAGAGTGATGCCACATCCCTCGATTCTCCCATGTCTTTCAGACTCTACAGAAGTTAAGGAAAGCAAAGAAATAATATCTGCATCAATTACATACTTTAGCAAGCCAGAAATTAAAACTCAGTCCAAATTCAATATATATTTTCAAAATTTATTCTCTTATTGAACAGAATGTCCTAAAATAAGGTTTGGTTAGTTCAGTTACTCAACAATGTCATCAGAGACTCCAGCTCTTTCCCTCTCTCTGTTGCTGAACAAAACATTACCTTCTTCTTAGAGCTGGTACCCTCACAGTCAGCCACTGCAGCAACACATCCTTGCTCAGATCCAATGGGAGAGGGACTCTGGCTTTTCTCTGAAGAAATTTCAAACTGAGCTATTATCTGCCTTTACTCCTGTGCCCTAAGCACCTTTGGCATAGCCATGAAGATCTTCTGTGGGCCTGTGGAGAATTATCTGTATATTCCCATCTTCTGGAAAACTTCCATTTTTCTCCATGTTCTTTTAGACATCATTTTTTTTTATCACTGATAGACTTTAAAAGTCAATAATAGAGGTCAGTCTTATGCATGGAGCATTTTAAATCATAGTTTAGAGGTATCTGGCATATAATAGAAACTTAATACTTGTTGAATGAATGAAGAATATATAAATCATATTGGTTCAAACTGTCCTGAACTTAAAACAATCACTGACAAAGGAGAGGAAACATCAACATTAGTTCCTCATCCAAAGGGAAGCAACAATAATATTAACTTCAATTTCCTTATAGAGAGCCTTATTTAGCTATTCAAAAACTCAAGCAAAAACTCTGAAATTAAATTGTTTTTATTTTCGCTTATGTTTTTTTTTTCTTACAAGATCAAAGTTTGGGAGAGTGGTTGGTAATTACAAAATAGTTGTGGGGATGTATAGTACAACATAGGAAATATAGTCAGTAATATTTTAATATGTATGGTGCCAGTTGGAAATTTCAGAAGAAACACTGAAAGTATATGATTGTCTAAACACTATACTGTACACCTAAAACTAACACAAAATAATACTGAGTGTAAACTGTAATTTAAAAATAAAATTAGCTCTGGCTGTGTAATTTGGTTGGTTAGAGCATAGTCCCTATATGCTACAGTTACACATGCAAGAATCAATCAATCAATTAATGCATAAATAAGTGGAACAACAAATCAATGTTTGTCTCTCTTTTTCTCTCCCCCCTCTCCTCTAAAATCAATCAATCGATAATTTTTAAAGAAAATTAAAATAATTTTGGAGAGTGTATGTCCTCTCCTGCAATCTCTAAACATGGAATGGAATAAGTAAGGGTGTCTCTATTCCTGATGCACAATCCCCAAAAGATTGGAGGCACCCTTGGGGCAAGTGTTAAGATGGGAGACAAGGTTTGATTTTCCAGGAAAAAAATGGTTAATTCAGACCACAGATGCCCAATCTTGTATTTCTGATATATTTTTGTAGCGAGTAGAATTGTGCCCCCTGCCAAAGAGACATATTTATGTTCTAATTCCAGAACCTGTGAACTTATTTTGAAATAGGGTCTTTGTAGATAGAATCAATTTAAGAGGAGGTCATACAGGATTAGGTTGGGCCCTGATCCAATGACAGGTATCCTCTTTAAGAATTGAGAAATTTGGACACAGAGACAGAAGACACATGACACAGGAGAAGACCATGTGACTACCGAGGCAGAGAGAGATTGGAGTGATGCATTAAAAGCCAAGGAATTCCAAAGATTGCCAGCAACCACCAGAAGCTAGGAAGAAGCAACGAATGATTCTCCTCAGGAGCGTTTGGAGAGAGCAGAAATACTCTATTTCACATCACCTGCCTTTCTCTATCTATAGCCTTCAGCCATGATGGGTTAGTTCTATGAACAGTTACATGGGTTTTATAGTCCAAATAAAGTTTCTCAAAATCTCTCCTGGCACCAAAGACTGCCAAAACTAGGAAAGTTTATAATCGTCTAGAGAGCTCCTTTTCCATTCAGATTGTTAGCTCCTCCATAATTGAAAACCTTTAACTTTCATTTAGAGTTCATTGTGTCCAGAGTCAGACCTTATATCAAATTCTCAGAAAGCTATTTCCATCCTTTCCCTCCATCTCCCTAAAGTTTCATAAAATTACTAGTTCAGAAATGATCATCTAACTCAATTCCCACCTGACAAGAACATTCACAATCTCCCTTGGTCGGAGTCATCTGTGTTTCTAGGCAGTGAGACATACGTATCTCCCTGTCTCCCCAGGATCTCACTACCTCTCCTGCTGCTATCTCATCCATTTATCCATGGCATTAACTACTCTGTGTTAGGTATAATTCTAGGCCCTGGAAATAGAGCAGGAGGAAAATGTTCAGGGAGTACCTTTGTGTGTATAATTTCTAATAGGTGAAGATCATAAGTAAGTAAACAAATAAAGCACATCAGGTGTTGATAAAGACTATAGAGGAAAATTCAATGGGAAGATGAGGTAAAGGAAAGGTAAGGTGCAATTTTCAAAGGGTAAGCAGAAAGAACCATCTTCTGATTATTACAATGCAATGACCAAGAGCACTTGGTTGCACAAACTCTATTTGTTGTTCTGAATGGAAGTAGGTTTTTCCTTTTGATTTATAGGAGGTATCATTCCCCAGTGCCCAAGATTCATACCTTTTCTCTCCTCTCCTTCAAATAGCTTATTTTCCAGCCTTACCTCCTCCTCAGTCATAATACTTCCTTCTCTTTGGGGCTAATGATTGTAAGCATCCTGGTGTCTTTGGTTCAGCTGCACTCTCTGAATATGGTTCCCAGGAGGGCTCCAACCAAGACATAATAAAATGGGTCCATTGCCGAAACTGATTTGGCTCAGTGGTAGAGCGTCAGTCTGCGGACTGAAAGGTCCCAGGTTCGATTCCGGTCAAGGGCATGTACCTTGGTTGCAGGCACAGGGGATGTGCAGGAGGCAGCTAGTCGGTGTTTTTCTCTCATCTATGTTTCTAGCTCTCTATCTCTCTCTCTTCCTCTCTGTAAAATATCAATAAAATATATTTTTTTTAAAAATGGGTCCATCATCTCTGACATTCTCTATTCTGCATACTTTATATCTGATGGAGCAAACATAACTGTGCCCACTTTTTTTTAATAATCGTACTGCACTGTTGACCTATACAGAACCTAGAGTCAGTAAGATTGCTAAGAAATGTTTATGTCTCCCAACTCCTCAGTCCCATGCTCTTTCCACTTTGCGAAATCTCCTCCCTCTACATTCCAAGCTTCGAGGGAAATTACACTAGTGAGTGCATTAACTGTAATCAGGACACACCACACGTACTGACCTCTAGGTATCCTCTTCTGCTCCCTCTAACTCTGCCTACTTTATCCTAGAGATTTGATTAACACCATTCCCATCTGCAAAGCTTGAAAGTGCTGAGTTATCATCTGCCTATTTTTTTCCCATCTAATGTTTAAAAAGAAATCAATTGATGGCAGCTTATGTTTCTGTCCTTTGCTTCGCTTGCCAGAGGTGAGTCCTGCTGTTTCTGAGCTAGAGCGGCTATATTCCTGCCCTGCAGACTCTCCAGCTGAGGCTGAGAAAATCCCTATTCTCTTCTTATTGCACTGCTCCCTCTCGTGAAAATTCAGCCATGTGGTGTGGAGGATAAAATGTTCTTATACCCAATCCCAAGGTGTTTTTTTTAATTATTTACCTTCCAAAATCAACAAGGACAAATCATCCAAAGAGGCCCTAAGATAGAGTTGATTATTGCTGCCATGAGGGTTTAAGTCCACCAGTCACTGGCTGTGGAATCTGGATAAGTTATTCAACTTCTCTGACTCCCTTTCCCCTCCATGAAACAGATATATTAATAGTAGCTATGTCTAAGGCACATTGTAGTCACCAAATGAGTCCCATGTGGGAAGCACTTGGGGCAGTAACTGGCACATAGTGAATGCCATGTAAGTGTTAGCTTCCATTTGGGGTTAAAATTAAATACGTAAATTCATAGCTCACTCCCAATGATTTGGAGGCAGATATCTGCCCTGTGCTTCCCCCAGGAGAAACAGGGTGACATAACAGGCACTGGAGTCAGACAAACAAGGAATAGTATCTGAACTCAAGTGTGTGACCTTGGCAATGTTATTTATTCTAGGTAAGCCTCAATGTTCTCATCTGTTAAAGGAACACACACCTTCTTCATGGAGCTGTTGTGGGACCCAAGTGAGTTACGTGTTCATAGTGCATCATAACATGCCCACGGAATTTATAGCTTTGGGTGCACAGAATACAATGTGCATACTTGGTTGGAGAAGATTGTGTGTGTTTTTAATCTTCACCTGAGGATACTTTTTTATTGATTTTTTTATATATAGAGAGAGAGATGTGAGAAAGAAACATCGATCTGTTGCCTCCTATTTATGCCCTGACACAGAACAAACCCACAACCTAAGTATGTGCCCTGGGAGTCAAACCCACAACCTTTTGATGTTCAAACAATGTTCTAACCAACTCAGCTACCCAGCAAGGGCAGATTATTTTTAAAGAAAAGACTCTCATCATCCTAATGCTACAAAGAGACCTCGGCTCCTGACGCCTTTTCTAACAAGGGGCCATTTCTCTTGCCCTGGATGTCCAGGTTTTATGAGACAAATGTTATCTTTCCCTTCCAGCCCGTAAGTTTCCTGGAGCTCCATACCCACAATGACTCCCTGTATCAACAGCCCATCCATTATTTAAACCCTCTTCCGAATCTAGCATCCATGCAGGAAAGCTCTCCCAGGCTTGGGGGTTAGCCTTTCTGATTTGTTAACTGTAAGGGCTTTCTGTGGAAGAGCATCAAGAGAATGGGCACATCGGGCACTGGGACAGGGTTAACAAGAGTGGGAAGCATGCTGTTTCACAGACAACACAGTTATGAAAGTATATTCTCAAGTAGGTCGTGTAACTGGTTTGTACAGAATTCTTAGACTGTCTTAGAAAACAATAGCTCTACACGAGTACAGCATCCTGTGTCTGGCTGCATCCGTTTTTCTCTTAATGCTTTGATGATAGCAGTCTGCAGCTATACGTGTAAAGTGGAAGAGCTAGAATCACTTCTCCCACGTGCATCACTTTGTACATGAATAAACTTAGAAGGGCAGTGACTTGTCCATGCCATGAATGTAAGGAATGACAGACTCAGGTACAGAGTCCTGGTCCCAATTTTGGGTCTACCATTCTTCCCACTGCATCACACAACTTCATATTCCTGCTGATCCTTAGGATTTGATATCTTTACAACAGTGATGCAGATATTTTTCTTGTTTTATAAATTCAGGCCCATATTGTACACGTAAAGAAATTATGTTAGGTGTGTAAAACCAAGGTCAAAATGCTTCTAGTAGCTAACCCAGAAACTAGTCTTTCCCAAGAAATGCTTTTTACTATCCTGTCTTCCTTGAATCACTCAGAATGAACATATGCTCTTGTTCATCTAATTTCCCAAGTAAACACCATCAGTCACCTTGAAACAGGTTACTTCCTGCTGATAAGAAGCCTTGACGAGGCTGTAAGCAGTCGGTTGTAAGCACCTGGTTATTAACCCCTAGAAATGCCCTGCATCCAAATTCTTAATTGCTGAAACAAATGGTTTCCATGGGTGATTAAACATCCAAGCAAATCCGCAGCATTTGCTAATGGCAAGAGCAGTTCTTTGTGCCACGATTCCCTCGATTCCTCCCTCAATCCCAGAGGATGCCAGATGACAAGTCAAGAGAACAATGATGTCACAGAGAAGAGTCTTGAGGGTGAGGGGACAGTGTTCTCATCCCCTCCTCAGATGTCATCCTGAAACATCAGGTGAAACAATGAACTATGGGTGGGTAAAAAAGAAAGATCTGGTGGGGAAATACTTCAGTGAGGTCTCTGTCATGACTAAATGAGGGTCTCTGCTGAGCAGCTGTAAATAGAGGGAGACTTAAACATGATTTGGGGCACAGTTCTTGTAGAAATGGTCTCTTAGCAGTCATGGTACACCCACATCACCATTTAGGTCTGCCTTTCTTTACTGGTTCAATCAACTGCCTGGTTTTTCTGGAGGCTGTACCCTCCCATCCCCTCACTTCTACTCCCACAGTCAGCATTCCTATGGTCCCTCAGGAGCAGCCAGGTCATACTGTATGACTCTAGCCCCAGATTGACTGGTCCAACTGTGAACCCTGATCTGACCTAAACCAATCAGAGCCCCTTCATACAATTTTTGGACTTGAAGCCAAATCTGAAAGCCAGTATCTTTTCATTGCCTAAAACATACGTGCTAAAGCTCAGAGCGCTTCAGGACTACGTTTCCTGTCTTGCCTTCTGGGGGAAAGGAGACAGTCAATTTGGAGGGAAAAAATGAGAGAGAAACTTTGATTGATAAATGAAAAGGGAAGACAGAGATGGTTGTGATGACCTTTATTGCTTGTTTCAGTTGTTTCTGGAGACTGCAACCCTGACCTTAGACGCTTGAGAGCCCTTGGCATCTGAAGAATAAGTTTCCTTTTTCCATTAAGCTAACTAGGAACCTGTCACTGCAAAACAAAAAACAAAAATCCTAACAAATATATTTGTTTCTTCCATTTGATGGTGCCTTCATGATGGATCATTTAGGTCAAGGGCCTCTCCTTTAAATCAACGTATGTGTTACAGTTAGATAGAGATGAGATTTTTAGTTTTCATGCAATGTTGGTTTTTCCGGATAGTGGAAAGGTGGATTCTCTTTGCTGCCAAATGTCAAGAACACTCAGCTCTACATGGAAGCATAGCCAGTGCTAATGGGCAGGTGATGTTAGGAGTGCAGGCTTTTTCATCTTCTAGCTCCTGACACTAACCTCCTACTTATTGTGTGATCAGAGTCATTATGGGGATCAGAGAGGATAACCTTTGAGTGGATAACCTTTGACCTGAGCTTGAAAGGTTGCTTTGCCTACAATGAAGCTGCTGGCAATCATGAGGTCAGGAGAGATTTCTTAGATTTCCTATGCATGACTAGTTTCCGTCTTTTCTACTTTGCCTTGGTAAGCACAGAGCGATTGTGGCTGTAAGGGGAAGCATCTCCTCCCTGAGGTGACAGCTATGGTCAGTAAGAGAAAGTAATATGGAACAGTCTAATGGGTCTTGAAAACTGTTTTATTGAAGCACAAATGAGGCATGTTTGTGAATTTGAGAAAAGATGAAAAGATTAAAGTATAACAATAAATTCAATTTTCTCCACCATCCCCCACCACACACTGCCTTATGTTTCTAGCTTGAGAGATTCATTATAATTATTCTGTAGATTCTCCAGTTGAAGGAAGGTTTTGAGCTAATGTATGTATAGCTGGTCAGTGTCTTCTTCTTCCTCCCATCATGCTCTCCTTAGCACCCAAAGCCCCAAACTTGAGTTCCAAGCCAGTCATCATTTCCCCTGGCAGGACCTCAAGTATCTCCATTAAAAAAAAACTATATATATATATATATATATATATATATATATATATATATATATATACACACACATACACACACACACACACACACACACACACACACACTATTGATTTTCTAGAGGAAGGGAGAAAGAGATATAGAAATATCAATGAGAGAGAATCATTGATCAGCTGCCTCCTGCACATCCCTACCTGGGGATCAAGCTCACAACCTAGGCATGTGCCCTGACATCCTGGTTCATAGGTTGATCAACGCTCAACCAATGAGCTATACCAGCTGGGCTTACATCTCTATTCTTGAGCTCAACTTCAATTGCCTCCCATGTATTCATGATCTTGTTGCCTATTGATATTTCATGGCTAAATTACCCCTTTTGTGTAATATGTTTGCAAACAAATGTCTTATGAATAGAATGCCAGTCCCCCAAAAATGCATTTAATGTGTGAAATGAGTTGAGGAGGTGGATCTTTTGATGGTGTAGGCATAAATTCTGTTAATAGTGCTTTAGAACAGCTCCTGTGTCTCCATGTCTGAGTTTCTATAAAAGAATTCTGTGCTGCATTAAAGTGCCTACACTTATTTTATTTCATTCTGGTTTGTATTTATTGAGGACCTTTCCTCCTGAAGTTTTAACTACTACACAGCATACTATTTCTCTTGGGGAAATTGAGTCATTCAGAATCTTGGACACTCAGGCTAGGAGAAGATGTGTATAGAAGCCCTCCAATGTCTAACATATTACCTTCACAAATTGAAAGAAGGGTGAGAGAGATTCTACGCATACATTTATGTATATAACCATATATGTATGTTGTATACAAATCGCAAATGTTCTTATTTCTGGCCTTCCTTGATCCTGACACTGACTGAAGAACTTTCAGACTTGCAGGCAGGCCCCTGCAGCATATATCACTTTTTAACAGCTGCACCTGGTCTTGAGCTGGTAACCAGCACCTGGTGCTGAATTCCCACATGATTCATTCAACAGTCACTAAGGAGCCACTGTGTGCCAGACAGTGTGATGAACTGTACAGTTTCCTCCTGTTCAGAGCTTTGTGTTTTCCCACCCACTGCCTAGAAAGACTGTTAGGAAAAGCTTAGGGTACCCAAAAATTGTATGTGTCATATATAAAGGATCATTACATTTTTATTTGTTGTAAGATTGACCAATGCTTTGATTGCCAACACATATGAAAAGGAAGCATCTGATATATATATATATATATATATATATATATATATATATATATATAGTATCTAGCAGTGGAATTATATCCCTCTTTCCATTAGATTCAACATCCTCACTTCTCAAAATGACAAGGGGAGAGTATAACTCAAAGAGAAATAGATCAAAATAAGATCATGATCAATGATAATGAGACAATTTGCAAATGATTTTCTACTAGCCTAAAGTCATTTATTTGACTTTTAGCATTTGGCATACTACATTTAAATTTTTCAAATGTTTTTGAGTTGACCCAGTCTAAATTCTTCTAGAACATTAGGTTTTATAAGGAATTAGAGGCCTAGTGCATGGATTCGTGCACCAGTGGGGTCACTCAGCGTGGCCTGTGGGGATCAGGCTGAAACCGGCAGTCCAACATCCAATGAGGGATGTAGTAGTGCACCAAGCAGCAGGCAGCCGGGGAGGAGCCCGAGCCCAGGTCAGGTACCACACTGCTCCCACTCATCCAGGCCCTGCGGCACCTACCACTGCCAATGCTCAGTAGGCTCCCTGCTGCTCCGCTGCAGTCTCTGAGCTCCCATCCTAGCCTGATACCAGCATGCTTATGACTGAGAAGTGGCTGTGGGCTTGCACCCAGTCAGTCCCAATGCCGGTCCTAATCTCGGTCCTTGTCCGAACGGGGAGGATTGTGCAGGGGGAGTTTCACACCGCTACAGCTGCGCTCACCAGCCATGAGACCAGCATCTAGTGTCCGTTGGTCAGCTGAGCGATGCTCCCACTGTGGGAGCACATTGACCACCCTGGATATTGATCAGTTACTGTGTAGGTGTATATGGCCATCAGTGTGCATCATAGCAAGTGGTTGAATGGTTGAATGGCCAAACGGTCACTTAGGCTTTATATAGAGAGACTCCAGGCCCAATGCAAAGGGTTCAGCCCTTGCAGCTATAGTGACTTGCCTCAGCCCTCACAGCCCCAGCTTTGTCCACTGTCTGTTCCACTGTCCCGTCTAATTTGCATATTATGCTTTTATATAGAAAGATTAGTAAGTAGCTATCTGAACCTTCACTAGGCTGAAGAACAAAGTGCTCACTCAGGTAGTTGGCAATTGATGCTGGCTGTAGGCTGAGAACTCACCTGGCATTTCAAACCAGTGGCTTCCTATAACATGGCAGGTGGCTTTCAAAAGAGAGAATCAAACAAATAAGCATTTAAGAGGCCCAAGCAACAGCTGCAAGGCTTCTAGGCTCAGAAATGTTACAGTATTGCTTCTTCTATTTCTTATTGGCCAATAATGAGTCACAGCACCAGCCTACATTCAAAACGAGATGCCAATGTATGTTTGGCATCAGCTGGAGCACCTGGGGCTAGTGGATCATGTCCAAAATGGCTTCTTCACTCATATCTGGGGTAATGGTACCACCTGGTGTCTCTCTCTCTCTCTCTCTCTCTATCTTAGTCTCTTTCCCTCCTTGGCATACCCTCACATAACTTTGGCTTCTCACAGCAGGGTGGTCTTACTTGGTCACTGGATTTCCCCAAAGAAGTTCTTTTTTTCTCCTTTTTTTGATATTTTGTTGATTTTTTTTTTTACAGAGAGAAAGGGAGAGGAATAGAGTGTTAGAAACACCAATAAGAGAGAAACATCGATCAGCAGCCTCCTGCACACACCCTACTGGGGATATGCCTGCAACCAAGGTACATGTCCTTGACCAGAATCAAACCTGGGACCCTTCAGGCCACAGGCCAATGCTCTATCTAGGGGTGGGCAAACTTTTTGACTCAAGGGCCACAATGGGTTCTTAAACTGAACCGGAGGGCCGGAACAAAAGCATGGATAGAGTGTTTGTGTGAACATCATTGTGTAATGATGTTTATTTTGAATAATATAAATTCAAAGTAAACATCATTACATAAAAGGGTACAGCCCGCTCTTTCGGTTCCTCGCGGGCCAGATAGAACAGCTGAATGGGCCATATCCGGCCCGCGGGCCATAGTTTTCCCAGGGCTGCTCTATCCACTGAGCCAAATCAGTCATGGCTCCCCAAAGAAGTTCTTAAAAGTTCCAGAATATTGCTTCTGCCATGTTACATTATCAAGCCAAGTCACTAATATCAGCCCAAACTCAAAGGAAAGAAAATAGACTCATTTCTCAATGCACGTGAATGAGGAAAGGAACTGAAAGTGGCCATCTGGAGACAAGCTGCAAGTGTTCCTTACTACCTTTCAAAAACAAAGAGCTCTCCTGAAATTCTTCCACCACTCTATCACATCTCAGCCTAAAGGTCATTTCCTCAAATTGGCTTTCCTTGATTGTCCTATGTGACACTGTTATTTATAATCTATACTAATAAAAGAGAAATATGTAAATTGACTGTCACTTCATGGTGCCCACAGCCAATCAGGAATGAGTATGCAAATTAACCTGACAAAGATGGTGGATGTCCCATCCCCTGGCCGCTCAAGGGCCTCTGTGCAGCACGCCTCCTCAGGGCCTCCCTGCCGTGCTCCACACCTGTCAACCATCTTTGCAGCCTCCCAGTGGCCCAGCCCCCAGCCTCAGAGGCAATGCTCAAATAAAAAATGCACATACAGTAGCAATTGCTACTATCCTTTATTAAGATTACTTGTTTCACTGTGTGTCTGGCTCCTTCACTGACTGCTGTTGAAAGCACCTGTATCGCTCACAACTGCATCCCCAACATCCAGCCTCAATAAATACTAGCCAACCATGGAGGCTGATTGTGTCTATAGTAAACCTTCATGAAACTATCTTTTGACTTCAAGAGTTAAGACTAAACCCATGGTCTTTGTCTGTCTCCCTCTTTGATTTTTTTTCTCCCTTCGACTTTTCCCTAAACATACAGAAGCATGTTTTCAAGTTAATAACACCATTAAGTCCTGAGCCCTTTGGTTTTTTTCTCAGCAGCAGCAGCTCCTGTGGGCTTTAGTAATTACCATGCACAAGACAGAAACAGGGTGGAGGCATAATCTGCTCCTGAAAATGATTCTACCATGATGCACCAGCCAGGAGCTTAATAGGGAGCATGATCTTCAATTTGCTGAGTGTAGCTCTACAAGGAGCCCTGCGCGGAGCTTGTGACATGCCATATCTCAGAGGATTTCAGCTGCTGCTGCTACTGCTGCTGTTGCTACAGGGAAGGATTGATGACCCCAATAAGAGATTTGAACACAGTCCTCTTAAAAACCAGAAGGGTCATTTGGGCTAATTGGGATGGAAGCCATGCGTATGTGTGTGCCGTACATAATAATGTATGCATAGTATATACGTAGCACAGAAGGATGGAATATTTGAGGATAAAGCAGAAGCCAAAAGGACAAAGGCAACAGGCAATGTAATCCACTTAATGGGTCAAGGAGCTCAGATCTGAGCCGCAAATGCATCATTGGATAACGGTAATGAAAAAGACAGCAATCTATATCTACAAATAGCATTAAGGCAGATTTGGTTTAGAGGCCAAACTAAGTTGATGTGAAATTTATGAGACTGGCTGTCTCTCAGAGATGCTCGATGGAGGGGGGGGGGCAGGAGAGTGTGCATTGAATCCCTTCTTTCTCCTTTGGACTTCAGTGAATTAGGTTGTGTTTCCAAGGTGAGACTCTCAGAAGTGGGGCTTTGTTTTGTTTAAATGACAGTTAATCATTCTGCCACACAAGCTTGACTTAATGCTGAGAATGGAAATTTTACAAGCGGGTGAGGAAGTGGTCCCTTTGGGCATTTCATTTCCCTGTGCAAACTGTGAGTCTTCTGCTCACAGGGTTGTGCATGCACATATACTTATAAACACACACACACACACACACACACACACACACACACATGCATACAGAGTTAAAAGATGCAGGTGCTTGAGCTGGAATTTGCAGTAGGCATATGTCTGAATCATGACTCAGCAGCTAGCCCTAGGAAATATCTGAAATGTGTATCCTAATGTTTTAGAAGGTATGTGTTGCGTCTGTGAATCCCATTACAATATTCCTGTGCAAGCTGCTATTGGAAAGGTACTTTATTTTCAACCCAACTTCTAATACATCCTCTACAGTAATCACAGTACACTGCATTGCAAAATATACAGGATGCATTAAGCTTTTTCCTCCTTAGGATGCCTCAGTCAATATCAGGTAGCACTCACAAAGGGTAATGAAGTCTGTTTTCAACACAGCAATGTTCCTGCAATTATCTGCTGATTGACCTTCACTTTGTGCTGTGCCTGCAAAGAAAGGGAGCCCTGACATATTGTACAGAGCAGAGCTTGTCCCTACAGCATGGGATAGGAGTTTCACTCTAGAACTGCTCCTAATTCAAGGGTATAGCAGACCAAACCAGAAGTCTAAGAATGGATTTGGCCAGAGAAGAGAAGAATTGATCAGACTGTCAAACCTCAGAGGGAAGGCTGGGGAGGGTGGGAGGAAGGAAGAGAGAATAACCAAAGGACTTGTATGCATGCATATAAGTATAACCAATGGACACAGATACTAGGGAGAGTGAGGGCACAAGCAGGGGATTTAGGGGGCACTGGGGGGATAAGGACACATATGTAATACCTTAATCAATAAAGAAAAAATTAAATTAAAAAGAATGGATTTGGGGAAACAGTTTTTAAAAAGTCACCCCAAGATTTAGATCTTCATCTATTTTATAAGAAATTTTATGAAAAGGGAAGCCACTTTATTGACTTATTCCACAAATATAACCTAAGAATACATTCCCTCATGAAGGAAATATGAATTCTACATAAGATGCAACTGCATAGATGAGTTCTCACTCTTTTTAAGGCTTCTTACTGTGCAGGTCTCTCTGCTTTGGTTAGGGTAGGTAACTGTGGTAACAAGTAGGTTCACGAGTATATGATTCAAGTAAAATTGGCATGTGTTTCTTGCTCACCTAACAGCCTGGGGCAATTTCAAGTCATCAGGATTGGCGGTGATGGGAGGCGTGCTCTGCCTTACACAGTTACGCAGAGACCCAGGCTGAGGGAGGCTTTGTCAACAGCATACGATAGTCCCCCTGGAGCTCTCTTTCTCAGTACACTGGAAGGGGAAGGAACATGGAAAACACCAGGTAAAAAGTTATATGGACTCTGTCCACATCACTTCTGCTCACACAAGTGTAGCTAGAAATCAGCCAGCCACACCTGGCTGCCAGGGAGGCTGGGAGATGTCACCTAATTAGGTGCCCAGAAATAAGAGAATATGGGCCATGGTCAACAACTAGCCACTTCTGTCATACTCCTCTCCTCCCTGTTCTCTCTCTCTCTCTCTCTCTCTCTCTCTCTCTCTATATATATATATATATATATATATATATATATATATATATATAATTGATTTCAGAGATGAAGGGAGAGGTAGAGAGAGATAGAAGCATCAATGATGAGAGAGAATCATCTATCAGCTGCCTCCTGCATGCCCCCCCCTGCCCCCACTGGGGATCGAACCAAACCCTGGCATGTGCCCTAACTGGGAATCGAACCATGACCTCCTGGTTCATAGGTTGCTGCTCAACCATTGAGCCACAGTAGCCAGGCTCCTCCCTGTCTTTTAGTGGTGGAGGTCCCAGCTTCACGGGATCTGTCTCGGTGTTATAAGATACTTCCAGGATACAAGGATTACCATTTATGGGATGCTCTCGTATCCAGCCAAAACTCACCTTCTAAATTCAAGATGGAGATTTCAAAACTCCACTGTACATTATCAAATGAGCACTTCAAATTTGACACACACGAAGCCAAATGTGTTATCTGTGTTCATCTATAAAACAGATATTCTAATAGTATCTATTCATAAGGTTGTGCTAAGAATTAAATGGCTTACTATGTGTAAGCCACTCAGAAAAATGCTGGTGCATAGTGGATGCTTAGTAAATGTTGGTTATTTTTTATTGTTTTTTTCTGCCTTCCTCTTTTCCCACAAATATTTTCCTTCTCATTTTTCATAACAGGATCATGTACTTAACAGATCAAGCTGGAAATCGTATTTGACTCCTTCTTACTCAGCTCTGACCATTGTCCAGTCACTTTCTAATAACTCTCAGAGCTAGGTCTGCCCTCCATTCCCACTGTCATGTTCTGTCTCAGACACTCATCACTTCTCAACTGGACTATGGCAAAACCCTGCTGAGGCTCACACTTTCTGTTGTCTCTCCTTCCCCTAACTCTCCCCCCATAATATTGTGAGAATAACGTATTTACTCTTCAAGGGATTTTTATTGTCTACAAGCATAAAGTCCACAATCCTTAAAGCTGAAAAGGTGGGTCGAGCCAAACTTGGAAGGTCTTGAATTCTAGCCTAGTTCTTACATTCCCCGCCTCCCTTTCTCTGTTCCAACCACAGCTGACTACTCACGCTTTTCACTCTCTGAGTCTTGTTGATTCTGGTCCTTGTATTTAAAAACAACCACACTTTTCTACCCTCATAATTCTCATCCCCAATTCAAATATCACCTCATCAAAATGGCAGTCCACATCTAATTTATCGGGCCTTCCTCTACTTTCCCCAGCATTGTATTTATACCTCTATCATTTGTCAATTGTGATTTGTCCTCAAGTAAATGGGGCCTCTTTCCTCTATGGGATTCTGAGTCCTCGAATGTTCCCAAGCAGAGACAGGCTCACCACCATGATACTTTAACTTTAATTTTTAAAGTTTCTTATCCTACTGGAATATAAATATGAACCTTTTAATTTTTATTCTATTCTACCTTCAACTGAGCTATGTTGATTCCCTCCCTTGGGGCAATAGCCCCTTAATAACACAGAGCAGATTCAATAATTTCCAGGACCTGTCAGATACCAAAAATCTTGGGATCTGGATCTAAGACACTGGCTCCTCCTTTTCCCAGCCTTTTGTTCTTTCAGCGTTGGGAAGATCGGGGAAGGGCAAGTCTCCTTGCATGGTAAGGGTCTCTCCCTAGACTCACATTCAGTTCAGCTCCAGGCAATTCTGGCTTCCAATTAAATGGTATGGTGTTCTTAGAGAGAGTTTGAGTTTAGCCCAAAACCCTCTGTAAATAAAGTCCTCTCCCAGAAGGCCACCACCATCTTTGCACACCCCAGCTGCATCTCAGGGTATAGCAGTGTATATGTTTGCTCACTTGGGCTCACATATATAAATAGCCTATATATATGTGTGAGCCTAAATATAGGCTCACTTGGGCAAGCCCACAGCTTCTGCTTCTCAATTAAACCTGGTACTCTTCATGCAGAACCACCTGGATTGCTAGAACCCTCTCCTTCACCCCCTAAGGCCTAAAAAGAACTAGGATAAGGGACAACTTGTCCCATCTCTTCCCTAAACACTTTATACAGGGTTCCACAATCCTTTCGTGTTAGCATGGCCTACTCCATTGGCCTTTCATCCTCAGAAATTTCTAGATTTAAACTCTCTTGTTCAAGTACATCCTCAAACCTTTGGAGATTCTGGGGCTGAAAAGGAAATTGTAAGCGCTGCCCTACGATTGTAGGCGCTGCGCTACACTCCTCCAGGAACCCTGAAAGCATTCACCTTGAACGGGGGCATCAGAGAGCTTCTGGAAGGCTGGCAGCTCAGCACATGCCAATGGTGGAATGAGATTCCAATCTTCATGTCTTCCAGTCCTCAAGTTACCTCCAGTCTTTCAAGAAGTTCTCCTAGTGGGCTTAGGGCTGTGAGGCAGTAGGCTCTCACCCTGTGCTGCTAACTTGGTCAAGACTCCTCCACATTCCTGTCCCCCTTTCATAACATGGGGGAGGGGGAGGTAATGCCAGCATGGTTCTAGAGCCTCCCAGTAAGTCCTATGGAGATAGTACTGGCCTCATTTACTCAAGAAGAACGTGCTGTATGTAGGGCCTTTCTCTGCTTTGTTTACAATTCTGGGGCAGATGAAAACCTTTTTTCACATACGTTAAGTGCCTAATATGAAGGTACACCTTATCACTCTTTCTATATTTTTTCTAAATGTACATCTGCCTACAGACACTGGTAACTCTTTAGAAGATTTTATCTTCCTCGATTTGTTTTGCCATTTCTCAGCACAGCACTGAGCACTGTGTGGATACACAGTAAATGTCTGATGCATTATTTCCTAATCCTCACGAACACTAAAGTCCCAGGACTATGCAATGCCAGCCTCATTTTTCAGAAGACAAAACTTAGGTCCAGAAAGATGAGGTCACTTATCCAAGGGCACACTGCGAGTTCAGATTCCATTTCACATACAAATTCATACACTTAATGGTGCAGCAGAAGCAGAAGCAAGCCAAGTCTATTTGATGACTGGCCTTTGGAGGAAAGAAAGTGGGTAATGGAAAACACTGCACAAATTCCAAAAGTTAATTTCTGCAGATGAAGCACATTTTTCTTTTCCTGGTCTGGTAAGGTTTGCCAGCATGTGCCGTGACTAATTCCTGTTGGCCCAGCCCAGACTTCCTGTTTTCAGGGCAGCGTGACAGATTTGTTGGTATAATTTGGCTTTAATTCGTTTCAGGCTGATGCTGGAAACCAGAGGCTCTGTCATGTCTTCATTGCAACATTAACTCCATTTTTCTTTCTTCACTTCTTCTATTAATAAGCAGAGGCCACTCAATAGGGCAATCTTAACTGCCCACTCAAGGTGACAGCCAGAAGTATAAATAACTCTTCTTATTTAGCCTTTTATTCTCTTCCTGGAAAAGTCATGGTTTATTGTCTTATCTCTCCAGTGGATCCAAAGCTGATAAACTCATTCAATACAGATTAAATGTTGTTGGTGTTGGTGTGTGTGTGTGTGTGTTTTGTTGGGGGTTTTTTGGTGAAACAGAATTTGCAGGGCCAGCTGCCAGAGAAGGAGCAACACCCCCACTGCCATCCGATGAACTCACAGAGATTCAGAGTTGAGACAAGGTTTCCTCTGAGCCCTGTTGTGTCCACATTTAACTCCGTCTATGAAAGACCCTGAGATATTATCCAGGGAAGTTTTTCTTCTGCACTGTGTGTAAGCACAAAAAGCTGCTCACTTATTCAGAAATCTCAGAATAGGAGAGAAGAGCAAGAGATGGAGAGCAGAAGCCTGCAACTATGGCTGGAGTCTTCCATATGTGAGTAGGTCCAGGGAGGTACTCTGGACAATCTGTGATGGAGCGTGGTCTCTGGGCACATACTTTTCATGAGGCAATTCATGAGTCAACCGTCCCTTGGCACAGGTACCTGCCTGTCTTGTGCACCTTCATGCATTGAGTAAGGACCGATCTAAAACTCTACCCCCAGCCCCAACCTTCCTTGGTAGAGAAATAGAAGACCCAACCTTTTGTCCCTGATGAGCCCTTTACCTAACTATGTCTCAATTACCATGGCTAGTGAGACCCAGAGCATCAGTTGGCTGCTCTGTGTCATGTACCCACACCCAAGTCTATGAAATAAAGAACTCCGTGAATGGCAGAGGGACACTCAAGACTTGGAGAGCAAGGCATAGGGTATTTCCCTGAGGAAGGTATGCTGGGAAGATACCTATGCATTAATAGAAACCTCTACACACTTTTAAAAAATGTTTTTCTTTATTTTTTTAGAGAGCAGAAGAGAGAGGAAGAGAGAAGTAGAAACATCAATGAGAGAGAAACATCACATTGATCAGCTGCTTCTTGCACGTGCCCTGCTGGGCATCAAGCCGGCAACCCAGGCATGTGCCCCAACAGGAAATCAATCTGGGCCTTGTCAGTGTGGCTCAGTGGTTGAGCATCATACCGCTCCATGGGTAATCTGACACTCAACCACTGAGCCACACTGATGGGGCCCTACACACCTCTTTATTGATAGTCTTAAACTCACTCATGAACATATTACATAAGATACTAACATTTAGGTATCTTATGTAATGTCTAGAGAACCTATTGGCTATCATAGTAACTATATTATACTTTACAAAGACTGTGAGGCTGTACGTACAACACCCAGGAATTGCACTCATTGGCTATCTACTGGGCTTTTCTAGCCATGCACCATATGTTAAATTTCTGTTTCAAGTGTCCTGTCTTTTCTTTCCCAGTTAATTCCTCTCTTTCCATCTCTAGGAGTCACATGGAAAATCTTTAGAAATAAATATTTCAGAATAAAATAGATGGGGAATAGGCATTATAATCAATCAGTCATGGTTATCTATGAGAAAATTTGGAATATAGCACATTTAGAGGGTTGAAGAAGAAACTATTATATTTATATATTTTCAGAAAGCAAAACAATGGTAGAATTAGACAAAATCTAATATCATAATGTCTCTTAAAATAGACGCTGTTATCTTTACGTAGGAGCTGGAAAACTTGGAATTTCCTTCTCCTTAATACTTCATATTCTCAGTCTGCTACTGGACCAATAACCATTACTTCTATCACATAAATTCCTGATACTGCAAAGGGAACATAAGGCTGATTTGCCCATTCCTCGCGTGATGTGATTTGGAGTCCCCAATGCTACAAGCAATGCTACAGAAAAACAAGAGCCGATGCACCCCCCTCATTTTCTTTTCAGTCGTAAGTAAATGAGGGCAGCCAAGAATTCTGAGTGTTTATAATGAGGTGTTCTTGTAAGATTTAATATGTTCCTAGTCTGCCATCGATATAACACTAGCCTCTTGGTATTTCTTATAAATGGGTCTTTCTTCTTCAAATAACATTTTAGTTGTTTTCTGTCCAAAGATTCACTTAAGCAAAGCAGGAAGGGAGAATAAAAGAATAACAATCCTTTTTACCTTCTAAGTCGCCTCACAGAAAATACTTAACAATAAGGGGAGGGATGAGAAGAAGATACTGGGGTTCAGTGATTAGAGGGAGCTCTCATCCTTAAATAGAGGGGCACTACTTTGAGGAAGGCAAAAGTGGAAAAGGGGGGGGGAGGAACTGCAATTCCTTAAATGGTTGCTTCATTCTAAACACTCTCTTAGTTATGGGATTGACAAAAATAAACATTAAAAAAATGTTCATCCTTCAAAGAAATCACAAACTAGTAGGGAAGACATACATGCAAATTAATTAGAAGAGCGTCTCATGCATAGAAGGTGTCTATTAAATGCCTGATGGCCTGATGATTTACACTAAAATTCAAATTCTCATGCCACACCATTCCTATCAAATTCTAGTCCTACCACAAAGGAGCTGTGGGTTGTTGCACAGGTTATATAACATCTCTATGCTACTGTGAACTACTTTGCATGTAGTATTTGCTCAGTGTCTGGCAAATAAATGTAATAGTAGTTTATATTAATTGTATTGTTATTGTTGCCTGTCTCTCTGCCTTCATCTCCCACCATGCTCCTTCTTCCTCCCTTCCTTAAAGCATACACTCTGGTCAGACACAACCAGATGCTGATTCCCAGACTTATCATGCTACTTCAAGTCGCTAAGTGTGTGCTTTTCATTCTGTTTTGTCCATCTAGAGTGGATTTTCCAAACCAGTTGTGAAGCCTGTGGAGAAGGCGTTGTGGTTTTTCACATTTCTAATTCAATCACCTAGCACACTGCCTGGAACAGGAAAGACATTTCACATCTATTTGTCCAGTTGAATTAACTATGTGTTAAACTAAATAGTGTGAATAAAACTATATACATCAAAGGAGGGAAAGAGTAAAGAATTCTTCATATGGATATAAGTCAAGAAATGTTTCCCACAGGATCAGACAGTTTAACTTGAAAGCTTTGAAGGATAAATCTTCAGGTGATTGAGGTTTGGTGTGTTTGACTATTGTAGTTGCCTTAAGAAAACACAAGACATTGAATAGCATAGGAACTCTATAGGCAGGGAGCTGAATGGAGAAAATTATTTTCATATTAAGAAAGCACAACTTTTCAATGGAAAGATTAGAGAATCCAGATATCAACCCAAATCACTATGCTCAATTAATATTTGACAAAGGAGGCACGAGCATACAATGGAGTCAAGACAGTCTCTTCAATAAATGGTGTTGGGAAAACTGGACAGATACATGCAAAAGAATGAAACTAGATTACCAACTTACACCATACACAAAAATAAACTCAAAATGGATACAGGACTTAAACATAAGATGGGAAACCATAAAAATACTAGAGACATCCACAGGCAGCAAAATCTCAGACATATGCCTAAAGAACTTCTTCACTGATACTAACCCTAGGGCAATGGAAGCTAAAGAGAAAATGAACAAATGGGACTACATCAAAATAAAAAGCTGTTTTACAGCAAAAGAAACCATCAAAAAAACAACAAGAAGTCCCACAGTATGGGAGAACATATTTGCAAATGATATCACTGATAAAGGTTTAATCTCCAACATCTACAGACAGCTTATACAACTCAATAAAAGGAAAATAAATGAGCCAATTAAAAAATGTACAATGGACCTAAACAGAATCCTCTCAAAAGAAGACAGAAGGAAGGCCAAGAGGCACATGAAAACATGCTCAAAGTCACTAATCATCCGAGAGATGCAAATCAAAACAACAATGTGGTACCATCTCACACCTGTCAGAATGGCCAACGTCAACAAAACAACAAACAACAAATGTTGGAGAGGTTGTGGAGAAAAAGGAACCCTCGTGCACTGCTGGTGGGAATGCTGACTTGTGCATACACTGTGGAGAACAGTATGGAGCTTCCTCAAAAAACTGAAAATGGAATTCCCATTTGACCCAATAATCCCACTCCTAGGAATATACCCCAAGAAACTAGAAAGACTAATCAGAAAGGATATATGTACCCCTATGTTCATAGCAGCACAATTTACAATAACTAGGATTTGGAAATAGCCTAGGTGCCCGTCAGCAGATGATTGGATCAGAAAACTATGGTACATCTACACAATGGAATACTATGCTGCCATAAAAAAGAAGGAATTCTCATCATTTGCAGTAACCTGGATGGAATTGGAGAACATCATGCTGAGTGAAATAAGCCAGTCAATGAAAGAGAAACACCACATGACCTCACTCATTTATGGATAATAAAGAACATTATAAACTAATGAACAGAAAGATAGTTATAGTGACAGTAAAACAACAAGCAGACTGTCAAAAGACAGTGGGGAGGGTAGGGAGATCTGGGGTAGATAAGAGATCAACGGAAGGACTGGTATGCATGCATATAAGTACAACCAATGAACACAGAACTCTGGGGAGGAAGGGCATGTATGGGAGGTGTGGGGCGGGGGGGGGCAATGGTAAGCTATGTACACATATAATACCTTAATAAATTTAAAAAAAAGAGGGAGGGAGGGCATGAATGGGAGGGGGAGGCAATGATAAGATATGTACACATATAATACCTTAATAAAAAATTTTAAAAGTGAAAAAAAAATTTTTTAATAAAAAAAAAGAAAGCACAACTTTGCCGAAACCGGTTTGGCTCAGTGGATAGAGCATCGCCTTGCGGACTGAAGAGTCCCAGGTTCGATTCTGGTCAAGGGCATGTACCTTGGTTGTGGGCACATCCCCAATAGGGGATGTGCAAGAGGCAGCTGATCGATGATTCTCTCTCATTGATGTTTCTAACTCTCTATCCCTCTCTCTTTCTCTATGAAAAAAAATCAATGAAATATATTTTTAAAAAGAAAAGAAAAAGAAAGCACAACTTGTCTGGCTGGTATAGCTCTGTGGCTGAGTGTTGACCTATGAACCAGAGGATTCTTGGTCAGAGCACATGCCCGGTTTTCTAGCTCGATCACCTGTGGGGAGCATGCAGGAGGCAACTGATCAATGATTCTCTCTCATCATTAATCTATCTCTCTTTCCTAAATATATATTTTTAATATATATGAAAACATTTTATATATATATAAAATATATATATTTTTTTTTAAGAAAGTAAGGTTAAAGGTTAACGTGATTGAAAACTTTTGAAAAAGAGAAAAAAACACAACTTGGATTTTTCAGCCTCATGTTAGTTTATGCCCTGCATCAGTAATATTATTTTTGTGAACTCGTGGGCCTGGAGGAAGGAAGGAGCCTTAGCCATTTCTCAGGCTTTAATGGATAAGCTAAAAAATAACACTCTCACTACCATTAAATTCCTCCATGATCCAACTCTACTTGGCCCCAGCTTATATTTCCCATAGACGATAGAGATTTCTTCTCCAACTTCTTCTTCATCTTCAGGTCTGAGCTTGTGCATAAGAAAACCTTAGTGAACTAATATTCTGAAAGATGGGGCTTTGACAACCAAACTACAGAACAACCATCATTCAGAACCTCCTGAAATCTAGTTAAATGGAAGTCCTATAACTAGAGATATAAAGAAGAAGCCATCCCTGGCCAAGTAGCTCAGTTGATTAGAGCATCATTCCCATACATCAAGGTGAAGGTTCGATTCCTAGTCAGGGCACATACAAGAATAAACCAATGAATGCATAAATAAGTGGAACAAATCAATGTTTCCAAGTTTCTTTCTATCTGGTTATATATATATATATATATATATATATATATATATATATATCTTTAGCTCTATCTCTCCCTAAAAACAATCAGTACAAAAAAATGTTTTAAAGAAGGAGCCACATCAAAACTGGTAGGAAGGGAGGAGGTATGGAACAAGCTGGTCCCACACCATGAATGGCTGATGAAAATTGGGAGGTATATCTCAGTTTCAGATACTTTTCAAAATAGGACATACAAAAGCCCAAGATATATTATGAAACATGCTCAAATTTACTAATCATCTAAGAAATGCAAATCATAACACCTGTCAGAATGGCTATCATCAACAAATCAACAAATGACAGTTGCTTGTGAGGATGTGGAGAAAAAGGAACCCTAATGCACTCCTGGTGGGAATGCAGAATGGTATAGCCACTGAGAAAGACAATATGGAGTTTCCTAAAAAAGTTAAAAATGGAACTCCCATTTGACCCAGTAATTCCACTTCTAGGACTCTATCCCAAGAAACTAGAAATACCAATTAGAAAGGATATATGCGCACTTATGTTCATAGCAGCACAATTTACAATAAATAAGATTTGGAAACAACCTTAGTGCCCATCAGCAGATGACTGGATTAAAAAACAGTGGTATAGCTACACAATGGTATGCTATGCCACTATAAAAAGAAGGAACTTTTACCATTTGAAACAGGATGGATGGAACTGGAGAGCATTATGCTAAGCAAAATAAGCCAGTTGGAGAAAGATAAATATCACATGATCTCACTCACATGTGGGATATAATGATCAACATAAACTGATGAGCAAAAATAGATCCAGAGACAAATGGCAGGGGAGGTAAAGGGGAGGGGCTAGAGCATGCATGTTAGCAAAACCAAGGACACAGACACTGGAGAGGTGGTGGCTTGCTCAGGATGGGAATGGCTGGAGTGGGGCGGGGGGGGGGGGCGGTGTTAATCAGAAAAAAAGGAGATAGATATATATAAAACTTTAGACAATTAAAAACAAAGCTAAAGTAATTCACAGCCACAAAACCAGTATTACATATAATGTTAAAGGGTCTTCTTTAAGAATAAGAAGGGGGGACTTCCCACCATGCTGGTGAGGAGCTGGTGCAGCGCCTTCCGTTAGCGGCCCCAGAGAGCCCTTCACTCTTCAAGCCCACCACCGCAGGGCTGAGCCAGAGCCTCGGCCGGGACCCCAAGGAGGGGTGCCGCTGCCACCATGTGGATTTTAAAAATACAGTGGAAATTGAGCCACAAAAGCCACCGCCTCCGCTGCACCTGCTGCTGCTGCTGCTGCGAGTGAGGGAAGCCCACCGAGGACAGAGCTCACTCCACCCCAGGCCCAGGGAGTGGGCGGCTTCTCAGCGTGGCCTCCGTGTCAGCAGCCATTCCACTGAAACTCCTTGGAGCCCGGTCTCCCCACCCGTAGCCGTCCCAGCCCACCTGCTGTGCTAGCGAGGAGCTAGCATGGCGCCTCCAGTTCACGACCCCAGCGCCCCAGAGGGGTTGTGTGCCCCGGGTGAGCCGTGTGTCCCAGGGGGCTGGGTGTCCCGGGAGAGCCGTGTGCCCCGAGGGAAACATGTTTTCCAGGAAAGCCGTGTGCCTCAGGGAAGCAGTGGGAACCAGGGGTAGGGGCAGTGTGAACCAGAGGAGGAGCAGATTCTATTCATGTGGTCCTGAGATAGTCACCATAAAACAAGCAGACTGCCAAATAACAGCGGGGAGGGGAGGGAGATCTGGGGGAGATAAGAGAACAACTGACGGACTGGTATGCATGAATATAAGTACAACCAATGAACACAGAACTCTGGGGAGGGAGGGCATGAATGGGAGGTGGATGGGTGGGGGCAATGGTAAGCTATGTACACAAATAATACCTTAATTAAAAAAATTAATTAATTTTTTTAAAATAATAAGAAGGGGGAAAAAGATTACAATTATGAATAATAAAATGGCAAACATTACATATCTATCACCAAATTGAATCTACACAACAAAATAAACAACAGAACAGAAAAAAAAAGTATACAAGAAGATCAGCTATTTTCTATTTATCAGTGAGCAATATAGTCATCCACTGAAAGGCAAATGGAGTACAAGACCCAAACCAAGACAAATCACCAAATCCCTCATTAGGTCTGGATCTAGAGTATGTCTAGGGTTGGACCAGAATACTTAAAGGTATAAAAATAAAAAAGTCAAAAAGGGGTCCCTTGCAGAAAAATCAACTGGTCCAAAGACCGGTGTCAATAGGAACTTGGTATTTGGGGGTGACAGCAAGGAGAACAAGGCAGAGGAGGAAGCAAGAGTGGCAAAAAGATGATGAAAGCAGAGAGATAAAGGGCATTAGGAGAGGGAACCCGACAATCTGGGATGCTGGAGGCCCTGGTAGAGTTTTTGAATGAACAAGGCAGACATCCTTCCTTCCTTCATAAAGAAAGAAGTCTACCAGGGAAAGGAGAATCTAAAACAGAGTCATCACCAACATGATAGGCATGAGAAATAAAAACACAAGTATTGGAGAATCATATAATGAAGGACTTAGAGCAGCTAAGGAATTTAGAAAAGGCTTATCAAGCTCTGCAAAGAAAGTACCTGTCTGGAAATAAAGGAGTTGGGGCAGGGAGAAGAGCATTCCTTGGAGAGGAAGCAGAACCAAAGCCCAGAATCAAGAGAGAGTGAGTGCATTTGAGACAAAAATCCCAGTGGAGCTGAGCCTTGAGTATGAGGAGGAGAGAGGTTCTGAGGAGGGAGACCACAATGTAAGAGAGGTCTGGGTCTTAGGAGCCCTTGTAAAACATTATAGAGATTGTGGTCCATGACCTAAGAACACGAGGGAGCCACTTTAAGCAGGGGAGTGATATGATCAGACAGGAGTTTTTAAGGTCACGTTGGCTAATGATTTAGTATGGCTGGATACAGTGTGGACGAAAGGGAGGTGAAAAAATAAGTTAGCTGCAGTCTGGTTATGCAAGAAAAGACCTAGAAAGCTTCCTCTTTCCAGGAAAAAATACAAAAGAAAAGAAAAAAGAATAGGAAATCTAATAGACACTAAAGAAAATATCAGACTTCTTTCTCAAAAAGTGTCTCTTTCTCTTCCCCCACTAACTTCATTCTTTTGCCCAATGATGTTGAAAGTTATTTTTTCATCTTGTTTTCAGCTTCAAGGAAACTATCAACAGATGGGGCACTTACACTAGTGTTTCTCACACTTGAATGTGCATAAAGATTGGCCGGCAACCTTATTCAAATGCAATTATTACCCAGTGGGTCTGGGGCAGGGCCTGAGTTTCTGCATTTCTAACATGCTCCCTGATAATGCCTATGATGCTGGTCCATGAACCACACTTTGAACAGCAAAGCTATATACAGGTCTAGAGCTAAACAAAAGGTATTCCAGGCTTTCTGAACATGTATATAATAGAGTTAAAAAATACAAAACAAGAAAACACACAGAACCAGCAGATTGTGCCTTTGTTATCATGCTGCTTGTTTTCCGTGAACCTGGATGTGACATGCTTTTCCATAAAGATATTACAGGAGATGTTCAGTGTGTAACGTAACTGGAAGCACAAATTCCAACAATTCTAGGGGAAGTTCAAATCTGGAGGCCTTCTGACTGTGGCCCTACACCACAGCGACACCTGCTGGTAAATTGATGGATTCTATCTTAAGCACATTTCTAGAAGGAGACACTGAGAAAAATACTAAAGTGAACAAACGTTTTCATAGTTGTGACTTGGCCCAAAGTACATCTTCAGGTTTGAAAAGAAACCTTTTAAAATCAGGAGTCGGAAATTCCTTGATAATAATTAGGATCTAAGTACTGGTATGCTAATAAATGTTTAACAACCAGCTTGCTAGAAAAAAAGATACATTAGTAAATATACATATAAAATAAATTTTGCTGATATAAAGGATGCACAGCATGTAGTTGATAAATAATAAAGTGTATAATATGTTTTGTTGCAAATCATATACAGAAATTTATTCTTGCAGAATCCTTTTGCTTACTAGTATTTTTGCCAAACTCTTGTTGTCAGTGGCTAGCCTATAATTTCAATTCAACTATATTTTGATAAAAAAGCCTATGAAAAAATGTTCAAGTAATAGGAAATTTAGCAAAAAGCTATTCATGCCATTGATGGCATGAATGTTGTCCTTGGGGGGGAAAAACAAAACATTTAGATAAAACAAAAACAAAAATAAAAAATAAATGTAGTCCTGGGTAATTGTTGGTTGATGTATTTGCTTATATTAATGAATAAGACAACAGTGAAACACACAAACATGTTAAGTTAGGACTTTACTCATTAGTCATACGAAAATGACTTCTTTGTGGAACTGGATAATAGTTTGAACACTGGAGGACTATTTCTTCAATTTGGGGGCTATGTATATTGTAACAACTACAGACATAACACAATTTTAAGTTTCATATGCATTAATAATGTTTTCCCATCATTTTCTTAAGTCTAGACAGTCAACAAAACAAGAAACCCACCCTGATGTGTGGCATTTTTCAACTTCCATGTTACTGGTTCCAAGCTACCGATGTGCCATCCCTGACTGTGAGGCTGGGCAGACATAAACACTATTCTATACACACTCGTCTATATGTCTACCATACAGACAATAGATGGAAATCACCTCCAGAGTACAGGGAGCAGGATGTTGGAGTAAAATAATTGGGAAGTGATACAATTTGAATGCTTTTATTTTTGTTTTTAAATAACTTACTTAATTGTAAATTTATATAATTTAACTTTTAGTAGTGGCTGTTTTTAACAACCAGCTCACAAAAGTTTGACATTTGTCTCCCATGAACCAGAAGGAGCCTGCGGCAGCACACCACTACACCTGTGGCCTGGACAGTGAGAATAACAGAAAGGGATTCAGGGAGCCCAGGGATTTTTTACCTAAAAGAGGTTTGTGCCAGCTCTTGACCAGGTAGACAAATGGCAGAGGAAGTCATGGTATCACCGTGGAATGTAAAAGAACTCTTCCTGAAGCAAGGCGAGAACTGAGAGAAGTAAAACAAGCTCTCCTACCCAGCAGTGGACCTTGTTAAGGACATCAAAGGGACAAGCAGGGGGTGGAGACAATAACAAGGCCTCCAAAAGGGAAAGGAGTTTTTGTTTTGTTTTGTCTTGTTTTGTTTTGTTTTTAATTCTTGATTTTAATGATTGTCATACCCTTATTTTTCTCATTTATAATTTTCTTACATCCTGAATTTTCTCAAGTATTGTTTTCCATTGTACTATAGTATCTTTGTAAGTTATACCAAAGTTAATGGAGTAGGAAATAAATAAAAGTTGAACAAACCAAAAAAAAAAAAAACCATAAATAGGTAAAAATAAATAAATAAATAAATAAATGAAAAATGATACACTTGACAGTGTGAAAGTAAAATATTTCTGTTAGACAAAAGACAATAATATTAACCACTATTTAACATTAATTATTGAATTGTTAAAATGCATAATAGGTATTACTTAATATTTTTGTTCCTAATATGATAATATTAAATATTCTTATCTACCTTAAATTATTTTTTAAAAAAGAGGGGGGTGGCGAGGAGAGGCTTCTGGTGCAGGCACTCGCTCCAGGAGCAGAGCCCCTGATGCTAGCTAGTACTTAGGCCCCTGTTTGACAATAGGGTAACCAAGATTAGAAAAGGCTAGCAAAAAAAATATTTAGCCCGCTGTTTCCCAGCTGTAAGAAAGAGGAAGAAAAGGGAAGATATTAACCCCTGAACTCCACCTCCAACCATGTAAAGTTTTGGAGAAATGCACATTTCCTTTAAAAGAAGAGTAGGCTGATAAGATTCTGCCTTTTGTTTGAAGCTTTGTGATGTGTCTTAATGTATGTACTCCCTACCTAAAAGAGAGAGTAGCTATATTTGCTTAATTAGGACTTAGTCATTTTAAAATCAGAAAGTCTGTCAAAAAAAACAAACAAAACAACAACTGATCATGGAAGGATTTAGAGATAAACTCATCCAGTTCCCACATTTCACAAGTAACTGTAAAATGAATGGAGACTTCTATGCCCAAGAAGATGGAGTAGAAGTACTTTTCCATATTCCTTCTGAAAGGTATAGCTCAAAACTCTTCACACTATATAAAAAACAAACACAAAAAGACGCTGAAAGATGGTGAGAAGGTAGAACTGCTAGGAAATGTGACACCCAAGAAATGACACAATAGAGAGTTCCTGAGGTTCCTGTTGTCCTAATGCATCCCAGAGCTGAAGAAGCAGGCAACTGGAAAATACCAAAGCACAAGGAAAGGGACAGCCCACCAAGGCAGAAAACTGTTAGAAAGCAACCCTTCTACTCTGCCAACAAATGCAAAAACTGAAATAAAAAATGAGAGAGGAGATATAATTACCGATTTTATAGAACTAAAAAGGAGTATAAGAGAGTGCTATGGAGATTGTATGCCAATAAATCAAATAACTAGACAAAATGAAGTCTCAGAAGTATCCAACCTACTGACATTAAATCATAAAGAAAGAGAAAATCTGAGTTGACCTACGAATTAGTTTGCTAAGGCTGCCATAACAAAATACCGTAGACTGTGTGACTTAAACAACAAAAACTTATTTTCTTACCGTTCTAGAGGCTGTAAGTCCAAGATCAAGGTATTGGCAGGTTGTTTTATTTCTGAAGTCTCTCTCCATGGCTTACAGATGGTCAATTTCTTGCTGTGTCCTCACTTGGTCTTTTCTTTGTGTACGTACATATGTACTGTCTTTGTGTGTGTCCTGATCTTTTCTTATAAAGACAACAGTCATATTGGTCTAGGACCCATCCTAACAATCCCCTTTGAACTTAATTAGTAATTTTAAAGACCCTACCTCCTAGTATGGTCACATTCTCATGTATTAGGGGTGAGGGCTTCAACATAGGACTTTGGCAGGAATACAATTCAGCCACTATTAATTAGCCTATCCTACATAATAAAAGGCTAATATGCAAATCGACCGAATGGTGGAATGTCCAGTCGCTATGACACACACTGACCACCAGGAGGCAGATGCTCAATGCAAGAGCTGCCCCCTGGTGGTCAGTGTGTTCCCACAGCGGGGAGCACCACTGAGCCACAAGCCAGCCTCACAGCTGGTGAGCGCAGTGGTGGTGGTGGGTGCCTCTCCTGCTTCTGCAGCAGCACTAAGGATGTTCAACTGCCAGCTTAGGTCCACTCCCCACTTAAGCAATCAGTGGGACATCCCCTCAGGGCTCCCGGACTGTGAGAGGGCACAGGCCAGGCTGAGGGACCTCCCCACCCCCTCCCCCGCCAGTGCACAAATGTCATGCACCCGACCTCTAGTAACAAATAAAGAGATTGAATCAATAATTAAAATTTCCCAAGAATAAAATAAAAGCCCTAGACCAGATAGAGGGCTCATTGGTGAATTCTACCAAATACTTTTTTTTTTAAGTTAACAGGAATATTTCTTTAGCTCATAAACTGAAGAAAAGGATAAACTTCAAATTCAATCTATAAGGCTAGCCTTACCCTGATACCAAGCCAAAGAAAGACAAAACAAGAAAAAAAACTAAAGGCCAATAAACCCGGTGAATACTAAAAAAAATACCCAACGATATACTAGTAAACAGAATTCAACAATACATGAGCAAGGATAATTTATTTCTGTAATGCAAGGATGTTTCAACATATGAATATAAATCAAGGTAATATAATATATTAATAAGATTAGGGGAGAGAATCCCAAGTGATGCAGGAAAAAGCATTTAACAAAATTCAATACCTTTCACAATTAAAAAAAATCACCCAACAAATTAGGAATAGAAGAAAAATCATCACAATATAATAAAAACTATTTATTTAAAAAATAGCTAACGTCATAATCAATCCTGTAAGATAAGAAACAAGACAAAAATACCCACTTTTAGCTCCTGTATTCAACATAATATTGGAAATTCTGATCTGTTTTTTTGGAGCAATTAGGCAAGGAAAAGAAATAAACAGTTTAAAAATTAAAAAGAAAGAAGTAAATATCTATGTTCAGAGATTACATAAATCTTATATGTAGAAAATCCTAAATATTTTATAAATAGAAAAACTGTTAGAATGTAGTAATAAACTACTTCAGTAATGTAACAAGATACAAATTCATTACAAAATTATATACAGTAACACTGAACAACCTAAAAGAAAATTAAGAAAATTAATCCATTTCAAATAATATAAAAAATAATGGAATACTTAGTAAAACTTAACCAAGAATGCAAAAGACATAAACTGAAAACTATAAACACTAGTGAAAGAATGTAAGACACAAATAAAGAGAAAAACATTAAACAAGATATGATCAAAAATAAGGTCATAAAATGATAAATTCAAAATAAAAAACTTCTGATTTGCAAAAGACCTTTTTAAAATGATGAAAAAGCAAGCTACTGAGTGAGAGAAAATGTTCATAAACTACTTATCCAACAAAGGACCAGCATCTAGAATAAAGAACTCCCAAAACTCAAAGGTAAAATAGGCAACAATCCAATTAGAAAATGGACTAAAGACATGAAGAGACATTTTCTAGAAGAAGATATATAGACAATAAAAAGGCCCATGAAAAGATGTTCAACATTAATGACCTCTAGAGAAATGCGAATTAAAATCACCATGAGATTTTACTATGCACCTATCAGGATGGTTAAAATAAAAAATAGTGAGAACACTCAATGCTGAGGAAGATGCAGAAAAACTGGATCACTCATACATGTTTGGTGGGAATGTTAGAGTGACTCTGAAAAAAATTTGCCAACTTTCTTTAAAAACTAAACATAAAACTACCATATAACCCAGCAAATTACACTTCTGAGCAATTATCCCAGAGAAATGAAAACTTATTGCCACACAAAACAATATATCAAATCTAATTTTTAAATATGTCATTGACTTCCCAAGGGTTACACAGAAATGTAAAAGTAGACTTCTGTCAAGTACGCTACCCTGTCACTACATCCCTGTCCGATATATGTGAAATGACATTTAAGTTTTGTCTTCATCTGATGGGTATGGCTGCTTGAAACTCTGTGCTGAGAAAGATTCTGCAGCCTAGAGTTCCAAGGGCAGCAGAAAGTTTCCACAATTAATGAGAGGTGTCTGCCATCAATAAACCAGCAAGAACTTACACACTTACTATTTTCCTGTCCTAAATTGAAATACGCTGCCTCACCAATCGTAAAATGTGAAAACCAAAAGAGGTATTAGCAATTGCTTTACTGATGAGGAAACAAAAGGAGTAAAATATGAGAGAGCCAGCCCCCACATTTATTGCCTGACCTCCCCATTGTACCAAGTCCATCCTTGCTCTCTCGGAAGTAATTGACGAGCTAGTTCAAGCCCTTGAGCTTTCTCTTTGTGCAGAAGGTATTTTACTGGTGCAGTTATTTCTCACAAACAGCTTCTTGATGGTGGGGCTGTCCGAGGAAAAATGGGAGCTCATTCTAGAAAAGAAGATATCTAACTCCAAAATCTGGGGCAGATTCACTTTCATATCCAGGCTGAAGTTTCCAGAGAATATCTGGCCTTATTCTAAGAAGTACATTGTGGGAAGAGGGGGAGCAGAGAGACACAGAAGATGGGGTGGTAGGACCTTCAAACCCTTCTGCCTGCACAAATCATCACCCCAGAAGTAACAGGCTTCATTTTTTCTGAGTTATATTTGTCCTGTTACTATCAAAGAGATTACTAAATATGAATAAAAGGAGAGTCGAATTAAAATTTCTAGGTTTTTGGATGGAATTGGAGAACATCGTGCTGAGTGAAATAAGCCAGTCATTGAAAGAGAAACACCACATGACCTCACTCATTTATGGATAGTAAAGAACATTATAAACTGATGAACCAAAAGATAGATACAGAGACTGTAAAGCAACAAGAAGACTGTCTAATTACAGATAGAGAGATCTGGGGGAGATAAGAGAGCAACCGAAGGACTGGTATGCATGCATATAAGCAAAACCAACGGATGAAAAACTCTGGGGAGGGAGGGCATGTATGGGGGGGGGGGGGACAATGGAGAAATATGTACCTTAATTAAAAAATTCTAGGTTTTGATAGTCATGTTTTAAAAGGGGGAAAGCAGACAGCTCTTAGGCCCTCTGCCCCTGGGAACAAGCTGTGTGGAGAGATTTGTTACTCCCTGCTGGCTGTTTTGGTGCCGTGTGCCCTGAGACCTTGCAGAGCCTCTGCCGGAAGCCTCACTGTAACCTCCCTGAGTAACCACATGCCGATGGTCAATGAACACATAAGGATTTGAGGCTGAGGCTGGGGTGAGCAGGATTGATACTTGATCTTTTGAGTGAAACCCACAATAGCAGCTCACAGTGCCCCTTCTGAAAGCTTTCCATGGCCCTGACCACCGCCAGCCCCCCACCTTATCGGCAGGCACCAAACGCTTCAAATTACTGCAGCTAATTGGATGAAAACGGAAATGCATCCTTCTAATGGAGTGAGAGATGAATGCCCTGATCTTTTTCCCTCACTCTCCGAAGCAAAACAAAAACACACAGGAACGTTGCGACACGGAAAAGTAAAAGAGCTCTGCTCTGGAGCCACGAGAGTGAGTGAGTGTTCCAGCTAAAATCTAAGCTGCTTTTGAGGCTATAGACACACATCAAATGGAGATAGCAGTTGCCAAATTATCCCGGAGGCAATCCGCAAATCCCTTGCCCAGCAAGAGTTAGCAGTACGATTTACCTTCCTAAGTACATGCATAAGTTACTTTGTACCTCAAGATAATTTCACTTATGGCCCGGTTTTATAACATTTTTATAACTGTGACACCCTGTAGGGGCTCCAGGAATAAATAGAGCTGAATAATAAGAGGCGTCAAAATAAAGATTTAATGTGAAATTGTCTAATGCAGTTGGGACTCATGATTTAGCCAACAGGGCGTATTTTTCCTGCGCATTCTGTAGATCCAGTAGATTCCTTAGGGACTAGCATCGTTTTTTTATTAAAAACACATTTGCCATTGTTTCAGGAAAGAAGGCTCTTTTGACATCCACCTATTTTTATCTGGAGAGATGCAATTAAAAATGCACACGAAGTCATTCCATCGTTTTATTCAACTACCCTGAAGAAAAGAGCCATGTGACCACAGAGCGATTGAGACACCGAAATTCAAAGAGGTCTGAGGGTGAGATAAATTGGATTTGCATCATTTAAAAAGTGAGGTCTGAGATCACGATGCTGGGTGACCTTCTGGCAGTTAATCACCATGTGTGGTGTATTTTAATATGTTTTTATACTCCGTTTCCGAGGAGTGACATGTGTGAGTGCCTGAGGGAAGTGTCATCACGACGGCAGGGTGAACAGTGGGGAGTGGAAAGAGAGACGATGATAATAATGAGGCAATTACAGAACTTGGTATTTATTGCATTTTTAAATAATAGCCCACCATTCAGTGCCAAGAGAAGGAAAACCGAAAACTCTGTGAGAGGTACTCAAATACCCTAACTGGGGGCTAAATGTCCTTTCTGGAATATGTACCTTACTGTTTTGGGCAACTAGATCAACGGATGCCCATCTATAAGCTGAGGTCCTGGTTCACACTGTCAGGAAACTAAGCCATCTCTATTAAGCACCAATTAAATTAAAGGCAGAACCTTGAAACTGATGGGGGTGAGGGGGAGTGAAAAGTTAAAGGGATTGAGCAGTACAAATTGGTAGTCACAAAATAGTCATGGGGATGTAAAGTATAGCATAGGGGATATAGTCCATAATATTGTAATAATGATGTACAGTGCCAGGTGGGTACTTAAAATATCTGGGGAGTACTCTGTACAGTAAGTATATGATTGCCTAGGCACTCTACTGTACACCTGAAACTAATACAAAATAGCATCCTATATCATAATATGCAAACAGGCCAAACGGCAGAACAACCAAATAACCGGTTGCTATGATGTGCGCTGTCCACCAGGGGGCACGCTCAGAACATGGCGGGCATTGGCAGCAGGCAGCAGAGCATGGAACATGGCAGAATGGTGGAGCTATGGCAGGATGGTAAAGCAGGTGATTGGGGGTGCCAGACCAAGGCAGTGCACCGGTGACTGTCACCGGGGCTAGCTTCTGGTGGTTACTGAAAATTCTTTGCTCCCACTCGCCGTGATCCTGCCCAGAGCTTACACCTGTTGCTGGTGCCCAGTGCTGGCCAAGACCAAGATCATTCGGCAATATCAGCAGGTGTGAGAGGCAGCTGCCAGCCCTGACTGTCCCCGAGGGCTTCTCTACCTCCTCCTACTCCTACTCCTGAGTGGCAGTCAGGGCAGCAGCTAGCTGCTCACACCTGCTGCTGGCAAAGGCCCCAATTGCTTCACACCATCAGTGGGTGTGAGTGGGGCCAGCACCATCGGTGGAGTGGAGCAATGGTGGCAGGAGCAGGGCTGTGGCAGACAGAGGACTGGGGGTCATTGTGGGAGGGACCGGGTGCAGGCGCAGAGGATGGGCTGAGACCTGCCCCTGTGCCCGCCGCAGCCTCATGGCCCAGAGTTCCTTTCAAGGTGCATGAATTTGTGCAGTGGGCCCCTACTTGAATATAAACTATAACTGAAAAATAAAGTTTAAAAATATATTTTAAAAATTTTATGTGGAACCTTGGATTATACTCTTCATGAATAATCATGAAACAGATGTAGTGTTCAGATTATACAAAAAATGTACCAATTCCATGACAACAAAATGCTGTCATTCATTTTATTTTGTCAGCTAATGAAGCACCAGTACGTCCTTTGGAATAAATTCTGTCTCTTTAAAACGTTTATTGTGAAACAAAATACCATGAACTTTGATCTAAATCTGAATTCTTCCACTTATTTGCTGGGTTAATTCAGCTAAGTTACTCAGCACTCTGAATCTGTTTTCCCATTTGCAAAAATCAGAATGATGATAATATTTTCACTTTACAAAGTTGCTTTGAGACTCAAACCACATCACAGCCATATGTAAAAATGCTTGGAACATGGTCAATACATACTGAGCTATGGAGAGCATGCAAAGGCATCAATTCCAAGACAACATAATCTAGTAGGTGAAATACAATTTGGGAACATCCTAAGGCATCATATACACATACATTATAGAAACACAGGCAGCCACGATGAATATTATAGTTACCCAAAGAAAGCAAAGGGTTAGGGTTAACTACTAAGAGGATTTAGCCCCTGACTAGGCAGTATGATCTTGCCATAATATGTGAAATCACAGTACACTGCTGGTATTTCTAAGGTGTATATATCTCCAAAGAACTTCTTGAATGCTTTATCCCACTTTATGACACAGCAATCCAACCCATTCTTCAACAAACATGCAGCAAAAGCCAGCTAATTGCCAGGTGTTCCTTCTCCTGGGCCTGTCACCATCTGCACAGAAACATAAGAACCCACCCAGGCTCTTCTACCCCCTGAGGAAAAGAACTATCCCCACCTTGCTCTCTGCAATCAGCACTCTGAACTGACACGTAGCTTACTCTTTCAAACATGCTTTAAAAAAAGAGTACATTCTTTGGTTGCATTTCCCCTGGTTGTTTAGTTTCTTCTCATTTATTTTCTTCTCGTTTAAGGTATCCCAAGTACTACAAATAGTGCTCATTCCTGTACATTAAATCGACATGCCTACCACCAGCAATAAGACTTGACAGATTAATTATGTAAATTAATTTTCCAGTCTTGGCTTTATGTTTTAAAGAGTGATGCATTGAATGAGAAGCATCAACCCAGGAAAATATCGTCTATGCTAGGAGCTAATTTTACATGAAAAATGTTTTAAATTCAAAGACATTTGTAGACATTCAACCATATTTTCACTTACTCATGAGCAGGTTTTAAATCAAGGCAGAACATGCCACTTAACATAAATCATTAACTTTGGTAACAAAGCATAGGCATTCATAAATGAGATTCATTTATTAATTGATTTTTCCAGGCACTATGCTAGGCACTGGGGATATACAGGGCCAGGGGAGGAGGGGGAGAGACACCAGTTGATCTTCTAGTAATCTAGTCTGTAGGAGACAAACATGTAAACTGGTCATTAAAATTACAATATAATGAGTCCTTTTATAAACATTTCCAGATAGATTTTACCCATCTGTCAAGAAGGTGCTAGACTCAGAAAAGAAGGTAACAGGAAATAGGTATCTTATCAAGATAATCTACAGAATAGGCATATAAGATTGCAGATGCTACTCAGTCCAGAACACCTGGGTGGGCTCTCTCTTACCACCTTGCGTGGTATCCACAGAGGCCTTAACAGAGCTCAAGGACATACCCCTGCAGGAAAGAAGCAGGGCCTGAGTGGGGAACAAAAGCAATGAACATGCTAATACCAAGACCAGTGAAAGAAACTGGAGCAGATCCTAATGAAAAGAGGCGGAAGACTCACTCTCAAAGCTCCCACTCCTCCTTAAAACTCTTCACTGAGCTAGAATGTAAAACGTAAACCAAAAGTCAAAGACTGTTAAATCATGTTCCTCCTCCATCCCTGTAGGCGTGTGGATGTGCACACATGTGAGAATGTTCTCGTAAGCTTAACCTATCAACTCTTAAGATCACTTTGGGAACGGGTTGTTTGTACTGCTCCCTCCCTTTCCGCTGGAATGTTATCTGGGTGATTACAAAGAATAAATATACAATGTGTAGTGCACACGAAGAAGAGAGAAGTAGTCTTTGAAAGAACTAGGGAAGGCTTCACTGAGGAAATTACTTGAGTTGAGTCGAAGAATTAGTAGGGATTCATCAAACCGATTTTCCAGGCAGAGGAAATAAAAACAGTGTATACAAATATGTAGAGATATGAAGAAAGCATGGAGTGTCAGGCAACATATAGTTTGGTATAGGATAGCATAGGGGCATGCCAATGATGGAGAAGAAAGAGGTAAGCCTGGAAAGTTAGGTAAGGGTTCTGTCAGAATATACTCCCCCTCAAAGGGAATGAGTGGCTATTAAAAGATATTACACCAGAAAGTGTTTAATTTACCAGAGAAAGGTTTTATTGAGAGAATGACCCTGAAGTGAGCAGAATATGTAGCTCACACCAAATAAACATAAGTCCATGTAGAGGTCATCTGAGCTGGGAGGTGAAGGATGTGGGGTATGATTTTGGAAGGAATCACAGAAATCCTAAACTTGGTGGGACGACTGTAATCTGTGAGGTTCTACACCAACAGTGGCAGAAGAAAGGGACAGATGTGGATACCTTAAGGGAGTAGACTCCTAACTGGGATGGATTAATACGGAAAGAGGAAGTAAGGAAGGAATATAGATGAATCTCAGATGTGCAATTTTGGTGATTTGGCAGATTTATAGGGAAAGATCTTGAGTTTTATTTCATTAAGGTCAAGGGCTCTGTGATGCATGTACGTCAAGTTTCCCAGTGGGTAGTTTATCATGATTAGAAGCATAGCTTTGAGAGGGGGGGAAATATTTGGTGTTAAATAGCAGATTAGTGATTGTCTAGGGCCAGAAATGGTGAGTATTAGATACAAAGGGGAACTAGAGAACTTATTGAAGTGATATAAATGTTGTAGCTGTCTACATTAAAAAATAAATAAATAAAAACTCACTGAATGTGAAATGGGTGTATTGTATTTTGTGTAATTATAATACAATAAAGTTAATTTTAAAAATGGTTTAATTCATAAGTATATCAATGAGAGTTGACAATGTGAAGCAGACAGGGTAGGTGAGAAAGGTTACAGAGTGAGGTAAGAAGAGGGTCGAGCCCTGGCTGCTGTGGCTCAGTTGGCTGAGCACAGTTCTATACGCAGGAAGGTTGCTGTTTCGATTCCCAGCCAGGACACAATCTCAGGTTACGGGTTTGACTCCAGGACAAAAAGCAACGCTCGTTTTTTTCTCTCTCATATTGATGTTCTCTCTCTTCCTCTCCCTTCCTCTCTCTCTCTCTCTCTCTCTCTCTCTCTCTCTCTCTCTCTCAAATCAATAAAACCATTTTTTTTTAAAAGAAGAGGATTGAGGCTAGAACTATATATAAAGGGTAGAAGAGGAAAACTAGCAAAATCATTAGCCAGTGCTTAGTGCTTGGGCATGAAACAGAACAGCATTGTTTAAAGGTCTTTGAGGCTTTATGTCGTCCAGCTCTGCCTCATCTTACAGCTGATGGAACTGCGGTTCATGTTGGGCTGAAATGCTTTGCTCAAGGTCACAACATAGTTAACAGCAAAGGCAAAACTAGCCCAGACTCCTGGGCCTGGGATGGTTCTGTGCTAAACTGCTCTATCGGTAGGACTCAATGACAAAAGGACAGCCTACATTACAAGAAGTGCCAACAGCGTCCCACTAGCGTTGTTGCATATATTTACTTCTCCTAATCACTGTTTTCTGTGTGCAGGGGTCACCAAAGAGCCACAGCACCTTACAAGCTTGTAAAAAGCAGGATGTTCTTTAAGAAGAGGGAGAAAAAGAAAAAGAAGGTAAAGGTAAAAAATTATGAACAGCAAAAAGGCATCAAATACATACCTACCGACAAGTGAATCTAAAAATCAAGAGAATAAAAAAAATCTGAAGAACAAAATGGACTGGTGAATATAATAGAATCAGGGACATAGAAAGGGATTGGATTAACAATTCTCAGGGGGAAAGGGGTCTGAGGGGGGGCGAGAAGAGATTGGACGATAATCTTACACCTATGGATGAAGACAGTGGTGGGGGCAAGGGTGTAGGGTGAGGTTGGGAATCAGGTGGAGGGGAGTTAAGGGGGTGATGAGGAACACCTATAATAATCTGAACAATAAAGATTTATTTTAAAAATAATAAAAAATTAAAAAAATTAAAAAAGCCTTAGGAGACAAAACTGCCTGCTGCGGAAGGAGAGGGGTGCTTCCAGTGGTCACTCCCTGAGACCTTGGAAGTAGAAAGGGAGAAGGTTAGATCTAGATACGCACCACCATGCCTGCAAATACAAGAGGCATTCTTCATCGCGCGAATACACCCTTACGAAGTGGGGTCTCTACTTTTATTTTGTTTTCCTGGCATGATACACATTGACAGGCACTTACTGACAATCAAATCTATGAACATGTCACACTGACATTAAGAAAAAGTGTAGAGAAGGTAATTAACATTTTACCAAGCTAAGCACCACCTTTTGATTTTTATTTTCTTCTACTTTAGAAAACACACACAATGAACCCACATGAGCACACTTGCCCTTACAATGAGAACAAGAGACAAAAAGTTGACTCCGTTGGCAAATATCGAACAGATGGAACCAGAAGTGTCTGGGGGAGAGGAAATAGAGACAAACATGGTTGTCATGGTTTCTTTGAGATGCAATAAACAAAGGGACCCAAATGGACAATAAAATCCCCCACTGGGAAAAAACCACATGTTGCTCCTTTCTGTCTTGGTTCGATAACTGCCAAGCTCACTTTGAATGTCTGGAGTCGGTGGAAGATGAGAGAACAGTCATGCTGTCACTCACCCCTGGCTATTCTCAAATTATATTTACCCCGGGACCATCCCATGCTCCTATATAACAGACATCAAACAATTAATGACAAGCTCAGATTAATCAATTGCCCCAGTGGGCAGTGCCCTGAAGAAATACGTGCTTCATGTAAACACGAGAGAAGCTGTGCACAGCCTGCGACCAAGTTCTCAGTTTAATTGGGAAGCAGCGAGCACATATGAGGGGAACATAAAAGATTTATACATCCTGGTGGACACATTCAGGTTCCCTGTCTCTGGAGTCCCTTTGCAGTCATGTCGAAATTAATCTAAATCCAACTCCACTTACATTCTAAGTAATAAGTGAATGGTCTGAGAGCTTGATACATCTGTGCTGTCCAATGTTTCCCCATAATTTGTTTGTGGGGTGTTGAAAAGGAGGCAATGGGGATGGGGAGGGACCCCTTCACAATGGCTTTTTTGAGCGTCACGCTGAAGCCAAGCACAATGAGGACTGTCCCACTCTGATGTTAAACAGGCCAATGTTGGAACATTCAAATGTTTGGCTGAACTCGTGATGTGTCTAGAGGTTCCGATCAAGTTGACACAAGGTCTTTTCCAAGGTCATCACAGAGGCTGCCAGCACTGAGATCAGACTGTTGAAACCCCGAGTTCCAACCCTCCCCGCCAAAACAGATTCTTTCTATTCCACACAAGATTAGGGCTTGTTTCTCCTTGTTATCCTTGCCCTTCTGGAGTGACCCTCCAGATTGCTGAAGGGTTGTGCAACTGGAGCGGAGGTGCCGTGTGGAGGTGAGGAATGTGGCTGTGTGTCTGAAACCCTGGCTCTGGGGTGATGGGCGGGAAGACCGGGCACTTGAGCCGGCTGCAGCCGCAGGAAGGGTGGCCTGACCTTGGCTCCATTACATGTCCTCAGAAGCCAAGAAGTCACCGAGTGATTTTTAGGATTTTTAAATTTATCTCTCAAGTCTGCCCCAAAGTCCAAAGCTTGCAACATCTTATTTCCTGTTTGGGGATTTCCTGAAACTGAAACTATAAAGAAATCCATAGGAATACTTCTCTGGAGCTATGAGAAGTATTGGCTTCACCATACAACTCACCTTGCCAACTCAACACTCTTTTTTAAAAATATATACGTATATATATTTTATTTCAGAGAGTTAGGAAGAAGGAGCAAGAGATTGAAGCACACCCCCTACTGGGGATCTAGCCTACAATCTGGGCATGTGCATTGACCAGGAATCAAACCATGACCTCCTGTTTCATAGGTCAACACTCAACCACTGAGTCATACTGGCCAAGCTCATCGCTCTTTTTATATCTCCTCACAAAGTGCATTTTTCATTTTTTTTCTTCATTGTCCACACCCCTCTGTTCCTTGTCATTGTCATTCCTCCTAACTTTCCGAAAATGTAAAAGCCTATTATAAAGTTTATCCAGAGGTGCTGCTTTTTCAAAGGATAGGTGAAAATGTGAGTTTTAGGGAACTATGCTATCCTTTATAATTACAAAACTGAGGGAAAGCATCAAAGTAGAAAGAATCACTGACTTGATTAGTGGTGAATGGGTCTTAGTCCTGGGATGTATCTGAGGGGGATAGGCAGAATAAAGATGGCATAAGCAATGACATTACCATTTTCTTTGAACTTGAAAGCCAGTTTTCCATAATTGTGACCATGGTTTACTATAGTGTCACTTCCAAGACCCCAGCATTGTTTTGTTTTTGTTTTTCTGAGGTTTGGTTGCTCGTACAAATAAAGATTTAATGAAAAATAAAAAGTAAAAAGAGAGATTTAGTCTGAGACTTGAACCTATCCAAACTCTACAGCCACTCTCCACAAAATCATATTTAGTTCATGGCAGAGCTAAGACTGAGAAAAAACCCAGTCATAGGGCAACAGCGATGTGACCCTTCTTGCCTCTGGTTTCCGTCCTCATTTCTCTGACCCAGCCAGAGAGAGAGCTACATAAGAGGCTGCCCCATGGCAGGCACAGAAAGCCACTGGCCTGCGATACAAAGGGGAGTGGTGCCGCAGGAATCCCTAAACTTCCCCCTTATGTCACATCAGAGACATGAGTATCAACAACTCTTCCTGTCCCCTGGAGCTTACATCTTTCCACAGCAAAGAGTATTGACGCTGCCAAAACCAGTTTGGCTCAGTGGATAGAGCATCGGCCTGGGGACTGAAAGGTCCCAGGTTCGATTCCAGTCAAGGGCATGTACCTTGGTTTCGGGCACATCCTCATGGAGGGTATGCAGGAGGCAGCTGATTGATGATTCTCTCTCATCGATGTTTCTAACTCTCTATCCCTCTTTCTTCCTCTCTGTAAAAAATCAATAAAATATATATTTGTTTAAAAAGAGTATTGACCCTGCCATAGTGGGTGGCACCAGGCTCTAGCATCATCTACAAAATGTGAATCCATGCTTTCTCCTCGTCTTTTGTGGAGCTCCAGCGGATGCTCTAGAGCAGTGTTTCCTAAAGTGTGGTAGGCGTACCCCCAGGGGAACGGGAAGAGTTTGGTGGGGGTACGTGTTGCACCGGAGTTTGGTGGGGGTATGCACTGCACCGTGCTTAGCTGCGCCTAATTCTACATTCTCATGAGTCAAGTCAAAACAGTCTTGTGAGGCATGAGATGGTCCAGTGTGCAAATAAATGTTATTTATAATATAACTTTGATTTATATTTTATTATGAATAATTTTATTTTTCGTTTATTATTATTTTGTGTATGTACAAAAACAAAAATAAATATATTTTGATTGTTATTAAAATACATCCAGCTGAGACTGGTTTGGCTCAGTGGATAGAGCGTTGGCCTGTGGACTGAAAGGTCTTGGGTTCGATTCTAGTCAGGGTCATGTACCTTGGCTGCGGGCATATCCCCAGTAGGGGGTATGCAAGAGGCAGCTGATCAATGTTTCACTCTCATCGATGTTTATAGCTCTGTATCCCTCTCTCTTCCTCTCTGTAAAAAATCAATAAAATATATTTTTTTAAATACATCCATTTTTTTTGACAAGGGGTACTCAGCGTTATGAAAATTATAGAAGGGGTACACATATGCCAAAAGTTTGGGAAACACTGCTCTAGAGTCTAGACAAAGCAGCTGAACTTGGTCTGTGACAGGATCAGAAATGACAGGGAATGCTCACACAACAGTGGGCCCACCACGACAGGCCGTATATCATCCCGAGAGAAGACAAATCACCTTCAACACAATTGGAGCTCCCAGGGGCATTCACTTCCACCCTCACATTGATCAAAATGTACAGGCTGTCCAGCCCGAATCACACTTAGTATTCTGCTCAGCAGTATAAGGGGCGGTTGGGAACATCTCGCTGATCACACACACAAGAAGGAGAACCGTCTTCACCAAACGTTCTGCCGCTCTGGGGATTGGGAGGACACAGGGCAAAAGGAAAATGAGAACATTAACAGAGGTGCCTGAGCGAGTGGAGAAGCCAGAGACGCGCCTTGTTCTTTCGGCTTGAAGGGTAGATGGATAAACTTCACACAGCTTTTAGTACTCACTTACGGGTGCTTCCCTGTAAACCAACAGATGGAATCTCTCACTGCCAAGTTCTCATGCATTTCACGTTCCCGCTCAGCATCAGGACACGGCGTTTGCCAAACGCTAATAAACTACCACTAGTGAGTAACCAGGAGTCCAACGCTGCCCCTTCTGCCTCCCTTCCAGCGAGGAAAGCATGCACTCTACGTTACGTGAACTTCCACAAAAGGCAGCAGGTACATGGGTGCCAACATATACAATGAAGGTGATCGGTGTGCAAGAAAAATACAGTAATCCCCCCCTATCCTCGGGAGATACATTCCAATGCCCCTCACCCCAAGGGGATGTCTGAAACCACAGAGAGTACCAAACCCTTTATAGACTAGGATAGTTTCATTTATAAATTAGGCATCGTAAGAGATGAACAACAGTCACTAATGGTAGAATAGAGCAATGGTAACAACAGACAGCACTAAACGTTATGTGAATGTGGTCTCTCCCTCTCTCTCAAAATACCTTATTGTACTGTACTCACCCTTCTTCTTTGGACGTGAGACCATGAAAAGTATTAAGTTGAGAACTTCCCTCTTTTCACTGCAAGGCAGCACCTGAGGGCTTCTCCGTGGCCCATCCCAGTTGGCGGCAATGCTAAAATCGGTAACTAAAATAAGGGTGACCTGAATTGCAAGCACTGTGACACCCCGGCGGTCGACCTGATAACCGAGCCACCACTACCCACCACGCTCTCTGCATCCTGGAGACGCTGGAAAAGGGATGATTCAGGGGTGAAGGCCTCGCGAGATTTCATCAGATACTCAGAACGGCGCGTAATTTAAAACATGTGAGTTGTTTATTTCTGGATTTTTCCATTTACTATTTTCTGACTGTGGTTCACTGTGGGTAACTTAAACCATGGCAAGTGAAACTACAGATGGGGAGGGGGAGGGTACTGTATTTACCTTTTGAGTATAAAAAAATATAGAGGTGACCCCTGAGGGTAGGTCATATCTGTTATTTCATCAGGCTCATTGTGAGTACTGTGGCAATTCTCATCCTAAAGGGTAGTCAACAGAGTGGCTATGATATTCAAATATTAAGGCAACCTAGAAAGTAAAGCTCTGGAACTCCGTAGTCTATATCATCCTGATACTTGTTTAGATTAGTCCTTGAACACGAGGTCCCAAAACTCTTGAGCCGAAAAGTTTTGATTCCTATCGACCAGCCACCTTAGTGCCTGGGCTTCCTTCTTGGACTGTTGGAAGCTGGGGATCCACATCTCTCGAGAAGACCTCCGACTCGGAGCCTCAGGTGAGAACGCAAACAACGTGGGCTCCGGGCAGCTCAGGTGCGTAACATCTGCCTTCCATCTTTTGGGTGGCAAGCCCTGCATTGAGAGAAGGGGGAAAAAGAGAATTAAAAACATATGATAAGGAAGCCAAGTCCCACGTTCCTGCCTCGAAATAACAGAACCCAGCACACGCTTTCCCTAAAGCAAGTAACTCCACTCCATGGAGTCTCAGTGGTTATACTGCTGACTAGTGGAAGGAGATGGAAAATATCTAACATTTACTGAGAATATTCTGTGCACGAGACACTTTGCTAAGCACTTTTTGCAGGTTACCTCGTTTAATTCTTACGGCAAACCCTATGTAGAGACCAGTACTCTTCAAAAGTGTTACCGTCACAGATTGGAGATGAGATGACTAAATCTGGGATCCTGGAATTGGTGCTGGAACATACAAAGGATATTAGTGGAAAAGCTGTGAAAAATGACTGAAGTCTGTAGATCAGTTAGTAGTAGTGCACCAATATTAATTTCTTAGTGTTGACAAATGTACTATGGTTATGAAAATGTTATCTTGGGGAAAGCCAAGTGAAGGGGATACAAGAATTCTGTGCTATATGTGTAACTCTTCTGCCAATTTAAAATCATGTCAAAATTAAATGTTTATTTAAAAAAGACAATTAAAATATGCCTTGAAAATCCTGAGAAAAATTGGTGTCCATTTTAGTAGCTTACACACAGGGAAACCATTGCTTAAATGTTAGAGTAGAATCAAGACATTTCAGAAATCCCCCATATATACCTTCTCAGTAAGCTTTCTGGGGGTATATGATCACCAAAACCAGAGAGCAAACCAAGAAAAGGGGAGAAAAACATAAAGGAAACAGAGGTGGCCACACAAAGCAAAAGACAGGAAAGACAATTCCCAAGATGCTGTGGAAGGGAGATCTCGGGCTGATCCCACCATAAATATGGAAGGCAGTCAGTACATACTGGAAGGATCAGGATGCTCTGTAAGAAATTTCTTCAACAAGATGGAATGAACTAGATGACTTATATATTTGAACATCTTCAAAGGAGATTTAAATAATCAATTAAATTAGTGATAAGTACATAGAAAGATAATAAACAAGAAGACAATTACTAACTAGAAAGTAACAAAAGCTGTACAGGCAAGGGAAACAAGTGATAGTATAAAACAAGGTTCATCTCTTAATAACAGTCATAACCCCATAAACACTGAATATTTCTTAAAAAAACTATATGAGCCGAAACCGGTTTGGCTCAGTGGATAGAGGTCTGAGGACTGAAAGGTCCCAGGTTTGATTCCAGTCAAAGGCATGCACATTGGTTTCGGGCACATCCCCAGTAGGGAGTGTGCAGGAGGCAGCTGATCGATGGTTTTCTCTCATCAATGCTTCTAACACTCTATCCCTTTCCCTTCCTCTCTGGAAAAAAAAATCAATACAATATATATTTTTAAAAACCTGTATGAGCATGTTATTTACTGAGTAAATACCAAAATAATTAGGTAACTAGGGAGGTAAGTGAGTGCTTCTGGGGAAGGAAAAAAGTGGAAAGTAAAAGACTACTCTTTTTTTAAGACTACTCTTCTTAATTCCTTTTTAATTATTTAAGTATAATTATATACAATATTATATTAGTTTCAGGTATGTAATAGATGATTCAATGTTTCTGTGAATCATCACTTACAGTGTGGCCACCTGACTTAGTCTAGTAATCATCCTGTCTTTTGGAAAAGAACAACATTGGAAGATTGACACTACCTCATCTTCAAGACTTATCATAAAGCTACAGTACCCAATACTGTAGATGCATTAATCAGTCCAGAAATTGACCCATACATATATTGAAAAAGAAGCCACGGTAATCTAATCAGGAAAGAATAATCTTTCTAACAAAGTGGTATGAATATAATTGGATATCCAAGTAAACAAGCCTCAAATCTTACATCATAATGGATTATAAAAATTAACTCCAAGTGGATTATAGACCTAAATGTAGAAGTTAAGATTACAAAATTTCGGGAAGAAAATCTTAGTGACCTTAGGTTAGACACATTTTTTATAACAGGTCATAAAAAGCATAAACTCTAAAAAGATAAAATTGATGAAATTGACTTCCATCAAAATTTAAAACTTTATGCCAAAACCGGTTTGGCTCAGTGGTAGAGCATCGGTCTGCGGACTGAAAGGTCCCAGGTTCGATTCCGGTCAAGGGCATGTACATTGGTTGTGGGCACATCCCCGTTAGGGGGTGTGCAAGAGGCAGCTGGTCAATGTTTCTCTCTCATCGACGTTTCTAGCTCTCTATCTCTCTCCCTTCCACTCTGTAAAATATCAATAAAGTATATTTTTTTTTAAATTTAAAACTTTACATTTCAAAAGACACTGTAAGGAAAATAAAAAGATAATGCTGAATGTAAACTGTAATTTTAAAATAAAATTAAGTAAAAGAAAATGAAAAGAAAAGCCACAATATGGAAGAGAACCTTTGTTAATTACAAAATTAACAAATGAGTTGTATTCAAAATATATACTGAGTAGCCAGATTATTATAATCTCTGAATGCATAATAATCTGGCCATTCAGTGTATATCCTATATAATAAAAGGCTAATATGCAAATTGTCCCCTCAACCAGGAGTTTGACCAGCAGGCAGGCCAGCCAGTCGCCCATGTCCCCTCCCCCTGGCCAGGCTCGCCAGACCCCACCCATGCATGAATTCATGCACTGTGTGTGTGTATATATTATAATACACACACACACACACACACACACACACACACACACACACACACACATAAACATACATACTGAGTGGCCAGATTATTATGTGTTCAGAGATCATAATAATCTGGCCCATAAGTGTATAAAGAATTCTTACAGCTGAAGATTAACAAGAAAACTCAATTTTCAGAAAATGAGCAAAAGATTTAAAGAGACATTTCACCAAAGAAGATATTGATGCCAAATTAACCATTAAAAGATACTCACCATCATTAGTTACTAGAGAAATCTTAATTAAACCACCATGAGATACCACTATATACCCATCAGAATGGTAAAAATTTTAAAAACTAACCACACCAACTGTTAATGAATGGAACTGATACAATGTAAGATAGAGCAATTATGGAAAATAGTTTAGTAGTTTCTCAAAATGTTAAACATACATCTTCCATATGATCTAGGCCTATCGTTGGCAAACTGTGGCTCATGAGCCACATTCGGCTCTTTGGCCCCTTGAGTGTGGCTCTTCCACAAAATACCATGGCCTGGGTGCGTCTATTTTGAAGAAGTGGTGTTAAAAGAAGTTTAAGTTTAAAAAATTTTACTCTCAAAAGAAATTTCATATTCATATGGTCCTGAGATAGTCACCATAAAACAAGCAGACTGCCAAATGAGGAGCAGATTCTATTCATGGGGTCCTGAGATGGTCACCATAAAACAAGCAGATTGTCAAATGACAGCGGGGAGGGGAAGGAGACCTGGGGGGAGATAGGAGAACAACCGAGGGACTGGTATGCATGAACATAAGTACAACCAACGAACACAGAACTCTGGGGAGGGAGGGCATAAATGGGAGGTGGGGGAGGGGAACAATAGTAAGCTATGTACACAGATAATACCTTAATAAAAAAAAAAGGAAAAAAAAGAAATTTCAATTGTTGTGCTATTGATATTTGGCTCTATTGACTAATAAGTTTGCCGACCACTGATCTAGGCATTACACTCCTAGGTATTTATAGGAGAGAAATGAAAGCATACATCCTTACAGAGACTTGTACATAAACGTTCATAGCAGCTTTATTTGTAACAGCCAAAAACTGGAAACAAGTCAAATGTCCATCAACGGGTGAATGGGTAAGCAAATTTTGGTATGTCCAAACTTCAGAACAATGAGAAACGTAATACTAATATGTTATGGATGACTGTCGTTATTATCATGCAGAGTGAGAGAAGCCAGACACAAAAGAGTACACATTACATGATTGCATTTATATAAAATTCTAAAAATCTGCCTAAGCTTTTTGGTCAAAAGTGACAAAAAGCAGATGGGTGCCTGAGGCAAGGGGTGGTGAGAGACATGAAGAAACTTTTGAGGGATGACAGAAATGTTTGTCATCTCAATTATGGCGATTTTATAGGTGTATGCATATGTCATAAGTAATCAAATTGCACCCTTTAAATATATACAGTTTATTATATGTCAATTACCCTTCAATAAAGCTATTCTTTAAATTTTATCCCAATTCCATGAAGTCATATTTCTCATGATAACACATTGTCTCTCCTATTTTAGCCTCTTTGAGGACAAGAGCATGTATCAATACATGTTCTTTAACTTACTAAAATTAACTCATAGGTGACCTCTTCGATAATGGAAGACTTTCTCTAACATAATAAAGCAAACTGCACTGAGAATAAACCTATTCAGATTCATCAGGAGGTCAGACTCAAGATGGCCCCTTGATTGCTGCCTCCTGGTAGTCATGCCCAGTGAATTCTCCTTTCCTGGATTGTAGGAATCACTTGTTGCTTCTAACCAACAGAATATAACAAAGATGAGAGGGTGTCTATAATTATGTGTATACAATTACACTTTTAAGATTGTAAGAATCTGGTCTTGCAAGAATCTCTCAGCCCCTGGTTGGCTTACAGGAATTTCTCAGTACCTGATGGGGAAGCCCACATGACAAGTATAGGGGAACTCACTTCAGAGATGCAATATGGCTCCACCAGCAAAGGCATCTAGAAGATGCTGAACTCTCTGTGACTGTTGGACTCTTTGTGACGACTATTTGACTCTGGAACCTCATGCGTGACTTACTACCCCGGAAATCAGAATGCCACTCAAAGACAAATGTTTTGCCCTCATGAGGGAGGTTAGTGAATGTAGAAAGTATAATAACTTCCTGATGATATCTTTTAACTTAGTGATTCATTGTTCTGCCAAGAGGTCTACATGCCAACTGGTTTTGCTTTTAACCTTTTAAAGGGGACCCGGTCCTTGGAGGGGTATGAATTTTTCCTGGCCTGCCCCCACTAGGAGCAGCTGTTTCTCCTGTGCATATAAGTTTCTTCTATTAAAGCTCTTATGCACTTGGATAAGGCTATGTGTTGGTTCTTTGGGACTGATCCGAAATTTAGCCTTTTTGAGGCTTTTCCCAACACAAGAAACTTGAGAACCTGAGAGCAGCCTCCAGCCTACAACTGGCCCCAAACAGATGCCCTCAGTCCTACAAACTCAAGAAACTGAATCTGCCAACAGCCTGTGAGTTTAGAAGGAGACCTGTCCCCAGTTGAGCCTTCAGATGAGAACCCAGCCTTCATTAACAGTCCTGACTGAATCTTTCCAGAGCATCCAGCTAAGCCATGACCAGAATCCTGACCCACAGAAACTGTGATATAACAAGTACATGTTGTTTTAAGCTACTACATTGGTGGTAATATTGTTTACACAGCAATAAATAGCATACTGGGTAGTATGTGTCTGAGAAGGAGAGAAAGGCAAAAGCAGAATAAAGGGGGAATATGTTTGATATTCTAATAGTATTTTCTACATCCAAGCACAATGATTTAAACTATTATCAATTGCAAGATAAAAAGTAACCACAGAGGAAATAAAATTATTTCTATCAACTGAAAAATAAGTGAAGAAACATATTTAAGTAGCTTACTTTAAGGTGAGGGGGTCGGGGGCGAACATCTGGCCCATTGGGCCATATAAGGCCTAAGGAATCCTTTGGTCTGGTCCTGCCAAGGCATCGGGGATGAGTTATTTAAATGTTTGACCACATATATCAGGCTAATTATTAAACTAATAATTGTGTATGGCCTGAGAATGATGTTTTAAATATCCAAATGGCCCTTGGAAGAAAAAAGGTTCCCCACCCCTGCTTTAAGGCATGCCTTATAAAAGCTGTAACAAGTCTTGTAAAAATAAATGCAAATGAAAACAACTGGTCCAATAACCTTTAATTTACGTTCATGGTATGTTTTGGTTTGCTTTTCAATAACATACACATTAGCACTAGAGAACTGTAACAAGTTCACTGAAATGCAAGCAAAGCCTAGTTATCATCTTCACTGACCAGCACTGTGGGAAGACCGAGAGCAAGGTGGAGGAGAGTACGTATGTTACTTCAAAGACTCTGAAGAGAAGGACACTGACTCACACTACCCTCAGGCATGCTAAAATATCAGTTAGCTGTTTTTGTTGGAAATATAGGAATGTATGATTCTCCTATATCTATTAAAAAGCTATTTACCAATATTGTTATCCCCTCTTTTCCAATCCCCAGTAATCCTTCCAAAAGGCCTTCTGGGAAGTGCTGAAACAGTTAGGGTTTGTGCGATTCATTCAGTTTTCTGTTAACATCATTTCCAAACATGAAAATGACTGTAAAATATAGAGCAGGCAAATCATCACCCTCAGAAGTTCTAGTTCTGCCTTGGCATGTTTTAAAAATAAATAATTGGTGTAGCATAGGCAATTAATACGATCTCTACTTTCTTGTGTTTTTGCAGTCGTATGTGTATTTTGTTTTTGCTGTTATGTGGACCTATAAATTAGGTCATAAAGGAAGTCATTGGACATCAGGATGCATTCTCTGAGAAGAATGATATTAAGTGTTCCTGTTGCTGACCAAGCCACTCAGCTTAAAATAAATTATTTTATGAGCAAACATTTGTCATATAAAACCAGATAAAATAATTTAAAATTTCATAATAATTAAAATAATGCTTTAAATACATACTTAGTATATAAAAGCTTTATATAGTATACACAAAATACATAAAAATAATTCCACACACTATTTAGATTTCTGTTTGACCAGAAATTAATATGCTAGTCAAAATAAACATTTGCCTTTGGAGAATTTATGTAAACCATTATGTGTATATGGGAGTCAGGCAAGGGACTGATAGGTGATACACAAGTGCCTCTCATTTGTAAAATATTTCAAAGGTAGCAGTTGAAACTAATTTTCCTTTTTTTCCCCAATAAATTGCCTTATAAAAATTCAGTTATGTGTAAAGTAGGGCCATACCTGGTGTAAGGGTCTAAAGTAAGCAAACAAACAAATGTTAAAAGCATCTGAAGATATGACTAAGAACTTTATTTACACCTAAGGGCCCAGCACACAAATTTGTGCAACTTGGAGGGAACTGTGGGCAATGAGGCTGCAGTGGGCACAGTGGCAGGTCTCAGACCATCCTCTGATCCCTGCCCGCCCCCTCCTGCCATGGCCCCTGGTCCCCTGTCTGCCAGCAGCCCCACTCCCGCTGTCACTGCCACTCCCACACTCTGATGGCGCCAGTCCCACTCGCACCCGTTGATGGTGTGGAGCGATTGGGGCTGGTGCTGTCAGTGGGTGCAAGAAGGGCTGGCGCTGGCAGTGGGTGCAAGCAGTGGCTGCTGCCCTGATCACCCCTCAGGAGCAGGGGGGTGGAGAAGCCGTCAGGCACTATCAGGGCTAGCAGCTGCCATTTGCACCTGCTGCTGGTGCAGAGCGATTGGGACCAGCGCCAGGCACTGGCAACAGGTGAGAGCAGCAGCTCCAGCGCCAGCTGCAGGTGTGAGTGGGGCTGGCACTGGCAGCAGGTGCAAGCACCAGGCAGGATCAACCAGGACACGTGGGAACAAAGAATTTTCAGTAACCACCAGAGGCTCGCCCCAGTGACAGCAACCAGTGCCCCACCCTGATCTGGTGCCCCCACTCACCTGTTCCACCATCCCAGTGAGGCCAACACCCACCACATTCCATGCTCTGCTGCCTACTACTGATGCCCACCATGGTCCACGCATACCCCCTGTTGGTCAGTGTACATCATAGTGACTGGTTGTTCTGCTGTTCAGTCTATTTGCATATTAGCTTTTCATTATATAGGATAATTTAAGAAAAATAATCTTTTAAGGATTATTCCCAGAATCCTTTGAATATTCTCTATACATGAAAAAGCATGAGGAGAAAGAACAGGAATCAGAAAAAGAGAGAGGTTGCCAAAACCGGTTTGGCTCAATGGATAGAGCAGTGGCCTGGGGACTGAAAGGTCCCGGGTTCGATTCTGGTCAAGGGCATGTACCTTGGTTGCGGGCACATCCCCAGTGGGAGGTGTGCAAGAGGCAGCTGATCGGTGGTTCTCTCTCATTGATGTTTCTAACTCTCTATTCCTCTCTGTAAAAAATCAATAAAATATATTTTTTTTTAAAGAAAAAGAGAGAGGTTCATTGATTGTGTATGTTAACTGAAAAAGTGAGGCATGAGTATAAGGGGTCTGGCCAAAACCACAGCATTGACAGAAAGGTGAAAGATTAAAGGTCAAGATTCAAAACTTTGAAGTTTTTAAAAATGTTTGGCCTCTTTCCTCCTTCTGCAGCCTTCCGTCTCACTCACTGCCCTGCACCTGCAGCATCGTGTCCTCCAGAAGAAACAATAAAGAGACTCTAAGGCCTTCAGGAAGAAAGACATGACAGTGAACTTCATGGAAGTCCTCAAAGGAAGTAAATAGTTAAGCTGCCCTCAGAGCCTGGCCTCTCTGACGGGAATGAGGAGCGGTAATGAGGCAGAAGGACACAGAATGGCAGACACCATCAAGATGGCCCTCTACACCTCTTTGCCAAATCTTGAGTTGCTTACCTTTTCCTGAAGCCTTATATTATCCCACACCTTGCTGCACACCATGCATTCAAATGCATCAATGTAGTTGTCTTGATGGATGTCTTGCACTCCCCACGTCCGTTCCCTGAGAGCCGTGAGGAGTCGCTGGTTGGAGATCTCACCCTTCAGCTTCCATTCCGTATAGGCCTCGTACAGCCTGTCATCAGAGTCCAGCTGTCGGATGTAAGCTGCCAGTTCTCTAGGGTGAGAAAATTCCGATACGAGAATGGCACTCCTATTACTTGGAAGCCAGTCGGTGACTCGGGGGGATCCATAATACACAGGGACCACCCCCAGTTTCAGAGGTCTCCAGAGCTTCTCAGTGATGTAGTCGTCACAAACTGCATTCTCAAAAGCCAGGATGAACTTGTACTGTGTGATGATCCAGTAGAAGCCCTCGGCATCCATGGAGGCTGGATTGCTCAGCTGCTGAGGGAGATCTTTGTTGTGTAAACACTCGCCATAGGAATCGACCTCAATGTAAGTCATCAGCTCTCGGACATAGCTATCCCTGTCCGACGGCGGGTCACAGTCGGACTGCACGTACACCAGCGGAGCGAGTCTTTTCCGAAGGTTGTTTTTAGACTGCAAAGGGACCAGGTATTGGTGTGACTTCAGGACTCCTAGGCCCTCCAGGTACTGGGTGGTGAGTGGCAGGTGGGAATGCCGGCTGAATGTGGCAGTGTAGTTGAACAACGTGATGACTGGCTTGTGAAAGAGCTTGTAATTGTTTTTGGGAGACTCTTCATGAAAAAGGGCCCAGTCATGATGGGCTTTCCGGGGCAGAGGTAAGCTGTCTATGTTAAAGTCAGTACCTGGGAGAAGAAAAGAAAACATGAGTATGTCCGAAAGAATCTTGGGGCTAAGTTTGAGTCCACCTGGTAAGATTAGAATACAGAGGAGCCGAAACTGGTTTGGCTCAGTGGATAGAGCGTCGGCTTGCGGACTGAAAGGTCCCAGGTTCGATTCCCATCAAGGGCATGTACCTTGGTTGCCGGCACATTCCCAGTAAGGGGTGTGCAAGAGGCAGCTGGTCGATGATTCTCTCTCATCGATGTTTCTAACTCTCTATCCCTTTCTCTTCCTCTGTAAAAGATCAATAAAATATATATATTTTTAAAAAGAATACAAAGGAGTTTGAAGCTGTAAATAAAAAACATGTTCCAGTGTCTGCAAAGTGCCTGCCAGACAGTCATACAGCTGTCACCCCAGAAACTGCTTCGGGAGAGAATCACTAAGGACAGGGCGCTCTTTCTCAGGTAATGGAAAGGGAAATGGGAGCGCTGTCCATGCGAGATCTAAAGGGAGAACTCATTCCACTGCCTCCTGCGATTGCCTTTTCTTCCTGAGGCTGCTGCCTAAGAGAGGACACACGAAATAAAGCTATAGACAGTTCTTTAAAAAGAAAAGAGAAAGAGAAAGGAAGCCAACCACAGAAAAGCAATCAGCTTGGCAGATTGATTAACTGAAAAAAGGTGAAATCATGCAAAAGTAGCCAGAACAAATACACAGGATAGATTTTTTAATCCAAATGATCGATTTCAACAAAGTGCAGTTAATCAATCTTGGTCAAAATGGTAGACGAGAGGCTTTTAAAGACGAAGGAGCTGATAATAGCACTATGTTACAGACCACTGCAGCATGGACATGAATTAACAAGCACGTCAAGAAGTAACGAAGGCATAACAGGATTATAATTATGAGTGACTCTAGCTTCCACGGGATTAGCTGGGGAACCTCAGAAACATGATCGCGTGCAGACAGAAGTGATGGATGTGGTAAGCAATTGTTTCCTGGCTGTATGGGTGGAGGCCCAATCAGGAAGAATTTCTTTCTCTGACTGAGAAAGAAGAATTAAGGCAGCATCACAATATAAAGTACAGAATTTCTAAAGTATTCCTGACATTGATAATTTTCCAGCCCCTGATTTATGTTTTTTAAGTGCAAGGAAAGGGGAGAAAAATCCCTCTTCCAGCACCCACTGGGAAGAAGAGCACCAAAATAAATGCTTCTAGTGAAGTAAAACATATTTTCCAGTAGAATTCATAAAAATTAATTATTTAATGCCAGTGCATGATGTCAAATAGATATATACTCCGTGGTGCCAACAGTACATAAATAAGAAATCAATTAATCAAAAAAGGCTTTTAAACAATTAAGGATCAAATAAGATTATGTTGGAAGACATACACTGAACACAGAGATATTGCTAAAAGTACTTGTCTTTTTTTTTTTTTTTTTTTTTGCTTTTAATCTTTATTGTTGAAAGTATTACACAGGTCTTCCTTTTTCTCCCATTAACCTCTTCCAGCCTGCTCCTGTTTCCAGGCCCTCACCACCCCATTGTCTGTGTCCTTGATTTATACATATATGTATACAAGTTAATGGGTTGATCTCTTTCCACCCTCTCCTGCCTTCCCTCTGAAATCAATAAAGATGGTTTGTTTTTTAAAGTACTTCCCAGTTACTTCCCTAAAATATACAACACACAAATGCACATTAAAAATTAGCTCCCTAAGATCTGGGGGAGATAAGAGATCAACCAAAGGACTGGTATGCTTGCATATAAGAATAGCCAATGGACACAAAACTCTGGGGAGGGAGGGCATATATTGGGGGGGGGGGGGCAATGATAAGCTATGTATACAGATAATACCTTAATAAAAAAAAAATTAAAAAAAAAAAATTAGCTCCCTAACAGGTCTAGAATACTTCACTGAGGATATCCTGGCATAAAATATGAGTATTGATATTGAGCAATTCCTAAAAGGTATTGGATGTGTCTCAGGAAACAAGTGAGTTATTTAAATGTCCACTATAACAATAATTGGAGCCTAGGTCTTTAAAGAAATTAAAATCAACTAACCTATGGTAAACATTTTTAAAAAGTGACTAACTCGCATGGGATTGGCTAACTAGTCCTCTTCACTGGAGCTTCCATTTAACAAAATCAGATTCAAACTTTCTTCTCTCTGGGTTATTTTGTCTACTACATACTGACACATTTATTCATTCCTTTAAATAACAGCTGACACATAGATCTTAAGCACTAAAGTGCATCGCAAAGGAAACTGCGACTTGGAATACAAATGGAATAAAATTAATGCTGGCAAATGATGCCAGATTGCTGACTACAGGGACTGAATTTGAAACAGCAGGCAAGCGGTGGCGATACTTTAGGGTACATGTTTCTGTGTTCCTTTCCTTCTTTTGTGAGTCCCAGACAAACTGGTGAAAACAGAAAAGCAACGCATGTTACTAACCCCACTGGACTGACAAAGTTTCAGTCATTTATCTGGAGCTAAAACCCCTGGTGGGACCAGAATTTTCAGACTGACTAACGGTAAAGGAGCAGAGGTATCACTGGCCCTGATACAACATTGAATCTACTGCATAACTTACCCTTGGCTCCCCACGTACACCCACAAAAACATCACCCGGCTTAAACCCCATCCCCTTAAGAAAACAGCATGCCTTAGTGTTCCATTAAGCAAGCCAGTCAAAGACAAGTCCCACATGATTTCACTCTTATGTGGAATCTAGTGAACAAAATAAACTGATGAACAAACTAGACACAGAAACATCGAAGCATGGAACAGACGGATGAATCCCAGAGGGAAGATGGGGGTAGGCGGGAAGGTGGGGAGAGATTAACCAGAGAACTTGTATGCGTGTGTGCACAAACCCATGGACACAGACAACAGTGAAGAAAGCCTGGGGTAGGGAGCGGGGGCAGGGCGGGGCGAGGGGTGAAAATAAAGTGGCAGCTGTAATACTTTCAACATTAAAGATACATTTTTTTTAAAAAATTTGGTACCACAAAATATACTCCCAATAGAGGGAACTAAAACTTTTGAAGAAAAATCAGCTTAAGCCAAGGAGCGGCTTCTTACACTATCATCCAGCATTTGCGTAGTTCATTGCTATTTCCAAAGTCATTTCACATGAGTTTTCTTGACTTTCCCTCGCAACCCCATCAGGCCATTTATGCTCTCTAGAGGGTTAACTAAAAATGTACAAGACGCCGAAATTGGTTTGGCTCAGTGGATGGAGCGTCGGTCTGCGGACTGAGAGGTCCCGGGTTCAATTCCGGTCAAGGGCATGTACATTGGTTGTGGGCACATCCCCAGTGAGGGGTGTGCAGGAGGCGGCTGGTCGATGTTTCTCTCTCATCGACGTTTCTGGCTCTCTATCCCTCTCCCTTCCTCTCTGTGGAAAATCAATAAAATATATATATTTTTTAAATCTAATCTGTAATTTTAAATAAATAAATAAATAAATAAATAAATAAATAAAAATGTGCAAGACTGGTGTTGGTACCTGGGGAAGGATCCTGTTATCTCAGGATAAACTCTAACCAAGAACAATAGAGGGTGCTGCCACACACGCGCCCTGGAGGACGAGGCCTGGCTGTACCCAGTTCAGAGGCTGTGGCAGGCCACGCATAACGCTCTCACACTAACTTCTAGACCCATGTTCTTCTCTCTTTCCCATTATCTCCCTTCATGAGTCCTCTTACCTGCCCCTTCATCAATTCTGTGTCACACAGCCCTCTCTCAATTACCCATGTCATAGCTCTCTATCAATTATACATGTGCAGTTAGGCATCTGTCCGTTCTCACCCTGGGCCTGGGGCTTTCTTGGGCCCCTTACTGAGCCTGTGCTGCAGGCCAGCCAATAACCTTGCGGCCCCTTCCTAACAGTGCGGGGCCTGAGGCAAGAGCAGAAAGAGAGTCTCACCTACCATATGTCTGAACATTTAAAAGCTGTACATCAATTTAACAAGTTGTTAGATGTTTTATCTTCCTACTTTAACATATACACATTACAATTTTATTTCAGTGTGTAACGCCGTGGTTCATACTATATAGAGACAACATATATTCAAAACTAACATCCTTGCCCGCCACAATCCGTAATTTTCCTTGGGGCTTGGCATGGGGTGAAAAGAGTAGGGAGAGGATTCCCCTTCACTTGCTGACTCATCCTCCTTCCATCCCTCAAACCTCTCCTTCCAATCACGCAGGTCAGCCACAGGTGAAACACTCATTTTTTTTCTTCCTCTAGACTAGGGGCAAGGGGATAAGGGTGGAGTTGAGCTCAGCTCTACACTGAAGCCTCTCTCCTCTATCACAGTAGTTCAAATAAAATCTGTCTTGTTGTTTTTAACAAGTTCCCAGTACAGTCACCCCTGGACAACTTCAAGCCCGTTGGCTCTTGGGAGGATAAACCAGGAAGTGGCCAGTGCAGGCTCTGCAGTGGCCTCCAATTCGGCCTTTGGGGCAGGGAATTCGGGGGTCCTGGTACTTGGAGTGTGGTGTTTAAGGTGAGGAGGGCCTGTGACGTGGCCCATTGACTCCTCGGAGCTGGAGGAAGGCCAAAGTAGACCCCTCTGGGCCAGGTCTAAGGGTGCCATTGTTCAAATGTTGCCACTCATCCTACCCAAGCGTGGCTACTTGGCCTCTGAAATTCATGTTTTACATTAAACGGGCCTGATATACCTTTTGTGATTTCTTACACCAAGGACACAAATTCAGATTTTTTTTTTTTTTGGTATGTTGTGTTCTGTGTTGCACAAGGCTGAGACCCTGTGAATATCGTTTATCAAGATGCCTCTCCATTAGGTCCCACCAGCAGGAGCACTGACAGAAAAGTGGGAGGTGGAGAGGGAGAAGGAGCATCATCCTAAAGCCTCTCATGTGGTGGAGAGAGCCCAGCTGGGGGCTGTGAGCACAGCTGTGGTGGAGACCCGGGTCATGTGAACAGTGGTAACAGCCACGGGAGCAGTGGCAGTGGCCTGGGAGTGCTGGCCCCTGGGTTCCTGCTCACCTCCATCGCTGGAGCCCTGGAGACCAGCCATCCTGCACTTTGGATAATTTCCCCCTGAAACGTTTCCCTTTTGATTCATTTTGCATAATCTGCCACCTCCTCCTTCTTCTCCAACTAGCCCTTCAACCCCTTTGGAATCAATTCCCCGTAATAAGTCCCCACTGTTTGAAACACCTACCATAATGTGATTTTCCTATCAGACTGATTAATAGAGAAGTCCATTCAAAAGCTTGGGACTTGCATCTGATTGCAACTTATTATTGCAAATTGTGTTGCTAGTTTTCTCTTGCTTCTTGACTTTTCTAAAAATATTCTTCCTTCACAATTCTTCCCCGTTGTCACCACCATCCCGGGCTCCTATTTTCACCTCAGAGAATCACCAGAAAGATGTATTTCCCTCTTAGTCCATCTGGTGAGAATGTGGAAGCAGAAAAAAAAAAAACTTGAGTCTCCCATTTAAGAAGGGAAAATATAAAATCAGAAAATGAGGCTCCCTGTAAGAAAGGAACCGTCAAATTACTGGAAACCAATAGTACATTCCTCATCCAGGTACTATGAATTCCTCTCTGAACTGCTAATTAAAATATACAGAACACTTATGACCCACGTAGCTACAAAGAATGATGAGGTGGAGGTGAAATCTCCCTTAAAACTGTATTTGACCTCATCCTAAGTTTTATCACAAATTACAAATCCTCTCCACTGTGCTTCTTGACATTTAATGTAGAAAGAGATAAAGACTTCCTTGTTGCTAAACTATTTTACTACAGATCCTTTTACCCATTGGAAAGGAAAACCTCAAAGGCCAGATGATGTTAAAGCTTGTGAAACAATGGGCAGAACACAATCGTAGGGGATAGCAATAGTTCATAAATCACATCTATGGTTAATCACCCCGGCCGTGGCTAAACTCATAGTGACCTCACTGAGTTTGTTTTAATTTCCTGTCTTGGATTAAATCATTTGTTTCATAAAGCTCAAACAACTTCCAGTGTTCAAGATAACCATTACAATGGCTACATCCCTGCTATATAGGCTTAACATATGAAAGTATTCTGACAGTGTCTAAATCTCAACACAAAGGGAAATTCAATTGCTTCCACAGTAATAATTAGAAACAGTGAGAATCCGGTGCTGTGAACTCCAAGAAGAAACCAGAGCAGGGGTGACAGTTCTCAGTGCAACCCAAGGCACTCACTCCCCCAGAGAGATGGGAGCTGATGTCACCGAGGGCTTGCGAGCAAAGTCCCTTCAGGGTCCTCACGGTTCTGTTGAACTCTGACATTCACAGCAAAGCTCCATAACCCTGCATTAGGCTGTGGTCTCTCTCCAGCATGCAAAACAACTGGCTCTTGGATATTAAAAGCCCGTTTAGGGTGTTCTTGCATCTCACCTTCTGATTGTCTCTCTTGCAGCCAACATACCTGGAAACAGAAGACGCCGCTACCCACTCCAAGAAGCACAGCCCCCAGTGAAAAGCAAGTTTTTTTTCTGAGTCCTACTACTTGGAAAGTACGAAGCTAGGAACTCTGGGACTTCGAAGATGAACAAAGTGAGCCCCAGGGACCTTATGATTATGAGTGTCCATGTTAAAGCATTAGCTGAAATTCAAAGCAGAAAAACACAAACACAATTAGCCCTGGCAGGAGAAAGAAAGGAATCATTGTTTCTCACTGGTCAAAGTGTTTGGGGCTGAATTTCTGATAAGTGCATAAAGAAACCAAGCAGTTAAAGAAAATAAATATGACCCCAGTTATTAACTCGGGGAAAACAAGAAAAGTAATCAGTGCACTATCTGGTTCACCTATGAACATCATTTGCTTAGTCATAATAATGTAGAGTAAATACTGATCTATCAAATGTGGTCATACAAGTGAAAGGTGAGGACACAAGAGGGTGAGTGTGTCTTGAGCAGGACAGGGCAAGAGAGTGAATGCTCGTCTTCCAAGATTGAGTCAACAGACAACGCCTACCACTGAAAAAGTCACGAAATAGTAGTATCTCCATGTTACTTAGAGATCTGGTGCTCACTACCGAAAAGGTCAGATGAAAGTCCTGCTAGTGGTAACCTCAGGAGATCTATTTGCTCTGTAAACTTATAGTACATGTAGCTTTGATAGAAATGAAAATAAAGTGAGCAAAAATTATATAGGAAAAGTTTCACCATGCACCCAGAAACCCACCCAACTCCTTCCCCTCTGATACCAGTATCTTATATGCTCTGCATTTTTTTTAAAGGATGGAAGGAAAGAAGGAAGGAAATCACATGTAAATTAAATCTAGGGGAAAAAATAAACTATAAGATGTACTATTTTTTGTACCATTATTTTTTGTTACTAAGAAAAGTATTTCCAACTAAACGATGATATAATGCTTTCTTATACTTAGAATTTTTATGTCTACTTATTGAAAATGCTCTTTTAGATTTGCTTATAGATTTTTATCATGTATCACTCTTTGTGAGTGCTTAGAAAAAAAATATATAAGTTAAATTGGTGACGTACCTAAAATGTCTTCACATTCAGAATCCAAACTCTGAATCACTTTTGAATCTTTGAGGTCAGGGCTTTTTAATCAATATTTTCCCCTGTGTCCTTAAGACTGTTGGCAGGACAGCATTGCTTAACCGAGTGCTCCACCATCGTCTCTGAGATGTTCTTCCTGGCCACTCACACCATCTTCAAGCTTTGATGCCTGTGCCTTCTTGGCATTGCCAGGGGCCAAAGTTTCCAGTTGCCAACCTGACTCATATTCTTTCCTCTGAAGATCCTTGAATGGTTTGCTGATGGCAACATCAAAGGCTGATGGTGTCCCGTTGTGCCAGAGGGAAGGACGACCCAGTCCCCGCCCACACAGGCAATGGCACCAGCACCACTGCAGCTGCCCGAGAGGCTGTCCACTGCCAACACTTGCTGATTCGGAGATGTGAGCATTTGAAAAAGAAAAATGCTTTTTCGAGTCCAGGAGATTTGCTTCACATAAATGAGAACATCCTACCCATGCTGTTGTCAACCTGGCATTGCCAATAAAGAGGCACGTCCGTGGAGAGAGATGTTCTCTGCATCTGCCCTATTCCTCCTCGGGAACATGTACTGTGATCCCACTGAGGGCATGCAGTCACTTCACTATTCTCCCGATTTTTCCACTTCATGGGACAGAGCTAAACTCTGAAAGTGGGTCAAGAAACAGCATTAATCCTAAGGCACTCGATACGGCTGACGTCTTTAGCAACAATGAAAACTTCAGCGCACACTCTCCAGGCGTCTTAGACTCCGGGCTGGAGGGACATTTTACAGAAGTTAATCCTGAGTCCAGCAGTCAATTTCCAAGCTAATTATATCCTCTGAAGGATAAAGACAACACATGAGTGCTTTTGCCAGAATGAGTCTATCCACCAGGTAGGTATAGAACTGCCAAATCATTACTTACATTCCACTTAGTCTCTGGGCCACATTTGACCTTAGCTGGAAGCTATGACCTGGAAAAATAAACTCTTATTCTCAAAACCTCCTGTGTCCCGCTCCATTTAATCATCTTAGAGTCTCTCTACCCAAGAGAGAAACAGCGAAGAATCCAGCCCTGACCTCCACAGTCAGCCAAGTCTAGGAGACTCCCGTTTAATTTTCTAATGATCGTCTGTCTCATCACAGAAACAACAAAACAACAACAAATTTGGTCAAGGATGTAGGTCCACCTTACAAATCCTTAGCCATACAATGTATAAATTTTACAGGCCTCGGTGTGATGTTATAAAAAAAAATATCAGATCCAGCTCTCCTCTGGCAGTCAAAAAGAGTGAGTGAGTAAACATGTAAACCGGACATAAACAATTTCCACTAATTTTATTTCATTTAAATATTCCATCAAATTTCTAGTATAATACATGTTCAACGCAAAAAAAAAATCTGTTGCACTGAAAAATATAAAAGAGGGAGGAGAGAGGCAGAGGGCAGAAGGAAGGGAAGGAATATCATCCATATTCCCAAAGCAATGCTAACACCAGGTGCTCATCAGTGTGTCAGTATGTCAGTATGGGAGAGTGAGTATGTAAGATTCAAATAAGTTACTGTATTTGAATACAGTACAGTCATTACTGATGTCTTAAGAAAGAATTTATAGTGGTATCAGTTTATGCTATATTGTTCATACTCAAAGACAGATGACATTTGTCCCAAAACACCTCAGCCAATAGAAACTATGGGTCAAAGAAAGAACAGAATGAACCCCAAAATTGGGAATGAAAATCCCCAGACCCTCCAGTCTTGTCTAGTGAGGCCTAGCAGGCAAGGCGCCTTTGAGGCTCAGTTCATCCCCATCCTCCAAAGCTGCAGCTCAAGCGAGCAGCCAGCCAGCAAGTGAGCAGGTGCACAGAGGCAAAGCACAAGGCAGTGAGAAAGTGAGGGTGCTCAGACAGGGGTATCACCGCCCCACGTTTGGGAGTTGTTGGATGTGCTCAGCTAGGGGAGGTCACAGAGCTTTCAGCCGCCACAGCCCTCAGAGGACCATATGGAGAGCTGGTGGCGTCAGTGACTGTTGAGCTGCTGAACAAAACAGGTCTGTCTACCCCAGACTTCTGGCTGATCCAGTAAACAAATGCCTGGGGTGCTAAGCCACTTGGGTCAGGTTTTTCATACCTGCAGCCTAATGCACTTGAGTGGGGATGGGATTCGTCTGTGGCCTAACGTCTGAGAAGTCTGCCTGCGGCTGCCTTCGGAAGCAGAGCTGTCGACGGGACCTTTCCTGCTCTTTTTCTAAAACAGGTTAAATTGCTATTGACTTTGGATCTTCATGAGGTGAAGACTTTTGCAGGAAAAGCTTTCCAAGCTGCCCAACTTCTCATTTTGGCTGTTCCCTAGTCAATTATTGTGTAGCTTTTTGTATTGGCCTAAACTGCAGCATTTATCATACTCAATTGCAATTATGTGTGGACTGTCTGCCCCCCCTCCCCCCACCCCCAGGCAGGCAGCCCTTCCAGGACCCATGACTTGTTCATCTTGGCCTGTAGAGCCTAACACAGAGCCTGGGATGTAGTAAGTACTCAAATACATTGGGAGAATAAACACATACATCTTTAGATTTTATTTTGCAAAAGTCGGGCCTTAGTTTATTTTGCCAATAAGAGGTAGAGAGCAAGAAGTAAAAAAGCAGAATGGGCTGTTAACACCAACTATCTGTCGAGTGAATAGAGCTCAAACGTGGAATCGCTGGGCATTCTAAAAAGAAGAGTCTTAAACTTGAGACAACATATTGGAAGCCATTTACACAAGCGTTCATCTGCAAATTATATCAGTCCCATCAAACGCAAACAGGAATTTCAGTTCACATCCCTATCTGTTTGATTTCATGACTCACATCTCCACCCAATGAAGTTAGTAGGTTTCCATGAACATAACAAGGAGAAATAGGTGAAATGCATTGATGAGAAAATTGCTACTTCATCTTAGGAACTTTTTCCAGCCTCGCTTACTCAGGCAAGTACAGTAGTTTTATTTTAATTACCTAGGATAACACTTCATGGTAGACTACTAAGTAATACTACCACCTCATAAGAAATATTGAAATCTTAGCAACACTGTGGCATTTATTAACCCAGTTAATTCCTTGCAAAGAAATTTGTGACAGAGTCAATGATTTGAAAAAGAATTAGTGAGTTATAAAAATAAAAAAATTGGATATTAAGGAAACGCTAAAAAATTGGACTCTTAACCTGAGCTTTGGTATGGGAAATTTTTAGATGTTGGTGATTTCTTCACTATTCTATGCTGACCACATTTTTAATTATATAAAAAATGTTTATTATATAGAAACATCTTAGCAGTCAGTCATGCTAATTCTGAGCTCATGTGAAGTCCATGAAATTACAACTAGCAAATAAATCAATAAGCCAAGTATCATAAATTTTTCCAAGAAGTTTTATACAAATCAAATATATAAGTAAGCAATAAAAAAGATTAACTAAAAGCAGGAAAAAAATGACGAATTTGCTGTCTGAGCTTGCAAAATTTAATTATCCATTTTTATTCTGTTTCAAATTTTTTCACACATTAATAAGAATTCAAAATTTGCCGAAACCAGTTTGGCTCAGTGGTAGAGCATCGGTCTGCAGACTGAAAGGTCCCGGGTTTGATTCCGGTCAAGGGCATGTACATTGGTTGCGGGCACATCCCCGGTAGGGGGTGTGCAAGAGGCAGCTGGTTGATGTTTCTCTCTCATCGACGTTTCTAGATCTCTATCTCTCTCCCTTCCTCTCTGTAAAATATCAATAAAATATTTTTTTAAAAAAAGAATTCAAAATTTGAGGGGAACTCAGTACAGCCTTTTCTAGGCCAATCTGGCAGTATGTACCAAAATTTTACTTTAATGTATCCATTGACACAGCAACACCATCCTCAGACATGTAGCAAAATAATAGCTCATCTGAGCAGAAACATACAAGTATCTTCATAACAGCAAAAACAAACAAACAAAAACAGCACTAACCTACATAATCACTGACAGAGGAGTGGTACCTCCATATTACTGACTCAGCATAGCTTTTAAAATAATGAAGTAAATTTATATAGTCTAACCTTTTTTAAAAAAAAAAAACTTTAAATCATATTTTTAAGTGAAAAAAACAACAACAATTTATACTGATGGCATTATTCAGTTTAAGAAAAAAAAACATGCAAAACTATAGGCTGAAATCAAGTATACATAAAAATTCTGGGAACATAGCCATTCATTTGACTGGGACAGGGACTGAGAAAGAAAAGATAAAAGTTCATTTTTTTAATGCTTGCTAGACTTCTTTATTGTTTAAATCTTCCTTGGTGGTATAGTCACACATTATTTACATAATTTTAAAAAATCAAAAAATTAAGCCCTGCTGGCGTGGCTCTGCGGTTGAGAGTCAACCCATGAGCCAGGAGGTCACTATTCTATTCCAGGTGGATCCCCACTAGGGGGCATGTGGGAGGCAGCCTATCCGTGATTCTCTCTCATCATTGATATTTCTCTTTCTCCCTCTCCCTTCCTCTCTGAATTCAATAAAAATATTTTAATTAAAAATTAAATAAAGAAAGAAACACTTCTCTGAAGAGAAGCATTAAAAATCTCACAAACTTTGTGTAGTATGTAAAGGCTCACAGATATACTCCAATCCGCCATATCCTCCCCACTGCTACTTAGGAAATGTTACCCTTGGAGTCATGCATGCTTATAAATACCATAGTTCAGAATTTATGTGGAAAATTAAATGACACCATTAACTTCCAGGGATTTCATATGCCCCAAAAGAAACCTGGCAGGTTAGAGATTATATGAGCGTTAACAGGTGAACGTGTTCTGTGAACACCCAGGTAATGAGTTATTTTAGATAAATATGAGAGATGAGCACACATCCTCCGAGAAGCCATGTTAGAACAAGGCCTTGTAATTCAATAAAAAAAAAAAACTGGTTAGATTTTTAAAAATTAAACACATCAAAATAATCAAGCTGGAGCCCATCAAACCAAACGCCTTGAAATAATAATTATTATTATTAATTTGTTAATCTTAGCGCTTCCAAATATGTACTCCACCGTCTTGATTACATTTCGAAGAACTAAATGTTGCCAATGCCAGAGCTCTTAAAATGGTATTCTGCAAAGCAGAAAAGTAATGAAACATAATATGTCCTTAATAAAATAGGAAACCAAACTATACAAAACGTTTTTAAAAAAAAAAAAAAAAAAAAAAAAAGCCTCAACTGAAATCAGGTACGTGAGGCATGCAAGCCCAGCTGGAGGTGCTTTCTGAAAGCTTCTCCAGAAGTGGGTCCCTTGCTGCTGAGAGCCTCAAGGTGAGAAAGCGTGAATGCCCGTTTTTCTTGCCCACCCTCTATTGTTTAAAATATACTTTATTGATTTTTTACAGAGAGGAAGAGAGAGGGATAGAGTTGGAAACATCCATGAGAGAGAATCATCAATCAGCTGCCTCTTGCACACCCCCTACTGGGGATGTGCCCGCAACCAAGGTACATGCCCTTGAATGGAATCGAACCTGGGACCCTTCAGACTGCAGGCCGACGCTCTATCCACTGAGCCAAACCGGTTTTGGCCACCCTCTATCATTTAAAGCTCACACCTCTAGTGCCCTAATGTTCTTTATGGTACCTACTGGAGGGGGCTAGGGGTGACCAACTGGTCCCAGTTTGCCTGGGACTTGCCAGCTTTAACCCAAACAAAGAACCCGTATGCATATATGCATAGCCCGTTGGGCACAGTCAATGGGACGGTAAAGGCAGGGGCAGGGAGAGGGGGTGGGCTAGAAGGAATCAATGCGGGGAAAGGGGACATATGTAATACTTTCAACAATAAAGATTTTTTTAAAAAAATAAAACTCTGTATCTGAGGAGCTCCCTCAGTCCTGGGCAACTCTGAAGTCAGCCCCTTCCCAGACCACATTCCCATCAAAAAAAAAAAAATGTCCGGACCCTCAACAGTCTCAGCATGGGCCGAAGAGGCATGAATTATGTGAAATCTTATTCCTGGTCATATACGTATACACTATGGACTAAAAAAATCAGAGTTACATCCCTTTTTTGATCAGAAAATAAAGGCATCTCAAAAACATACTGTGCAACAGAGCCAGGCACACACACACAAAAATGAGTACGTAGTATATAATTCAATTTATAGGAAGTCTCTAAACTAGCAAGACTAACCTAAAGTGATAGGACTCAGAGTAGGGGTGGGAGGGGATGGGGCAGAGGGTGGAAGTTAGGGGAGACTGATGGCTTACAGAGGAGCACAAGGAGTGGGCAAACGCTCTATATCTTGACTGGTGAATTGTCACCAACTGCTGGCGTACAATGTGTACATTTGGTATATGTAACCTTTACCTTTCAAAAGGTGGTTTTTAAGAAAGAGAGGGGAAAAAGAGGTCTCCCACCACCCTCAAGACTCAGGGCAGATTGCAACAATATCTCTTGGGGATGCTGTTGGAGGGAATCGAGAGACCTGGGGCTGATCAGAGAGCAATGGGCACTTGCAACTCTACACTTACGGGACTCGAAGGGAGCAGCACGCTACCCACTCCGTGTGCCCAATACATTCAAGACTCCTTCAGAATTTGTACAGTCCTTCATCACAGGAAGCTGCACAGATTCTGTGTCTGTAAATACAGAAAGAGAGGCATAGCCGGTGTTCTCCCACTTTACATTATTCCGTTGTTGTTATAACTATGGATCCTTCAAGACGAGAAGACCAGAGGCACCATAGAAAGGAAGGCGGTGTAGGTCTCCATGTCTCTAAATAATGCATAGAGCAGCCCAACATAAGCAGCTCCTAGCACGGAGATAATCCCGGCTGTGGGAACCTAATCTAGTGGAAACGTGTGGGGTGGGCTTTGGTTCAGGAGGAGGTGTCCCTTCTGACCTTGATGCCTTCTTTACTTACTTCGACATAAGTAACTTCTGAGAGGTGGCTACACACTAGGAAGTAGAGGCCCAGACTTCCAGGATGGGAGACCAGAGGACCCACACAGATGTCTTTCTTTTTTAAAAAAAAAAAAAAAAAATTTAATTTATTAAGGTATTATATGTGTACATAGCTTACCATTGCCCCCCCCCCACCTCCCATTCATGCCCTCCCTCCCCAGAGTTCTGTGTTCGATGGTTGTACTCAAATGCATGCATACCAGTCCTTCGGTTGATCTCTTATCTCCCCCCAGGTCTCCTTCCCCTCCCCGCTGTCATTTGACAATCTGCTTGTTTTATGGTGACTATCTCAGGATCACATGAATAGAATCCGCTCCTCATTTGACAGTCTGCTTGTTTTATGGTGACTATCTCAGGGCCACACGAATAGAATCCGCTCCTCCTCTGGTTCACGCCGCCCCTCCCCGTGGGTCCCACTGCTTCCCCGGGGCACATGGCTCTCCCGGGGCACACGACCCCCTGGGACACACGGCTCACCCGGGGCACACGGCCACCTGGGAACACAGATGTCCTTCAATGAATCATTATGTGACCATTCCACGGGGAAACAGTCCTTCGGTATTTGATGTTTAGTGTTCTCTTGCCCTGGTCCAAGGCGACCATCACTTTTCCGTTCCCTGCTTCTTCTATAATTCTGATGCTGCCCAAAGGATTGGTACGCACTGCAAACAGTTGGCATCTGAGGCTGGAATGGACGGAATCTGCCTTATTGCCGAACAGCCCCGAGATAGGAGCGCAGTGCCCGCAGGAGGAGGTGCCACCTGCCACCTGACCGCGGGAGAAGACTACAATCCCACCTTGAAAAGGCCTGTAGGGAAGCACCCAGGAACTTGCACTGGAAGTCTCGGGAGTGAAAGCCAGAGCCTCCCCTCTGATACAGATCTGGCGAGGGTCGGGACTCATTGGCCGCCGGGTGTGTGCGTGCGAGTACATTTCCACGCGCCAAACGTCTGCTGATGCCTGTTGGCCGGCAATGTGGCTCGCTGCACTGCACCGGTAGAGCCAAACATCTTCACAGAATTACTTCCCGGTTGGGAAATAGAAAGTTATTGGGTTGACTCTCCCCTCTGATGGTCTGTAATGAAGTCTAGCACAGAACTGAGTGGAACGTCAGAGCCAAGTCCATCCTCTGCAACCCGAGAGCTGAGCTGGCATGCAGCGTCCCCAGTGCAGCACCGTCTGCCCGGGCCGGATCCTCCAGGCATGCCGCCCGCTCCTCATGACCACCGAACAGCCATCTGCCTCATGTTCCCTACCCTAGCGTCAGGTCCCCTTTGTCTCATAATGAGCAGGGGATGGGCTTGGGTGTTACGGTCCAGGCTATTCAGATGCCAAGCCTTGAAAATGAATCCTCCCCCAGTAACTTGGAGCCAGCGCTCAGGAAAAAAAATAATGGCACCTCAGAGATCTTGGAGCTTGCGTGAAAGGCATTAGAGGATTAGAACCGGGGAATGACGTTATGAGAAAAGCAGCACATTCTCTGATCCAAGGTACATGAGAAAATTAAGATACAATAACACCGAGTCGGGACACAGGAGCGGAACAGGGAAATGCAGAAGTGGTTTCCATCGACAGCACAGCTGGATCGAGGCCACACCGAACCCAGAATAGTGTTTTTATTTTCTTTTCATCCGTTCCCTAGCAGATACGCTGAGGAGCTTGTGCTGGTTTCAACTTGACTACATGGCTCTACCGCAGAATAAAAAACTGCATGGTAGTTAACAGGAAAAAAAACCTTTCAAAATCCTCACTTTGGATTTAAAACAATATGCCAAACTGAGCGGGAGTCCTCTGGAACACCATTTTAGGACCAACTCTAAATAAAGTGCATGTGGGTATCACTGGGCAGCATCAGAGAGCTCGAAACTCGAACGCTTTGTACTGGCATTCACCATCTGCCACTCAGAGCAGCCACAGTCAATTCCCAGATCCTCATTCCCTGCGAGGACACCAAGAGTCACATCTCCTCGAGCACATCCCACAGGCAACAGTTAACATAGGGGCATCAATTAAAATACACTGATATAGCCCAGCCGGCATTGTTCAGTGGTTGAGCATCGGCCTATGAGCTAGGAAGTCAAGGTTCGATTCCCAGTCAGGGCACATCCCCAGTGTGGGGCATGCAGGAAGCAGCTGATTAATGATTCTCTCTCATCACTTATGTTTCTATCTCTTTCTCTTCCTCTCCCTTCCTCTCTGAAATCAATAAAAATGTATTTTAAAAAGAAGGAAAATCTTATCTTTAAAAAAATAAATAAAAAATAATATATATACCATATTTGCCGGCGCATAAGACGATTTTTTGGCCCTGAAAAATATGCCTCCAAGTGGGGGGTAGTCTTATACGGCGAGTATATAACAAACTCTGTATTTTGAGTGGAAATGTTAGGGGGTCGTCTTATACGCCGGCAAATACGTATTTTTCAGGGCCAAAAAATTGTCTTATACGCCGGCAAATACGGTATATACTGATATACATACATTTCATCATCTGTAGTCTAAGGACTTAGGGCAGTAAAATCATCAATGGTAAGAGAACGTACAACTTTTGAAATCATTATGGATTTACTTTTTTGAATAAGGCCTCAAAATGCCTTCAAACATATTATGCCTAGGGCCAAGGGAAACAAAAGTGAAGCGCTGGAAATAAATTGCAAGCCAGTGTGAAAACTTAAAAAGGCGTCACAAACTGAGCTCAGCACTGACTACACAACTGGACCTGCAGCTGGACCTGGTCAGCTCACTCTTCTCCGGCAGGGCCAGGCGAGGCAGGAAGAGTCAGCACGGCGCCTGCCGGCATTCACGGGCGTCGGCCCGGCTGCAGCAGCACAGCCGGGAGCTGCCTGGCCGTAATGCTGCTCCCGTCTGAGTGGTTCCACTGGTCTGAAGCCCATCAAGCTAACCTTCTCAAATGAACATCCTCTCTGAGATCGCTAGTCATATCTCCTAGGATACTCTGTATACCATGGCACTGGAGCAAGGGGTCTGTGTACAAGGGATAGAAAAGCTCAAAACAAAAAACATTCCCCTTCCTGGAGACATAAGACCATGGTGGTTTTGTTTGTTTTACTCACTCACTTGGTTACTCATTTGCATGTTTAAGTGCTGGCACTCATATCTCAGCAATCGCTCAGTTCTTCTCTAGTCACTCTGGAAAACGTACTGATTCCATCAAGTAAGTCGGGAGAAGGTAAGTGAGCTCTGTCACAGTGATGCTGTATAAATCCCCTCTGCCAGAATCCCCATCAAAATAATGCAGGTTCCAATGTCACCGTCACCCATGTAGGTTGCACCCTCTAAAATGAGCTACATAGAATAACACGACACATTTGTAAGTATCTTTCCTTCAAAGGGCGTAAGTCCTATAGTTATTAAACCAAAATCTGACAAACAAATCTCCTTTAAGTTAGCTATAGTCTGCCTTCTTTTATTCCTAAACAATGCATTACCTTATTTCCTTCTTTATTCATTTTTTAATCCCCAAAAGTTGACTTGGATGCTAACAAAGATTCTCTCCTTGACCAGACTCCCATGAGGCTCCTCTGAACTCTTCTTTGAACCAGGGCCTGACACTTAATTCCCTGTCTGCCTCTGCATTGTCCAATTTTAGCAAAAATCCAAAGTCAGTTGAGCCAGAATTCTCCATTCTCCATTATCTATCACCCTTAGTAGCTGATTGGGCTTCTCATGCTCCACTCCGCCTGCCAGGTGCTGTAGGGTCAGCTTGGCCTACCTTCAGCAAAAATCCTGTTAAGTAGGTTTAGCCAGAGCCCCCCTCACCCTTTGATGTTTCCTGTTAGTAAGTTTCCACTTACCAACCCCCACTCTGGTCCTGAATTGTAAGTTCCCACTTGCCTGCGGCTGTCTCTCCAATCTCTCCCCCTCAGGGGGAGACCCCATTGCCACAGTTCATACACCTATCTCAGCAGGCCTCCCTTGAGTAAGTCTTCCTTACCATCTTTAGCAAGTGTCATGAATACTTGTTTTTAGCAACACCTAACCTCATAGACAGAGCAAGTAAAGCTTGGGACTCAATGCCTGGATCATTAGATAAACACCAGGTCATCTCTTTCCCATCTTCAAACACCACCAAAGGAAACATAGTTGGATAAATTATAAGTCATAAAGAAAAGAAGAAGAAAAAAGAGATAAAACATACAAGGACAGAGAAGTGGAAAAAGGCTGAGTCGCAGGAGGAATGTAGACGCCTTTCAGAAAGATGCGGAGCTGGTGAACTCTATGTAGGACGGTGCTCTGGAAGCGGAAGAAGGAGCCAACTGAGCCCAGGAGGCTTGAAACACAGGACTGGGAGGTGGCGGGGACCGTGGGAGGCAGGGCTGGGAGATGAAAACATTAGGAGTAATGAAAAATCTAACTATGAAACCGTAAAACCCCAGGTCTCCTCCCTCTTACAGGAAACCTGTGACAGGTACTCTCCCAGCCAGGAGAGAGGAGGTGTGCTCTCACAGTATTTTCAGAACGAGTGTCCACACTTGGTTGCATTGAGTACAACAGAGGTGATGTCAGGGTGGCATTCACAGCTATCAACAGGAGAATGAGAGGAAGACAGGGGAAGAAAAGCCCAGGACCTATCCCCACCAGCTCCTAGAAGGTGGACAGTCAGGTTTATGCTCTTCAATGCTTCCCTTCAGAAACTGAGCAGCTCCTGAAAAATGACCAACACTTACTACTGTACTAACACTCAGTGATTCCCCCAAAGGGAAGAAGCAAGTTCAATCATCCTCCTACAAAACCCTCATCCTATATAATAAAAGCCTAATATACTAAGTGTCCGACCATCCGTTCAACCAGTCACTACGTCACACACTGACCACCAGGGGGCAGATGCTCTGACCAGTAGGTTAGTTTGTTGCTAGGGTCCGGCCGATCAGGACTGGGCAAGATGGCCGGACACGCCCTGGAGCCCTCCCAAAATTCCTCCCCGGCCCCAAATGTGCAACAGTGGGGGACCCTCGGCCTGACCTGCAACCTTTTGCAATCCAGGACCTCTTGGGAAATATTGGAGAGCTTGTTTTGGCCCGATCCCTGCAGGCCAGGCTGAGGGACCCCATCAGTTCATGAATCTATGTACTGGGCCTCTAGTGTTTTATAAGCATCTCCCAAACTTTCCAATCAGCTTTTTCATGTTTGACTCTAAAATGAAAACCTAAAGATCATCAGACAACATATAATACACCTCTAACATAAATCAGAGAGAATTAAAAAAAACAAGTGAAACTTAAAAAATGAGAAATAATCTTAAAGCAGTATTATTTGGTTAATCAAAGAACTGTTACATTAGTCCATCCACACAAAAAGTAAAAGAAAAGAAATTAAAAGCAATATAACAAAATTTTTAATGGTAATAGAGGTGTTGGGAAATAAAATAAATCTCATAAAGTAGAATAAAATGACCAAGTGTTAGAAAAGATTTTTAAAAATTAATTTAGAAAATTAATCTAGGATGTCCCAGTATACACTTAATAGTACTTTCAAAATAGAAATCAGCCCTGGCTAGTGTGGGTAAGTTGGTTGAGCACATTCCAATGAAACGAAAGGTTGCCAGTTCAATCCCCAGTCAGGGCACATGCCTAGGCAGCAAGTCCCATTAGAGGGATGTTTCTCTCTCATTGATGTTTCTCTCTCCCTCTTCTCCCTTTCTCTCCAAAATCAGTGAAAGCATTAAAAATAAAAGTAGAGATCAGAAGAGATGAGATGTTTAATACCAGATACAAAGAATAATCACCAGGCACAAAGTATGAGATATGATGTCAGAGTTGAATGACACAGCCTCCAAACTGAAAGGTTATTAAGCGTTTGTCCCAATGAAAGAAAAGGATGCACATTGAGCCACACCGTGAATCATGAGTGTACAGATGTGCGTGTAAACAAGACCGACTCCATCTTTTGCCCCTGATTTCCTTTTGTTAGCTTTTCATGCTGTGAACTCTGACTAGCCTAACTCTTCTCAACCAGCACACACAAGCGTAGAGTTAATGATTATCTGTGTTCTGTAAGCTTACACAAAGTAACCCTAAAGATTCTTGTCAGTAGCAACCAGAAGGGCATTTACTATTAGCCAAGATAAGCATTAAACTGGTGTTAGCCTCAATTCTAAGCAAACTCCCATCATAAGATCACCAGGATGTAAGGTTCCTGGCACATAACCACACATTCTGTCCCTTCGCCTTGTCAGTCACTAGGGCCTTAGCCATACCATAAAATACTTAGTGAACTGTTTGGTAGCAGAGTTTATCCCCACAGCCGAGAGTTCTGAATGGCCTTTGGCTTGATCCTATCCCTGAAAGTCACTTGCCCTACAGTACATTCTGCTACGTTCTGTGGAGTTGCCTGCTTTGCTTTTCTGTCTCAAGACACCTACCTTCTCATTTCAGTGGCCACTATATCTTCGCGCTACCGTCAGACAATGAATTTTTAGAGAACCGGCTATTCAGGAAGCAAAACACTACCAGGTACAAAGAGTAGTCACCCGATGTAAAGATGAACCGAGCGCCAGACACCAGCACTCTTCAGTTAGTATTGATGGTTCAGTTAGTATTGATGGTTCCCTTCCTCTGCAGACAAAGCCGGACAAGCGCTCACCAGAATCAGCAATCCAGTCTCCCCTAATTAAGTTGGCCTGTGTGACCGGCTGGTCACGAAGTTCACTTACAAAGGAAGAGGAAGAAGAATGACATCAGGCGTCTAGCAGATGATGCAGCCATCCCTTCAGCACCCTGTGGGAAGAGGGTGCAAGGCCTCACATCCCAAACTCCCCTTGGGCTGTCCCTAGGAAACAACTAGAGCATAGGCTGTGGGCACTCAGGGGAGTAAATCGAGACAGCGGGAAACAGACCCGGGAAATAGGAATCCATCAGAAAGCAGGGGCGGGGAAAACACCCTATGATATCTGAAATTCCTGGTGAGAATGGTCAGCGGGATTAGCAAACAAGTCCAGTTTAAGGCTGGAGGGGGCTTCAGAAAAAAATGTTTCCTAAGAAGAAATAAAATGGACAATGTGACCAAATTTTTAAATGTTATTTATGTACCTAAAAGTTATTTACACACATAGGAATGCTACATTCACATACAAGTATTTGCTATATCTGATGGAATACTGTTAAAATAAAATTAATGATAAGTAAAACTAAGCAAATTTTAAAACAATTATGAAATCTAGGTAATATACATACATATATATATATATATATATATATAATCACTAGCTCTATGTTGAGCAATATTTCATAGTCATAAATTGTTGTTTAGAATAATTAGAAGGGGGAAGCGGAATGAAGGGATAAACACAGACAAGAAAAGATCGATAGTAGTTGAAGCTGGGTGAAAAGTAGCATAATGAAAATGTAAAACTGTAATAGTCACATAGAAAACATGATTTATGATGTAATAAAATTTAACTATATTAAGTAGATTTGGTGAGAGAATAATTATATATGTATAGGGAAATTCATTAAGAATAAACCAAATAACCACTTGTCTCAAGAAATATAAGAATATGGACAAAAATTCCCGAAGAAGCTTCGGGAAAGAGAGCAGATGTGAAGAGAACTTGTTTTTTAATGGAAAAAAAAAACTGTCTAATACTACATGATTTTTTTTAATTTATTATTTTGCTAAAAATTAACAACATTCCTCTTTTTAAGATATTTTTGTTATGGTAGTGTATAATTTTAACGTCTTTCCATTTTATTTATTTAATGAAGTGAAAAGAATTAAGAGGTGATTGCTGAACATGAATGAAAAGCATAACTAGAAATAGCAATTCCATAGCCTGTTCTATTATGAGGTTTGGCTGCACATACTGCCCTCTAGTGTCCTTTTATGAGAAAGCACCTTAAATTTTATAAACTAGGGAAATTTACTTAAATTTCCAAACATTACATTCTTTCTATGTCTTGGGTCTTCTATCTTCTCCAGGTTCGGTCTCCTGCTTCTAGGACCCAGAATTCAGGTCTATTGTTTTATAGAACAGACTCATTGTGGACTCAAAAGGTTTTGACGGGAAGGACCTTGGAACCTGGTCATGATTAACAGAGAAATACGTCCTAAGTCCTAAACACCTGTTCATTCTATTAAGGCAAAGGACCCATTTAATTGCATGTCCTCAATTCCTTGAAGATGCATGCCCACAGAATCAAATACAGTGCTAAACAGAAGACTGGCAGGTGGGTGCTCAAAAACCATAATGAGTCTGGCAAGTGGCTGACTTCAGAACTCAATTTGGCATTGGTGGGCAATCTAACGAGTTCTTTTGAGTGGTGAAGAGTCACATAGGAAAGTGATAACTGTTGTCATTAATAACTGATTAAACCACGTATTTAACAACGACAGACAAGGCAGCACAGATGATATGATTTAAATCATTCCTGGAAGATTAAATGGCTAAAGGCTATAAGAGATTAAATAATTAGTTTCACTCTGGTGTTTTCTCCCCTTCTGAGAGGGGAAAAAAAGAAAATAGACCACACTCCTTTCTTTGTAATGACAATGATGCATTTTCTTTCTAAGCATTATTTACTTTTTGTTAAAATCTTGCATTTCTCCCTGCCAAAACTTTCATAGTGTTCAGATCCAAGATTTCCCTCTGCATTTCGATAACAGGGAGCGTGCCCTGTACTTCCCCGGACGCCGCTGCTTCCCGTTTCTCCTCCACCCAGAGCCCCATGCCCTCCGCCCCACTCCGGCTTTGCTAATCACACAGCGATGGGCTCGGCCTGGGTGTCTGAGCCAAGCTGGAGTCCGTACCTCCAGCGGTGTGGACACTGTTCTCCCGAGGAGTACTCTCTCAAAGGGTTTCACAAGCACTTGCCTTCTCTGGTGGTTACATTCAAGGTCAGAAATCCTTTAAGTTTAAATTCATTCTAATGTTGGTTCATAATCTGTGAGTGGAAATCCTAGTTCCTACGTTAGTATTCACTTGTCAACACTAAGAAAACAGTTATTGGCATCCTTCCATATAAAAATCAAGGTAACAATTCTTGCAATTTTTGCCCTCACACGCATGCCATACAGAACTTGGACACTTCGAATTCTGAGTCTGTAGGCAATCAGAGATTATACACTGCCAGTTAAAGTGCAATCTGTTATGTTTATGGCACACTTAATTTCCCAAGAGCCAACAAATCCATCAACAGGGATAATCGTTGCTAGTATAAATCCTGAATCTAACAATATGGCATATTATTAAATGGGTGTCTTTCTCTTTAGGCACAGCAAGTAAAAAAGAGTCATTATCAAAATCTTTAAGAAGTTATCAGGTAAAAAGAAAAAAGGGGGGAAAGGAAGTTACCAGAGTAGCCCACTGGTATGGCTTGGTGGTAGAGAGTCGACCTATGAACCAGGAGGTCACAGTTCAATTCCCGGTCAGGACACATGCCGGGTTGTGGACTCAATCCCTAAGTGTGGGGTGTGCAGGAGCCAGCTGATCAAAGATTCTCTCTCATCATTGATGTTTCTATCCCTTTCTCCCTCTCCCTTCCTCTCTGAAATCAATAAAAAAAAATTTTTTTAAGGAAGTTATCAGAATATCTGAGAAAGAACATGGGAGTTGAGCCAAGGAAATTGGGACTAAAAACTCAGATTACTGTAAATCTGAGGCACAGCACCTCATCTTTCGAATGGGGAAAATATGGACTTTACAGGACTGTTTGTGCCTGTTACTCAGAGGGTACTTAGGATAAGTTAATGTCTTCTTTTCCCCAGTGCCCCATGTCCATACCCCATTAGGAGATACAACTACCACTGCAGGCCATGCTCTGTACTTTCAAAACAAATCTGTGGCCAGCAAGGAAAAACTGGCTTTTCCCCTTCCTTTACTACCCGGTCCTCATACTGATGGCTTTCTGGTATGTAGAAGCAGGATTCCTTTCAACCTAAAGAGGCCTGCTGAGAAGCAATACCAGCCCCAGGTCACATTGGAGATCCCTTTCCAGTCTCCTCTACCAACTGCAGTCACTCATTCTGGTTCCATTTTCCTTCTGGATTATCTGTTCTTTTGCTTCTCAGTTTTCACTCGGAATTTTTTCTCTCCCTTTCTCCACTCATTAAACAGTCCCACAAACTGGATTTTCTAATCTAAAAGACAAGAGGCCACTCCTTTGGCAACTCTCTGCTGCCCCCTCTTGTCGTAAAATGGAACAGGCTGTTGCTCTGGCCACAAAAAAATCTTATTTCGGGTATCAGGAACATTCAGCATTTATTGAAGGCCTACTGTGTACCAGGCACCGTGCTAGGTATTGGAGATACAATAGTGAGAAAACTCAGAAAAGAGTGTCCCCAGCACAGTGGGAAACACAGGCGCTAATCAATGAATCATGTAAGGGCAATACCAGAACTCAAGCATGTGTTATGAAATGCAACGATAGGGATTTGAGCTTATCAGAGAGTTCAAGGAAGGCTTCCTAGAGGTGTGACACAGCTGAGATGGAAGGATGAGTGGGATAAACAGGATGAAGAGGAGGGAGGAACATTCCAGAGGGTCGTAGCACGTGGTACAAAGCATGGTAACTAAAAGGACCAGAGGAAAACCAGTGCAGCCAGAGGAGAGCCGAGGACGGGCTCGGAGAGGCTGAGACGGTGCAGCTGGGTGAGCTGCAGCCGCTGGAGTGGTCCTAGTGAGAGGGTATGGCAGGCTAGAGAAAAAATGTTACGGTAGAGGCTGGGAGAATGAGGAGATTAAAAAAAAACTAGAAAATTTTCAGTATTTAGGAAATATAATCAAAAGAACTGGCAATGGTAAGATAAGTACACAGATAATAATTCAATAAAAAATAAACAAGTTAAAAAGATAATAATATGTGTCCTGGGGGAACGGTAGGACCCGAGGAGGTCATGTGCCCCCAGGAGAGCAGTGTGCCCCGGGAGAACTGTGTGCCCCGGGGGAGTCATGTGCCCCAGGGGAGCCGAGTGACCCGGTGGAGCCGTGTGTCCCGGAGGGGTGGTGTGAACAGGAGGAGGATCGGATTCTATTCGTGTGGTCCTGAGACATTTGAACAGTTTGCAACCATTTGCTACAGAACACTTTGTTGTATTTCCCTACAAAAACAAATGGGAGAGTGTCCCACTTGAAATTCATATACGGAAAAAAAAGGAAAAGTGGAGAAAAAAATCTGAGGAACAGAATAAAGTGGTGAATATAGTAGAATCAGGGGCAAAGAAAGGGAGTGGACTGATAATTATCAGGGGGATAAGGGGGTGGGGGAGCAGTGAGAGACTGGATTGAAATGGTATAACCAATGGATGAGGACAATACGGGGGAGAGGGGGTAAGGGCAGAGGGTGGGCTAGGAACTGGGTGGTAGGGAGCTTTGGGGGGGGGGAAAGGAGAAACAACTGTAATAATCTGAGTAATAAAGATTTATTTTTAAAAATTTTTTTAAATAAAAAGATAATAATAAAGTTGAAGAAAAAAAAGAAGAACTGTATAATGAATTTGATATCCATAGAGAGTAAAAGGGAACAGGGCTCCTAGGATTACACCTAGTCACCTGACCTGCATAAATGGATGGCATCGCAGCCATTAGCTGAGTCTGGAGATGACTTTTGTGGCCCATAAACTGGACACCAAGCAGACAGGAGGTTACTAAGGTTTGGAGCTCAGAAGAGAGGTCTGGAGTAAGATGGAAGTGCGTGTGTTTTCTGCAGCCCCCAACGAGGAGGAAACTCCCTCGAGCAGAAGTTCTTAACTACAGGGTCAGACCCCACAGGGGAATTTTGCAGAGGTGGGGAAATCTTACCGTGATTGTGGGATAGCCACTGCCATTCAATGGGAGGGGACCCGGGATGCTAGGTACCTTGTAAGACACAGTACAGGTCACAGAGGAGAAATGGCCCACGTTCCACATGTCATGAAAGTTAAAAACCTGTTTTAAATTCTCTGTGCCTGGAAACTAATGTCACCTTCCATTTCGTCTTCAAATTCCAGGCTTGTATTTCTTGCTTAGTTTCCATTGACATTGACTTTTCCAGGAATGTGAATTAAAGGGAAAGTGAACAGTTTTTAGTATTGACCCAGAGTCTCTGACCACTTCAGAAAACCGCCCCACTGCCCAGGGAACCGAGTGCCAGCACACCACTGGTCTGTCGGTCTACAGTGCAGACTCTCCACACACGGCAGCCATGGTCACAGTCAAGGACTCTACACAGAGGCACAGCGTCTGGCTACTTCATTGTGCTTTCTACCATGTTTCCCAGAAAATAAGACATCCTCCGAAAATAAGACCTACTTACAGGTTTCCTTCCGAGTGAAATATAAGGCATCCCCCCCGAAAATAAGGCCCCAGGATTCACAGTTTGTCTGGTTTGTGTTGACAACTACCGTTCTACCATACCGTATACAGGTAATAAATTTCCTTTATTTTCATTTAACAATAAATGTGTACTGTATTCTTCTTCATGGAAAAATAAGACATCCCCTGAAAATAAGACCTAGCGCATCTTTGGGAGCAAAAATTAATATAAGACACTGTCTTTTTTTTTTATAAAATATATATATTTTTATTGATATTTTACAGAGAGGAAGGGAGAGAGAGAGAGAACCAGAAACGTCGATCAGAGAGAAACATCGACCAGCTGCCTCCTGCACACCCCCTACCGGGGATGTGCCTGCAACCAATGTACATGCCCTTGGCTAGAATCGAACCCGGGACCCTTCAGTCCGCAGACCGACGCTCTACCACTGAGCCAAACCGACCTCAGCTAAGACACCGTCTTATTTTCGGGGAAACAGGGTATGGCCAAGCACACACATATAAAAATACCCATTAAATCTGAGTGATTCTCCTTTATGTTACAAATAAGGCATTATATATATTTTAATTACATATTGTTATAAGAAGGAAGCATGTAAGCCCTAGCTAGTTTGGCTAGGCGGATAGAGTCGGTTTGCGGGACTCAGGGGTCCTGGATTTGATTCTAGTCAAGGGCTCCTGGGTTGCAAGCTCGATCCGCAGAAGGGGCGTACAGGAGGCAGCCTATCAACGATTCTCCCTGAGCATTAGTGTTTCTATCTCTCTCTCCCTCTCCCTTCCTCTCTGAAATCGATAAAAATATCTTTAAAAAATAAGAAGGGAGCATTTAAGCTGACAGAATGGTGACCCACCAGCTCAGAAAGACAGAGAATCTTGGTTTGGAGAAGCAAAGAAAAGAGAATATTTAGGGAATGAATACAGTTAACAATGTCAAATGTTACTGAGAAGTCAAACAGAATGAGGACCAGGGAATGCCTCCACTTAGTTAACCATCTGGAGGGTTTGGCAGCGAAGGTGTCACTGGTAGTTTAGCAGAAGCTGTTTAAGTGGAGAGATGGGGCCAGAGCAGGGAGTTGAGGAGTAAGGACGGGGTGAGAAGGTGGAGGTGACTAGGCCATGCTTCTTGGGCAATGTAGGTTATAAAGGGGCAATGACAGAAGGTGATGAGAAGGGGAGCTGTGGATTGTATGCATGTCTAAGGGAAAAGCTTGTATACGTACATTTGCTAAAATGACCGTTGTCTCTCCAGTGGAAACTGCCGGTTCTGGCTCCCTCCACTCAAGGATCTTCAGTTGGTTGAAGTTGGCAAGACAGAAAAGGGAAGAAGGGAGGATCATAGGCTACACCTGGAGCTGGAGTCTGAGTTCAGAGAGGTCCCCCTCTTGCTGTATGCAGCATTTTAGAGAGCCCATCAAATTCACCTCATTGGATTTTATGAAATTACGTTCAACTCTGTGTGTTCTGAATTAATCCCTCACATTCTAGCTCTTGTAAGTGAACAGTTAAGGGAGTAGGAGAGACTGCCCTAACTCACCCTGTTGTCCCAGACAGAAAGGATGTCATTACAAAATTATATAGAAATGCACTGACTCATAAAGCTAATCAATAATCTTAAGCATATGGCTTTATTCATTCCCTCTAGGTCAGTGTTTCCCAAAGTGTGGTACGCGTACCCCCAGGGGTACGGGAAGAGTTTGGTGGGGGTACGCGTTGCACCGGAGTTTGGTGGGGATATGCACTGCACCGTGCTTAGCTGCGCCTAATTCTACGTTCTCATGAGTCAACTCAAGACAGTCTTGTGAGGCGTGAGACAGTCCGGTATGCAAATAAATGTTATTTATAATATAACTTTTATTTATATTTTATTATGAATAATTTTATTTTTCATTTATTATTATTTTGTGTATGTACCCAAAAAAGAAAAAATAAATATATTTTGATTGTTATTAAAATACATCCTTTTTTTTTTGACGAGGGGTACTCAGCGTTACGAAAGTTATAGAAGGGGTACACATATGTCAAAAGTTTGGGAAACAAACACTGCTCTAGGAAAAAGGATCTGTTAGGTTTCTCAGATTCTGCTCCCTCCTGTACCTATTCACCTTGACCATGTCTGCTGGTGGAAAAGAGGCCCTGGAACCTGGGCGGTGTCCTCTGGTTTCTCTGACCTCAGAGTGGACATCCTGCTGCTTTTGCAGCTAAATTTAGTCCCTGGTATAACTTGTGATCTGGTCCAGGGGTCCTCAAGGGCCTGGGAATGCTCCACTGATGACTTGGTCCCCCTCCAGCTCTCTGGGAGTACACTTCCTGAGGATAAGCACATCATTTATGGTACCATTGGGACACTGTTAAGAGTGACAGAGGGCATTGACTGGAGAGGATGCTGGGACGCAGGTGAAAACAGGGTTGTCCTGGACAAACGGGAGTGTGCAATCGCCCTGTACTTAGGCCTCTGCCACATACTCTGCCAGACGTTAGCCAGGCCTCACCTCCTGCCTTTGCTGGTGGTCACTTTGCATCTTCACATTAAACAGACACATCCAAGCTTCTGAGAATATAGGAACTTGGAGAGCAGACCAGAAGCCCCCTGCCTGGCCATGCCAGTCTGACTAATTTAAGTATCTAGACTGCATACTTTACCTCCAGATCTGCCTGTCTTAATGGTTTCCCTAACTTATTAAGATGTTTCTAATATCTCCTTTTCAAAATTTGACCCCCAGGCAGAATTCGGGGTTGAGAAGGGAAAACATAAAACAGTGTCTCTACTTGCCTCCTCTTTTCTCTTAATTCATTTTGCAGCAACACTTAGGACAAGCGAGCACGAGGCTTTTTCCCCTTCCTTCCTCTAAGGCTTGTGACCAAGCTGTCACAGCTGGAAGGAGTCTCTTCTCAACAGGAGAAATCCATGAGCTGAATTCCTTAGCTCCCGTTATGTTAAAACGGGAGTTAGAGAAATGTACACAATCCCCTCAAGAGAACAGTCTGACCCTAGAAGGTTGTTCTTATAGGAAGTGTCCTATTTTGAATGTCAAAGTTGAATATAAATGTCAAACTTTTCTCCAGTAACAGTCCTCCTGAACAGATAGATACCCTGGATCAGGAGGGGGAACCACAACCTACTCAAATGGAAAGAAACCCTTTTTACCCCAAAAATACCTCTTTCAGTTTAGCTTTTAAATCATTGATAATTCTATTATTATTATTGCTTTTTATCTTTGCATTAGCTCATCTGAATATAAACATGGCAAGAACCCTAACATGTATAAATCTATAAGACAAACCACATGAGGCAAAACTGATAGAGTGCAAGGAGAAAGAAATTAACCCACTATTTTAGTTGAAGACTTCAACAGCTCTCTATCGGAAATGGACAAATCCATCAAGCAGAAAATCAGTAAAGACATAGTTGAACTCAACAACACCATCAATCAACTGGATATAATTGACATCTACACACTGTTTCATCCAACAACAATAGAATACACATTATTCTCAAGCTCACATGAAACATTCATCATGAAAGACCACATTCCGTTCATTAAACACACTAAAACAAATTTAAGAGACTAGAAGTCACACAATGTTTGCTCTTAGACCACAATGGTATTAAACTAGAAATCAAGAACAGAAAAGTAAGTGGAAAATCCCAAATATATGGAGATTAAACATCACACTTCGAAATAACACAAGTTGAAGAAGAAACCTCAAGAAAATATTTTGAACTAAATAAAAATTAAAACACAACTTATGAAAATTTGTGAAATAGAACGCTGTTCTTAAAGGTATAATTATAGCATTGGATGCAAATATTAGAAAAGAAAAAAAAAGATATAAAATCAATAACCCAAGTCTTCACCTTAGGAAACTAAAAAAGAAGAACAAATGAACTCCAAAATAAGCAGAAAAAATGAAATAAAAAGAATTAGAGCAGAAATCAATGGCATTGAAAATAGGAAATCAGTAATAAAAATCAATAAAACCAAAAGTTGGCTCTTGAAAAAGATCGACAGAATCAATAAGCCTCTCACCAAGCTATGAAGAAAGAGACAGGGCACAAATTATTGATATCTGAAATGAAAGAGGTGCTATCCCTATAGATCTCATGGACATCAAAATGATAACAAAGGAATACTATCAGCATAAAAATATTATGTTAACTGTCATTATTTATTGACCATCTACCATGCTCCAGGCAATATGTTGTGCATTTTACATGAATTCTCTTTAAAAATTAAAAATAAACTTAAATAAGATGGAATTATTATCCTCACATTAAAAACGAGAAAAGAAGCTTAAAGGGGTTCCCTAATGATAGCACAGATGTAACAAATGGTGGAAATTAAGTCAGCCTTTCTCTTACTGACTCTCAAACTCCAGGTCTTTCCATACCCACAGTTTCCCAAGTAAATTAGGGGTATATAGTTTGATGAAGGCATAGCTCACCCCTCCACCCCCGCTTCCTACCAAAAATGCCACCATTATCTCTGCAAAGTATACACGTAAATGTATAAAACTCGACCTGTTTCTGTTCATCAAAAGAGAAATTCTTCTGCCAGTCTCAGTATTTAATAATAGTTTAACTAATGTAAAACAACTCTGCCTCTTTCTTCCAAAGAATAAATAGAGCATGATGGGGTGATACAAAGAAGAGATATTCTTTCTATAATTGATGACAGAAATGCATGAAACTATTGAAGAGAAGGAGACAATGATAGAAATGCTGACCAGTAAGTAAGTCACAGGAGGTATGAGTATAAGCAACAACAAGAAGACACACTTGATCTTAGTTAAAAAGAAGAAAAAAATTAATCCAGTTTTTACTTAAGCCTAGAAAATTTTTCTCATGTACCAAAAATCACCATCCCCTACACCACCAACACCATTACCAACCACCATCTCATACACTGACTGTGGCTGAGAAAACCAACTACTTGTATGAGCATAATGCTAAGCTGGCATCAAACACCAATATTACCCTTGAATAAGTGAATCGGCGTTATAAGATAAGCAAAAGCAGAAGTGACTTTGTTGCCATGAAAAAGCAAAAATGCTCATTTCTGCCCCACCGGTGTGCTCAGTGGTTGAGCATCGACCATGAACCAAGAGGTCACGTTAGATTCCCAGGTTGCAGACCCATTAGGAGTGTACAGGAGGCATCCAATCAATGTTTCTCTCTCATCAATGTTTCTGTCTCTATCCTTCTCTCTCTCTCTCTCTCTCTCTCTCTCTCTCTCTCTCTCTCTCTCTAAAAGGAATAAAAATATTTGTTGTTGTTGTTGTTGTTGTTGTCTAAAGTTTTATATATGTCTCCTTTTTCCCCATGGACTTCCCCCACCACCAAGGCATTCCACCCCGGGCAAGCTCCCACCGCCCCAGTGTCTGTGTGCATTGGTTTTGCTAATATGCATGCATACAAGTCCTTTGGTTGCTCTCTAAGCAATCTCGCTTCTCCCCTGCCATTTGTCTCTGGATCTATTCTTGTTCATCAAATTATGTTGATCATTATATCCCACATATGAGTGAGATCATGTGATATTTATCTTTTTCAAACTGGCTTATTTTGCTTAGCATAAAGCTCTCCAATTCCATCCATGCTGTTGCAAATGGTAAAAGTTTCCTTTTTTATAGTGACATAGTATTCCATTGTGTAGATGTACCACAGTTTTTTAATCTACTCATCTGCTGATGAGCACTTAGACTGTTTCCAAATCTTAGCTATTGTAAATTGTGCTTCTATGAACATAGGGGTGCATATATCCTTTCTGATTGGTGTTTCTAGTTTCTTGGGATATAGTCCTAGAAGTGGGATCACTGAGTCAAAAGGGATCCATGCCTCACATTCTAGCTCTTATAAGTAAGTGAACAGGTAAGGGTCTGGCACTGCTGGCTGGAGACAGCTGAGACGGATTTCTATCCTCCCAGAATCAGGTGTTAGCTCAGCATCAGCTCACTAACAAGGGTTGTACTCCAAGTGAAGCTCTGTGGTTCTGACACTTTCAGACATCGCCAGATGCTGTATCAATCCAATGGCCGAGTGCTCCTGGAAGATTAACTTGTGCCATGTGGCTGAAAGAACTCTCTAACTGCTTAATTCCTGTGAAAGAGTCATCAGAATTCATTCCTGCAATTATAAACAGTTTTCCAATTTTAACATAAAACATCCTTGAAAACGTTGTCACAAGGCAAATGTCCTAAAGAGGATTTTATTATTCCCGAAGGCATCTACACTAATAAAAGGGTATCGTGCTATTTAGAACAGACGTCTTCCAGAAGATCTTCTGGACGTCCTTCCTGATAAAGCTGGGCCTGGGCAAAGCTGCCCGCCTGCGGTCCTGGCACCTGTGGCTGCAGCCCGGGCAAAGCCAGCCACCCACGGTCCCCTGTAACTATGGCCAGCCTAGGTTCCTGCAGCCGACCAGAGGGAGGGAAGCCCAGGTCCCAGGTGCCTACAGATGGCCAGAGGAGGGAATCTTGGGTCCTGGGTGTGGGGCCAAAGCAGAGAAGGTTAGGGATGATCAGGCCAGCAGGAGGACAGTTAGGGGCAATCAGGCAGGCAGGCAGAGGTAGTTAGGAGTGATCAATCAGGCAGGCAGGTGAAGGGTTAGGAGCCAGTGGTCCTAGATTGTGAGAGGCATGTCTGACTGCCAGTTTAGGCCTGATCCCACAGGTGGGCCTAAACCAGCAGTCAGACACCCCTTGAAGGGTCCTGGGTTAGAGAGGATGCAGGCTGAGCTAAGGCAACCCCCCACTCCCTTCCATGCACCAATTTCGTGCACTGGGCCTCTAGTATGTTATAACTGGATATTCTGTTATCAAAGACTAAGCATCTCATAGCTCACAGGCACAAATGGGAAACAAGAGGATATAAAACCAACAATACATCTACAAATTCCCATGACAGAACTTAGAGATTTTATATTAAGTCATAAAGCATTAGTGGTGGAAGCCACCTAAGAGATCATCTAAGAGCTGTCCCCATTACCCCCCCCACACACACACACACACACTCACACACTCACACACACACTCAGATTGACTATATCATTACTTCCTGGGAAGCTTGATAAACAGCTGAGCCCCGAATCTCATTTCCAGAGATGTTCATTTGTCATGGGGTGGGACACAAAATGCTGTCTTTTTCCTTTCATCTTTCCAGCTGATTCAGATGTACATTTACATTGGAGTACCACTACCAATGAAAGACAGTTCCAAGCCATGTTTCGACGTTGCCCCTCCAGAGACTTCTCACAGCCATGTTTTCAGATCAACTTGTGCCATCTTTTATTTCTTTTCTTCCTCCCTGGCATCACTTCCCTTTACCCCTCTCTCCTACTCTCCCTGGGGCTGTCTCCCTAACAAAGCTCTAGTTCTAGGGAACCCTAGCTGAGACTAAGAGTGAACTGAATTATCATCAACTATTACCCCACAAAGTAAGGAGATTCTATTAAAACAAACAAACAAACAAACAAAAGGGCTGCCCACTCCCAAAAGACTCTAATGCCTTTGAGAGTGAATTATATGACTACCATTTGCACACTAAGATTGAATCACTGCTCCTTACAAGCAACTGAAATATAGAGTTACCAGTGATTTGGATATCAAATTTAGATGCCTGTACTAAGGAAAGCGGAATATGCAGATGTCAGTAACCTGAAGAATTAAATATTTATATTCCTGTGCAAGCAAAATATCCAGTGGTCAATAATTTACTGACATCTTTTCTTCACCCAGCAGGAAGGAAACGAATAGGTGCATTTATGCTATTTATGCATCACCGTTGTGGTAAGTTGATTACATGAGGTTGGACAAAGTGTCAGAGAGGCCAAGGAGTTAAATGAATATGCACGTTAATTCTTCTCTTTGGACAGCTGCATCTATGAAAACAGATACCACTAAGACATCAATTCTATCTCCAAATCACATGGCAAATCTACCCATTTCTTTCTTTCTCCGTTGTCTCCTTCCCTAATCCAGGGTACATCACTTCCCCTCATGTAATAGAAACTGTGACTTGTTTTCACTTTCATATTCCAAGCCATTCTCCATGGAGAAGCCAGGGGGGGTCTTTTCAAAACTTAAGTCAGAACAGGACATAAATCAGATCACAGCAACCCTGCCTAAACCTCCTATTTTCCCATTGCACTTAGACTATATCCAGACCTGTGACCCTGTTTTATGGAGCCCTTTATCAGCCAGCCCCTAACTCCCATTCAAATCTCATGGCATACTATCTTCCTTTGCACCCAAGGTTTTCTGCTACAGTGACCTTCTTTCTGACCCTATCAAACTTCATTGCACTCTCATTTGCATCAGCTGCCCTCTCTGCACAAAATTAATTCCCTCTATCTTCACAGGACTCTCCCCCCACCTTTCAAGTCTCAACCTTAATGTTATATTCTAAGGGGAGGCCCCCCTGGTCACTCTGTCTAAGCCCAAAATGCTTATTCCTGTCTATTACCATCCTACGACATATTTCATAGGCTCCATGAGGGCAGAGCCTGTTGTGTTTACCACTCTCGCCCCAGCAACTAGCATATGGCTACACATACACCTGCATACATGAATGCAGCACTCACCCTGACATCAGCAAGAGACACATCCTGAGGCATTCTCAGATTCTCTCAAATCACAAATGTTGCAGCACATGATTCCCTTTCAAAAATGGAGCTATGTGGAATTTCACACGGATCCAAACCACAAGTTCATCCCATTTTCTACTCTATTTTTAAAAATATATCTTATTGATTTTTTTACAGAGACAAAAGGAGAGGGATAGAGAGCTACAAGCATCAGTCAGCTGCCTCCTGCACACCCCCTACTGGGGATGTGCCCGCAACCGAGATACATGCCCTTGACCAGAATTGAACTTGGGACTCTTCAGTCTGCAGGTCAACGCTCTATCCACTGGGCCAAACCGGTCAGGGCCCTACTCTATTTAATTAGCTATCTTCTTCCTAATAACCATTGTTTCTGAACAATGGCTTTGTCTTCCTTCCCATTACCATTACCATTAGTTTACTTCTTTGGGAAAGTTTGTCATTGTTTTTCACTAATAAAAAAAATGTTTAATGTTTCCAGAGATTTCCAGCAGATGCAACAAGTCTGTAACACAAAGCCAGTGGAGAGGGGGACAATGGCTGTTCTTGCCCAGCAGGTCTACGACTCTCCCTTGCAGCCCCACCTCTCAAAGGCCAGGAGACTCCAACCTGTGCCCCAGAACCAGCCTGATGAGGGGTATACAAAATCTGAAAAAAAGAAAGAAAGGGGAAAAAAAGGTCTGCTATACTTACTCTCCACTTCACATTGTTTTCTTTAAAAAAAAAATTAAGAGCACAGAGAAGCATACCAATTAAAGCTGCATTGTTTTAGAAGATGTGGCTGTCTTGGCTGAAGCATGGAGCTGCCAGCTTGTGTCAGAGGAGCGGGGGTCGGAGAGCCTGCCTAGAATTGGATGGGTGGTGGCAGGTCCATTGGCCCAGACTGCTGAAACCACAGTAACGAAGCCTGTCACTGCCTCGCGGTGCCTGACTGCTGGCACCGGTCACTCCTGTGCTTCCTCTCAAATTGTTTAATGTGTTTTTATTGATTGCAGAAAGGAAGGGAGAGGGAGAGAGAAACAGAAACATCAATGATGAGAAACATCAATGATCGGCTGCCTCCTGCAAGTCCCACACGGGGGATCGAGCCGGCAACCTGGGTATGAGCCCTGACCCAGAATCAAACCCATGACCTTCTGCTTCATAGGTTGATGCTCAATCACTGAGCCACACCGGCTGGGCTCCTCTCATATTTTTAAGGTTCACCTGAGAAATGCTTTCAGATTTTCAGCCACTTTTACTCTTCCTTTAACCTTTATATTAACACATGCCATTGAAGAACAGAGAGGGTTAAAAAGGATGGGAGAAGGTAAATCAGAAACAAAGCTTATAGAGAAGGGAGTGGGGGTATAGTAATGGAAAAGAAAAGGAAAAAGAAACAAAACTAAGAGAATTCTCAGCCCTGACTAAACATCTCTTAAAACCAAACATTATGAGGCTTACTAAAAAGCTTCTGTCCTTATAGCAAACTAAACCTAGAAACACTCAGTTGATTATTTTTTACCTGGAAAGATTTAAAATCAAGTAATATTAACATGTATTTTTTTTCTTTTTTTAAAACATTGAACTTTTTTAAAAAATATATTTTATTGATTTTTTACAGAGAGGAAGAGAGAGGGATAGAGAGTCAGAAACATCAATGAGAGAGAAACATCGATCAGCTGCCTCCTGCACACACCCCACCAGGGTTGTGCCCGCAACCAAGGTATATGCCCTTGATCGGAATCGAACCCGGGACCCTCCAGTCTGCAGGCCGAGGCTCTATCCACTGAGCCAAACCGGTCTCGGCAACATGTAATTTTTTTCATAGAAGGAAATGAGTACCTTAGCTAAAAGAAATATTAATGTCTTTGTATAATTAACACTCTCCCAAAAGGGATCTTGATAAAGCAAAGAGGTCTGGAAGTTGGATAACTTATTCATAACTGTGCTTACTATCTTTGTACTTAACTATCTCCTCAGAAAAAAAATGTCTTTGTTAATTAAATTGTTACTCATACCACGTTAATACTGCATGTAGCCTGAAAAATGAAATCATTTTATCTGGCCAATGACACAGGAGAGCAGTGCCCTCCCCACCCATACCCTATCTCCAGACGCCAGAGTCCCTTACTCCCAGTCCTTCACACGTTTCTTCTGTACGTGCACTTGAAATGTATCTAAATAACATGCTTACCATGCTATGCCTTGGTTTTTCACTGTTAGATAATAGCCATTGTCTTGCTGCTATGGAAGATGTAGATTTAGCTCTCCTCTACCACCCTCTCCCCACACGTATTTGTCTTCCCTCCTCATCCACTTTTGATTAAGTGAATAACTAGTACTTTCATTATTACAAGTATAATTACTGCTACACCAAACCAGTGCATTAGAGGTACATGTTATTTCACGGGAAAAAAAATTTGTTTTGTTTTCAAACCTCTCTCTGTGTGTTTATTTCATCATACCCATCATGCTTATTCATCATATGGGCCATGAATGAATGGATGACTGAACGAACGGACAAATGAAATGTCTGAAATGAATGAGTACCGTGTTTCCTCGAAAATAAGACATCTTCCGAAAATAAGACCTACTCACAGGTTTCCTTCTGAGTGAAATATAACACATCCCCTGAAAATAAGGCCCCCAGGCTCTGTCTCAGAATGAAAATTAATTTACCGTAAACTGGTCACCAGGGCCGCCCCGACTGGCGTCTAGCAACCAGTGACGTGACGCGGAGTCCTGACGTCACTGCTGTGTGAATGGAGAGAAATCAGCGTGGAAACTTGGTGAAACCTAAACTGCAAGAAGTTGTGACTTGGGTGAAGAATTCATGGGAGAAAATCACTGACAGTTGCATTGCAAATGCACCGCGAGCAGGCTACCTTGACAAGAAGTACTCATTGAAAGACAGTGCTATTACTAAACATGAGAGATTTGGTCCACTGATTCTGAGAGAAATGAAGTCCCAAGAAATTCACCAGGAAATTCAGGAATTGGATTGTTATGATGATGTTCCAGAAGATGATGACATGATTGTCACTGAATAAATGAGTAAATTCTTGATACTGTAGGATTCACAGTTTGTCTGGTTTGTGTTGACAACTACCGTACTATCGTACCGTATACAGCTAATAAATTTCCTTTATTTTCATTTAACAATAAATGTGTACCGTATTCTTCTTCATGGAAAAATAAGACATCCCCTGAAAATAAGACCTAGCGCATCTTTGGGAGCAAAAATTAATATAAGACACTGTCTTATTTTCGGGGAAACAGGGTAGCATCTCCAAATGATGCAGGCTTATAGCTTCTGGTGTAGACAGTGGGGTCAAACATTGATAAACAGACCATGGGTTGTAGAATCAGGTTTGGGTGCGTGCTCAGGCACTTACTGGCTATGTGACCTTGTACATTATCTGGGCCTGTTTCCTCATCTCTAAAATACCTAGAGTAATACACAGCATTGTGATTATTTGGATAAGAGAATACACGGAGAGTGTCTCTTTGGTGCCTGGCAGAGTAGGTACTGGTAATGACAATGATCATTATTATACTCTGTTGGGGACAGAGGGAGCTACCGTATTTGCCGGCGTATAAGATGATTTTTTGGCCCTGAAAAATATGCCTCCAAGTGGGGGGTAGTCTTATAAGGCGAGTATATAACAAACTCTGTATTTTGAGTGGAAATGTTAGGGGGTCGTCTTATACGCCCAGTCTCTTATACGCCGGCAAATACGGTATTTTTCAGGGCCAAAAAATCGTCTTATATGCCGGCAAATACGGTAATCAGGCTATCTCCTCCAACCTCAAGACCATCATAATACTTACTGTAATTAATTCTAAGGTTACTAAGCAACCTTATGATTCTCACTCTGTCTTTTAGCCAACTTGGTGTTGGGGAAGAGGTACCCTGAATAATGAACAGTAAGACTCCTGCTACTGTGAAGATGCACTAATAAGTCAGCTTCTTGGTGTAAGCATGAATCTCCTATTTAGGTTGACGCCATTCAGTTCATTAGTCTGAATAATGCTTGGTTATCTGATCCATTGAGGGGTGAGGATTCCAACAGGGAACTGATCCTTGAGAAGCCCTGTCCGAACAGCTGGGCTCCCATTCCTATATCCCTCTCTTTTTAATTGCGCACGATCGCCCTCAAACACAGAAATCCCCAAGTGTCCTCTGAAACAAAGGAAGTGTCTCCTGTGTTTGCTATCGCTTGTTCTAAATGTATTTTATTACGAGTCTCTGAGAACTGGTAATCCATAGACAGTGTGCATCTTTATCACTCAGCAGACCTTTCAAAACCAGAATACCTCGTTCATTAACAGGCCAGGCCAGCGTTTGCTGCAATGCTGATTTCTGTTGCTCTGCACATGACACTTCTGTGTCCACACTCTCCTCTTGTATCCACAACCTCTTTTCTAAAAACCTTCCCCATAACCTGTGTCCTTCAAGTAGACCTCCAGAATGATACTACCCAAGGCCGATAATTTCTTTACACTAAGTCTTCTCCAAGGTTGGAAATATAATTCTGGCTGTGTTATCTCATACTTTTCCATTAAGAGAAATTTCTGGCTTCTACCACCCAAGTAAGTGACCTAGAATAAGCCCTTTACCTCTATGCCTTAATTTCTTCTTCATTAAAATAGATGTGATTCGTACCTAAAAGAGCTATTTTGAAAAGCAAATGAGATTACATTCAAGAAAGTGCTTGGAAACCAATGGGTAAGGGGAAACAAGGAGGCTGCTCCTAGGGGTGGAGCTACTAGGACTCCCACCAGTTATGTAGGATCCAGTCATATGGCTCTGTTTTGTAATTGTTACTTGAAAAAGGCCAGCCAATGTCCTTCCTCTTCATGACCTTCAAATTTCATCAAGCCGTGCTAACATCTATTTTCCTAAGGAAGTAACATATTTCAGTAGCTACTTTTCTTCTTTCTCTCTGTGAGTCTATCCTATATAATAAAAGCCCAACGTGCAAATAGACCGAACGGGCAGAATGACCAGCAGAACGACCTGTTGCTGTGACATGCACTGACCACCAGGGGACAGATGCTCAACGCAGAAGCTGCCTCCAGCCTGCAGGCCCCAGGCCAGTCAAGGTGGGTGTGAGCAGGCCCCGCCCCCTCCCATCACTCCTCTTGTCACCCTGCAGAGGGGCCCCGATCACTGGCCAGGCCTGAGGATCCTACTCATGCACGAATTTCGTGCACTGGGCCTCTAAGTATTTACTAAAGCTCCTAATTAGAACCTCACCTAAAACATAAGCAGTTCCCTGCCCTAACCACTCATTTTCATTAAGGGTAGTCCAGCCCCTCCATGGTACACACATTTCAAGAGAACTGTTTAAAAACAGAGTTGTGTTTTGAAATCACAACAGTGACAGTGTCTAACAATAAATTTGGTAACTCTATGTACTTTTGGTTTAAAACATAATTTATTCACTTGTGACTGCTTAATTTTTGTTTGAGAGAATTGTTAATGTAGGTAAAGCCTTGCATTTCACAAATGGCTCAAACCAGACTTAGCATTCATCATTTTTCACTGGTGAAAGTCCTTACGACCTCCAGGTGTGTCTCTATTAAGTAAGTGAATCATCTCTAGGAAGAAGGAAAAGAAAGTAGGCTGCAAAGAAAACAAACAAACTAAAATAATATTTTGGTTTACGAAAGCTTCGAGGTCACATAATCCTTTGGGGTTTCTGTTTCCCTCAATTAGGTCAGCTTTTGACACCTGAATCGTTTTCCCTGCCTTTTCTTCTTCAATCCTGCGGCACCAGAGTCCCCTTTGCAGTTTTAAGTGACCTACTTAGAATTTGGAATCCTCAGCCAGAAAAGTGTGTTATCTTCATTCTATTTGGCTCAACAGATCTTATTAATTACTTGATTTTCTAATTCAGCCTGTTTTTTTTTAATCTATACACCTTAAGCATTTCAAAATCCAAATGTCCAGTTTTAATTATACTCATGTGTGTACATTCAAACATAGACCAGGTGTCATGGAACCTTGGTTCTCTGTGTAACTCTGCTGCTAACTCCTACAAAGTCCAGGCACATCCCTAACCTTCCTGACTGAGCCTTGGATTTCTCACCTTTACATAGAGGAGTGTAGAGTTTAGAGTCTCTCGGGCCTTTTATGGCTCTAAGTCTCTATGAATACTTCCTGAGTGCCTGCCATGTACAGGGCACTATGCTAGACACAGGAAGCAGGGAGGTGCTAAGATGAATTGAGGTTGCCCTACCTTCAAGAACTGTATATGCGACAGGGGAAGAAAAGGTCATACAGGGCACAACCAAATGCCGTAGTTACCTTATTTGTGACTGGCATTGCGCCTGGCATATTGTAGCTGCTCATTTTAATGACATAAGAGAGAGATGAAATACTCTATGGCCATTTAGAGCAGAGAGGCTGCATTCAATGGAGGAGAATCAGGATGGTTCACAGATGTTATTTCGAATTAGTTTTTAAAAGGCCATTCAACTTTCTGTGGCTCCCTGATACCATCCCCTCATTTGATACAAAATCTTAAGCCACCATTTGAGGTTTCCCATGCTGTGGCCTCAGTATATTCTTCAATCTTTATATCTATTACACAAAACTACACGATAGCCTTACTGTACCTTATGTATCAACCATAAATTCCCACCCTCATGCCTCCATTCATGCTCTTCTTCATACTGAAATGTCCTCCAGTTCCAATGTAATCCAATTCCATTACCACAAGGCCCCCTGCAAATTTCCTTTTTTAGGAAAGAGGTCTTAGGAAGCCTTTCCCACCTAGCTGGGTGTGGTTGCCCTTTCAATCCCAACATGACATGTAATCAGCCTAAGGAGGGATGAACAGCAACTTGCTCTTGAAATCTGATGCTGAGCGACCTTTTTTTAAAAATATACATATTTTTTATTGATATTTTACAGAGAGGAAGGGATAGAGATAGAGAGCTAGAAACGTCGATGAGAAAGAAACATCGACCAGCTGCCTCCTGCACACCCCCTACCGGGGATATGCCCGCAACCAATGTACATGCCCCTGACCGGAATCAAACCTGAGACCTTTCAGTCCACAGACCAACGCTCTACCACTGAGCCAAACCGGTTTCGGCCAACCTTTTTATTTTTATTTCTGGTTAATCTGACCAATGAGATAAAGAACATTTGGGCTTAGGTTAGGCCCAATTAAACATCTGTTAGGCTCATCAAAATCTCTTGGCAATTCTCATGTGACATTCTGAGTTGCTATCAGCAATACTATCCACCCAATTCCCTAAACAGCAACTTCAGTAAGCACAGGACCCAACTGTGAAAGGTGAGGAAAAATAACACCTCTTCTCCTCCATAAATACCTGTGGCCCAGCCAACCACCTCCACATTGGCCACTCTTATTTATTTATCATATTTGCTAAATGCACAGGCCTTCCACAGAGCAAATGCAAAGGGAATCAGGCATGCTGAGGTGTTTTCTAGGGGATTCCACCACCACTTCTTTGGACAGTAAGCAGTAGTGCAGCGTTAGAGACACAAACAAAGGCAGAAAGACAAGAGCCCCACTTACCATAGAAGAGGAGCGCTCTGGTCATGGGATGGTGGAGATAGGTCCGGTTGATGGTGAAGAAACAAGCCTCTTCTCCACACTGGCCCGCCCTGCCGGCTTCCCCAGTCAGCGGGGACCACCAGAGCATGATGGGGTAGCCGTCCGTCTCCAATGTGTTTTTCCTATTCGGGACCAGAGCGCCTTTCTTAGGGGAAGGGTAGAGATGTGTAGGCTCTTCCTCCATTTTTGCATGCCCATCTCGCACACTGGAACTTTTAAACTTCCTCCTCTCAAATTTTCCCAGCTCGACTACCACCTAGGAGAGAAGACAATTATTACCAGAGTTAGACCATTTCATTTCCTTTTGCACATCCCCCATCCATCTTGATGATCTTAGACTCTTTATTTGGGCTCTCTTGCTGCTGTAACAAATTGCCTCAGACACAGCCATTTAAAAACAATGCACACTAATTATCATATCATTCTGGAGGTCAGAAGTCTGAAACCAGCCTCACTGGGCTACCCAAAGCATCAGCAAGGCTACGATGGTCCTTCCTAGGAACGCGAGAGAAGAAGGGATCCGTTTTCTGGGGTTTCTGTCTTTCAGAACCACTCACAATTCTGGGCTCACAGCCCCTTTCTCCACCTTCAGTGCCAGCAATGTTGCATCTCTCCGGCACTCCTTCTGTGGTCACATCTTTCTCTGAGCACAGCCAAGCAAGGTTCTCCTTGGGCCCACGCAGATCATTCAGGATAATCCCCTCTTCTCAAGGTGTGTCACCTCAATCCCATTACAAAGTCCACTTTGCCGTGAAAGGTAACATGGTCGCAGCTTCCAGGGATTAGGGCAAGGACCCAGGCTCCAAGATATCCACCAGCAAGGATGCTTACTCCTACTGACACACAGCAGATAGCTTTCTCCTCTGTTTAACAGGCATATGCAGTTACTTTTGTCTCAGTGAAATCTATGAGAGTCGGGGCTGTTACCTGGCTATGACTGGAGATGACATTCTAGGGGAAATGAGTTAAATTACCACATGGTTTTTCATTTTTATAACTAACTGTGTCATAACCTGGGACTTATATGTCTGATGATATCCACTGTGGCATCGGGGTGGTGAAGTAGACCATGAACACTGGGCTCCCTCCTACGTAAAAACAAGTTTGTATTTGTTTCAGGATAGTCTGGGTCACGGGACAGCTAGGCCATCAGTAACGGTAATGTGAAGGGCAGGTGGGCAGAGTGAAACAAGAGGGATAGTTGCTCTCTAAAAGTGCTGCCATTTCACCAAGCTTTAAGGCGTGATATTGACAGGGCATTAGAAAAATACTAGAGGCCCGATGCATGAAATTCATGCACGGGGCTCAGCCCCCACCACTATAGCTTCATGAGGAAGGTCATCCAGTCTAATTAGCATATTACGCTTTTATTATTATAGACATCAGAGAGGACACCATCTGCATTGCCCTCTCACACTCAGCAGCAAGAGTGACACCTTCTTTATGCCCACAGATGTGATATAGAGTTTGCCATTTCCCTGGTGAGGGTCCATCACTTGCAATGGATTCTCTGAGGAATGCAATAACCAGAGAAATGTTAAGAGCCACTGAGTGAACACGAAGTAGTGTTCAGTAGAATTCCAACAGAAGAGAAAAAAAATGGCATTGGCTTTAATAAATAATGGGTCACCTGTGACACCAAAGTCAGCATTAGAACAGTAAAACTGTCACTGAAAACTCAAGTCTAACCAACCCTTGTATAGACCTTTCTCAGCATTTCTACAATACATATAACGACCCTAATATGCATATAGACCAAACGGTGGAACAACCGAACAACCGGTCACTATGACATGCACTGACCACCAGGGGGGCGTGCGTGGAACATGGCGGGCATCAGCTGTGGTGGGATGATGGAGCAGGTGAGTGGGGGTGCCAGACCAAGGTGGGGCGCTGGTCGCTGTCATCTGGGTGAGCCTCTGGTGGTTCCTGAAAATTCTTTGCTCCTACACACCACAGTCCCTCCGGGCCCTTGCACCTGCTGCCGGCGCTGGCCCCACTCACACCTGCTGCCAGCGCCAGAGCCTCCATTTGCACCTGCTGCCTCCACGCAGTGCTGGCCCTGATTACTCAATGCTGTCAACAGGTGTGAGTGGCAGCTGCTGGCCCCGATCACCCCTCAGGGATTCTCCACCTCCCTCTGCTCCTGAGGGGTGATCAGAGCAGCAGCAGCCACTTGCACCCACTGCTGGCACCGGCCCCAATTGGAGTGGCAGTGGAGCAGGGCTGCTGGCAGACAGGGGACCAGGAGCCGTGGCCGGAGGGGCCAGGCAGGGGCATGGAGGATGGGCCGAAACCCACCCCTGTGCCCATCTCAGCCTCTCGGCCCACAGTTCCTTTTAAGGTGCACGAATTTGTGCACTGGGCCCCTAGTAACACAATAATGCACCTCTTCCTCAGGAGCGTGATGGAGCAGAGTTGACTCATAGCCAAAAAACTGTATGTTCGCCCAACCTTGCCTTTGAATGTACAACCAACAGCTTAACAACTTATAGAAAGCCACGACTATAGCTCCTAACACAAATTTCTCTCTGTTTCTCATTCAGCGTCTATGATGTGAAGTATAAGTTCGTTTTCAAACAGTCACGATTGCTTTAAGGAGAGATTTTCCTGCCAAACAGCTTTGATTACTATCGGGTGGTAGAAAACGTGGGGGGATAGAGGAAAACCATGAGCATAAAATCAGCCAAATCCAAAAATCTGGGAAACTCAAAAGGACTAAAGACACAGTTCCTTCAACAAATCCATGACACCAAATCAAAGGTGGAGCCAAAGAAACTTTTATAGAAGAAGAGAAAAAAAATAAAATACACACAGTTCCCGGCCCTCGGCACAGGCAACCAGCCATTCATTAAGGAGCTGCTGTCGTCGCTTGATCACGGTGACTCACAGGCAGCTGCTGCGATTCCTCCGTGGGGTGTCTCGATCCGCTTACCGCTGAGGCAGGTCCCTCTGAAACCAGAGCAGGCCCAGCTGGGATGCCGCTGCCTTGGGTCCCTGCAGAGGGTGCCACCGCCCCCCCTACCCCCCAGCCATGCGCTGCTGCCCAGCTCTGCTCCTGGTCCTGGTCCTGGTCCTGGTGGGGGTGGCCCAGGCCTTCCGCATCTGTGCCTTCAACGCCCAGAGGCTGACGCTAAGCAAGGTGGCCAGGGAGAGTGTGATGGACCCCTTAGTTCGGATCCTGGCTCGCTGCGACATCACGGTGCTGCAGGAGCTGGTGGACGCTTCGGGCAGCGCCCTCTACCTCCTGCTCCGAGAGCTCAACCGATTTGACACCTCGGGGCCCTACGGCTCCCTGAGCAGCCCCTTCCTGGGGCGCAGCACGTACCTGGAGAAGTATGTGTACGTCTACAGGTCCCACAAGGTGCAGATCCAGGAGTACTACGTGTACGAGGACAGGAATGACAGCTTCATCCGGGAGCCCTTCGTGGCCAGGTTCACTCTGCCCAGCGAGGAGCTCCCCAGCTTGGTGCTGATCCCCCTGCACACCACCCCCAGTGCCGTGGAGCAGGAGCTGCACGCGCTGTACTCCGTGTTTCTGGAAGCCTCCCGGCGCTGGAGGGGCGAGGACGTCATCCTGCTGGGCGACTTCAACGCCGACTGCGGCGCCCTGACCAAGAGGCGCCTGGAGAAGCTGGCGCTGCGGACGAAGGCCGGCTTCTACTGGGCGATCGCCGACGGCGAGGACACCACGGTGCGGGCCAGCACCCACTGCGCCTACGACCGCATCGTGCTGCACGGCGAGCGCTGCCGGAGGCTGCTGCACGCGGCCTCTGTCTTCAATTTCCCCCAGAGCTTCCGGCTCACCGAGAAGGAGGCCCTCAACGTCAGTGACCACTACCCGGTGGAGGTGGAGCTGAAGCTGAGGCTGAGCCCGAGCCCCAGCCCCAGCCCCAGCCCGAGCCTGTGCCCCTGCCCCAACCCCAACTCGCGAGGGCATGGAACCCAGCCCCTCAGCCTGGTTGCTCTGTTGCTGTCCCCGCTGCTGCTGCTGCTGCTCCTGTCCCCACAGCGGGGCCTGGGGGCCTGAGCCTCACCACCCCCCCTGGTGTCTGCTGACCAAGATGTGATGACTGACAACACTGCCCTTAGGGCTCAAACCCCAGCCTCTCCAGGCTCTCTGCCCTGGGGCCAAAGCAACTCCTGAAGGGCTTCGACTGCAGCCCAGCCTGGCCCTGCCCAGCCCTGCCCGGCCTTGCTCTGCCCTGCCCCGTCCTGCCCTGCCCCATCCTGCCCTGCCCTGTCCCATCCTGCCCCGTCCTGCCCTGCCCCGTCCCATCCTGCCCTGCCCTGTCCTGCCCTGCCTTGTCCTGCCCTGTCCTGCCCAGCCAGGCCCTGCCCAATCCTACCCAACCCAGCCCTGCTCTGGTTTGCCCAACCTGGTCCTACCCAGCCCTGCCCTACTGGACTGCAACGGGCATTGCTGATCCAGGCATTGCAAAAACAATGTCCCTCCTAGCTGCCTTTCCTTCTGTCCGACTTGTGTTCTTTTGCTGGGCCTGTGCCCGGTGTGAGAATGTGTGTTAGAGGAAGGCAGGGGGCTGAGGCTGGGGGAGGGGGAGGGGGCTTCGAAAAGGGAGTCGCAACACATGAAAAATTATGACAAAGAGGAAACACATACAAACTGAGAACGAAAAGCTAGATAGGAGGGACACTACATGCGTGGAACAGATATGTCACTGGAGCACCTGTATTGTACATGGGATCCACACGAATTAGCGTGAAGATCCCAGGAGATACAAAAACGGAAATAAGAAGCTCTCCACACACACACACACACACACACACACACACACACACTCACACACACACACACACAACCAACAGTCATAGGGTTATTCTGAATTTTTTAAAATTCCCATCATTAGAGAATCATACTAAAGTAAATCCAGGGGAAAGGATATGATGTCCTAGATTCACTTCAAAATGCTCCAAATGTACTCAATAATTTCTTCTTCAATTAAAAATTAAGTAAAATAAAAAAATAAATATTTTCTTGTATAGAATATCCCCCAAAATGATATTTTCTTATATGTAGGATATCCCCCAAAATGTATGTGTACTTTAAATGATTATAAAATCAACTAGAGGCCCAGTGCATGAAAATTCATGCACTGGAGGGGGGGTCTCTCAGCCCAGCCTGCCCCCTCTCACAATCTGGGAGCCCTCAGGGGCAGGAGGAAACCCAGTGGTCAGAGGAGGGCAACGTCCCCATCACACCTCTGCTGCTGCCACTGCCGGCAGTGTAAGTCTCAGCAGGCTCTGGTTATCTGAGCCTCTGGTGGCCTTGCGTGGCTGGGGGGCTAAAGGGACTGGGGGACTCCAGAAGCAGGCATCCTGAATGGCCGGACCCACCTGGGGGCTGCCATCTTGAGGCTGTGGGTGCCGCCATCTTTGAGGGTGTGATGGTCAATTAGCATATTCCCTCTTTATTAGATAGAATGTTTATTAACATATTTCAAAATTGAAAAGAATCTTCAGAAATGAATGACTTTTTTTTTCAATGCCTGTTTTCAAACTGATGACCATTCTGATCCAGGCACTACTGATAACGTGAAGCCATGAAATCTCAAACATCAAGAATCATTTTGTTCAGTATTTGTGCATCCTCAATTTGTCAACTGTTGCTGTTTTGTACCACAAATTTTATCTTTTATGTAATCCTCATTTTTAAAAAAAAGTCTAGTGGCACTTTAGGATAAATTTTCTTTGTTCAAAGCTTAGTCTGACTTCACCCATCATTTCAAATCAGCTAAACCTGAAAAGGAGTGAACACTGAGTTATCAGCTGTTAAAGTGTGTATATATTTTGGGGATATATCCTGTTTACCCGAAAATAAGACAGTGTCTCATATTAATTTTTGCTCCCAAAGATGCGCTAGGTCTTATTTTCAGGGGATGTATTATGTTTCCACGAAGTAGGTCTTATTTTCGGAGGATGTCTTATTTTCGTGAAAAGATAGTGTGTGTGTGTGTGTGTGTGTGTGTGTATAATTTACAGGTAGTATATATAAAATATAGTTAAACGTGAGTGGAAAACAATGTCTCAGATGAATGATCTCCTCCAGATACCCACAAAGGTTTAGCTTAACTATAGGTCAGCACAACATTTATGTGTTTAGATAATTTGTTAATTATGTTACAGATTTGTAAAGGGCTGAACTATGCCCCTCCCAAAATCCATATGTTGAAGAAATACCCCCCTTGCCTAAACCTTAGGAGATAGGTTTGTTAAAGAGGTAACAAAGTTAAAACAAGGTGCTCAGGGTGGGCCCTAATCCAGTACGACTGGTGTCCTTATAAAAAGAGGAGATGAGGACGCAGACAAGGACGGAGGGAAGGCCATGCGAAGCACAGGCGGAAGATGGCCATCCACCACCAGAGAGGCCTCAGAAAAAAACAACCCTGCTTGCTGACCCCTTGATCTTGGACTGCTGCCCTCCACAGTGAGAAAGAAAGTTCTGTTGGTTAAGCCGCAGGGTGGTACTTTATGGTGGCAACCTAGGAAACTAATACAGAATCCACAATGGGATTTTTTTTTAATGTATCCTTCCTCTACCCTGCTTACACAGCAAACTATTTTCATCTGCCTAGCCTACAAACCAGTAATGTCAGAAATGGTCCCAAATACACAAGCATTATATATGTTCACCTGTAGTGTTAAAAAAAAAAAAAAAAAAAAAAAAAAAAAAAAACAGCAAAGCAGTCAGTGTATCAGGGAGGACTGGGAAACAGCCCAAAGCACACCGTCGGTGGCAAACTTACACCAAGACCCGCATGAAGGTATAGCTCCAGTAACCGCACTTCCTGTCACATTCCGGAAGCTTGGACTGTGAACCAAGAGGTCATGATTCTCAGTCAGGGCACATGCCCGGGTTGCGTGCTCGATCCCCAGTAGGGGGAGTGCAGGAGGCGGTCAACCAATGATTCTTTCATCACTGATGTTTCTATCTCTCTCACCTTCTTCCTTTGTCTCTGAAACCAATAAAAGCACTTTTTTTTTAGTCACTTTAAAGAAAGAAGGTAGAGAATTACTTTTTTGGTAAATCCATCAAAATTAAACCTTTTTTTAAAATATACTTTATTGATTTTACACAGAGAGGAATTGAGAGGGATAGAGAGTTAGAAACGTCGATGAGAGAGAAATATCGACCAGCTGCCTCTTACACACCCCCACTGGGGATGTGCCCACAACCAAGGTACGTGCCCTTGACCAGAATCAAACCCAGGGCCTTTCAGGCCAACGCTCTATCCACTGAGCAGAACCGGTTTCGGCTAAACCTTTTTTTTTCAGATAGGCAAAAAATATATTTGTTTTCCACTCACATTTAACTATATTTTATATATACTACCTGTAAATTACACACACACACACACACACACACACACACACACACACACCGTGTTTTCCCGAAAATAAGGCATCCTCCGAAAATAAGACCTACTTCATGGAAACATAATACATTTTTTGGTGTGCCACAGAATTTTAGTAACTGGTTTATTGTGCCATGAGATTTTAAAAAGGTGAAAATCTTTGGTCTGGTAAATATGTCGAGAATGACGGTTATTGATGCAGATATCTGTGTTCTGGAAAAAAAAAAAAAAAAGCTGTCTTGTTCTCAAAATAGTCACTGTGTCCTCCAGAATACCATCTTTCAGACGTGATCACAATAGGGGACTTCGATTAAGCCATCCAATTTGTCCCACTGAGACAGACTGAGCCCTACTTCCCTCTAAAACTATATCCTACCTCAGTCACAAACTGATCCCTCTGTTTCTACCTGAGATATCCACTCACTAAACTTCACTTCTTTTTTTTTTTTTAATTTGGTTAAAAAGGAATTTCCAGTGCCTTGGACAGGAAACCCTGATTCTGAGAGAGAAAGCAAGCAGTACTTGGAGAGAACAGGGCGGGGCAGGAATGGTGGTGAAGGTCCACCGCACACCCCAAATTCTGGGTACCTGGAGTGTGACAAGCAGAAAGACGGTGGCTGTGACGCACAGGCAAGATGCCAGAAGCTTCCTCCTCTGAATCCGCACCATGCTGCCCGGCCCCGGGTGACGGGCAGAGGGCGAGCCCGGTTACCAGGTGTTCTCTCCTCGGCCCACAGCCCGAGACCATGTCACGCGGAGGAGCCATCTGGGTGTCAGTTTCCTCCGCTGCCATTCCTGCTGGGACCCGGTCTCCATGACGGACTGAGGTCAGAGGTTCCGAGTGGGCCTGGCTTGGCATTGAGAGGGATCCGCATGCAGTCTTCTTAAGCTCTCATCAGAGCAGCTGGAGACTCTTCAGATCAGAGGGCATCAAAAAAAACTCTGTAACAAACAAATCATCCTTTAGCCATAGTGCAGACTTAATAAATACAGTCTTTTAGGGTTATCATGTAAAATCCCAAAACGTTAAAAACGAAAAGGAACCTTTGAAACCATGCAGTCCTCCCTCATAGGTAAGGAGACCAAACCCGGGAGGTGAAGTGGCTTGCTCGAGGTCACACAGCCCATCGGAGCAGTGACGCGCCTACAACCAGGCCTCGAGTCTGAAATTCTGTCCCCACCTAATTTTCTCTGCCTCCGGGAGGCTGAATTCCAGAAGTCATTTACATGCAATCCCTTCCTTCTACCTAGGTTTCAAAGGAGTAAAAAGTGGAGTAGAAATTATCAGTCCTAAGGACTATACAACCACTCCTGTAAAAATTAGGAAGAAAAAATAAATAAAAGTGCAGGCTTTGATCAAAAATAGATAGTGATCCATTGCCCCCCCCCATCCACCCACCCAACTCCTCCCAAGGAAAATAACTTTATCCACCACACAAAGCATTACGATTATTGATTTATGTGTTTCATCTTTAACGGTACAGTTAATAAATCAGTGGGTTATGCGGGCAATGTGATTCTCTGTAAGTTTTTTTTTAATATATTTTATTGATATTTTACAGAGAGGAAGAGAGAGAGAGAGCTAGAAACGTCGTTGAGAGAGAAACATCGACCAGCTGCCTCTTGCACACCCCCTACCAGGGATGTGCCTGAAACCAATGTACATGCCCCTGACCGGAATCGAACCCGGGACCTTTCAGTCCACAGACCGACGCTCTACCACTGAGCCAAACCGGTTTCGGCTCTCTGTAAGTTTTGAAATAAGATTTTCATCTATCTGAAGTGAATAATCTTTTCAATAATTTTAAAACTGAACTGGGTCCCACAGAACGCCTTTTATGCCCAGGGTTCTAGAAGTCCAGTGGAGTTCAGAGCAGAGCAAGGATCACTCTTCCTCTGGACCAGTGGTCGGCAAACTCATTAGTCAACAGAGCCAAATATCAACAGGGCAACGATTGAAATTTCTTTTGAGAGCCACATTTTTCAAACTTAAACTTCTTCTAATGCCACTCCTTCAAAATAGACTCGCCCAGGCCATGGCATTTTGTGGAAGAGCCACACTCAAGGGGCCAAAGAGCCGCATGTGGCTCGTGAGCCACAGTTTGCCCACCACAGCTCTGGACTACAGAGCATTGGTTTTTTGTTGTGTTGTGTGTTTTTTTTAAATGGTCTGATTCAAAGGTCTGATTGTATGCTTCTCAGCTATAGAATTAAACATATAATTAGGAACCTAAAAATGATGTAGAATTCAGGTTAAAAACTTTGGTCTTAAAGGTGTGCTCTCCTCTCATGGATCCACCTTGATTTACTTTTAAGTCCAGTCTTTTTTTCCCCTCTTAGCGACAACATGACTTAGTCTAAGAAATTGTGAAAAGTACATATTTCTCCTTTCACCCATAAAATTCCAGCGACCCACAGTGACTAAGAAAATGAACTCAAGAGTCAGTCTGTGGGGATTCAAATCTCAGCTTCCCAGCCAGTATAACCTAGCCTTTTCATGACTGAATTTACAAAATGTAGATAATAATGCTACCCAATCCAAGGATTACTGTGCCAATTTTATATAAGACTGTTTCACAGTCTGGTACACAAATGTCCAATAACTCTTTGCTACCTTATTTTTTTAATATTGTTGTAATTTTTGTTATTACATATTTAAGCGGGTGTTGGAGCCAGCAGCAAGAGCAGTGTAGGCACTGCTAGTCTGACTGGCTCTCACTCCATGTATTCTTCTCAGGTCTCCTATCCGACTACGCCAAGACAGGTCCTTCTCGAACCCTGCCCACTGTACAACTGTTGGGAACTTCATCCAAGTTCCTCCTTTACCTTCTGCTCACTAGACACAGGTCAATTCTCGGTGGCGGGGCAGACCAAGAAGCCATGGTTGGTTGTGAGTATATAAGAATGAGTCTTCATTGCAGAAGCCAGTGGTCACAGCCATCAGACAAGAACAGTCCTTATAGCAAAGTCCATACAGGCAGGCAGCCAGACACCCGCTAGTAAATACGTATCTTTCCCATAAAGCAACATCAGTCTCTGTACCAGGGGTGGGCAAACTTTTTGACTCGAGGGCCACCAAGGGTTCTTAAACTGGACCGGAGGGCCGGAACAAAAGCAACCTGACCATGCTGGCGCTCTCATCTTGGGCTGCTGGTGAAGGAGTGGAGGGGAGAGCAAGAGAACCCTCCTCTCTTTTGGCTCCGCGGGCCAGATAGAACAGCTGAAGGGGCCGAATCCGGCCCGCGGGCCATAGTTTGCCCACGGCTGCCCTGTACACACATCTATTCTCTGAGCAGCCGCACGCTGTCTCTAGACTCGCCACCTTACATCATAGCAGGACTGAGCTCTCTGGCTCAGCAGCTTCTCCTGCCTCTCCTGCCCAGTTGCTCTCTCTCACAGACTTCCTCACACACTCCATCCTAGTAGCTGTCTCTCCATATTCCAGCCTGCTAGCCGGTCAGTAACCTACTTTTACACTATGTAGACAGAGAAGGCTTCATGCCAATAGTGACATCAACCATATTGGCTACCGAAGAGCACAGTGTACCACGTGTTGCACCCGCTCATGGTGACTTGGCCTGATTAGGATTCCCAGGCTCAGAGTTCTTGGACATTCCGATTAGGCTCGTGCCCAGAGAGGCCTCTGGCCATTCTCATGTATTGATAACAAGGCCTCTGAGCTCCCATTGGCCTCGACCATCCGGGGACCCTGGCATGGTTCCCACAGAGGAAAATGAAGTTGAATTCAAATTAAAAAAAAAAAAAAAAAACATGTTGCTTCCCAATCAATAGGAACATCAAAGGAGAAATACTCACTTTGCCAAGAAAGAGGTTACAACTATCTATTTTTTAATGTATTTTTATTGATTTCAGAGAGGAAGGGAGAGGGAGAGAGAGATAGAAACATCAATGATAAGAGAGAATCATTGATTGGCTGCCTCCTGCATGCCCCCTACTGGGGATCAAGCCTGAAACCCAGGCATGTGCGCTTGGCAAGAATGGAACCTGGGACCCTTCAGTCCCCAAGCTGAGGCTCTATCCACTGAGCCAAACCAGCTAGGGTGCAACTATCTATTGAGTGGCCTATTATGAGTAGGGCTCTTCCTAAATAACCCAGCATGGGTGAGTTTATTCAATCCTCTCAACTCCATGAAGAAGCAATGACTTTCCTCGCTTTTAAGGGTGAGAAATGGAATTTGAAGGAAGTAAAGTAACTTGCCCAAGACTAACTTTTATAAGTACTACAACCAGAAACCGGTCAGACTCTGGGGTTCTCAACACTAAGACTATAAAATTCCTAACAGATAATGCCATGTTCACAGATTATCTGCCTGAATCACAGGGGGAAAACAAACAACAAGCAAACAAAAAAACCTATGTAGAATAGCTCTGTCAGTTAGTATACCAGAGAAAAAAGTAATAAAAATCTGGAAGGACCTGGAAAGCACCTCTCCTTTTGCTCAGTAGGCCTTCCTTGCTATTAACCACAGAGAACATGGAGCTAGCCTTTGGGTCCCAATCCTGGCTCTCTCGTTTTCCATAATGTAAGTTTGGACAAGTTACTAAATCTTTCTAAGCCCCTGTTTCTTCAACGCTAACTGTCATTTTTTCCCTTGAAGAGCAGAAATATCAAATTATCATTTTTTATGCAAAAGCAGCTTATTATAGCTACAATTAGTGTAACCTAGATTAGGCAATGAAATAATATGACCACCTTAAGTGGGTATAAAACTATATCATTTTTATTTTTTTACATATTTTATTGATCTTTTTTACAGAGAGGAAGAGAGAGGGATAGAGAGTTAGAAACATCGATCAGCTGCCTTTTGCACACCCCCTACTAGGGATGTGCCCGCAACCAAGGTATGTGCCCTGACCAGAATCGAACCCGGGACCTTTCAGTCCACAGGCTGAAGCTCTATCCACTGAGCCAAACTGGTTTCAGCAAACTATATCATTTTTAAAGATTTTTAGATATATCACTCCCCTCAACCTTACTGATCGCCATCTTATAAAGCAGGCAAGGTGGGTTTAGTCTCAGTTCCCACAAATAAGGACACCAAGTCTCAGTGAGTTTAAGTGATTTGTCCAAGATCATAGCTTTTAAAGATTGAAGTGAGTGGGTCTAGAAATCAGGTCACCTGACTGCGAGATCAGGGGGGGCAGGGGGAGAGGAAAAACAGTGTCCGTCTGTTAAGAGTATACTCAAGAGTCGGGAATACGGGAAAACAAAAGACGGAGAGAAAATGTGAGTATGTGGCTTGGGATATTTTTACAGCTACCACACAGTTCAGGCCTAGCCTAAGGGTTTTTAAAGTCTTTACATGGCTGTATGGACTATGACAGAAGAAGGTTACAAATTCCCTTCCCTCCAAAGACCTTCAATTCCGTTTATATACCCAAAGCCGCAAACACAGTGGGGTCTCAGGGACCAAGCCGTGGTTAAACACCCACTTCTGAAGAAGAGAGCCAGCTAGTGGAGATGGCACTGGGATTGACAGCACGCAGCCATGAACCAAGCCTTGAGGCACAGCAATCTAATATGTGGCATTAATTACCCAGGAGCTTGTCACCAGGTCAGCAGTCCCCCGACGGGTAAGACAGATGGGCTTGCAGAGAGCACCGTGAAGGCCAGCAAGCTCCATCGAAATGGGACTCGGAGAGGAGGGCTCCCTTCTGTCTCCTCACTGCACGCGGGGTCAACCTGAGTCCTCCAAGAGAGTGCCCCGGAGCACTCCTTTCCGGACAGAGCAGTGTGTGTGTGCTCAGACAGCCACCCATGGTAGACAACATGTGAATGGCTCTCACCAGCCCTCTTGACCTGGAGCTAAGCTCCTGAGATGCACTGTGCAGCCGGTGTGCACTGCCTGGGGCCGGCCATCTGCTGCCCCGAGAGGGATCCGGAGTTGAGAGCGACTACTCCTATCTTACAAAGAGCTAGTCCATCCAACCACCAACCAGCAGCGCTTTCACCCTAGCATAATTCTCCACTTCTCCACTTTATTTTGAGTTAAAATGCACAGAGGAGAGAGACTGGCTATCTTAAAGGGCATTAGCAACCTGAGGATGCCAGCTTCAAATTTCAGCCATGTGGGCTAGCCCAAGATGTGGATTAAGGGTCTCAGAATGGGACTGAGAGATGATTTCTGTCCTGCACCCTGGGTGTAAGATGAGAAACCATCCCCAGGTGATGCAAAGGACTTTCCTGCCCTGGCCGATGCTGTGTCTGGCAGGGGAAGGAGCTGGGCAGGAGGCAGAGCTCTGAGGAGACTCCTTTGATTTTCCTCCTTTACCAACTGCTGAGTTGGTTGGGGTAATAAGAGACTGTCTTACCTGAGCATAAGGTTCTACCAGCTAGTCTTTAGCAGGAATGTACCTAACTACCAGACTTAAACTATTCACACTGAAGTATAATTTCTTAAGTAGGTTTGACTCTCCCAAAATCCATTTTCATTTACAATGCATAAATCCTCAGAGTAGCTCTCGGGTGGTGGCTGTCGGGGAAAGACAGACGATGAGGTAGGCTTGATGGAAAGGCCTCAGGGTCTTTGGACAACGCTCCAGGCACTTTTTCACTACTGCCCTTCAACTCTGCTTGCCATCACTAACACTCCTCATGTGTTCCTACTTGGGTACTCCAGAGTCCGATATCTTACGTTCCCACCACTGACCCCCTGCTGGATTGATTCTGGAATGTAGATTGACTCTCTCTCCTCTGATTAAAATCCTCAATGGCTTCCCCAAAATTTCAAGATACATCTTGAATAAATCTCATTGGTTTAGGTTAACAGTGTTTCCCAAACTTTTGAAATATGTGTACCCCTTCCATAATTTTCGTAATGCTGAGTACCCCTCGTCAAAAAAAAAAATGGATGTATTTTAATAACAATCAAAATATATTTATTTTTCCTTTTTTTGGTACATACACAGAATAATAATAAATGAAAAATAAAATTATTCATAATAAAATATAAATAAAAGTTATATTATAAATAACATTTATTTGGATCAATGAGAAGGATGAAATTGACTTGACTCATGAGAGCATAGAATTAGGCGCAGCTAAGCACGGTGCAGTGCATCTCCCCACCAAACTCCGGTGCAACGCGTACCCCCATCAAACTCTTCCCGTACCCCTGAGGTACGCGTGCCACACTTTGGGAAACACTGGTTTAGGAGATAACACCCGCAAGCTCCCCACCCAGCAGACCTTTCCCTTCCCCCACTTCTTCCCCAGGTTCCTTACCTTCTCCCTTCTCTCTCCTGAGCCCCAAGGGCCCCTGCTTTGGCCTCTGTAAGTTTCTAAAATTTCCCCTTGTAGTTTGAAACAAATAAAATAACACTACCTGGACCTCTCTCCCCTTCTCTAGATTCCTTTCCTTTCTCCACCACACATGCCCTTGGTTGCTGCCATTCTTGGGACGTAGCTTCCTGCTGAGTGCTCTGGTCCCTATCCGCCAGCACACCATACCTCTTCCACTACCTAGCCGTTCTCCAAGACGTTCAAGGCTGCACTCTTTGAGAAGCCTTACTCCTCCCCAATGACAAGCCTGGGAGATCTAGACCCATATCCTCGTGTGCTTTGTTCCACTCCAGCAGTAGGCAGATGCCGGACGCTGCAGGATTGTAGGACACTTTCTAAAGCTGCTTCATGCCCTAACCCAGCAGTCGGCAAACTCATCAGTCAACAGAGCCAAATATCAACAGGACAACGACTGAAATTTCTTTTGAGAGCCAAATTTTTTCAACTTAAACTTCTTCTAATGCCACTTCTTCAAAACAGACTATCCCAGGCCGTGATATTTTGCGGAAGAGCCACATTCAAGGGGCCAAAGAGCCATATGTAGCTCCCAAGCCGCAGTTTGCCGACCACTACCCTTAACTGATTTGACTCAGTGAATAGAGCATCTGCCTGCAGATTCAAGTCCCAGACATGTACCTTAGTTGCCGGCACATCCCCAGTAGGGGGTGTGCAGGAGGCAACTAGTTGATATTTCTAACTCTCTCTCCCTCTCCCTTCCTTTCTATAAAATAAATTTTAAAAATCAATAAAACGTATTTTTTTTAAAAAATAATATAAAGCTGCTTCATTGGTTGCCTACCAGATAACTGTTGAACATTAAAAAAATAAAAATAAAAAAAAAAGGACTGTCCATTTGCAGACTTCCTTGGTGCTGCCGCTGTCCCTTGGGCGCCTGACAAACGTGTGATGGTCCCACAGCTTCAACTTTCACCTGATTTTCTCTGTTACCCCTTATTTGTGCTCCTGTGTCCCTCACTCTTCTTTAATGAACTTCATATTTCGCTGGGCATTTATTTCTATATCCTCTTCAGCCAAGTACACATTTCAGGTGAGACAAAATAGAGAACAGAGAACTCGTGTTCAGGAATAATTATAGCAAATGCTAGTTGCAGAATGCTGTTAATTGAATTAGGTTTTGCATTTCTTGCTAGAATCAACTCTTCACCTTTCAAGCTGAGAGAACATTTACATGTGTGTTAACATTGCGTGCATATCAGGAACATTATATTGTTTCCCCAACCTTGTTTCATTTCCTAAATGTAACCGCAGTTTGAATTGTTTTCAAAAAAAATGTTCTGTTTGTAAAATAAAACTTGGAAATGTACTTTTTAAAATTGAAGAATATAAGACGAGTCCTAATAATATTAACAGTTGAGATTGGGTGTTTAATTCACTATTAGACACTGCCATCTAGCAGGAAGCCAGCAAAGGAAGAGTTAGGACAGCAGTTTCAGACGCTGGGGAGGCCTGAATGATGCTCTGATGCCAGCCATTGCCTCTGGCTTGCAGACAGAGGGCAACGCTGTACAACTGGGGCAGGGGTGCTGACCAGATGGTGGCTCTGCCACTCTGGTGTGCAAATGTCTGGGCAGCTTATTCAATACAGATGGCCAGGCCCCATCTGAAGCTCCCCCCACCCCCACCCCCCCAGACCGCGGAGAAACAACAGCCTACTTGTGGTGTGAGGTCAGGAGCAAGCCCAAGATGGGCCATCAGCTTCAGGGGTGTCTCAACTTCAGAGAAGCAAGGACGCATGGGGAGGGAGGTCCTGGAGACCCACGTGCCACATACAAAACCGTGCCCACCCTTAGGGAACTGAATGCACTCCACGCACGAAATTAACAACCCAGGCCCCAACGCACAGAGCACGCTTCCCAACTATTTGGGGGAGCGGGTGCAGTGAGCAGGGGGCAGGCGGCCTGTTGAAGCCATGGCGTTAAGGAAAAGGGCCTTTTGCATGGTATTTGCTATATATTAAAGGATCCCCAGAAACTGTCTTAAAATCGCACCGATGTGATTTCTCTGTCTCACACCAAACGAGGTCTGCTCGGAGGACGCTAACTGCATGCAAAAATGCCGGGACGTGGCTCAGTAGAGGGACCAGGGCCGCTGTGGGACCTCGCTGGGCACCGTCTCCATCCAGTGCTGCGCCCCGGGCCCGGAGTGCGGGCCTAGCACACTCCCCAACACTCCCAGCAACAAGTGGCTCCCGGGCAGACCTGGGAGCGGGAGCATTCACCGGGCACCGGGCAGAGTTAGGTCCCAGAGTTGGTGGGACTGGGGATCCAGGAAACCTTCGTTCCCGGGCGTTGGAACCATTTCCTCTTGCCCCCCCTGCTCCCTTCCCCGGGCTCCAGCGTGGCCCCGCGCGCCGCCTGCCTCCCCCGGACCCTCCGGCAGGCGCACAGGCTCCCCTCCGGCGGGGTCCCTGCGAGGCGCCGCCCTCGGTCCAGACCCGGCGCACCACTCCGTCCTCCTCTGCCCGAGGCTCCCTCCGCCGGTCTGGGCTGTCCCGGCCTCCGGGCACCAGGGAGCCCGGTGGCTCCTCGGCGATCGCAGGAGCCAGGCTGGCGCACACTCACCTCCTCTCCTCTCCTCTCCTCTCCTCTCCCCTCCTCTCCCCTCCTCTCTCCGGGTGCAGGAGGCTCCCTCCGGTCCGGCTGCAGCCCGGCCCTCTCTCCCCTGCGCCCCGGAGCTGAGCGAAGACTCGGAGGCGATCACCGGGGAAGGCGGGCGGGAGGGAGGCCTCTCAGCGCGGCCCGGCCCGCGGTCCTGGGTCCAGGTTTTCACTGACGCCTCCTCTTTAACCGCAAGTGGGCCCAACAGGTTTGGCTCAGTGGATAGAGCGTCGGTCTGCGGACTGAAGGGACCCGGGTTCGATTCCGGTCAAGGGCATGTACACTGGCTGCGGGCACATCCCCCGGGGGGGGGGGGTGTGTGTGCAAGAGGCAGCTGGTCGATGTGTCTCTCTCATCGATGTTTCTAGCTCTCTATCCCTCTCCCTTCCTCTCTGTAAAAAAAAATATATATATATATATATATATATATGTATATATATATATATACACACACACAAACACACACACATATATATATAATAAAGGCAAGTGGGACCTCTGCTCCAGGCCAGCCATTCTGCTCGGCTCTCCCTGGGAGTTCCCGGGAGGCCCTGGAGACCCCCTCCTTAAAGCAAGTCCGAATTGGTAAGATATGTACACATAAATTACCTCAATAAAAAAATGAAAATAAATAAATAAATAAACAAAGCAAGTCCGGGGCACTCTCTGCTCCTCAAACTCGAGGAAGCCTGGAGCATATTTAAAGTCATGGACGGAGTTAATCAATAAGAAATTTTTTTTTAAATAATACACCATAAGATCTCACTCATTTATGGATAATAGAGAACATTATAAACTGATGAACAAAAAGATAGATACAGAGACAGTAAAGCAACAAGCAGACTGTCAAATCATAGCTGGAAGGTTAGGAGGGAGAGGTGGGGGAGATAAGAGATCAACCCAAGGACTTGTATGCATGCATATAAGCAAAACCAATGGACAAAAAACTCTGGGGAGGGAGGGCATGTGTGGGAGTGTGTGCGGGAAGGGGTGTGTGTGCAATGGTAAGATATGTACACATATAATATCTTAATTTTAAAAAGGGGGGGAGGGGGACTGAGAATCTTCTAAGCAACGCAGAGGCCTGAGTACCGTTAGTCGGGACCAGTGTGTGGTAGCCGGAGGGCATGATCATTTGGGTATGTTTTATTTCATTTATTGGGGAAGTAAAACTGGCTTCAGGCTACTGAGTTCCAAATCCAGACGCCCCAGCTACAGCTCCGTGGCCCTGGCCTCGAGAGGGAGCAACTCAAGACCAGGGAGGGCTGGGCCGCCACTGGGGCGAGGGAGGCTCCCCGGGCTCACACCCCGAGGAGGCGCCGCCCGCGCTGGACGCCGGGCAGGACCCTGGGTGCGGGCGGCTGCTGCCCTGGCCCTCAGAGCCAAGCCCCCCAGTTGTCTCTCCGGGAAAATGGGTTGGTCGTCATGGTAGCAACTTCCAGAAAGCCCCAGACACAAAGGACAACATTGATAAACTGGATATGCGCAATATATTTGTCTAACAAGGAATTCGTCTCCAGAGTACATCAAGGAGTCCTACAATGCAATAAAAGAAGAATCCAATTAGAAGGGGCCAGAGACTTATTCAGCGCTTCACAAAGAAGGAAAGTGAAGAGCCAATAAGTGTGTGAAGATGCTTAACTTCTTTTTAAAAAATATGTCTTTATTGGTTTTAGAGAGGAAGGGAGAGGGAGAGATAGAAACATCAATAATGAGAGAGAATCATTGATTGGCTGCCTCCTGCACGCCCCCTACTGGGGATCAAGCCCACAACCCCGGACACTGAATAGAACTGTGGTCTCCTGGTCGAAGGTCAACCACTGAGCGATGTGGGCCGGGCACAACTTTTTTTATGAATCAATGTGAACTATAGGTTTAACCCATAACCCCATTATTCATACGAAAAAGTTTGATAAAGGTTAAGTGACTTGCCCAAAGATAATTAGTTAATGCCACTTGGATTTTATAACTTGTTTGGCTCCAAAAATCAGTGTTGAAGCCATGCTTTCTAACAGGGTGGTCCTAATTTATAGGTTTCTTTTTTTTAAAAAAATATGTATTTTTTAATTGATATTTTACAGAGAGGGAGAGAGGTAGAGAGCTAGAAAGGTCGATGAGAGAGAAACATCGACCAGCTGCCCCTTGCACAACCCCCACCAGGGATGTGCCCGCAACCAATGTACATGCCCTTGACCGGAATCGAACCCGGGACCTTTCAGTCCACAGGCCAACGCTCTACCACTGAGCCAAACCGGTTTCGGCCTAATTTATAGGTTTCACCTGCTTGCAGCACGATTCCTTATAATGCATTGAATTATTTTGTGTGATATGCAAAGCAGGGGCCCATTCTTATTCTGAGATTGTGCCTTTCTTACTCTTTGGGGATTAAAACGGCCTTTCTTTTGGGAAAAAAATTGTTAGTCCTTCAAAACTACTTTTGCATTTCTCACACCTGGACCCCACGCCACACCAAACACGGGTCTGCGGGGTAAGAGGGGCGGGGAAGTGCGGGCGCGAGGGTCTCCGGTTACAAAGGACCGAGTTAGAGAGCCGCTCGGTGGGCCAAGGAGTGAAAGTAAGGAGCCCAGCCCGGGCAGCGGGGCCCGCACCCGGGAGGCCGGGGACCAGGGCGCGCCGGACGCTATGAGCTCCGAGCTCCAGGACTCAGCGCCTCCTCCGCGGGCTGCTCCGCGCCCCGAGCGACGTGAACGCGAGCGGAGGCCGGGAAGGTGCGCGCTCGCGCCCTACCGCCAGGGGGCGCTGTGCGTTTGAGTCTGAGACGTCGGAGCTCTCGCGGTAGGTGAGGCTGCTAGGCATTCCGGAAGTGAGTCGCCGGAAGCAGTATGGTAGCTTCCTGGATCTGGCCGTCTTCGCACGCTGCATTGCCGGCACCATGCAGTCCGATGATGTGAGTGTCCCGTGCTCCGCCGCCCGGGGTTTCCGCGGGGTGTCTCGCCGTCTTTAGGCGGCTCAGAGGCGCGCACTCAGCTCGCCCGCCGCCTCGCGTGGCCCTGGAAGCGGGGCTTCCGGTTTCCGGGCGTGGGGCTGTCACTCACGTGTCTGCCTGGACCTCCAGCCCGGGGCCCCAGCGGGGTTCGGGGGCCCCTCGGGGTCCGGGGGCCAGAGCACCGGCCCCTCAATCCAGAGGGTGGGCGGGTCCAGCCCCTGTGCCCAGCGGCGATGGGCTGTGCGTCTGGGCCTTGGGGACTTGGGGGGACGGAGGAGGGGGGGGCTGGGGGACAATAGGGCGAAGTTTCGGCATCGACCTGAAGGATCCTTTTCATGCATATGCGCACCTTACTTCTCAATCTGCTTTTGCCGGGTGTGGGTTTTTCTTTACATTTGTTCCACTGTCTGCCCAAGTCTGATCAAGTTATAACTTGGCCCCCAGCAGGGGGCGTGCAGGGGGCAGCCAATAGATCCCATTCATTGAGCAATTTGCAGGAGAAATACCTGCGGGCGTACAATGTGCCATGCATTGTGGTAATTCCTAGAGTTGGGGTTGTTAATCAGCCAGGCAAGAGACCTCTCTTTCCTTGGAGCCCCCCGTCGGGGGACCAGTGAGCAAATAAAGGCAATGGCGGTGCACACAGTACTTGGGGAGGACCAGAGGTGAGGAAGCAGAGAGCAGTTGGGAGAGACCACTTCAGATAGGCCTGATCAGGGAAGGTTTCTCTGCATAGAGGACGTTTGAGCTGAGATCTGAAGGATGGGAATGGACCCGCCCTTGAAGGGCTGAGCTAAAAGCAATCAGCCCAGGCTGTAGGGGCGTCGAGTACAAAGATCTCCTGGAGGTAAGAGAGAAGGAATATATTCAAGGATCATCATGTCTTGTAAGGAGTGTTTCTAGGGGTTTCCATAGGAAATGGCATCTGGTTTACAGCTGTGTAAAGGTCTCTGGTGTGAAAGGTTTTTGAAGGAGAGGAAGTAGGAAAGCAAGGAGGCTAGAATGTCATTGAAGGAAGCTTCAGTTAAGGTAATCATGGTGGATATGAGAAGAAATGGATAAATGGGAGATGTGAATGTAAAAGGCTTGGCGATGGGTTAAATGGAAAAAAAGAGAGAGAGACCAAGGATATTTTGATTTGAACAAATAGTGGAGTGGTGGTTTTATGTCTGGAGAGGGAAGACTAGGGGAGGAGCACAGTATTTTGAGAGATGGGGAGGCTCCATTTGGACACATTCATGTGTATGATGATGCCTTTTAGACAACCAAGCCGAGATGTCAAGTAGCAGCTGGATGTATATACAAGTGTGGTGCTCGGGAGAGAAGTTCGGCCAGGAGATAAAAATTTAGGAGGCATAATTTAGAGATATCTAAAAGCCACCAGCCTGACTGAGCTCCTACTTCTCCAGTTTCCTTTTCTCTAACCCAGGGGTGGGCAAACTTTTGGACTCGAGGGCCACAATGGGTTCTTAAACTGGACCGGAGGGCCGGAACAAAAGCAACCTGACCATGCTGGCACTCTCTTCTTGGGCTGCTGGTGAAGGAGTGGAGGGGAGAGCAAGAGCACCCTCCGCTCTTTTGGCTCTGCGGGCCGGATTTGGCCCGAGGGCCGTAGTTTTCCCACGGATGTTAACCTGTTTCTTTCCATCCCCTGCCAAACACATCCTACGAAATTCAAAAAAAAAAAAAAAATTGCTCCCTTTTTTTGTATGTGTGTCTTTCCCTTTAGCTACTTTATAAAAGCCTTTCCCAGTTCCTCAAGGTAGCTGCTCAGAGGCTCTCTTTGGTACTTAGACTGCTGCTTTGTGTGTGTGTCTTTCTCCCTAACTAGATAGATAACACTCTTTAAGGACTAGACTTGCCTTCCTTCAACAAGTACTTGCGTGCCTCCTGTTTGTCAGGATTTGGGGATGTCAGTGCCTTACATAAATGAAGTACCAATAAGTGCTGAATGAGTAAAGAGCACATTAGCCCAGGCCAAGTAGCTCAGTTGGTTGTAGCGGTCGCCAGCGTTTCGGACCTCGCAGACCACCAGTTGGCAACCGCTGGATTGCAGTGTTTCCCAACGTGTGGTCCGCGTACCCCCAGGGGTACGGGAAGAGTTTGGTGGGGGTACATGTTGCACCGGAGTTCGGTGGGGACATGCACTGCACCGTGCTTAGCTGCGCCTAATTCTACGTTCTCATGAGTCAACTCAAGACAGTCTTGTGAGCATGACATGGTCCGGTGTGCAAATAAAGGTTATTTATAATATAACTTTTATTTATATTTTATTATTAATAATTATATTTTTCGTTTATTATTATTTTGTGTATGTACCAAAAAAAAATAAATTTATTTTGATTGTTATTAAAATACATCCATTTTTTTTGCCGAAGGGTACTCAGCGTTATGAAAATTATAGAGGGGGTACACATATGTCAAAAGTTTGGGAGACACTGCTAGGGCTTGTTTCTTGGACCAGTATGCCACCTATTGGGTCAGAGCAGTTGCAATGGGTTTATACTTTGTCTTGCAGGTTATCTGGGATACACTAGGAAACAAGCAATTTTGTTCCTTCAAGATAAGGTGAGTCTAGATTCGCAACTTGGACAAAGATCCCTTTATTGCCCTCTCGGTAACCCACCTTGTAATGCTTGCTGTTCCTCACATTCCAGAACCAAGACGCAGGGCTTTTGCAGAAATGAATACAGCCTGACCGGCCTGTGTAACCGCTCATCCTGCCCCCTGGCAAACAGCCAGTATGCCACCATCAAAGAGGAGAAAGGTAAGGCCCCGCTTCACCTTTCACGAGAACTACTCTGCAGCTTTTCAAAGGCTCTTCTTCAGTCTCTAAATAATGTTAAAGGCATTTACTTTATCCCGCAGGACAGTGCTTCCTGTATATGAAGGTGATAGAACGAGCAGCTTTTCCTAGGCGGCTCTGGGAACGGGTAAGGCTTGGCACATAGTTTTACAATGACCGTTGTTCAAGAGCAAAAATGCCACATTTCCCCCTCTTCCGTGATCATCTCTGGATTAAACTCTGAAGCCATCCTTATAGGCCCACAGTGCCGTTAACAGTGAAGACCTAGTCATTTGTCCTCGCCCTTCAAGCTTCCTTTTTCTTTTTTTAATATATTTTTATTGATTTCAGGAAAAGGAAGAAAGAAAGAAACATCAATGATGAGAGAGAATCTTTGATTGGCTGCCTCCTGCACATCCCCTACTGGGGAGCCAGCCACAGCTAGGAGTCAAGCCACCATCTGGTTCATAGGTGATGCTCAACCATTGAGTCTCACCAGCTGGGCTCAAGCTTCCTTTATCTGTTTGATAGGTCCGGCTTCATAAAAACTATGAGAAAGCACTGGAGCAGATAGATGAAAATCTCATCTACTGGCCCCGTTTCATTCGACACAAGTGTAAGCAGAGATTCACCAAGATCACTCAGTACCTGATTCGAATTCGAAAACTTACACTAAAGCGACAGTAAGTATTGGGATAACTTATTTATTTTTACATCTATTTTTAAAAAAATATATTTCATTGATATTTTACAGAGAGGAAAGGAGAGAGATAGAGAGCTAGAAATGTCGATGAGAGAGAAACATCGACCAGCTGCCTCTTGCGGTACACCCCCTACCGGGGATGTGCCCGCAACCAATGTACTGGTACATGCCCTTGACCGGAATCGAACCTGGGACTTTTCTGTCCGCAGACCGACGCTCTACCACTGAGCCAAACCGGTTTCGGCTATTTTTACATCTATTTTTTTAATGGATTGTACAGTAGGTCCTCAGGTTACGTCGGAGATCCATTCCTATGGCAAAACGTAATGCAATTTTCTTTTTTTTTAATCTTATTTTTATTGATTTTAGGGAGAGGAAGAGAGCTATAGGACCATCAGTGATGAGAGAGAATCATTGATCAGTTGCCTCCTGCATATCCCCTATTGGGGATCAAGCCCACAACCCAGGCATGTGCCCTTGACCGGAATCAAACCTCAGACCCCTCAGTCTGCAGGCCAACGCTCCATCCACTGAGCCAAACCAGCTAGGGCCATAACGCAATTTTCACCATAAGTCGGAACCCACCTACATAAGTACCTACGTTGCTCACATGGAGTACATACACAGCAGTGATGAAGTGAAACAGTGAGAAAAAAATTAAAAGAAATATAACAATTCCTGACCTTTACTTGTGGTAAATAAATAATAAAATACATAAAGCACATATGTACATTCGTCAAAATGGCGGAACTTTGTTTTTAATAATAAATAAAGGGAGATGGCGACATAACCATGAAACACCGTACATCGAGTCCGACCTAACCCAAGGACTGCCTGTGAAACAGTTATGGAACCTCTAGTAATACTCTATAAAATTCAGCTGAGGGTAGCCTGTTGTGGTGTGCCAAGAATAAGCTTCACCTCAGGTTAAAGGCATTCCCTTTGATTTTGCAAGAATTTAAAAAGTGTAGTATATGTGGTTATCCCCTCCCTGTCTGAAAACCAGCTTCAGAACATTCTGTTTATAACTCCCTGTATGAACCTTAAAATGGGTGAGGGGTGGGGGTCTAAAACGACCTACAAATGTGAATAAAGAGCAATGTAAGAACTTTACTCTGAGTACAGTGCAAACTAATTTTTAAAAGTGACATGAAATCCAGACCTAATGGACTTGTGGCCTGTGGAGAATACTAAAGCTGTCAGTCTTTTTTAAGCTGTCAGCCTTCTAACAACAAAGTCCTTTTAGTTCACTGCAGCATTGTTGGCGTAGTGAATGTCCTTAGAAGTCTCAGCCACTTTAAATACAAAAATGTTTGCTTTTCTTTATAGCATTAGATTTATCCAGAAAATTTTAAGTATATAATCTTGCTGTATTGCTCTGAATCCTTCAAAATGAATTCCAATCCTCCTCATTTTTTAGAGGAACACATAGCACATGTACTTGGGTTTTCTGATAACATGTTTTATTTCTCGTAGGAGGAAACTTGTTCCTTTGAGTAAGAAGGTGGAGCGGAGAGAAAAAAGAAGAGAGGTAACTTACTGTTCTGCTATTCAGTGTCTGTGTTTTCATTGAGGGAGGGGCTATGTAGGCAGAAAGACTCAGTCTCCATTGTCTGTGAACTTTTCAAGCCTGGGTAACAGTAATAGTTGCATAAGATATCTGATATTCTATATTTTAAGATTATGACTTTCAGGCAGGTTAAAATGTGGGCACTTGGGGATATTTGTCATGGGGAAGACATACAGAATCCCTTAGAGAGCCACAACTCCTTGCTGCATTGGAAGGTCACCAAGAAGGGATGAGAGGTAAAGAATTACACCTGGTTGGAGAGGCAGAAGCAGCCCCATAATAGCAAGGGGGAGAAGTGATTACATGTTCTTTCTTATAAAAACTTGACAGTTTCCTCTACTTCTTCAGCTGGAAAATGAATAGGAGGTAAATGGGTTTGCTTTTTCACTTACAGGAAAAGGCACTGATAGCGGCCCAGCTGGACAACGCCATTGAGAAGGAACTGCTGGAGAGACTTAAACAAGACACGGTGAGGAAGCTGGGGGCGTGGGGTGCGGATTTTGTCTCAGGTGGTACGGTCATGCGAGGCAGTGTGGGACTAGTGGGACATGGGTCTTATTTTTAAAGGTGCTAGGAGTTCGCTGTGATTTTATTCCTGGAACAAATAACATACGGGTCCCGGCTTCTTAAGTTCATTGATGCAGGTACATCAGATGTTTTGGTGGTTCTTGGTACTCCATTCGGTACAAGACCTCTCTCTCTTGCCGTTATTCCCAACTCCGTTCCCAAAGGCAGCGTTCCAGGTCTCTGTGTGAACACCGTACAAGTCTGGTCCTCCTGTCTGTGGTCCTCTTTTAAGTTCTTTAAAATGAACTTTTATTCTCTTTTTAAGATTTAATGTCATTTATAGAGACAGTATGAATAAAAATTTTTTTTTTCTTTATTAGCAAAGTTTTACATTTGTCCTACTCTGTGCTCTTAGACTACTATGTTTTAAGTGATTTTTCTTTCATCCTTCATAGAAGTTACCAGTTTGGTATTAACCACTGATTATCTAAATGTTAAAATGGGCTTTTAAAAGACACTGCCAGCTCTAAAACAAGATAGAAATATTACTCATCAAATTAAATATTCTCATTTCACTGAGGAACAAATACGCTTGTTGGACAGTGGACTTTGTATGAGATTCAAACATAATTAAAGCCAATCTGTGTGTTCTTCAGTATGGCGACATCTACAACTTCCCCATCCATGCCTTCGACAAGGCCCTGGAGCAGCAGGAGGCAGGGAGTGACTCTTCAGATGCTGAGGAGAAAGAAGATGAAGATGATGAGGAAGTAAGCCTTGATATATTTTTGTTTTGTCCAGCAGTAATCTACAGGACTAGCTCTATTTTGAGAGAGGGAGAGGGAGAAGGAGAGGGAGAGGATGTCATTTTCAGTCTCTTAACCGAAAGTAATGAAATGGTCTTATTTTTCTATTATGAGGTTAATTCTGGCTCAGCAGTGGCTGCTGTTCTCCATGTTCAGCTAACCAAATAAGCATTGACAATTTTAGTCTTACTGGTGGGTTTTCTAACATTTTTCCTGTGCAAGACAAAGAAGAACCTTCATCAGCTATAAGAATACATTAAGGCACTGACTGAAATTATAAGGATTTAATCTTACTATTAACATAGTATGTTTAGAAGGGCAGATTTAGCAAGATGTTTAACCACACAGTATACTCACTCACATAGGTACAGAGGCATACTTTGCCTATTACTAAACTAGTTTTTTATTATTTGAAATTAATAATTTTAGTTGAATGTTTGTAAATCTTAAATACTGATTTCAGAAGTTATTAAACTTGGAAATGGGTAGACGTGAGTTGCCTAGCAAGTAAATTTTGATTCTGGTTGTTATTTATGCATTTACTTATCAAAGACTATAAATATAAAACTAGTTGTCTGAGTTGGATTTTCATCATGTATTTTGACCTAATAGTTGTGTTTTATTTTAGGATGTGGGAAAAAGAGAGTTTGTGGAAGCTGATGAGGTGGATGAGAGTGACATAAGTGACTTCGAGGTGAGATTTGTGGGTGACAGGAAGAAGGGTTCCAAACACACAAAGGCAGATAAATCCTCTAGTTTCTTCTAAATTGAGAGGACAATGGAGTCTGGGGAATGAGAATCCTAACTTCTTTCCCTCCCCACATTAGGATATGGACAGACTGGGCGCCAGCAGTGATGAAGACGAGGGAGAGAAATCCTCCAGTGAGGAAGAAGAAAAGGTCCTGGACGCCAAACACAAAGGCAAAACCCCCATGAAAGGACCTCTGCGGAGAAAGCGGGCCTACGTGGAGGTGGAGTATGAGCAGGAGACGGAGCCTGTGGCCAAGGCCAAAGCCACGTGAACTACGCTCAGACATCTAACAGGACTGAACATTCTGAACTTTACGTACCTCCAGTTTTTACTCTTTATTTTGTATATAACACAATATTTGTGTTATTTTATATTTATGCCACTTCTGTAGAGCAAGAAATCTGGGGATAGTGGAGGAAATCCTTAAAGTTGTAAACAATATTTTTATAGCTTTGGCATGTGTTGAGGTGATATCTTGACAGATGAATTTATGATTGTAAATATTTGCAAATGGTAGCCACCTTAAGTGCCCCCCCCCACCCCAAACTTTAATCAGAAATGTCCAGACTTCAATTTTTTTTCTTGTTCTTTCCCTACTTCTATTGGGAGTAAAGGACAAGAAGGAAAAAGATCTAAATTATATTGACCAGTATAAAAATACCTTTTTCTTTAAATAATTCCATTTATACAATAAGAAGATCCTCTTCTCTTTAGGAAAAGTTTTTAAGTTCCACTGTAGGGAGCGCCTTCAGACACCTGCTGCACCTTCCTGACGCACTCCACAACCTTGCTGTCTTCGCAGCTGTGGGGAATTTTAGCCAGGAGAGCCTGAAACATGAAACCAAACCACCTTTGATTTTTTTTTTTTCTTTTCCCCCTTTTACCTTAGTTCTTTCTTGGTTTTATACTCAAGGAAAGAATAGATGACACTAGGGGACAGTTCACAGAACAAGTCTAACTGTAAGAGTTGTTGGCATGCTTGGAAATGGCTCATGAAGAAGCAGCTTAATGTCAGCTGAAATGAATTAGATTGGATCTAGGACTTGAAAACTTCCTGAAATTAAAGAGCAAGGATGAAGTTTAATTTGAATAAACTAATAAGACAACAAACTATGCTATCTCTAAATATTTTTAGAATATGAATTTCTTTTCATGCTGTCTTACACCTTTTCCAATGAAGACTTCTATATGATTAAGAAATAAAGTAATAGTTTATTAAATATAAATACATAGCTTTTACATGCTACTAGTGACCCAGTGCATGGATTTGTGCATATTGAAAGGAAATTCATTAGAAGGTGGCCAGTGGGGCGGGACTGAGTGAAATGGGCCGTACACGCCCTAGAGCAAGCCTCCTGCGGTCCCAGCCGCACCTGGGGTGCCACCATGGCTCAAAAGGCATTTGCAGAATTAGGGGTTCCTTGGGCTGGCCTGTGAGGATCAGGCTGACTCCGACATTCCCTGAGGGGTCCCGGAGTGTGAGAGAGCACTGCAAAGTTGCTGTCATACAGGCTGTGGAACACAAACGTAAGTGTGCAGTAAATCAGATTCAGGGGCAACAGTGACCCAGCAATAACATAACCCATGGCTGAAGGTGGAATTGAGCAGCCCGTGAGGAATCGGGCTTCCTCTCTGGTTTCACTCCAGGACCCCTTGGGGGATGTTGGAGAGCCAGTTTCGGCCGGATCCCGTCAGGCCAGGTCGAAAGACCCCACTGGTGCACTGGGCTTCTAATATGCATATAAGATCTTAGTTAATCTCTTATAGATAGATGGTTTTGAGAAGTTATCTTTTGTAGAATATGAGACTAAGGAAAGAATTCCCATGTGGATAAATAAGAGTATGGAAAAACATAGTATGGAAACATTTCTAAAATTACCCACCTATATTACTCCTTGGTAGCTTATCGAACATTATTTCACCTGTTTTTGTTTGTTTATTGATTTCAGAGAAGGGAGAGAGGAACATCAATGATGAGAGAATCATTGATTGGCTGCCTTCTACTGCCCCCTACTGAGGATGGAGCCCACAACCCAGGAATCGAACTGATGGCCTCTTGGTTGCTGGGCCGATGCTCATCTGCTGAGCCACACCTGGCTGGGCCTATTTTAATTGGAACAGAATTTACAAACATTTGATCATGATCCTTTCGCCCATTTTCTGTTCTAGGCCCAGAGATATTTTCTTTTTTCTGGGCGGGAGCGAAGGGAATATGTTCATTAGTGCTGGGGACAATGAAACCAAGGAGGAAATTAGGATAGAAGGAACACGGCTTAGGCAGTGCTCTGTGTTGGCTCTCTAGAAATGTTACAGGAAAAAAGACCCCAGAGATCTAATCCTCCTGCCTTTTGATGTGAACAGTTCTAAATACCTTTGCTCAACGTCTATAGACGGTTAGAGGGCTCCAGAAGTGAACACCGGAACCCTCCACGTCCATTCACAGACTTGGTCAGACACATAACGAGTAAACAGGACGTAAGGATGATGAGGCCTCACTGAAACCACGTGCATACTGTCCCTTACCTTCACCTGTCCTTGGGAGCAGCAGTCCAGGAGAAGCAGGCAGCCTGTGGCCTCCGCTAACAAAGCACTCTTAACAGGCTCGGGTGTAAGGCTTGAGTCCCTTGCTACATCACATATCAGTTTCAAGAGAGCCTTCAGTAAGACCACAAGTCTACAGGGAACTCTGCAATGGAGAAGAAAAACTGTTCACTCTAAATCAGGATGTTAAACGGAGACTTCACAAGTGAAGGAACTAAAGTCAAATGACAAAGCTGGAAGCAGAACCAGAGACCAGACTCGATTTCTTCAGGCCCATTGCTTCCTGAGCACTGCCCACACACACTGGCCTGCCCGAGGACACCTGTTCCCCTTAGGAAACCTGGTTCCACTCCGAGGCAAAGCCCCTCCTGAGAAGGGAGAACTAGGATTCCCCTTCCCAGGGTCCTACACTTCCGGCCAGAGAACAGGAAGCAGCCCGATGTCCTTTAACTTTTATGCAGCCTCGCGCTGGGAAGTTAAAAAGAGGAAATAACTGGGCTTCTGGGACTTCAGTGTCAACCTGACTTTCCTATCAGTTAAACCCACCCTGTTCAGTGATGCTTATTAGCCTTTCTAAGGAAATGGTGATGGTTGCACAAAATTGCAAATGTACCTAATGAACTGTACATTTTAAAACAGTAAATGTTTGGGTGTATGTTTTTCACCACAATAAAAACTAAAACGCTTTCATGGCAGCTGGAAAGTAATTTTAAGAGTGGAAATATGCATAATAAACTATATTTCTGGATAGAAATATGATGGAAAAGTTTGCATCCCCTGTCTAAAAAATTAAATGTTTTCCTACAATCTGTGTATTGCTTAGTCTTCTACTTGTCATCACTCCATATATAATCTGCTGTTTCCCAAGCCCCACTCCTCCACAATACATCCCATTCACCTTCTATTCCTTGCGTTTGTTTGCCAATCTCTCTACTTTGAATCTTAGTCTCTGCTCTTTAAAGGCCTGATAGTATTATGATTCCATTTCATTTTTCCATCTGTTGTATTCTTTAAATATTTGTGCACCTAAAGCCAGGTATTGAGTAAACTCTGGTACGCTCAGTATACCAAAGTGGGCTTCATCCTCCTAGAGCTTATAATTCAGTGGGGAGAACGAGTAAACAAATGCATCCTGGTTACAAATGTGACGGGGAAACACTCGGGTAGATTATAAAGAAACTAGAGGCCCGATGCACAAAATTCCTGCAAGAGTATGCCTTCCTTCCTCCAGCTGCCAGCATCAGCTTCCCTCTGGCACCCAGGTCCCGGGCTTCCCTCACAGCCCTGGCTTCGTCCAGAAGGACGTCCAGTCTAGTTAACATATTACACTTTTATTATTATTACAGATGAGATAATGTGGTTCAGAATATATATATATTTAATTAAAACACTGGATTCTAGATTAATTAAACTTTTTTCCATGCAAGAAAGACTTCTGTTGCCCTGGCTCAGTTGAAGTGTTGGCCCATACACCAAAAAAGCTGTGGGTTCGATTTCTAGTCAGGCACACACCTAGATTTTGGGTTCAATCCCAGACCCATACAGGAGGCAACTGATCCATGTTTCTCTCTCACATTGATGTTTCTCTTTCTCTCAAATCAATAAAAACATATCCTTAAGCGTGAAATAAAGAAAAAGCCTTTTGTTGACTTAACATGTTTGGATACCAGTTCACTGTTCCCAATACCTACTTCAAGCCAGAGTTGCAATGCTTTCTAAGCAATCAGATTCTAACCTGGTATTCTCCTGATCACTGTTCAGTATTGTGCTATGAAGTGCTCTGTTCTCAACTGGATGTAAAAAAACATTAGGATGAACAAAGCTAGGCCTGACTTCATTGAAGCACTTCTACATGGCCTTTAAATTGAATGTGCCTTATTAATCTGGAGAGGTACACCTGAAGCAACCATGGGTACAGTTTATCTTTTAAATGACACTTTCTAAGTTCAATGGGTATTGGAGCTATAAGTGGCATATCCTTAACACTCTGCCCCCTCACCACACATGTCTGCTGGCTGTTGTACCTGGGCCAACAATACTGCATGAGAAGTTTTAGGGTTTCCAGTATCTTCAATCGAGCCTCCTCCTCTGGGCCATCATAAACCTCCAGATAACCAAGGATGACTCGCTCTAGCCTCTTCAAGTGCCGGACGGTCAGAAGCCCCAACCTACAAAGGAGAGGAAATGTGACAGCAAAGGAATGAAGTCAAGGAGCCTGGCCAGCCAGCAGCCCGGGCACGCACCTCTTCACAAAAGCCGGGAGGTTTCTCGCGTAGGTCCTGCGTAAGAGGACGCGGTGCTCCGGCTCCATGTGGGTCAGGATCAGCTGCAGGACCTCATCGCAGTGTGCGGTGGGTCGAGCTGCCCCTCCCTGCCAGTGCAGGCCCTTCTCCAGGACTGGAAACAGATCCAGCAGACACAGCAGCACAGCCTAGCAGAGTATGGACAGGAGCTGTAGCCACCTATCCACATTCACAACACTCTCTGGGTCTCTAACAACGTTAATAATCTATTAATGTAATGTCAGACAATTCTAAAGCATACTAGTTGTAATACATTAAGTGTATATTACTTTATATTTTTTCATTTTTTGTTTATTTATTTATTTATTTTTTACATTATCTCTATCTGACAGTCCCAAAAAAGTTAATACTTTCTCCTCAGGACTGTTCTTTGCTAAACTGTAACATGGGGAGGCAGAGCTGGGACTTTAACCCAAATTTTAGGAGTCTGAGTCTATTGTCACTGTATTACTAAGTCTAAGTGATACTTACAACAAAAACTGCTCCTAATTAGAATTTAAAATGGTCCTCATTTGTGTCCAGCTGGACCACCCTATCTGAAGTTTCAGTGTTTAGGCAATCCCTTCTAGCTCTCTGGGTGCTTTGATTTTTTTGAAGTTTGTTTTTTCCCTCTTCAACACCATCTCAAGAGTTCTAATCTTTCTAACTGTTAAGTACCTGGATTTTCAATGCCTACAATATTTAAAAAAAGAAACGTGGCAACGTGTAGGTGGGCATAAAATAAGAAACATGGTGCTAGTCTGTGTGACTCAGTGTTTCAATGTCGACACGGGAACCAAGAGGTCACCAGTTCAATTCCCAGTCAAGGCACATGCCCAGTTGCGGGCTCAATCCCCAGTAGGGGCATGCAGAAGGCAGTGGATCGCTAATGTTTCCTGTCATTGCTGATTCTATATCTCTATCTATCTTCCTTCGTCTCTCTCTAAAAATCAATGAAACATATTTTTTAAAAGAAACATGGTTATTTCTATCCCTAATTTTATGTAACTTGTTTATAACTTGTTCCTTCTGTCATGAGAATATTCTCCTCTTCCTCCCTGTCAAAACTTCTATTTATCCTTCATAAGCAAATACCACCTCTTCTGGAATCCTCCTAAAACCACCACCAACCCTGGTTATTTGCCTACTGCTGGACACCCACTGCATTTTATACAAACCTCTTTTAATAGATTTGTCACTTTATACTGTAGGCATATGGATAAACATCCATATATTCACATAAACAGCTCCCAAAGGGTCTCTGGCTTTAAGAAATCCTGCCTGATTCATTCACTCTTGGAACCTACAATGGTTACTGGCACACAGAGGTATTCAATGTCTATCGAATGAAAGAATAAATGACACTAACACATCCAACATACGAGGGATTTCAAGTGTGTGAGTGTTTATAATAAGTCAGCACAAAAGACACAATAAAAATAGAACTTTTTCAGACATAAACTCACCCCCAAGTGATATGTAATTGACCCAGATGAAGACAAAACACTGGCTTTTCTGTGGCTGCTCAGGAATGTGGATGGATGGTTGCTTAGTTTGGAGATATTTTCACCAGTCACTGCTACCTCCATATTTTTAGCTTGGCAATCAGTGCTCAATCCCAAGAAAATGTCTCTCAATTATTCTTATTCACATAATGCCACTTCCCACTCAAATCTGAGAACTCAGACTCAGTTACCAACAAATCTTACAATTACCTGAATGAGGTGGTGCTCTGGTGTGTACAGATGGTTGAAAAGGGCATGGTACAGGACCTGAGCCCTGTTATACTGGAGCAAATCCGCAGCTGGCTGCAATCAGACAGATCACCCAATTAAAAGAAAAGTTAGCAAGGCAGGCAAATATTGATAATTTTAAAAATTGAATTGTGGGTATATGGGATCTATTATACCTCTCTCTACTTCTGGGTATATTTTAAAAGCTCTATGGCACACAGTTAAGAAAGAAATATACAAACTTCCTCAAGTAATATCTTACACATTTGTATATAACCTCTGTCAGTTTGATTTTTTTTGATCCTTGAACATCAACTGTTAATTACTCAAATCTTTCAGTTTGAAAGTGGCCTATGTTTTATGTGCACAATAATAGTCCATGTTTCTTATGCACTGAGTGGCCAGATTATTATGATCTCAGAGGTCTGGTGCATGAATTCGTGCATAGGTGGGGTCTGGCCAGCCTGGCCAGGGGGAGGGGACATGGGCAGAAGTAAGGCTGGCCTGCCTGCTGGTCAAACTCCTGATCGAGGGGACAATTTGCATATTAGCCTTTTATTATATTGGATATACACTGAGTGGCCAGATCATAAAAATCTGGCCACTCAGTGTATATATTTCCTATGAGATATAACCACTAATAGGTTGGCAGATGGAATGAATATAAAGAGAAAAAATATAAATAGGCGAATTTAGTCACATAACGGCAATAATAGAAGCTAGTTAATAAAGACACAAACATACTAGTAGGCAAAATAAACTAGTGCCATCATGGATGGGGAACCGCCATATGACTCAGCCTGTCCCATCAGAGCAGGGGTTGCTTACCACGTTAAGCACAATGTGATGGAGGCAATGGACACCCAGGACTTTGTTCTCAGTCTGATAGTCATCCGAGATGAGCAACGATGGGGGAAGTACCCTTTCTAGATGTTGGGTCAGCCAGGGCCTAGTGACCTGTTTCAGAGTCCAGGAGAAAACGTGTTTGGTGGCAGGGTTATTCTTCCAGGATTCCCTAGATGGGAATGTGAAACCAAATTAAGTACAGTTGACTAGCAAAGAAAGTTAAGCTAAACAGAATATGTCCTTGTCATTGAAAAAAATACATCCCACATTAAGGTAACACCTGACGTTAATAACATAACATTTTAAGATTTAAATCAAAATAACTTACAGAACTTACACTACATACATTTAACATTTACCCAGAGCTCTGAGTCTAAAGCTTATCCAATGAGAAGAAGCCAGTCATAAGCACAGCAATGTAGAAGGATCTGTGACAATGGTGGAAGTGGTGACAGTGAGGGTATGTTGAGGAGAGATAAAATGTCTTCAGAGTGGTCGTCTTCTTTTTCTTCTTCTTATTATTATAAGGTAATCAATATTTGATAAGCAATTTTTAAATCTGAACAGCAACTAATGAGTTTACACATTAACTACTCTTCAAAATAACTGTAACAGGCAATATTACCTTTATGTTACAAATAATGAAACTGAGGATCAAAGAGATTGTTTGACCTGGTCCTACAGAAGTAATAAAAGGAAGCACCACCAGCCTCAAAACTAAGCCTTTTAATTCCAAGTTCCTAGTAAAATGACAGCTATGCACACATTGTTTTCTATTAGTACAGTAAGACAGGTACCTTTGCAGCACATTTGGTCCAAACATCCACGAGCATCTTTGGTCCATGCCAAACAGCCCTGACATTTGGTCCTGTCAACAATGACCACACTTAGGAAATGTGCCTGCTTCGACTGGTGTGGCTCAGTGGCTGAGCATCGACCCATGAACCAGAAGGTCAGCGTTCGATTCCCGGTCAGGGCACATGCCTGAGTTGCGGGCTCGATCCCTGGTGTGGGGCACGCAGGAGGCAGCGGATCAATGATTATCTCTCATCATTGATGTTTCTATCTCTCTCTCCAGCTCCCTTCTTCTCCGAAAACAATAAAAAATATATCTTTTAAAAAAGGAAATGTGCCTGGGCCCAAAGAACCCATGTTTATTTATACTCCTGGTTTGCAGGATTAATACATAAAATACATTTTATTGGTCCAATAATTGTGTTGTGCCTGTATTGCCAATAACCCTTCTCCACTAGACAGCCTTGCTGGTCATACATTACACCTGGGGTGGGAGATGGGCTAGCATGGACCAAATGTCTTACGGACGTTTTGGACAAGACCACATTCCAAGGACCTTGTGGCTAAATCAAATGTCTCCGTGGTCGTCTTGGACAGGAACAAATGTCCACTAATCACAAACACTAACACACCAAGGAGCAAGTGGAAGCTCACAACATAATACTTTATCTAGCCCTAACCCATTTGGTTCAATGTAAAGAGCATCAGCCGGGGACTGAAGGATCCCGGGTTTGATTCTAGTCATGGGCATGTACCTTGGGTGCAGGCTCGATTCCCAGTTGGGGGTGTGCAGGAGGCAGCTGATAGGGGTTTCTCTCTCATTGCTTAAAATTCTCTATCCCTCTCCCTTCCTCTCTATAAAAATCAACTATATACACACACACACACACACAAACAAGCGATTTAAAAGACAGAATAAAGACTTTTAAAAAAATACTTTATCTGCCGAAACCGGTTTGGCTCAGCGGATAGAGTGTCGGCCTGTGGACTTAAGGGTCCCGGGTTCCATTCCGGTCAAGGGCATGTACCTTGGTTGCAGGCACATCCCCAGTAGGGTGTGTGCAAGAGGCAGCTGTTGGATGATTCTAACTCTCATCGATGTTTCTCTCTTCCTCTCTGTAAAAAATCAATAAAATATATTTTAAAAAAATAAAATACTTTATATAATAGCAATCTAAAGCTTATATTTTTCATCCCAAACACTATCTACTAGTGATGATTTTCAAGATCCCTCAGTTCAAACTACAAGTTTAAATCCTCTCCAAGCTCCCACGTCCCTCTCATTTCAGAAAAGAAAGTTAAATGTAAATCAATGGGACAGAACTTCCCATTTCCAGGGTAGTCGTCATGAGGACCGGCAATAACACCAGAAAACAGCGTCTTAAGACTTGTAGGCTGATGTCAAATTTACCCCTAGCTTCTTACTTAGGTCATTTACAGAGCCCCAGCCTTTCTGGACCTTAAGAGATCTGCCCTAACGGCCTTCGAGCTCTAACATTCTAGAACAGTCTGAAGTCCCATTCGCTGGCCCCTTCCGCAGGGGTACTTACTTATTCAAATGGGGCTGGAGAAGCCCCATTATCTCAGCAAATCTCCCTTTCTCGTCCTCATTTTCTCCGCGGAGGAATCCCGCCGCCGAGCCGCACTCGGCCACCTGAAGCAGTGAGGCGAGCACCGCTCTGGCAACGTCCCGCGATCCTGGCCGGGTCCACGGCTGCTGCACGCTGTGCGTGACGGCAAACACGTAGATGGGCCCCGCCACGGGGCGCAGGCCTCTCCTCCAGGCAAGGCAGACCCGGGGCTTCTTGGCCGACTCCACTTTCCCCAGCAGCTTCACGAACAGCGACCCAACGGCGGTCGCCCTCTCGGCCACGGCGGCGTAAGCGTCCCCTCTCCCTTCCTCCTCCTGGGGCGGGGCTGCAAACCTCTCCAGGGCGGCGGCCACGCTCCCCAGCTCCCCGGGCGGCGTGTCGCTCCCCTCCAGCAGCCGATCGCACTCCGCGCCTTCTAGGAGGGCGCCGAGGTCTTGAAGAGCTGCGTTTCCGGCTTTGCCCCGTCGGGACTCCTGGCCGGTAAGATGGTGCAGAATCCGGGACAAGGCCTGTCCGAGGTCCGAAGGAGGACACTCTCCAGGCGAGGAGGAGGCCTCCCGCGGCGGAGATTCCGGGGCGCCGCCACGCTCCATTCCGGACCCCGGAGAGCGGGGGGCCGGGCTCCCGGGAGGACGAAGAGGGAGGCGGCGAGAGGGGATCCGCTCGGGAGGAGGCCCCGGAAGCTGGAATTCTCCCAAAGAACAGAACTAAAACCAAAGCAAACGACGAGGCATCTAGGTGAAGGGAGGGCGAGTCTAACCAGCCTAAGAGTCAAGGGTGCGCAAAGGAAAACACGCGGGAAAGGGAAAGCGGCCTCTCCGGGGGCAGCGACAGAATCTCGGACTCCCAACGGCGAAGTGGAGAAATGACTCTCTCCCTCCTGAAGACTCAAAAACAAACCCTAAAGCTTGACACGAAAACGGACCCCGATACCTGCAGCCATTCCCCACCTGCAGCCCTCCCGGAAGCTCCGGAGCCTATCCGGAAGCGAGCCTACCGGAAGCCGTTGCCGTAAAGCACAAGGCTAGCTTCCGCCAACGCCGCGTCAATTTTCCGTCGTTTCACGACATGTTGTCGTAAAGCAACACAGAGTCGCGTTTTTCTAAAGGGTGGTGCTGTTGAGGAAAATTTGCATAGAGAATGATCCTCTCGCTCACTTTGTTTCTGTTTTCACTTATTAAGGTAGAAACAAAAGGAAGAACAATCACGGGATATCGGCTGTGTTTTAAAAATACACATGATCTTGTGTGTCCACACTGAATACATGCGGAGTACGCGGGTCACCCTTTCTGTAAACTCAGTGGGCTGTGTCCGAGAATCCTTTAGCGAGGGCGGCGCGCCGATCCTTTTGTAGTTCATAAGCGTGATGATTGGGTGTTCACGCGGCTGTGTGAGGTGTGCCGCCCACGAACCTTGTTACGCCTTTGGCACATGACCCGTCTGACGTGAACTAGGAGGATCCTCTAAATCCTGTGTTGTCTCCAAAGCAGACTTTAAGTCTCCTTGCTTTGTGTCTTGATGGCACTCAAAGAAGTCTTTTTCCTGAGCCGCGACTTTCTGGTTGCAGTTGTTGGTGGGGCTGCCCGCCCGGGTTGAGACGCATAGTCTGGGCCACTAGGGGGCGCCCTCGCCGCGGGGGGCGCCTGGAGCTCCCGGGCTACGGGGCTGGGTGCGGGCGGCTGGCGGCGTCCTGCCGCTAGGCTCAAACCGGTTTTGAATGGGAAAGGGAGCCACAACCCCGGGCGACCCTTTCAGTCCCCGCCGGTCTCACACTGCGTCCGCAGCGCTCCTCTCCCCTGCTGTGGGTTCCCCAGTCCCAGGACCTGAACAACTTTGCAAGTTCGTTCGTGACTTCATATCTTTTTCTAGGAGAAGCCCGGGATACCGACGTCATTGGTGCCTGGCCTGGGCGGGAGCGCAGGGAGGCGGGAGTAGGACTCGGGAGGGTCGGGAGCGGGCGCGTGGGGGGTGGGGAAAGGGGAGGCAGCCGCCTCCTGGCTTTGGAATTCCTCCAGCCTCCGAGCCCCCAAAGTGCAGAGAAAGCCCCCAAAGGATTTTCCTGTGGGGAGCGGGGGGATCGTGGGGGAGGAAGGGCGGGGAGGGAGATGTCACGAGTGGGTCCTTCTCCCCAGGCAGAGATCTGCAGGAGGACCCCTGGAGAGGGTCCTGCTTGCAAGTATCCGATGTTTCCTTCCTTGCTCCCTCCCTCCCTCGCTGTGTGACCTTGGGCAAAACTTCGCTAACCTAGCTCTGCGCCTTAATTTCTTTTACCTGTAAAATGCGGGTAAATAACAGTCACTACTGCTTTATTTTCTTCATTTATTTTTCGCACTGATTTTTTTTAGCACTGTTTCTTTATTGTTGAAAGTATTACAGATGTCTCCTTCTTTTCTTTTCTTTTTTTAAATTATTAGTCCCTACCTAACCCTGTTATGAGAAGTAAAGGAGTTAAATAAATATGCAAACTGCTTGGAGCCCCAGTTGAGGGTGAAGTTGTGTACAGATAGATGTTCGCGCCTGTGGTTAAGCCGCAGCTTCTCTGTTAAGTTACATCTCTCTTTGGGGGTTCTTGTGGCCAGCGCCCCTTCTCTGCTTCCTTCATTTGGCGGTGCCTTTTCTGACCAATTGGTGGCACTCATGATTTTCGAAGCAATTTCAAACGGAGATAAAAAAATCGTCTCCTCCCTCGGGGGTTCTCCCATACGAAGGACCGCGTGCCAGCAAGATGCCAACCCACAGACAGTTACTGTATCCGCCCTGTGTGGGAGCCTGTGTCCGCTGTTCCGGGGCCCCTGGTGCCGAGTGGAGCCAAGATCTCACTCCCTGTGAGCAAAGTGCTTGTGTTGCAGCGGTCTCCGCCCCGCACTCGCAGTTTCCTGAGGCCAGAGACCCTGCACTCACTGACCCTCAGTGCCTGGCACAATTTAAGCCATGCAATAAACGGTTTGTTCACCCCCACATGTCCGTCCACAGAGGGCTGGGTGAGCAGGCCGCCCACATCCCCACAATGCAGTTCTGTGCAGCCGTACAAAGGAGGGAAGACCATCTCTGTGGAAGGCCAGGGGACTCTAGCACAAACTAAGTGAAAAAGCAAGGCTGAGACCATGTGTGTTGTAGCCTTTCTCCTTAGAAAGATGTGTGCGTTTGCTTACATTTTAAAGAAGAAGCAATGAAAGTATAAATTGTAAACTCGTAAAAATGGTTACCCCTAAGAGAGCAGGATGAAAGAAATGGGAACGGAAGCTAGACTTTATGTACTGTGTTTTACAGTTTGACTTTGGAATCGTGTGCATGTTTTACGTCATTTTTAAAGAGAAACTAACGAAGCATTTTCAAAAAAGAAAAAAAAAGCCACTGATCGAAGTACAGAGTCGGGCAAACGGAGGTTTACAGTTGTTTGTATGGAAAATAACACAATAATAAATAAGAATAGAAGAATAAAGTCTGTGTTTTTCAGACTCACAACTGTAAACTTACCTTTGTCCACCCTGTATTCATGAAGTTACTCCTATAACTGCACAGAACAATAAGAAGCTGACTTTAAAACTCATTATGTTCACTATATATCCTTATGGTGACAAAATCTAAGGACAAAAAAGAATAGCGAACAGACCAAACTACATGTAGGTATAATATTTGTTAGTTATAATGCTAGTATTGTTATTTAGATGCTATTTTATACATTACATACATTTTACATACATGTATATAAAATAGCAAATAAATATCGTTATTGTTGAAAACCAAGATCTTCAGTAAGAGATAAAAGAGATACAAATATCAAATCAGTATAGTTAGCTATAAATTATGTAGTAAAATTTTTGAATTGGCAATTATAGTATGAATTTATGACTAAGTTTTATCTTTCTACAAAATACATATAGCCTCGTTGTGTTCACTGAAAAAGCCAAGAAGCAATGACAATCTAATGATTGTGAGCAACTCTCCCATTTAAATTCATAATCTAAATGCCATTGTCCACTAAGAGGAACCAGGAGTTCTTAAGGAAACTATGGATTTCAGGACCGGGGCAGAGATGGCGAGGTATTTCATTATGCCAGAAAGCCAGGCAGCTAACAAATGCCACTGAGGTTATGTCAAAAGACCCCAAGATCAAAGATGATGGGGAACCATTTAGCCAAAAGTGGAACAATTTGGATTTAAAAAAGAATAATGACTAGTAGATAGAAATATGTCGACTATAGCCTGACCAGCATGGCTCAGTGGTTGAGCATCAACCTATGAACCAGGAGGTCACGGTTCAATTCCTGGTCTGGGCACATGCTCAGGTTTGGGGCTTAATCCCCAGTATGCAGGAGACAGGGTTGTGCAGGAGGCACCCAATCAACAATTCTCTCTCATCATTGATGTTTCTATCTCTCTCTCCCTCTCTCTTCCTCTCTGGAATCAATAAAAATATATTTTTAAGCTAACATCGGTTTAGTTCAATGGATAGAGCATTCTGCAGGCTAAAAGGTCCCAGGTTTGATTCCGGTCAAGGGCATGTACATTGGTTGCGGGCACATCCCCGGTGGGGTTGAGCATCGATGTTTCTCTCTCATCGATGTTTCTAGCTCTCTATCCTTCTCCTTTCCTCTCTGTAAAAAATCAATAAAATATATTAAATATATATATTTTTAAAGAAATATATCAACTATAGGCAAATCCATGGTTTCATAGTAATACTTTTTAAAAAAATCACTCATCATTCACCCCTGGATCAGCTAAGTACCAACTCTTTATCTTAAAAATTGATAAACTGGAGGGGGAAAATCAAGCATTTACTCTGCTATATATTTCAAGATGCCCAGATTGTTTATAAAGGTAACAAATGCAACAGGTCTGATAGAATTGGGAAGTCAGTCATCACAACTCCTAAGGAAGCACTGAGAGTAGGCAACAATCATCTATAGTTGTTAAAATTATGGGGTAGAATGTTGATGGAAACTTGCTGCTGGCTGTATTGAGGTAACAAAACCTGAACCCGCTCGTTTATCTAAACTTCACAAAAAGTGAGACAACCAGATAGCATGGGCCTCCTAATGCAATGCAATAGGAAGTACACACCATCTGTGAGATATTCTTACACAAATTTGAACCTAAATCTAATCAAACATCTAGTTCTAATTACCAAATGGGAAGGAATATGGGGGACAAACAAACAAATTAAATGATACCAAGAAAGTATAATCAGCCAAGATAAGGATGTGGGAAATTCCACAAATTACCCAGTTTCATCAATAAATAACTAGCGTGAAAGAAATGGAGTAGAGGAAGAACTGATTTAGATTAAAAGCTTTTGAAGACACCTCAATCAAATGCAATGTTGGATCTTGTTTTCAATAAATGAATTGTAAAAAGAATATTTACATCAATTGGAGACATCTGAACATAGATTCATAACTAAGGTATTTATATAATTTGTCATCTAAACAGGGCATGTTGAGAGTAATAGGAGACACTATGAACAATTGTGCTGGCACAAAGGTGGAAATTGGATCTATCCCAAGCAAACTTGATTACCCTGGTATTGCATAACGTTATGGAGTTATTATCGGTTATTATGTTTAATTCTTTTTGCATTATATTAGTTTCAGGTGTACAACATAATGATGCAATACAAGTGTTTATTGCAAAATGTTCACTGCAGTATGTCTAGTTAATATCCATTAGCACACAGTTGCAAATTTCTTTTTCTTGTGATAAGAACTTTTGAGATCTACTCTCAGCAACTTTTAAATATACAACACAAGCCGGAACCGGTTTGGCTCAGTGGTAGAGCGTCCATCTGTGGACTGAAAGGTCCCGGGTTCGATTCCAGTCAGGAGCATGATTGGTTGTGGGCACATTCCGGGTAGGGGGTGTGCAAGAGGCAGCTGGTTGGTGTTTCTCTCTCATCGACGTTTCTAGCTCTCTATTTCTCTCCCTTCCTCTCTATAAAATATCAATAAAATATATTTTAAAAATAAATAAATAAATAAATAAATAAGTATACAACACAATATTATTAACTATATTCACCAGGATTTACATTATATGCCTAAGACATATTTATTTTATAATTGGACATTTGCACCTTTTTATTATCTTCACCCTTCACCCCTGTTCAACACCCCTCCTCTGGCAACCACCAATCTGTCCTCTGTATCTATGAACTCGATTTTTAAAAAATGTTTTCTTAAATGTTTTTAAAACTATTTGTTAGAAAAACACCTCTCAAACATTTTAGTCTCAGAATCTTTAGCAGTCTCAGAATCTTAAAAATTACTGAATCGGAGTCATAAGGATGGCTGGAATCAAGAACACTGAAAATAAATTTTGGCAGGGATGTGGAGAAATCGGAATGCTTGCACATTGGTGGTTCAAATGTAAAATGGTGCAGCTGCTGTGGAAAACACTTTGACAGTTTCTCAAAAAGTTAAAAATAGAGCAACATAGAGTTAAACATATGACCCAGCAATTCTATTCCTAGGACTTACCCAAGAGAACTAAAAACATATATTCATACGAAAACTTGGGCACAAATGTTCATAGCAGCATTATTCATAATAACCCACAGTGAATACCACATAAAAGTCTATCAACTAATGAATGGATAAACAAAATGGGCCATATAGGTACAGTGGACTATTGTTCATCCATAAAAAAGGAATAAGGTCCTAATGTATGTTTTAATATGGCTAAACTTTAAAGACATTGGGGTAAATGAAATAAGCCAGACACAAAAGATCCCTTTTATATGAAATGCCCAAAACAGACACATCAGTAGAGTCAGAAGTAGATTAGTGATTGGCAGGGGATGGAGACAGAGGAGAATTGGCAGAGTCAGCTGGTAGGAATGGGCTTTCCATTTAGTGTTCTGGTGTTAACTGGTGGTGATGGCTACTTAAGCTGGTAAATATGCCAAACCCGCTGAATGTTGTACTCTAAAACGGTGAATCCTATGGTATACGAATTACATCTCAATTTAAAAACCATTTTAAGAAAGTATTGAGGGCTTCAAAGAACTTTGCATTGTGTGAGATATTCAGATATTTTCTATATTAAAACTGACACCCTTTTAAAAATATTGATTTAATTTCTTTGAAAAAATACCAACAAGGCCTGACTGGTGTGGCTCAGTGGTTGAGCATCGACCCATGAACCAGGAGGTCACACAGTTTGATTGCCAGGTCGGGGCACACGCCCGGGCTGCAGGCTTGATTCCCCAGTGTGAGGCGTGCAGGAGGCAGCCCATCAATGATTCTCTCTCACCGTTGATGTTTCTATCTCTCTCTTCCTCTCCCTTTCTCTCTGAAATCAATAAAAATGTATTTTTAAAAAGAAAGAAAAATACCTTCAATAAACCTATCAAAGGTTAAGTACTTATTTTTATGAAAAATAACTATCTCGCCGAAACCGGTTTGGCTCAGCGGTAGAGCGTCGGTCTGCGGACTGAGGGGTCCCGAGTTCGATTCTGGTCAAGGGCATGTGCCTTGGTTGCAGGCACATCCCCAGTAGGGGGTGTACAAGAGGCAGCTGGTCCATGTTTCTCTCTCATCGACGTTTCTGGCTCTCTATCTCTCTCCCTTCCTCTCTGTAAAATATCAATAAAATATATTTTAAAAAAAAGAAAAGAAAAGAAAAGAAAAATATCTTTTCCCGGACCCCGTGAAATTCCCCCTCCACAGAGGCCCAGGAGTGACCGAGGGGAGTCCACAGTTTGTAGGAAAAGAACTTATAATAATGACAGCTCAGCTGTGTGGGGGCCAAACATGGCGGGGATCTCCCTTTTCCGAGTCCTGCAGGGAAAGGAGAAATGAACGATCCAGTTCTAAGTGGAGGCGGCCAAGGATTGAGAAATAGTAGAAATAAAGAGAGAAGACCCAGAGATAGATTTAAAGCTGGGAGCTGGGTGGGCTGCCATCCTGTCTGCTGGAGTAGCAGGAAGACCACCACCTGAGCCACACAGTGTGTTTGTTTTTATAGGCCTCGATTTACACGCCTAGTCCCGCCCCTGCGGACACCTGGGCTGCTGTGAGGTCAGAACCGGTTAACATGGCCAGCCTTAATGGGGAAGCATGTTCCCAGGGCACGGCTCTGCCTACACCCTGAGTTCAGCTGACCATAATTAAACAAAATTGCCCATGTGCCTTCCCGGGAGGCTCTCTACACACCTGGTCTTTACCCTGCTCTGTCCCCTCATTCAGTCTACACAATGTAAATCCAGGGAGGAAGCCGAAACCGGTTTGGCTCAGTGGATAGAGCATCGGCCTGTGGATTCAGGTTTGATTCCGGTCAAGGGTATGTATCTTGGTTGCAGGCACCTCCCCAGCCGTGGGTGTACAAGAGGCAGCTGAATGATGATTCTCTCTCATCGATGTTTCTAACTCTCTGTTCCTCTCTCTGTAAAAAAATGATATAATATATTTTTAAAATAATAATAATAATAATAATCAATAAATAAATCTAGGAAGGAAGCATTTTATCCTTTCTCTCCTCGACTTTCTGTTCCTCTGGTTTTTTGGAAAGCACTAAGACAACGTCTCTCTCTCTCTCTCTCTCTCTCTTTAAAATATATTTTTTTATTGATTTTTTTACAGAGAGGAATAGAGAGCTAGAAACATCGATGAGAGAGAATCATTGATCAGCTGCCTCTTGCACACCCACCACTGGGGATGCGCCTGCAACCAAGGCACATGCCCTTGACCGGAACCGAACCCAGGACCCTTCAGTCCACAGACCGACGCTCCACCACTGAGCCAAACCAGTTTCGGCAGGACAACGTCTCTTAAAAGAATAAATGAATTTAGTGGCAGCTGTACTCCTGAGAATTGATCAAATATGAATAACCATAGTTAAGGATATGAGTTCAAGTCCACTGGGATAAACCAGAAAGTTCACTGTGTCACTGTTCCTAGGGCAAGAACCTAAACCAAGTGAAGGCTCATCCTTGGCACATCCACACTGGGAAATTCGCCAGCCATTTATTAAAAGAAGTGAAGCCGAAACCGGTTTGGCTCAGTGGATAGAGCGTCGGCCTGTGGACTGAAAGGTCCCAGGTTCAATTCCCGTCAAGGGCATGTACCTTAGTTGCAGGCACATCCCCAGTAGCGGGTGTGCAGGAGGCAGCTGGATGATGTTTCTCTCTCATCGATGTTTCTAGCTCTCTATCCCTCTGTGTAAAAAAATCAATAAAATATATATTTTTTAAAATAAGTGGAACGGGACGAGAGGACTGGGAGGGGTTTCCACAAGGGCTGATCCCTGATGAATGGCCAGGCTATGGCCCCTGTGTATAAGACAATGCTTTGAAACAATGAGTGCCTGCATATGCAGATACATACACATGTGTAGGTCTGAGAGTGCTTAAGTTGGGAAAAATACTGGGGGCTACCCCAGGTTCTCAGTGTAGATGACCTTGGGTGCTGATGCAGAGAAGAGGAGGAGGAGGAAGATGGAAGGGCCAACCCAAACAAAAGGAATGGGAAGACAGGAATGACCACACCCCTTTATAAAGCATACATGCGAGTGTGTATATGTACTTCAGCAAAATTGTGTCTGAGTGTGATTATGTGTAATGAGATTAAATTGTAAAATATTTCCTTTACAGAGAAATGGAAGAATGCAATAAACTCCAGAGATTTTGTGACTAAACATTTAGCCATGCCTCTCCATTTCCTAAAGACCTTATGATTAATGATTTAGGCTGAAAACCTTTTCATAAGGAAAAGCAAAAGTGAGAGGAAGTAAACAAGAGGTGCTTTGCCCTGGCTGGTTTGGCTCAGTGGTTAGTGTCAGCCTGTGGACGGAAGGGTTCCGGGGTTGATTCTGGTCAAGAGCTGGAACCTCAGTGGCAGGCTCAATCCCTGGCCCAGGTTGGGGCAGGTGCCGGAGGCTCTCAATGGATGTGTCCCTCTCACATCGATATTTCTCTCTCTGTGTTCTCTCCCACTCCCTTCCACTCTGTCTAAAAATCTATGGAGCCAAAACCGGTTTGGCTCAGTGGATAGAGCATCAGCCTGCGGACTGAAAGGTCCTGGGTTCAATTCTGGTCAAGGGCATGTACCTTGGTTGCGGACACATCCCCGGTAGGGGGTGTGCAAGAGGTAGCTAATCAATGATTCTCTCATCGATGTTTCTAACTCTCTATCCCTCTCTCTTCCTCTCTGTAAAAAATAAATTATATATATATATATATATATATATATATATATATATATATATATTAGTTTTTAAATTGGAAAAAAACAAGTTGCATACTGGAGGAAATATTTTTTAAAAATAAATAAAAATCTATGGAAAAATATCCTTGGGTGAGGGCTAACAACAGAAAAAAGAAAAAAAACTTTTTAAAAAATTTATTAAGGTATCATATGTGTACATAGCTTACCATTGCCCCCCCCTTCCATACATGCCCTCCCTCCCCAGAGTTTTGTGTCCATTGGTTGTACTTATATGCATGCATACCAGTCCTTTGGTTGATCTCTTATCTCCCCCAGGTCTCCCTACCCTCCCCGCTGTCATTTGACAGTCTGCCTGTTGTTTTACTGTCACTATCTCTAACTTTAAAAAGGAGAAGTTGCCGAAATCGGTTTGGCTCAGTGGCTAGAGCGTCAGTCTGCAGACTGAAAGGTCCCAGGTTCCATTCCTGTCAAGGGCACATACCTTGGTTGCGAGCACATCCCCAGTAGGGGGTGTGCAAGAGGCAGCTGGTCGATGTTTCTCTCTCATTGACGTTTCTAACTCTCTATCCCTCTCAATTCCTTTACATGTAAAATCGATAAAATATAAAAATATATATTTTATATAAAAATATAAAAAAGAGAGAAGTGCTTGCACTCCTTCATCCTAATAAGAATAACAACTGATGTGATTACAGCATGACAGCATGCCAACTAGTCTTTCAAGGTTCAGAGGGTCTAAATGTGGTTAATAACAGGATTTTGAAACACGCTGTAAGATAATTACTGCTTGCAGCAGAGCTACTTTTCTGATTACAGGCCAAATGGAAAAATGATAGTACAATATTTACAGCCCTTAAATGCCTGTGGTGAATGAGACAACCTCTCTATTCGTTTGCATATGAAACAGCAACATTTTAAACATTGATCATGAAGACTGGTTTCGGCTAAAGAGCACACTAATTTATTTTGAAGGTTCACATGCTTATAAGATGTTTAGAACAGCACCAATGGTCCTTAATGATCCCAAATCATTTGAAACGGTGTAAAGAGAGCTATAAAGAAAAGAATCTCACAAACATACAATATCTTTAAAAAAAAAAAAATGTCATAGCAACTGAGAAAGACAAATACCACATGATCTCACTCATTTGTGGAGTCTAATGAGCAAAATGAATTGACCCACAAAGTAAGACCCGAAGCAGAAAGGAACAGACTGACATACCTCGATATGGAGTTGGAAGTATGAGAAGAGATAAACCAAAAAACTTATGTACTTACTGAGCTGAGTTCCCTCAGCCTGGCCTGCGGGGATCAGGCTAACGCTGGCTCTCCAACATCCCCCGAGGGGTCCCAGATTGCGAGAGGGTGCAGGCCAGGCCAAGGGACCCCACCAGTGCATGAATTCGTGCACTGGTCCTCTAATATGCATATAGGATCTTTGGTTAATCTCTTCCCGCCCTCCCTTCCCCCACCCCTTCCCTCTGAGATAAGTCAGTCTGTTCCATGTGGTTTCCACTCCTGTGTTGAGCATCTGCCCCCTGGTGCTCAGTGCACATCATAGCCACCAGTCAGACAGACAAACAGTCAGCCAGTCACTTAGGCTTTTATATATATATATATATATAGACTAGAGGGCCTGGTACACGAAATTTGTGCACGGGGGTGTGTGTCCCTCAGCCCAACCTGCACCCTCTCCAATCTGGGATCCCTCGGGGGATGTCGACTGCTGGGGCTAAACAGGCAGTTGGACATCCCTCTCACAATCCTGGACTGCTGGCTCCCAACTGCTCGCCTGCTTGCCTGATCGCCCCTAACTGCTCTCCTGTCAGCCTGATAATCCCCAACTGCCCTCCCCTGACAGCCTGGTCACCCCCAAATGCCCTCCTCTGCACATTCCCTCTTTATTAGATAGGGTTTTTTCTTTAATATATTGGACAACCCTAACTGGTTTGGCTCAGTGGGTGGAGCAACAGCCTGTAGGCTCAAGGGTCCCAGGTTCGATAACAGTCAAGGCCATGTACCTTGGTTGAGGGCGCATACCAAGTGAACACTGTGCAGAAGGCAGCTGATTGATATTTCTCTCTCATAGATGTTTTTAGCTCTCTATCTCTTTCCCTTCCTCTCTGTAAAACATCAATAAACATATATATATATATATATATATATATATATATATATATATATATATATGAAATTTAAGGTTCCTCCATATATGCCTGGCTGGTGTGACTCAGTGGCTGAGAACCCAGGCTAGGCCAGGAGGAAATTGCTGTGTGGGTCTGTGCACTGCTGCCAGCCTGAGACCCCAGGCTGGGGGTGTGGACACCCAAACAGCCACTTGGTACTGGAGCATTCCCAAGCAGCTGCAGGAGAGCCGGTTACGTCCCCATGTCACTATGGTGATGCGGGGATGTTCCCACCCAGCACCCAGCCGCTTTGTGCTTGCACTCATAAGCTCCAAGTGGCCAGGAGGCATTCTGGGACCCCTGCCGCTCAGGCCTAAACACGGGCTTACAGGCTAGGAGCAGCCTGGGTTCGGCGGAGGATGTTCCTGGGACCCAGGCTGCTCAGCACCTGAGTATGCAAATTAGCCTCCATCTATGTTGGGTTAATTTGCATACTCACTCTGATTGGCTGTGGGTGTAAGCGAAGGTACAATTAGCATTTTTCTCTTTTATTAGTGTAGATATGCATAGCCCATAGACACAGGCAATAGGATAATGAAGACCTGGGGGAGGAGGGAGAGGTTGGGGGGAGAGAGAGACAAGGGGGGGAAATAGGAGATATCTGTAATACTACCAACAATAAAATGCATATTAAAAAGATTTTTTTTAAGTCATAGCAAGTTTGACTGTAATGAGTTGGCTTTCTCTGTGGTCGTTAGTCCACTGCATTGCCAATGTATCTTTCTCTCTCCTAAAATTCTAAGCTCGCTTAGCTTCCTTTTCATGTCTGTGCCATGAGCTTAATTCACCACAAGGATTTTGTTTTGTTTTTGTTACGGTAGTATATATGTTAAGTACAACTTCCCCCAGAGCTGTTCCTTCCACAGGGAGTGTGGATCCTGCCCCTGTGTTTTGCCTCAGGGACCTCATTCCAACGGCATTCCCCTTTTATGCTCTCTACTCAATTATTCCCATTAGTGCCCCAAAACCCTGTGTTCCCTCATTAAAATGTTCCTTCTGATGCCATATTCCTCCTCAGGAACCACCCTATTTCTCTGCTCACCAACGTGTTTTCAAATGGAAAACAGAACAATAAACCCACATGTGTCGCCCTCAGTTCCCTACTTGTCATTCACTTAGTTGTTTTCTATTATGGAAAGTTGGTACCTTGTTATATCTTGTAAGTTTTTAAAACTTTAGAAGAGCCCCTCTGCCCCTTTTTTTCCGTAATGCCATTGAAGATCAAGGCCATTTGTGCTGCCAAGGGACTGAAACTCTGGATTTGGCAGAATGCTTCTTCGTGACGTCACTGAATTTGTTCCTCTGTCGGCCCCATTTCCTGTAAATAGCTGCTTAGATCTGGAGAAGGCATTACATTCAGGACCCATCTTGCATAGGGGTGGGGCTGTGTGCCTCAGACTGTATCACAGGAGGCACGGAATGCCCCACTTTCATTGATGATAAGAGGGTTATCTGATATAAACTTACCCACCAATTTCCCCCCTGGTGAATTCGCAGCCATAGGTGATCATTGCTTAATCCTTGTAGTTCACGAAGGGTTACGAAATGACAGTTTGGCAATTCTGTTATTTTCCTATGCATGTTTTATCTGGAACTCTGCTTTAAATAGAACCTCCCTCAACAACCAGTTAGTTATTTGATCACCCTGAAATACAGTTTTTACAGGAAAAGCAGGATAAGTGCTTGATCCTTCCCCTCACCATGTTTTAGTGCCCTAGCAGCCTTCAATGAATACCTATTTTTTTCTTGTTGTTCTTAGACCTCAAAAATTTTTATAGTTTCTGAGAAAGACAAATATCACATGGTCTCACTTATTTGTGGAATCTAATGAACAAAATGAATTGACTAACAAAATAAGACCCGAAGCACGGAGGCATGGGGGGGACGAGATAAACCAAAGAATTTATATACATGGCCCATGGACATGGACAAGAGGGTAGTGAAGACCTGGGGGATGGGTAGGGGCTGGGAGGAGGGCAAAGTAGGGTGGGGGGGAATGGGAGATATCTGTAATACTACCCTATATAATAAAAGGCTAATATGCAAATTGTCCCCTAAACCAGAAGTTTGACCAGCAGGCAGGGTGGCCAACCACCCATGTCCCCTCCCGCTAGCCAGGCTGACCAGACCCCACCCATGCACGAATTCATGCACCGAGCCTCTAATATATATGTATACTAAGTAGCCAGGTTATTTTTAAAAATATATATTTTATTGCCGAAACCGGTTTGGCTCAGTGGTAGAGCTTCGGTCTGCGGACTGAAAGGTCCCAGGTTCGATTCCGGTCAAGGGCATGTACCTTGGCTGCAGGCACATCCCTGGTAGGGGGTGTGCAAGAGGCAGCTGGTGGATGTTTCCCTCTCATCAACGTTTCTAGCTCTCTATCTCTCTCCCTTCCTCTCTGTAAAATATCAATAAAAAATATTAATATATATATTTTTTATTGATGTTTTTACAGAGAGGAAGAGAGAGGGATTGAGAGTTAGAAACATCGATCAGCTGCCTCCTGCACAATCCCTACTGGGGATGTGCCCACAACCACGGTATATGCCCTTGACCAGAATCAAACCTGGGACCTTTCAGTCCGCAGGCTGATGCTCTATCCACTGAGCCAAACCCGTTTTGGCTACGAAGTGGCCAAATTATTATGCATTCAGAGATCCTAATAATTTGGCCACTCATTGTATATAAAAGCCCAGCAACAGAAACAGTGGAATGACCAAAATGACCAGTGGCTTTGATGAACACTGCAGCAGTCAACCAGCCTGATCCGAACCCCAATAGCTCTGCACCCCAGCCAGCCTGGCCCCCAACATCTCGCTCAGGGGCAGGGCCTGCCAATCACCCATGGCCCCTTCCCCCACTGGCCCAGCCTGAGGGGTCCTCATTGGTTCCAGCAGGCCAGACCCCACCTGTGCATGAATGAGTGCAACCAAGCCTCTAGTCAACAACAAAAGATACATTTTAAGATGAAAAAAAGAATTTTATAATTTTGATGACTTTTATTTCATTGTCATTATTCTTTTCTTATTTAAATTGTCCTATCTTTTGCCAGAGGGAGTCTATAAAATATATTTTTTAATTCACTTTATTTTTTTAAAGTATGTTTTTGTTGATTTCAAAGAAAGGAGAGGGAGAGATAGAAATATCAGTGATGAGAGAGAATCATTGATTGAATGCCTCCTGCACACGCCCTATTTGGGATCGAGCCTGCATGTGCCCTGACTAGGAATCAAACCATGACCTTAGAGGTTGATGCTCAACCACTGAGCCATACTGGCTGGGCATATATTTTATTTTTTAGAGTTGTTTTATATGTACAGCAAAATTTAGTGGAAGGAACAGAGATTTTTTATATATTCCCTGTCCCCACACATGCCCATTTCTATGGGAATCTTTTCATTTTGGCTCCTGTATAATTTTATTTCCACATTTTTTTTATTTAAAAAAATTTTATTGTCTAAAGTTTTACATATGTCTCCTTTTCCCCCAATTGACACCCTCCCCCCCCCCCCAACCCCAGCCATTCCCACCCCGGGCAATCCCTCACTGCCTCAGTGTCTGTGTCCATTGGTTACTGCTGATATGCATGCATGCAAGTCCTTGGTTGCTCACTAACCCTCCCACTTCATCTGCTATTTGTCTCTGGATCTATTTTTGTTCATCAGTTTATGTTGATCATTATATCTCACAAATGAGTGAGATCATGTGATATTTATCTTTCTCTGACTGGCTTATTTTGCTTAGCATAATGTGCTTCAGGTCCATCCATGCTGTTGCAAATGGTAGGAGTTCCTTCCTTTTTACCATAGCGTAGTATTCCATTGTGTAGATGTGCCACAGTTTTTTAACCCACTCATCTGCTGATGGGCACTTAAACTGTTTCCAAATTTTAGCTATGATGAATTGTGCTGCTATGAACATAGGGATGTATATATCCTTTCTGATTGGTGTTTCTTGGGATATAGTTCTAGAAGTGGGATTACTGGGTCAAATGGGAGGTTCCATTTTTAACTTTTTGAGGAAACTCCATACTGTCTTTCACAGTTACTGCACCAGTCTGCATTCCCACCAGCAGTGCATGAGCGTCCCTTTTTCTCCACATCCTCACCAGCACTAGTCATTTATTGATGATAGCTATTCTGACAGGTGAGATGGTATCTCACTGTTGTTTTGATTTGCATCTTTTGGATGATTAGTGACTTTGAGCATGTTTTCATATGTCTCTTGGCCTTCTGTATGTTCTCTTTTGAAAATTGTCTATTTAGGTCCTTTGCCCATTTTTTAAAATTGGATTGTTTATTTTCCTTTTGTTAAGTTGTATGAGTCCTCTGTAAATTTTGGAGACTAAACCTTTATCTAAAATGGCATTGATAAATAGGTTCTGCCATGCAGGGGGGCTTTCTTGTTGTTTTGTTGATGGTTTCTTTTAATGTGCAGCCTTTTATTTTGATGTAATCCCATTTGTTTATGTTCTCCTTAGTCACCATTGCCCTAGGAGCTGTTCAGTGAAGATATCGCTACAACCTCTGTCTGCTATTTTGCTGCCTATGGAGTCTTATAGGGTTTTTATGGTTTCCTGTCTTACATTTAAGTCCTTTATCCATTTTGAGTTTGTTTTTGGGTATGGTATAAGTTGGTGATCTAGTTTCATTTGGCTCCTGTACCATTTTGACATGACTCAGTAGTCTGGATTTCTTCCTTGCTTCCTAGAATGACAAAATTGAATCAGCCATTTTTCCAAGGAGCCCTAATTCCTTCTAAGGGAAAATGCTATTTAAAGGCTACAGTCCAAACAGTGGGATGCCATTGCTCCAGAATTTTTATTACTTTTAGGCTTCCGGGCTCAGCAGACACATCTAGGAAATATGTTATTTAGAAAGAGAAAACAAGTCATGAATTCATATTGATATTTACAACTCACATGGAAGATTTTAGGCTTTTACTTTTTAAATATGAGACATGTATCTCTTCTTTCTCACTGAAAATATTATTTCCTAATAACAACATTAATATTATTATTATTTGCTTTGTTCTAAATTTACACATAAAGGTATGAAGATTTTTTTAAAAAAACTAAGATTTCTTGGCTATTTTTTTCATTTTTTATTAAGGTATTATATGTGTATATATCTTACCATTGTTCCCTCCACACACACACTTGGCTATTCTTTTTTTTTTTTTTTGTCTTTAGAATATATCTGGTAAATAATTACAATTAATACTTGGAAAAAATTATGTGGCCAACTTCATACATAGATTCATTTATTCTTGTTCCTTTTGAGTCTTTAAGGGATGGCTTATTTCTTTTTTTCTCATTCCCTTTTCTTTTAAAAAATATATTTTTATTGATTTCAGAGAGAGAGGAAGGGAGAGAAACATCAATGAAGAGAGAGAAACATTGATAAGTTGCCTCCTGCATTCCTCCCCAACCCCCAATTGGGATTGAGCCCAAAAACCGGGCATGTGCCCTGACCCAGAATTGAATCCTGACCTCCTGATTCATGGGTTCACATCACCAGGCTCTTAGTCCTTTCTCAACACATTCAATTCTGCCTCCACCCCACCAATCAGCATAACTGCTCTTGTCCAGACCAATAGCCTCCTCATTGCTAAATTCAGTAGACACTTTCACATCCTCTTACTGATCTCTAAGGAACATCTGATCCTTGATCTTTCTCTCTCTAAAACTTTCTCCTCTGGCTTGTGGTGAGTTTGCCTCTCCTGGTCCTCCTCCGATTTCTCTGCCACTCCTCTCCTTTGCTTTCTCCTGCTCTTAAAAGGTTGTATCCCTCAGGACTTGCCATCAACGCCTTTCTCAATGCCGGCCTTGACTCTGGGAGTGCTCTCATGCTCTCCACAGCCTTTAATGTGTTCAACTCCCGCTGTGGACCTCCCGCCCAGACCATGGCTGACCTTCAGAATCACACATTCCAATTCCTATCTACTGTCTTCTTTTGTATGTCTTATGAGTAAAATTTATATTTCTGAACTAAAATGTGAATCTTCTGGAAGCTTCCAAAGCTTTTCTTTCTATATCTTCATTCTGTCTACCTATTCATTTTGCCAGAAATCTGTCATTCTTGTTGTTTCCTCTCTCCCCACCTGCAAGTTATTAACAAGTTCTATTGATTTTTCTCTCTAAAATTTTTCTTCTTTTTTTGAAATTTTTATTAGTTTCTTTTTATACTCTTTTTTAAAAAAAGTTTATTATATTGTTTAAAGTACTACATATAGTAGTACATATATCTCCTTCCCCCAATCCCCCATAGAACTTCCCCCAGTCTCTGCTACCCCTTGTCACATGCCCTCATCCTACCCCCAACCTCCCAGTGTCTTGTGTCCATTGGTTGTGCTTATATGCATGAATGCAAGTCCTTTGGTTGACCTCTTCCCCCCTTTTCCCCACACTCCCCAGCCTTCCCGCTGTAATTTGACAGTCATTTCTGTGCTTCACTGTCTCTGCATCTATCTTTTTGTTGATCAGGTTATAATGTTCTTTATTTTTCACAAATGAGTGAGATCATGTGATATTTTTCTTTCATTGCCTGGCTTATTTTACTTAACATTATATATATATATATATATATATATATATATATATATATATATATATACTGATTTCAGAGAGGAAGGGAAGAAAGAGAGATAGTAACATCAATGATGACAGAGAATTATTGGTTATCTGCCTCCTTCATACTCCACACTGGGGATCAAGCTCAACTGCAACTGGGGCATGTGCCCTGAACGGGAATCCAATCATAGGTCAATGCTCAATCACCGAGCCAAGAAGCCAGGCTCTAAAAAATATCTTGAATTCATCAATTTTATTTGCTGCCTCTATTACCAGCTCACTCAAATTCATCTTCATTTGACCAATCCAATAGCCTTCCCTTCTTATCCACCATCCCATCTTTGTTAAAAACTTAATCTGTGCCCTGGCTGGTTTGGCTCAGTTGATAGAGCATCGGCCTGCTTACTGAAGGATCCCAGGTATGATTCCTATCAAGGGCACATGCCCAGGTTGTGGCTGGATCCCCAGTAGGGGGTGTGCAGGAGGGAGCCGGTCAATGATTCCCTCTTATCATTGATGTTTCTATCTCTCTCTTTGTCTCTGAAATCAATTAAAAAATATATATATTTTTTTTAAATATAAAAACTTTATTCACATAATGTCATTTCCCTGCTTACATCCCGTTATCATAAATTAAAACTCCTACTGTCACTACTGGGCTCCACCTGACCTGACCCTTGGGTCCCCACCTCATTTTCCCCCTGTGTCACTTAAGCTCTGGCCACACTGGAGTTGCTTTCCAACAATCCGAGCTCCATTTTGCCTCAAAGTTCCCGCACATGCTCTTTTCTCTGGTCTTTCCCCAACTCTTGTCATTCTAGTCTCAATGTAAATGCCTCTTGCTCAGAAAGGCCCTTCTTGCCTATCTCTGCCCCCGCCACACCTCCCCCCCCCCCACAGTTTAACTGAATGGGTACTGCGTACTATTTCCTGGTTGGCACATGTATACATTACCCTGTTTAGTATCTCTCTGCCCCGTCAGACCATAACTATCTCGGGATAGGGAACATCGTGGTTTTTGTTCATTGGCACAGTGGCTATTTGACTGTAAGGGCTATTTTCCACATCAGACTTCCATACAAATGGCATAGTCAGGGGTTTTCAGCGATGACCAAAGAAGCAAAGCAAATCAATGTCTGAGTGCAGCGCCTGTGACAAGGTAGGTTCAATAAAGGATGCTGCATTAGGATGATTAGGGGGAAATACACAAGCTTTCTTACCAACTTTTCATTTAGCCCTCTTATTCAGAGGGAGGGGCTGATCCCTATGACTCTGGAAACAAAAATAGCTTATATTAGCATTTCACTTGGAATCTTTTCTTTTTTTTTTTCTTCCCATTTTTATTAAGGTATTATATGTGTACATATCTTTCCAATGTCCCCACCCCCCCTCCCTTTCATGCCCTCCCTCCCCAGAGTTCTGTGTTCGTTGATTGTATTCATGCATACCAGTCCTTTGGTTGTTCTCTTATCTCCCCCCAAGTCTCCTTCCCCTCCCTGCAGTCATTTGACAATCTGCTTGTTTTATGGTGACTATCTCAGGATCACATGAATAGAATCTGCTCCTCATTTGGCAGTCTGCTTGTTTTATGGTGGCTATCTCAGGACCACCCGAATAGAGTCCGCTCCTCCTCTGGTTCTCACCACCCCTCCCCCTGGGTCCCACTGCTTCCCTAGGGACACGCAGCTCACCCGGGGCACAGGGCTCGCCCGGGGCACAAGGCCCCCTGGGACACACGGCTCGCCCGGGGCACACATCCCCCTGGGACACACGGCTCACCCGGGGCACACGGCCCCATGGAACACACAGCTCACCCGGGGCATATGGCCCCCTAGGACACATGGCTCACCCGGGGCACACGGCCCCATGGAACACACAGCTCACCCAGGGCATATGGCCCCCTAGGACACACGGCTCACCCGGGGCACAGGGCCCCCTGGGACACATGGCTCACCCGGGGCACACGGCCCCCTGGGATCACTTGGAATCTTTTCAAAACATTCTTTGATGTACTCTTTTTTAACCACACGCCGAAGCAGTCACTGTATTTCCATTTTACAAAGGAGAAAAGTGAAGTGTAGAGAGACTAAGGAACATGGCGTGGGTCTCCCAGCTAATTGGAGGCAGAGCTGGACTTAAAACCCATTTTTTGAATTCCAAGCTAGTTTTGTTTATTCCACTAAACAAATTAACCTCACAACGAGGAGCAGAAGGGAAAGTACCCATGATTTCCTAAAACAGCCGCAGTTCATCGCTGACTGGCCAGTCAGCCTTCTCTCAGCACCGAGCTTTCCCCTTTCAAAAACCGGTCACTGTGAACAAGCTCACTCCGAACTGCTGTCTCTCCATCTGTGCTAACATCATGCATTCCCCTTTTCAAGCCAGACTTCAAAGAAATTATTTCTGTTGTATTCTATAGTTACATCTCACTTTAAGAAACACAAATTTTTTAAATAAAAAAGTCCTTAGGCCCTAACCGGTTTGGCTCAGTGGATAGAGCGTCAGCCTGCGGGCTGAATGAAAGATCCCAGGTTTGATTCCGGTCAAGGGCAGGTACCTTGGTTGTGGGCACATCCCCAGTAGGGGGCGTGCAAGAGGCAGCTGATCAATGATTCTCATCGATGTTTCTAACTCTCTATCCCTCTCTCTTCCTCTCTGTAAAAACTCAATTATATATATATATATATATCCTTAGATCTTATTTAAAGACTCAACATAGAATTCTTTTTTATTTTGTAATATCTTCCATTGATTTCAGAGAGGAACAGAGATAGAAACATCAATGATGGGAGAGAATCATTGGTTGGCTGCCTCCTGCACACCCCACACTGAGGATCAAGCCCACAGCCGGGAATCAATTCATGACCTCCTGGGTCATACATAGGTCAACACTCAATCACTGAGCCAAGCCGACCAGATAACAAAATTCTTTTAAATAATGAAACCGGCCTGGCACATTTAAGGCAATTACACAATTCAGGCCTCACCATTGCCAGATCACACACAGCAGGCTGCCGGTTTCTCAACCTGAATATGTGTGTGCTTGACCTCACAAACCTGTAATGAATTTGCTGGATTACTGGCTTTGCTATATCGCCAACATATAATAAAGGGAAAAACTTGCTTCTTTGCAGAATAATTAAGTCGAGGACTTTGCATTCTAGCCACAAAGAAATGCAGATTTCCTTCTGTAAGCATTTTTCCCTTTCAAAAAGGTTGCTTAAAGTGGTTTTTATTTTTTTATTTTATTTTATTTTTTTAAATATATTTTTATTGATTTTTCACAGAGAGGAAGGTAGAGGGACGGAGAGTTAGAAACATGGATGAGAGAGAAACATCGACCAGCTGCCTCTTGCACACCCCCCACTGGGGATGTGCCTGCAACCAATGTACATGCCCTTGACCAGAATCGAACCCGGGACCTTTCAGTCCGCAGACCGACGCTCTATCCACTGAGCCAAACCGGTTTCGGCTAAAGTGGTTTTTAAAAGATAACTCCAGCTTGTTAAATTTAGGGTGTGGAAAAAGTCCAAAACAGAAATATTCCATGGCTAATTGTGTAAGAAATATTTCATGGTTAATATGTGCAGTAAGAGTAGATGTCCTACACTGTTGATAATACACACCCTCCCCGCAACACACAACACATAAGTTAGCAAAGTGAAGTTACCAGAGGCAGTGAAGAACCCTTCAGTACCATCACCACTTCCTAAATGTAAGATGATTTCATATCTGAGTTTTTTTTCTCCCATCCAAACACTAACCAGGCCCAACCCTGCTTGGCTGACAAGATCAGATGAGATAGGAGGTGTTCAGGGTGCTATGGCCATGGCCCTGAGTTCTTTCTAAAATCGCCCTGAAGTCATAGCTACTCTTCAGAATTTATCAGCAAGTCATCGGAAAATGGATATCGTCATATTCAAGGCAGATTTCTCATTGTTTTCAGTTCACTTGCAAAACGAGACGTTAGCTGTAAAATCAAATAAAAGAAGTGTACCGGTATCTGAAGCTTGCTTTGAAATGCATTGAAAAATGCACTGATTAGCCCTGGTTGGTGTGGCTCAGTTGGCTGGTGCATCATCCCCTGCACAAAAAGTTGGTGGGTTCAATTCCTAGTCAGGCCATATACCCAGGTTTTGGGTTCAATCCCCACTTGGGGAGAGTAGGGGAGGTAATCAATCAATGTTTCTTCTACCCAGGTCTCTCTAAAATCAATAAAAAACATATCCTCAGGTGAGGATTAAAAAAAAGTTCATTAAAGCTAGATGGATGATATGGGATAAAATATAACAAAATGTCTAATGTAGAATGCAGGTGGTTCACACTACAAATCTTCAACCTGAGAAGAATAAAGGTGGCAGGTCCCAAGGTTAGTAGGCACCTGCAACTTAGCTCCCAGATAGCATTCTGAGATGGTATCAGTAGAGACAACTGTGTGAGACCTGGACAACCTGGGCCCTTGACATCTATACCAGCTTCTCACACACCAAACTGGACAGGATGATAGCTGCAGAGTCTTTGGGGGCTCAGAGAACAGGCACCTCAGTGGTTAAAGTGTATCCAGAAGGAAGGGTTGGTCTGTGTCACTGTGACTTGTGAATTGTTCTGAGAGGAAAGAGTCTCCCCACTGCAGGTGGGGAGAAAGTGGATGGCTCAAAGGTCAAGGGCAATTTAAAGCTTAGAAACCAATACATTTCTGGAAGTCTGAGTCTGTAGTGGAGATTCATGCTTACAACATAATAGTAAAGACCACCACCAAGTTCTTGGTCCTTTTCATCCAGATTTAAAACACTCCGGGAAGTTTTTATAGCTTGTCTATTTTTCTGCACACAAGACCCATCAAAATGTATTCTTGTGGCTCCTGGAGCTGTGGAGTTTCCCTTCATCTCAGAGCACATGCCCCAGTTTGTTGCTGAGACTGTCACATCAAGACAGAATCAGAAGACATGCCAAGGCCCAAAGGTGACCTTGGTTATATCCTGTCTATATAGCATGCCAGTTTATCACAGAAGGAATCAAATTGGCATTCTTCTTCTTCTTTTTTTTTTAAAGAGAGGATCCAATGCTGTTATGGTCTGAGGCATGGTAAACAAGTTCAACTTGTTTTCATGAGTGACATTTGTGGTGTAAGCCTGCAGGACTGGTCATGAGTTTGTCCTGGTTTTAACAGGAGACTCACCTGTGAGTGAGGGATATGATCAAAGCCATCAAAGATATTATGACACCCAGACAAAAGAGAGTGGTAGAATGGAGGGCAGAGGTTGGATTCCGCTTAGGGGGTAAACCATTGCAAAGTTGGGGAGGCCCAAGAGGCCCTAGTGAGAATGGAAAGAAGCCCAAATGAGAAATGGGTGACTTTGAATTGAAATGGAAAAATTGATGGAGGGAGAGGAGGAACAGAAGGGCCAATTCTTCATGACACCCATTGTCCCTATCGAAGTCAGTGATTTGCAAATTCTGCTCTGAGCTTCGTACCTTCACTCTAATCACCAGCTTTGTAAATGGTTGATCCATTTGTTTCTTTAAAAGCCACTATCCACGGTGGAGTTAAAAAAAAAAAAATCCATGGTCCCAGATAATGGGAAGCAAAAAAATCATTTGACGATTATCTGAGGCTTTGTCCTTTGTGACTGCATCAGCCCAGGACTTCTAGAACCTGCTGCTTTATCTTCAAGGAACACAACCTGCCTCCAAAGCTATTGTGTATCGAAGGCAACACCGAACCTAGATCTGTACAATCTGGGTTTGTGCCTCGGTGCTGATGCTTATCCGTGTAATTATGAGTAAGCCATTCATTTGCTTTTGCTTTTGTCCACGCTCTATCTGGAACTCGGAGGGGCGCACACAGAAAGGAAAGCAAATTGTGTTTTGTGAAAGAACTTGGTGGCCAGGTGCTCATTATCGGGGGCACATGATTATCAGCTAGCTTCCTTCAGCTCTGTTCCCCTTTGAAGCACGTTTACAATGCAAACTCCTTTTCAGTAACGGGAGCAGTACGAGGTATAGTGTAGATGCCCATGAATATTTCGTGCAAAGAAAAATATAGGCTTAGTTCCCAGATCTTTTAGAAGACTGATCTAAAGAAACGCTGGGAGTCTCTATCAAGTCCCAGGTTCCTGGCAGCACACCTCAGAGGGCCGCCTGTGAAGGCACGTGGGCATTTCTTTCAGTTGTTGCCAGCTGAGTCCGAGATGATTGGCAGAGCCACGTCTAGGATACACATTTCCCCAAGATGGTGGAAAGTGTAATCAGCTTGGCCTTCATATCAAGCCCTGGTGTCGGTGGGGGCAGGGCTAAATATGTAAATCCAGGCATGCTAGGGCCTACTTAAGAATGCAAATAAGTTGGTGATAACTTCCTGATATTGGAGGTATAAAATATATGTGCTGGGAGGGGTCGTTCTGCCTCTCCAGCAGACAGAATGGCGACCCACCCAGCTCCCAGCTTTAAATCTATTTCTGTGTCTTCTTTCTTTCTATTATTTTTCAATCCCTGGCCACCTCCACTTAGAACTGGTTTGTTCATCTCTCTTTCCGTGCAGGACACGGAAAAGGGAGATCCCCGACATGTCCGGCCCCCACCGCACACAGAACACCCAGCAAAAATTCACACTGAATTGTTTGCACTCTCTGGCACACAATGGGCGGGTGAATCCTGGGGTACTTTTGTTCATATCACTCAAGACTCAGCTCCAGGTATCTTCTTCTTGCAGAAATCCCTACTGTCCTGGATTTCCACACCAGCTGAGCTAAGGGTCTGTCTACAAGCTTGCTGACCCAAATTACGGTGATTGCACCCTTTCCCAAGGTAAGGATTTTCCCCTCACACAGTGGCTGGCACAGATGGCAGCAGCCCCGGGAATGCTGACCTGAGTAACAAGACCACGCTGACTCTGAATTTGGGACCTGTGACTATTTAACTTGTGATTGGCTACTAACAATTCACATCTGACCAGACAAAATATCTCGTTTCCCCCACTGTGGAGTCCCATCCTGCCTAGCTGTACTGAAGCACTGAGAGCAACACAAGGCATTTTTACACTGTCATTTTGATTCTGGGACAATGCTATTTAAATTCGCAAACAGACATTCCAGTGCCAACATTTTAATGTCAACATGCCAACCCTGGATTTCCCTTGAGGAAGGGGAAATGGGGAGGGAGGAGGCGTGTAGATGAAACCAGCCTGCAGACCACAGGTTTCCCCGCCTTTAGCAGGAGCTCTGCCAGGATCCGGCCAGATCGGCTGTTCTATCCGGCCCCAGAGCCGAAAGAGCGGAGGGTTCTCTTACTCTCCCCTCCGCTCCTTCACCAGCAGCCCAGGATGAGAGTGCCAGCATGGTCAGGTTGCTTTTGTTCCGGCCCTCCAGTCCAGTTGAAGAACCCATTGTGGCCCTCGAGTCAAAAAGTTTGCCCACCCCTGATAGAGGGAGGGCTTAGAAAATGCATTTTATTCCTACACTAAAGCAAAGACTAGAGGGAGAAGTGGCCCCTCAAGGAAGACCAGGCCTCAGGGTTGGCAGCAGCAGACAGGGGATATAGAGGCATTAAGAAAGATAGAATTACCCCCGGAAGTGTGAAATGACAAAAACAGGCACATCCTCAGGCAAAGGTCCCCCACTAAATGCCCCAGCTGCACCTCAGATGTGTCCAGCATGAGCACTGACTGTGCTGAGAGCCCCCACAGTACAATTGCAGGGGTGAGGGTGTCACCCACCCCTGGGTCCAGCTTCTCTGGGTGCATGGGCATTGCTCAACCCATCTTGCATATTAATTACTGACACATCACCCTCTTGGGACACAGAGAGAGCGAAGTTGTGAGATATGGGGTCCAAGATCTGAGTGCACACAGGGGCGTCAAATGTTCAGTCCTATTTCTAGAGGGGGCACGAGGTAAGGTAGGTCAGTGACTGTGAGTTAATAGGTAAGAAAAAAGTATAAAGGAAAAGAGATCAAGCCTCCATGTTAGCAACCTAGACCTTTTTGGTTGTGTTAAGAGCACAACAGCTTTAAGTAGAATTCTATTATGTCTTAGTTGGCAGAATGGTATGGTGGCATACACCAATTTTCTTTAAAAACATTCTAGAAATCCAATGAGCCTGGTTTATTCAGGAATAAAGTACGTTGACATTAGTCCCCACCTGTGCTGTACAGGCAGTAATCTATGACCAATCTTTCTTTTGAAGGATTAGGAAACTGTGTGTGTGTTTGATTTGAATGTGGGGAAGTGAGAAGCAGCAGTTATAAAAAATGTTGTTCCTTGGTGGTGGAAAAGAGCCAACAGACACAACCACAGGCAAAAGGTTAGAGAAACTTGTTATTAAATTTAATTTTCTTTAAATACACACCTTCTCCCACCCTCACCCACTCTGGGGAGGAACGGAAACCCCCACCCCCTCCATTCCATATATAAACCCTGAGACGGTGAGGATGAAGTACAAAAATACTATTTACAAGGGGGAAGAAGGTGTCGCTCTCTTCACCTTCAGACACCCCCTTCCCCGGGCCTTTTGCTCCTTTAGAAAAAGCCCCTGGAAATCCATTTGAGTGTAGAGCAAGCCCTTCCTCTGGAGGGGGCACTCAGACTCCCAAGTGGACTAGGAAGCTCCGAGACTGACGGAGGAAGAGAGCGAGTGGATAGCACCTCAGACCCTAGCAGGGGGAGGAGGGAGGGAGGGCCCTCCTTACCCTGTAGCCAGGCTGGCCAGCCAGCCTTTGTTTGTTTCCATTAGGTCCCATGTAAACATTGACTTTGCTTCTTTATGTCCTTGCTCTTCCTAAATTTCCTACAGAGCCTCCCTCACTTCCACTGGAGGTACTTGGCTCCTTGATCTTTTCTTCCTTTCTTCCCTGCTAACCTTCTGAAGGAAGGAGTGGGGGGGAGGAGGGAGGGGAGTACAGAGACCATCTCATCCCTTCTTCTAGGCTTTGTGGTCATGTGGTCTCTATCTCTACTGTGTGCTCCGAGGGTGACTCTTCTCCCAGAGCAGGGACAGGCAGGGAAGTCATCCAGTACCAGAGCACATTGGTCTTGATGGGCGATGCTTTCAGTACTGAGTAGCAGGGAAGAAGACTTCAGGAGGCAGGAAGGAGGGGCAGGTCTGGCCTCTTACTAATGGTAGGAGACCAATCCTATACTACCCCCCTTCAGGTAGGCATGGCCATTATCACCCAACGGTTTTTCTTGTTCATTGCAGCTCTGCAGAGGGACCAGGCACCATGAGGCAAGATGTCTTCTCCCGGCCTGATGTGAAGGCAGCCCTCACACCAGCTCGTCCAATAGGATTCCAATGCTCTGAGTGGCCTCGGAGGGGCCAGGGATGGGCTTGTTACACATGGGGCAGACGCAGCGTACTTCTAGCCACTTCACCAGACACCTGTGGGCCACAGAAGATGTGAGACACCCCAACCTGCTCTGGCTGGCTATCATTTCTCAGACATAGATCATCCCTCCCTTTTGCTTGCTGTCCAGACAGGTTGTAAGACATCACGGACAAGGGGCAGGTGGGAGGGGGTAGGGATCGTAGGTTCTAGAAGACGCTTCCTGCTTGTTTCTTTTAGAAGGCACCCCTGGCCACACCTCCCCACTGTGGACACTTACTTCCGATGGAAAGCATGTTGGCACGGGAGCACGCCAAGCTCATCCTTCCCCTTGAAGTCTTCCAGACAGACTGCACAGGTCTGCTGTGGAGAGCAAGGGGGCAGGGGCAGTGTGAGAGGAGATCGGGCAAGAACCCCAGTCACCATCCTGAACACTCATTATCGCCACCCCCGTTTCACAGGCGCCCTTTGCGCAGTGCTATTCCAGAAGAATGGTTTTTAATGCTTTTTAGCCTAGTACATTTAGCAAGGGGAGATGTTTCAATAACGAGAGGTTATGGATGAGGGTATGTGGTCTGTTACCTTCTTTAAATCCAGCCTTCTGTTCATGTGTATGAACCCCCTCAATCTCAATGGAATTACTCTTCTAGAAGAGGGCTTGGGAAACATCTGAACTTGTTGAGATATAAAAAGCACGGGCAGCCCTAGTTGGTTTGGCTCAGTGGATAGAGCATCGACCTTCGGACTGAAGGGTCCCGGGTTCTATTCTGGTCAAGGGCAGGCTTGATCCCCAGGAGGGAGCATGCAAGAGGCAGCTGATCAGTGATTCTCTCTCATCATTAATACTTCTCTCTCTCTTTCCCTTCCTTTGACATTAAAAAAACAAACAAATAAAAACATTTAAAAACGGACAAAATGGGGCCATTTCTCAGTAGTCTCATGATATCTGCAATGCTCTCTACTCCAGACAACCACAAACACTGTGTGCAGGAGGTCCTGGTTAAGGACGGAAGCTTTGGGCAGCGAGTTAGGTGACCTCCAGGAACAGATGGGAAAGGAGAAGGAATGGCTATTCCCAAAGAGTCGGTGTGGGAGGGACCCAGGATGTGTTGGGTGTGAGCAGAGCGATGGGGGGACAAGCAGGAACCACAGGCAGGGGCACACCAGTTAGCTCCATAGTCTGCTAGGGCAGAGTGAATAAACAGGGTGAAAGAACTTCCTTTCCAGAGGTTCCCCAAGGGGTCCAGGCTGAGAGCTGAGGGTGCCCTGTGCTTTACCCACGGCGCCCCTCCCACACGCCGTCCCCACGCACTCACCCCATATAATTGTGACTTCTTGGCATCCCCTTTAAGTACCACCTGGGAAGAAAGGAGGCAGCATGGTGTCCAAAGAAGCCAGATGATATCAGCCAATGAGGGAAGCTCCTGGCTCTGCACAGGATCCCCCTCCCCCCTCCCTCCCTCCCTCCCCCATCCCTTCCCCTCTCCCTCCCTCCCTCCCCCCTCCCTCCCTCCCTCCCCCATCCCTTCCCCTCTCCCTCCCTCCCTCCCTCCCTCCCTCCCTCTATCCTTTGCATTAAGCCAGCCAGACTTGGGGACAGTGAAAGGACTGAGCCCTGGGGAAGGCCAGAGGGGAGGCTGAGGGGGTTCCAGCCAGGACAGCTCAAGCCTCTTCTCCTCTGCTGTCTGCAGGACGAGGAGCGGAGGAGGAAGTCTCCGGGGAGGGCGCGGTGCTTTACCTCCTTATATCCGTATCGCTCGCTCTGCGCCTGGTTCCGCAGTTTGCTGGGGGAAAAGAAGGGGAGAGAAGCCGTTGTAAGTAGGAGAGGCAGGTGGGCAGGTGGGCTGTCTGGCTTCTTCTGGGGTTGGGGTGGGTGCTCCTCACAGGGCTGGCTCACCCTGGAGAGGCCACGGGGTCAGGTGTGGGCCTCAGTGAGTCACCCCGAGTGAATTAAGGGGCTCAACAGGCCCCGCAGACTGGGGGACTCCCTCCTCCTGCATTTCTCAGGAGGCAAATTCCTGCAGGCTCCCGAGCCCTGTAGATAGATCAACAGCCACCGGGCGCAGAGAAGTTAGATTTTAAAAGGGCTCTTCCCCCTGAGCCAGGGGAGGGGGATAAGGGAGCGTCTGTTGCCCTGGGGGATGTTCTGCCCCGAGAACACAGTATTCTGGAGGCAGAGCACTCCCCCCCCCCCCCCCCCACGGTGCCAGGAAAGCCCCGGCGAGCCCTGCTTTGTCCGCTCCCTTCTGTTTCGAGCTGCTGGCCTGCACGCTGCCTCACCCCCAAGAGCCAAAACCTGGCACGTGTTTCCAAAGGCCACAGGGCACCATCCCATGAGCGTGTTAGCACACCGGTCCCCGTGCTCCAACAGCTCCGGAGGGAGAGGCCTCCCCACAGCGGAGGGGGAAGGGAGTCGGAGAGGTAACTCGCTCAGACGTCAGAGCCCAGAGCCGGCTGGCAGCAGCTGAATGGAAGTCTCTCTGATCACAGAGCTGGAGCGCTTGAACACAACATGTGGCCCGTCTCACCAATGAGGGCAGCACGCCACCGGCGGGGGCCTGGCCAGGCCACGGGTGCCTGGATCCTCCAAAGAACGAACTCCAGCCGAAACCAGTTTGGCTCAGTGGTAGAGCGTCGGTCTCCGGACTGAAAGGTCCCGGGTTCGATTCCGGTCAAGGGCATGTACCTTGGTTGCGGGCGCATTCCCGGTAGGGGGTGTGCAAGAGGCAGCTGATCAATGATTCTCTCTCATTGACGTTTCTGGCTCTCTCTCTCTCTCCCTTCCTCTCTGTAAAATATCAATAAAATATATTTAGAAAAAAAGAACGAACTCCAGTCCACGGGGCTCCTGCCGCGGGGCCGAGGCCTGGGTGGCACGTCCCTGCCCCCCTTCTCTCCCCCCTGTGGAGGGTTTCTGAAGTGGAGGGGTGGGGTCAAGGCCTCCTCAGGGCTCCCGCTGCCCCATCCTCCACTTTGCACTCTCACACATTCCCAGGCGTCTCTGGCCCCTCTTCCCAGTGCGAAGGGCGGGCAGGATGCACCCAACGCTGGCACATCTGCTAGCCAACGACCCCGGGGGAAGGAGAAATGCTCAGTGGGGCATCCATACAGCCAGCTTCTGAGGGAGACAGCCACGCTTAGCAGGTGTGTGCAGAGTGACTCAGGAAGCGGTGAGGAGCCTGCTTCTTCCCCGGAGAATGAGGGGATGCCACACCTAACCGTGAGCCTCAGTGCAGCGTGGCTATGACGTCGCGTGTGCCACGCAGCATCGGCGGGCGCCCGGGGTGCCCTCCTTTTAATGGTCTTATCCGAGGGAACCCCGGAAGCCTGTCTCTCGGAGCCCAGGATGCTCCGGAAGCGGAGGGGCTTAAAGCTGCACCTGCACCCTGCACCCTGCACGTAGATTCCTGGGTCAGGAAGGTTTAGATTGTGGTGAAACGGGGCCAAACAGGTTGCAAAAGGAAACAAAACAAAACAAAACACACACACACACACACACACACACACAAACAAAGACGCTGGGCCATCCCAGCAGGGGACACGGTGCCAACAACATTGGACAGGTGGCCTTTTCAGCTGTTGGGTGAGCGAAGTCGCTAAAAATACCCTGATCTCAATGACACCATTTCCAGCCGCTGCCAGCGAGCTCTCCCCTTGCTTCTTTTCCCTTTTGGAACAAACAATGCAGCCAGATCCTGAGCATAATTGTTCCTTTTCTGCCCATGTGTACTTACTTCCCTGGCCCCTCCATCCTGTGTAGGGCAGAGATTAGCCCTTTGGGGGCTGGGGGAGAAGGAGTGGGGGTTGGGGGGGGGAGCTGGGAGTGGAGGCTGGTTTTGGCCAATGAGCTCACCCGGTCGAGAGCAGGGGTCACGGGCCTATTTTGGCTGAGGAGGAAACCAAGAAGCGGGGAGAGGAAGTGGCTTCGGCACTTGTGTGTCTTTCTATATATAGACGCCCACAGGCTGCCACACAGCAGCGAGCCTCTGGGACCATGAGACGGCGGGGCGGGCTGGCTCGGAGCAGGCTGCAGAGCAAGAGTGGGTGGCGCAGGGGGGGGGGTGGGGGCAGATGACTGCAGAGGGGACAGGTGGCGCCGAGCAGCCCTGCCACGGGAAGGCTCTTGGCATCGTGCGGTTCTGTCGCTCTGTTCCCTCAGGCCAGCCAACCAAAAAGGAATCAGCCAGCTCCCAGCCTCCCCTTCTGCAGGCACCCAATCTTGAGCTGTCAAGAGGTGGCCACGGCCGCAGCTCCCCGCTCCACTCAGACAAGGGGTAAGAATCAGCATTTATAAAGTGGACTCATACCTAACTGGCAGGGATGTGCTGAGGATTCAGTGAGCTGAATATCTTACAAAATGCTAGCCATGATGATGTCTGGCATGCAGGTGGTAAAGAAGAGCTAAAAATCTAAGGTGACACCCGTTAGTGGCAGAAGTAGGAAACGAACCCCGGTGCTCATCTACTTAGTGGCCCGGAGTGATTTTCTAGGATTTCTTCACTTGATCACCTTTGCAGCTCGGCATGTGTGAGCTTGTGTGTGTGTGTGTGTGTGTGTGTGTGTGTGTGTAAAGGGACTGTGTGGAGTTGGCTTTGCAGACTCCTCCCAGCACCACACACACATCTGTGGTACTGGAATGCGTCCACCTTCAGTCTCTGGGGAGCTGCACGAATTGCTTGAAGTGAGATGGGAGTGGCTGGTGGTCAGGCAGACGAAAGAGTTTGAGGAACAAAACTCAGGCTTGGGGAAGGATGAGGGAGTGGGGCAATACCAGAAACCTACCCTCACCCCCTCTTCATAGTGAGATGCAAATTATAGGCACCAGTGTACAAGAGGAAAAAAAATAAAGGTATTTACAGAAGATGGTGGCTTCAGTGGAAAATTCTAGTCGCAGGGACTTTTTAAAGTTCTGAGAAAGAACCGAGAGCAGTGGGGAGCAGGCGTGCGGGCACTTCCTCCTCGTAGAGAGAGATCTCCAGCCTGAATAGGACAAGCACCTTCTCTAGCCTCCTTCTGGGGGAAGGACTCAACTCCACCAGGACACCTCCGTGGGGAGCCAGATCTCCTGCTTCCTCCATCCTAATTTCATCTTCTCAGGTGATTTGATTAGACACAAGCCTAGGCTCCAGCTGACATCTACTCAGGCATCTGTGGGGGTTAGTGATCACGATGGCTCTAGCCACGTTCTGCTAGTCAGAGGCGTTCAGCACTTCCCAATATCCAGCAAAGAATTATTAATACCAAACACGTGCTCTTGTTAGAAACTACTCTAGCCGAAACCGGTTTGGCTCAGTGGTAGAGCGTCGGTCTGTGGACTGGAAGGTCCAGGGTTCGATTCCGGTCAAGGGCATGTACATTGGTTGCGGGCACATCCCCGGTGGGGTGTGTGCAAGAGGCGGCTGGTCGATGTTTCTCTCTCATCGACATTTCTAGCTCTCTATCTCTCTCCCTTCCTCTCTGTAAAAAATCAATAAAATATATTAAAAAAAGAAAAGAAAAAAGAAACTACTCTAATTTCCAGTGACGTCCCGCCTTTTTGGTAGGAAACAGCCACAGTTCCCAATGTCTTATCAACAGGAGAAGAAACCATTCCTGGAGAAACACCAGTCCTTCCCCGGGACCCTGTGCAATAAGGAAGGCTTTTGGTGTTTTTTCACTCTCAAAAAATAAGAGCTTCCAAGGCAGAATAAACAAGCAGATCTCCAGACACCAGCTTGCTAATATTAGCATCTGCTGGACATAGAAAGATTTCCCAGGAGGGCAGAGGTACGTGCCGCTGGTGTAACTCACGCCTACGTATCCCTGGCTCCCCAGCGGGTGCGAGTGGGAAGAGAGACAGGTAAGGGACCATCGATGACGTGACTTTGTCAGACAGTGATTCTAGGCAGCCTCAGCACAACGGGCCAGGAGGCAGGATGCAGCCCAACCCATAGCGACCTTACACGCTCTGGGACAAGTCAGTAGGTTCATGTAAACAGAAACACCAGGCCTCGAGGGCCCAGTAAAGGACCGGCTAAGTCCCGTCTTTCAGGCACGACACCCGCTGGAGGCTCAGCTCACCCTAACCCCTGGCTGCCTCCCCCCGACGCCCCCATTCCAGGTCAGCCAGGGAGTCACTCACCTGATGAAGTAACAGCAGAAGATGAGGCTGAGCATGAAGACAAAGATGCCCGTACCGAAGATGACCATGTAGATGTTCAGAGGAAGGTCCTGGAAACTGATGGGTGGCATTGAGCAGGACTTGTTAGTACTAACCAGTCCCAGGCCACAGAAACACCCTGCAGGGAAAGGGGGAGGAAAAAGAATATTATTCTAGTTGGAAATGTACCTCTGGGGCTGATGTAGTCCGTGTCAACAGGGACGGAGAGAGAACTGGCAGGCTCTGAGCTCCTAAACCTCTGACACTGGGGCTTAAGTGCATGTCCTAGTTCTAATACTTACTAGCTATGTGATCACGGGTCAGGTAACCAATCTACGAAATGGACTACTACACACAGTACTTAAAGCTGCATCCCCATCTTGGGGGAAGGGGGGGCGGTCAAGATTTCAGGTAATGGGCAGAAAAATGGACTGAAGGGTCCTGGGTATGATTCTGATCAAGGGCGTATGCCTGGGTTGCAGGCTCAATCCCCAGTGGGGGGTGTGCAGGAGGCAGCTGATCAATGGTTCTCTCTCATCATTGATGTTTCTCTCACTCTCTCCCTCTCCCCTCCTCTCTGAAATCAATAAAAATATCTATTTTTTAAAAAGGAATATGCTTTGTAAATTGCAAAGGGCAACCCCAAAGGTCATTTGTCATTATGAAGCCACCTGCTCCAGGAGACAAGCTGCAATAGGACCAGAATAGAAATTATTCATTCCAAGGCTGAGTTCCAGAAAGTGGGGGTGAGGGTTGCAGTTTAATCTTACTGTCTACTGTCCAGGTTTCTACTCAAAGCCTCACTGTGCAGCCGTAACTGGTTTGGCTCAGTGGATAGAGAGTCGGCCTGCAGACTTAAAGGTCCCAGGTTCGATTCTGGTCAGGGGCATGTACACCAGTAGGAGGTGTGCAGGTTTCTCTCATTGATGTTTCTAACTCTCTATTCCTCTCCCTTCCTCTCTGTAATATATATATATATATATATATATATATATATATATATATATATATATATTTTAAGCCTCACTGTGCAGCCTCATGGTAGCAATGGTATTCCCTGGTGCTTATCTGAGATGCAGAGTATTGGGCCCATTCCAGAAGAAATGAATCAGAATCTACACATTAACAAGGTCTGCTCAAAACACCTGCCGTGGTGGCAGCCAAGTTATAGCTGGAAAGAGAGGAGGTCAATATAATATAGAGCCTGTGGCAGGGGAAACAAAGAGGAGGAAAGATTTTATCAGTTGAGTTGCTGGATTAGTCCTGGAGCCAGTCTCTTCCTTGGGACTACTGGCTCTGACAGTACATTTTCTGTAATGTTTAACCATAAGGAAAAGGCGGGGGGGGGGGGGGGGTGGAGAGAGAAGAGATAGGATATAAGCAATAAGCTGATTGAGTGTTTATTCATGCTTGCAGGCAAAAATACCAGAGTGATCCAAAAGATAAGCATATAACTGCTCTATTTCAGAATGTGGTGAGACAAGAAAACTGGAATTTAACATATACCTGCTACATCCCAAGTACATCCTAATATTCCAGTTTAATTTTAAAAAGACTCAAGTCATTGAACTGTCTGTATTCCAACAGTTAACAAGGCCTGGCTCTGTACTCGAGCCCTCACCACGGGTTTTAGGAACTTCCCTGACATCTCTTGGTGAAGAGCCAGACCCCATTAATATATACTTCAGAACGCTGCATTATAATTACCAGAGCTACAATTCAGCAGAAGTCTCGCTTGAAAGATGAAGTCATCTTTGATGTACTTCTCATACCTCTCTTCATCCCCTAGATCAATCCAGTGACCATATAATGAGCCTCCCTCCAAACCTCTTTCATATTTTGTTCCTGAATCTATTGCCAAGTCCCCTTTCCAAGCAGACGTCGGGCCCAACTCTATTCCAAGTCCCTATCCAGTCACCTAATTGATGTCTAGTCCTTCCTCTAATTTAGCCCACATGTCTCTCATATCCTCCTACTCTGTTTCTATCATGTATTTCCCAAACTCATGACTAGCTTAAAGTGCTCCTAAACATGTGCGCAATGATCCCCAGCCAATGTCCTCCAGCACCACCCCACGTGGGCCTGTCTCCTCACTACTTTTTTTTTCAAACTGTAGAATATATATTTTATTTTTTAAAATAAATCTTTATTACTCAGGTTATTACAATTGTTTCTCCTTTTTCTCCCCCAAAACTCCCTACCACCCAGTTCCCTTCCTACCCTCTGCCCTTACCCCCTCTCCTCCCAATTGTCTTCATCCATTGGTTGTACGATTTCAATCCAGTATCTCACTGCTTCCCCACCCCCTTACCCTCCTATCAGTCCACTCCCCTTCTTTGCCCCTGATTCTACTATATTCACCACTTTATTCTGTTCCTCAGATTTTTTTTCCCCTTCTCTTTTCCTTTTTTCCGCATACGAATTTCAAATGGGACACTCTCTCTCATTTTTTTTTGTAGGGAAATACAACAGAGTGTTCTGTAGCTAATGGCTGTAGACTGTCCAAATGTCTCAGGACCACACGAATAGAATCCGCTCCTCCTCTGGTTCACACCACCCCCTCCCCCTGGGTCCCACTGCTTCCCCAGGGCACACGGCTCTCCCGGTGTACATGGCTCCCCGGATCCCACTGCCCCCCTTGGGCACACGTCCTCACTACTTCTTGCCTCCATACCTTTGTTCATCAGCTTTCCCCACCTGAAACTCCCTGCTTTCCTAAAGTCCGCCAAGCCTAGTCTTTGTGATATTCCAGTGACCCTCTCTTCCCAGAATTCTGTGTGCTCATAGCTCTATCACATGTTCTGGCTCTTGAATTCTTAGTAATTATCTTACATTGCCCAGTTGTTTCTAGCATCAACTTAACTCAAGCATACATTAAGCATTGATTATATGACAAGTACCATGATAGACACTGAAGATAACATCAGAAAAAAAATGAGTAGATGTTTTTTACCTTCTAGGGAAGAGGACACAAAGGTGTTTTTTTTGTTTTGTTTTTGTTAATCCTCAAGCAAGGATATGTTTCCTATTGATTTTTTTTAAAGAGAGATACGGTGGAAGGGAAGAGGGACAGAGAGAAATATTGACTGGTTTCCTCCCTGCAACCAAGGTATGTGTCCTTGAATGGAAATCAAACCTGAGATCTTTCAGTGTGAGAGCCAGCACTCTAAGCACTGAGCCAAACCAGCAAGGGCCAGACACAAAGGTTTTCACCATACAAAGCGAAGCACAGTAGAGGAGCAACTATAATCCTAAGAGCAGAGATGAAAGTCCTTAGCAACCTGAATGCTCTGAGGTCTGAGGAAAGCAATTTGGATATTTTCCAGTGCCTAGTCTAGTGTTTGGCTTGTTCTCAAAAACTAGTTAACAGATAAATAACTCCCTAATTTTCTCAAAACTTGGCACCCGTGGCAGAAACTCACACTCCCAAAGTAAGTAGAAAAGTAAGTAGACTGATGCTTGGGAAAATTGCCTAGAAACTGCCCTCAGCTGAATGGATGACCAGTCAATGAACAAGTACTGGTGAAGGCCTGATTTATGCAATGACCTACACATTGTGGGTAAACAAAAGTGAAAGAAGTAATTCTTATCTTGAAAGGATTTTTTTTATTAAGCTGAAAACAATGAAATAATTAGCTACTAAACTCTGCTATACCCAACAATAAGCCCTTGCTTCTTTCTAGTCTCTAGCAGGATTTAGAAAGTTTTCACCACCGCTCCATTCAAATATTTGCTCCATGGGCCAAAAGAAATCAAGTTTTCTTGAAGACATCATGGGGGACTGAGTCTATTCTGGAAAGGGCTCTTAGGACTTCCCTTCAAGAAACCGTGCCCACAGTATCAAGGAGGCCTTCCTCTGAACAAGAGCAACGCCATCCCTCGCTGCCCCCAACACCATCTGATGCTGTAAGAAGACCTAACCTCCAATCTGTCTTGACTCTCTATGCATTCTTCTACAGATTGGATCCCGGTATCTTTAGGGTTCCAGAGAACCTCATTTGGGGTCCTGTTCTGGGAGCTTGCCGAGGAGTGGCAGTTGCTCTTGTAGAGGGTGTGTGTATGCACCCTGCAGGCACGTAGGCCTCAGAAGTCCATCTTCACCATCTTCTCTTGTCTGATGACCCTGGATTGAGTCACCGAGCTTAGGACTCTTATGTGACAGGGCTGTAGGTGAGAAGAGCTCCATAGCCAAGAGATGGTCCATGGGCTGGAATGGTGACATTTCCCTCTCAAAGTTGGACCGAACACCAACCCCACGGAAGAGGGGGTTCAGAGATTTTTCACAAAACGGTGGGGGGGAGAGGGACTGCTTCCTCGTGTCGTCAAAGAACAGGATCTCTCAGTCACTAAGACGTGAACGGAGAAAGCAGCATGTCCTCTGCTGGCCTAAGAACCTCTCTGAAAGAGGGCTGCCCAGAAGAAAGGCCAGTGTGACTAACAACCCCCCACGCCGGTTCTCCTCCTGACGTCCCTTCTCCATTGTCTCCGCGGACCTCCGCAAGCCCTGACATCAGAATGTCTCATCGCCATGAGTGGGCTGGGAGTGGGGATGATGTCAAGACAAGGGCTGGCCAAGAAAAGACCAGAGACTCTGGGAAATGCCTCTCCTTCCCGGCCAAGGGAATCTTTCCCAGATGCTGGGATCCTCAGTCCGGGCCCGTCCCGTCTTCCGCCCCCTCTCCTCCCGCAACGCCTGCCTATCACACAGCTTGCTTGGTTCATTGTCGGGAAATTCGATACCACCAGCAAGAGCGAGGGGGTGGGGGGAGGGCATTCTTACACATGCTGCCCAAACCTTGCCTTAAAACAAAAGCCTCTTGAGATAATTAATCCAAGACCTGGCAAGAGAGAGGAGAGTCTGCTTGCTTTCAGAAAGCATGTTTCCTGTAACCAGCCAGTTTGCCACACTCAGAGATAAGACTCACTACTAGCTGTGTCCCCTGCCCCAGCTCTACCAGCGTTAGAGCTAGGAGGTCAAGATCCTAGGACCATTAAGAGAGCGTTAGCATGCAAGGTTTTAAAACTGATCTCCGAGGAAGGCCCCCAGTCCAATTAGCTTGGGTGAGGAATCAGACCCACGTCCAACTAGTTATCACCTGAACCACAAAAGAAGCCTCAGATGGGATAAATTTAGCATCACCAAGTGGGGGGGAAGTGGGGGTGGCTAGTGAACGGGGCGGTTGGGTCTGGAGGTGAGGCTCTGGGGGAGCAGATTAGCCTGCGCCCAGGGGTAGCCGAGCTCCGAGGTACGTATCCATATCTGCAAAACGTTATCCGTTCAGCAAGGCCACGCTCTTTAATCCGGAGTCTTCGGAGCCTCATAGCGGCCAGGGTGAAGCCAACAAAGACACGGAGGAAGCCACCCCCCGGCCGGCCCCGCGCGCAGCAGCCCCAAGCAAGCATTGTGTGCACGTTGCAAACAGCCTGCAAAGTTTCAGCCCGGGATCTTGAGCTCCCTCTAGGAAGATCCTCGCCCGAGCGCGGACTCCAGGCTCCTCCGAGCAGCACAACAAAGGACAGAGTTGGGGCGCGCACAAAGGCAGGGGACGGGGTAGGAGAGCGAAGCCGCCCCCCAAGGGCCGCGACCCCCTCGGCTCCCACGCCCACCCCCCACCCCCATCGTCGCCTCCCCTTCGGAGCCCTTTCCTCGCTCGCCAGTGAAATCGGGGCTTTTGCGTTTGTGGTTTGTTTGTTTGTTTTTTCCATTTCCGCGCCCGTGTTTAGAACCAAGTTGGGCTCCGGGACGCCTTCTCGCCCGCCCCATTGCAAGGGAAACTTGGCTCGCGAGGCAGAAGGAGCCCCCGATGTTAAGCCTCCTCGCCCCCGGCGGACTCACCGTTACACCACTGGAATGGGTGCATCAATGAACTCGGGGCGGCTTCCCACGGCGGACGGACGGACGGACGGACGGGCGCGGCGGCGGGCGGCGGGCGGGGAGCGGGGAGCGCACCGGCGCGCGGTCCGCAGGTGGGGCCGGCGCAGCCCGCGGCAGCCGGGCGCCGGTCTCCGGACGTCCCACGAACTCCCTTCGGAGCGGAGGGGCTGCGGGGAGGGCCGGCGTCGAGAGCAACAAAGAGGAAACGAGGAGGAAACAAATAGCGAGTCCCCCGAACCCACGCACCGCCGAGGGAACGGCAGGAAAAGGCCCCGGGGGTGGGGGGGAGGTGGGGCGCCACAGAGGAGGATGGGGGTGCCCAGGCTGCGGGGGAAGAAAAGGCTCGAGGGGGGCGGCTCAGGTCGCACCACGAGGAGGAGAAGGAGAAGAAGGAGGAGGAGAGCGGCCAGAGACTCCGAAATTGACACAGGTTGTGCACACCCCCTCCTATTTATACACCCCCGGGAAGCCCCGCCCCCTCCGTCACCGCCCTCCGGCCAATGGGAGCCTTCCTCTGGGCCCCGGGTAGTCCTTGCAGGCCCGCCCCCTCCCAGGGCGGAGCATCCTCGCTACAAGGTGGGGCGCGCACCCCGCACCTTCCCAGCCCGGGGGGAGCGGATCGAGGAGCGCGCGCGGACCCGGAGCTGGCCCGGAGCGGGTCCGGAGCGGGTCCGGAGCTGGCCCGGAGCTGGCCCGGAGCTGGCCCGGAGCTGGCACGGAGCTGGCCCGGAGCGGGCCCGGGGCTGGCCCGGAGCGGGTCCGGGGCTGGCCCGGAGCTGGCCCGGAGCTGGCCCGGAGCTGGCACGGAGCTGGCACGGAGCTGGCCGGGAGCGGGCGGAACCGGCCTCCCCCGCCGGGGACCCGGCTGAAGCCGAACAGTTAGTGCCACGCGGTTTTCCGCCTCCACACCCATCGCGGTCTCTATCTGTGAGGAGACCTAACCCGTTCTCGGAGGAGTGGTTACTTTTCTGCTCCGAGGGCAAGGATTTGGCGGCTTGGCGCGTCCCTTTGTTCGCTGTAGAAGGGGGAGAGCCGGAGCCAGCAGATAAAGAAGAGGAACGGCAAAAGTGAAATCTGGAATCATCTCTCTCTCTCTCTCTCTCTCTCTCTCTCTTTTTTTTTTTTTTCCCCCAATTCCCTCGTTTTACTAAGGCATTGAGACCTGGAGTTTAAACTTAATGTGGTCCACGTAAGAAATGGACAAACCTGTAGGGAATGTTCATCAGAGTGTGTGCAGTGGAGCCCTCAACGGGCGACAATGGCCAGGAAGCCAGATCTAAACTGCTGCAGAGAGTAACAGTGTTACGGTTTTCTTTTGTGCGTTTGAAACTGAGGTGGCATAAGGAAGGTTACATGAAGGTGGAAGAAAGCAAGGTGTGTGTGTGGGGGGCGGGGGGGATAGGGAGACAGGGGTGGATTAAGATTATGTGCTCTCTCCTGGGAAGTTGTATCATGAAGGTGGGGGCCTGTTTGTTAACCTAAATCCACAGACACAGTGGGTAGGGGTAATCCAAGAAAAACCTTTTACTACTAAAAAGTTTTATGCCTGGGTCTTGACCACCCACCAAGATCCGGTTAGGAACTTATGATCTACCACAGCGCCCCCTTTTTTCATCTGCAATGTAAACTTGTCAGGGCTCCATAATCCTGAGTAGCGGGATCAAACCCTGGAATCATCGTTGGCAATGCATTCGGAGTGATATCTTCAGCATCCAGCACCATGAAGGCGTTGAATGGATAGTTAAGTACTACAAGGAAAAAGACGGAATCTCTTAATTTCCTGCTCACTGTGCTTTCTTTCACCAGACACTGCAGCATTTCCTTCATCTTTTTCTTTTTGTTTTTTTTTCAGAATGTATTTACTTTTACTTTGGGTGGCACCTTTGCACCAGAGACACATTAGAGTCAACAGTTTCTACTCACCTGGGAATTACAGGAGAGTGAGAGGCGACAGTAAATAAACAAGCAAATAAGAATGGCTTAATCTAATCTTCCTGCAACTCCTTAGTTGAAAGTGATAAATACTTGATTGCTTGGGAATTTGTGACACTCCAATATGATTTGCATATCAGTGCTTTCTCATAGAAATGCCTGATGTTAAGCTATCAAATGACTTGGCCAAGATAACACAGCAGTCTGCGACTAATGTTTAGCACTTAATTATATAATTGCCTTAAAAATATATTAGCTACTCTGAAAGGGCATCCTGTACTGATCTCCCTAATTTCATCTTTGAATTGGACAATTGGACCTTTCTACCCTGTTTCCCCGAAAATAAGACAGTGTCTTATATTAATTTTTGCTCCCAAAGATGTGCTAGGTCTTATTTTCAGGGGATGTCTTATTTTTCCATGAAGAAGAATACGGTACACATTTATTGTTAAATGAAAATAAATAAATTTATTACCTGTATACGGTACGGTAGTACGGTAGTTGTCAACACAAACCAGACAAACTGTGAATCCTACAGTATCAAGAATTTACTCATTTATTCAATGACAATCATGCCATCATCTTCTGGAACATCATCATAACAATCCAATTCCTGAATTTCCTGGTGAATTTCTTGTGACTCCATTTCTTCGGAATCAGTGAGCCAAATCTCTCAAGTTTAGCAATAGCACTGTCTTTAAATGAGTACCTCTTGTCAAGGTAGCCTGCTCGCAGTGCATTTGCAATGCAACTGTCAGTGATTTTTCTCCCATGAATTCTTCACCCAAGTCACAACTTGTTGCAGTTTAGGTTTCACAAAGTTTCCATGCTGATTTGTCTCCATTCACACAGCAGTGACGTCAGGACTCCGAGTAACGTCACTGGTTGCTAGTGGCGGCCCTAGCGACCAGTTTCTGGTAAATTAATTTTCATTCTGAGACAGAGCCTGGGGGCCTTATTTTCGGGGAGATGCCTTATATTTCACTCAGAAGGAAACCTGTAAGTAGGTCTTATTTTCGGGGAAACACGGGAAAGTGGCCTCTATGACTCTGGCTTAGACTTGTAGGGCCCGTGATATCAGAGATGTTACATATGCACGCTCCCAGGCCTGGAGCCCAGAGATTTTGATTCAGTAGTTAAAGGGTGGACCCCAGAAGTATTTATTTAACATCCCTTGACCCCCAAAATTCTCATACAGTTTTGCTGAGAGAAATTAATGCTGCGATCTTTTTCTGAAATCCATCCTCTCTGCTGGCCGCAGAGTTACCGTTCTAAAACATAAATCTAATCATTTATTTCTTGAGTTTAATAACTTTTATTGGTCCCTGGTGTCTACAGGATACAGTCGAACTCCAGAGTATGGCATTCACATCACTTCAGTCTGGCGTTTCCTGTTTCCTGGCGCTCTCCTTTCCCACATGCTATTCATCAGACATGGAGCTTTTGCTGTTATTCCTCAAATACAGGATATTCTTTCTTGACTGATTTTGTACACGGCATGGCTTATGTTTGGAATGTGCTCTTTTTCTTTCTGTTCCTGACATTTTGTAAGATCCAGCTAACAATTCATGTCTACGTGGCCCACCATTCTCATCTCTTCCCTGTCTTTATCTCTTTCAGCACTTTTCGAATACAGTATGGTATGTTATAGGATTTTAAGGATAATGATGTGAGTTCCTGAATTTGATCCCTTCATGAGCCTTCCTTATAACAGAATTTTCAAGGGCATGAATCATTTTTGTGGTGGCTCCAGTGTCTGGTTCAATACATATTTTTGGAATGGATATATGTATGTGCATGCATGTATATACACTAACATTTAATGTAAGCCATGTTCTAGGTGCAGTGTAAGCAATTAAAAAAAACATCATTGTTACGTATCCAATAGTTCTTTATGCTCATTAACTCAGGGGAAAGGTGTTTATAGGTGAGCCTAATTGCTAGGTGCATCTAGGAAGGACAATTGTCAGGGGTGAGGAATGTCTCGCCCCCACCTAGAAGAGGAGCTGATGTGGGAAAATGAAGTCGGGAACCATGGGAGTTCTCATGCAGACTGAGCCGGTCACGCAGAACAGTGAATATCCATCCTAGTGGCATCTGTATAAGTGTGGTCATCAGAATGTTCTATAACAATTCATGTATGCTTTTTTCCCCCTAAACTATAAGAGAATATCTAAATATATAAAAACCTTAGCAACCACCAGACTGTCCAACCAGTAGCAATGATGTGAAATGACCACCAGGGGGCAGACACTCAACACAGGAGCTGCTGACGTGCAGTGACTTGGCAGCTGCAGTTCTTGGGTAACAACTCCAAAACCAGAGAGGAGGGAGCCCAATTCTGGGGTGTGTCACCCAAGAACTGCCCTCTCCCAATCTGGGACCCCTCGGGGGACATCAGAGAGCTGGTTTCAGACTGATCCCCACGGGCCAGCCCAAGAGACCCCATGGGTGCATGTGCACCAGTCCTCTAGTCTTCACTAATAAAAGAGAAAAATGCTAATTGACATTACCATTGCTACGCCCACAGCCAATCAGAGTGAGTATGCAAATCAACCCAACAAAGATGGAGGTTAATTTGCATACACTGAAGGAGGGAAAAAGTGCGGGCAGTAGTGGGCAGGGTGGGACAGGCAGGGTGGGCGGCAGGGTGGTGGGGAGGAAAAGCGTGGGGTGGGGGGCAGAGGCAGCAGAGAAAGTGCTGGGGGGCGGGAGGGGTGGCGGGAGAGGTGACGGAAGGGCCTTTGGGGCTTGGGAGTTAGGAAGATAACAGTAACATGCCTGAGGGTAAAGGAAGAGAAAAGGGAAAGGCGTGGGCGTGCTTCCGAGTGGGAGACCCCTATAAAATTCATGCCTGAAGCCTGACATTATAAGCTTTCGGTAAGGTCTTCTGAGGCACGTAAGGACTCTAATTTAGAAAACCTGACGTATACCTTTCCAATCTCCCACTCTCAATCCTTCCCGTTATTGTGGCCAGGAGGCAATGCCTCATGACAGTTTAGACTGGGCGATGCAGGTTGAAGGAAGGGCTTTGACCTTGGCATTCTTGAAAAGGTTGGGTTGGCCCCTGCATTTTCCTAGGTTGAAAGTCCCTATCAAAAAACAAGTTGATTTCTCACATCATGTCAATGCAATTTTGATAACTAACCCCACCCCCCACCCCAACCAGGTGATGCTTCGTAGGCCAGCTTCTTGTGAATCAGGAAGACACATCTGGTCATCTAATGAGGAAGAAACAGAAACAGTAAAGAAGATGACGAGCCGAAACTGGTTTGGCTCAGTGGTAGAGCGTTGGTCTGCGGACTGAAAGGTCCCGGGTTCGATTCCGGTCAAGGGCATGTACATTGGTTGCGGGCACATCCCCGGTGGGGGGTGTGCAGGAGGCAGCTGGTTGATGTTTCTCTCTCATTGACGTTTCTGGCTCTCTATCTCTCTCCCTTCCTCTCTGTGAAATATTAATAAAATATATTTTAGAAAGAAAAAAAAAGATGTCGAATTATATTCAAAGCCACTTGGGAAGTCTGAAGTAGAACTGTGTTTCTCACTCTTCCATGGAAAACTTCTAAGAAGCCAGGGATTCTCTTCTTTCCCACTGCCCCATCCCAATATTCTCTTATTCAGCCCACGAACCCCCTCATTTAAGGCCCTGTAAGCACTAGAAAAACACTTTGGGGAAGGATGGCTATTTCTGTGGAGGAGCATAGACATCGTAAGCACACCATTCATTGTACCTTTATAAGAGACTCTTCTCTCTATCATGGCCTCCAAATGCAGCCCTAAAATACAGAAGAGCATGCTTACCCACGGGTCAGTTGTAAAAAGTGATAATTAAATGCAGATAAACATGCCACAGTTCAAAGTTAGACAAATTGTCACAACATTTTCCAAAGCAGTGCTATTTCTTAAGAAACCAGTTTTCACGAGAGGAACACACAATTCTTCGAAGACGTTTAGGTTGTTTATTTGTATATTTGAGCAAATAAGGCCCTTCACTCATTCACTCTTAAAAGATCTGGTCTGCCTCTGTCCAGATACATTAGAGGTCTCAGTACCAGGATGCTTTTGGGGGATTGATGCCACTCTTGGCCCAAAGCATTCATAACCTACCCAGGAATGTCCCCCAGATTCTGGTCTGTGTTTTTCCAAGAAAGTGAAGTAACAATTTCCCCACCCCTTCCCCAGCTCCCGCCCACATGGAAGTCCAACGGGAGAAAAAGGCCGTGGTGTGACTGAGGAGGCCGGTCCTCCTTTCTCTCTCCAGAGGCTGAGTCAGTTTTGGAACGATGCCTGGGCTTTCCCCGAGTCTCTCAGACATCCCCGGAAGCTCCTCCTACAAACCGGGGAAGGTTGTGAAACAACAGAAGCCATGGGGTTCAGGCTAATCTGGTTCCGGGAATTCTGCATAGACTTGCTATATTTTTGCATTGGTGGAATGAAGTCATTACACTAGGCCAGGTCTGAATCATCTCATGTATGAAAGTGGAGATTCAAGAATAAAAGCAGAGGAGATGAGAGAACCCTCTTTTATTGGACCCTCATTGCATACCAACACCTTTGCTCAGTGCCTCACACATGTTCGTTTATTCCTCACCACAACCCTCAGGGTATTATTATTTTCTTAGTCCCAAGAAGGTGAAGTCTTACTAAAAATCATGAAATTCAAGTGACAGAATTCCAACCACACTTCATATATCTCCACAAAATATGCTCTTTCCCCAACACTAGTGCAGTGGTTGAGAGTGAGGCATGGTCTTACTACGTTAACCCTCAGTTTCCACACCTGGAAATTAGGGCCAGTAGATTCTACCACTGAGGGCCCCACAATGAACAAAGTGTTTGCAACATATTGGGCATGTGTCCCATAAATAAAAATTCCCCAATAAATGCTCATTATTATTGATATCAAACTGCAGCACGAAGCATCATGGCTCTGAGGCAGCCCTTAACCAGAGCCAGTGCATTTAGTGTATTCGTTCGGATGCAGGCTAAGATCCTGTGGTGGATTTGAAAATAAGTCCTCAAATTCTTTGATACGCCCTTTAGAGGTGGAGCCTGGTTCCCATTCCTTTCAGACTGGGCTGGTCTTGGGGACCCTTCATCTAGTACAGTGTTTCCCAAATTTTTGACATATGTGTACCCCTTTTATAATTTTCGTAACGATGAGTACCCCTCGTCAAAAAAAAGGTTGTATTTTAATAACAATCAAAATATATTTATTTTTTCTTTTTTTGGTACACACACAAAATAATAATAAACTAAAAATAAAATTATTCATAATAAAATATAAATAAAAGTTATATTATAAATAACATTTATTTGCACACCAGACCATCTCACACCTCACAAGACTGTCTTGACTTGACTCATGAGAACGTAGAATTAGGCGCAGCTAAGCACGGTGTAGTGCATATCCCCACCAAACTCCGGTGCAACTCGTACCCCACCAAACTCTTCCTGTACCCCTGGGGGTACGTGCACCACACTTTGGGAAACACTGATCTAGTAGAATGATGTAGAAGTGATAGTGCTTGACTTTGGAGACTGGGTCAAAAAAATGCCCTGCACTTTCCTTCTTGGTCACTCTCTCCAAAGTTACCAATTGGGGTTACCGGCTGAGACCTTGGTTTTTCTCAACGATGCAGAAAAGATTTTTAAGGTCAACAAAAATGCAAGTAAAGCATCGTGGGATTTATTAACGATATACTCTAAGCGCAAGAGGCCAGCTGAGACAGACAATGGTCCAGAACTCATCTATAATAATAAAAGCATAATATGCTAATTAGACCAGACAGCCAAACAACCTTCTGGACATCCTTCCAGAAGAAGCTGAGGCTGCTAGGGCCGAGGCAAGCCCCTGAGGCTGCGAGGGCCGAGCCCCTTGCACGAATTTCATGAATTGGGCTTCTTGTGGGTTATATGGTTTCAACCAAAAAGATGTTACCAGGGAGAGGAGGAGACCTCCATCCTTTATTCTTAAAGGAAAAATTTTCAATCAAGAGTCAAAGTGTAGCCGAAACCGGTTTGGCTCAGTGGATAGAGCGTCAGCCTGCGGACTGAAAGGTCCCAGGTTCGATTCCAGTCAAGGGCATGTACATTGGTTGTGGGCACATCCCCAGTAGAGGGTGTGCAAGAGGCAGCTGGTCGGTGTTTCTCTCTCATCGATGTTTCTAGCTCTCTATCCCTCTCCCTTCCTCTCTGTATAAAATCAATAAAATATTTTAATAAAAGAGTCAAAGTGTAGAAAAGAAAACAAGAATTTGTTTCATTAGCATGGGGCAAAAGCATACTGCAGGCAATGAAACAAGGAAGGGCTCAGAGAAAGCATCAGGGGAGCCTGGGCTGTGCTGCTTTGACTCTGGGAGTCAGAGAAAAGAGAAGCGGGCCTTGTCCGGGGAGTTAGCCCAGGATGAGCTGCTGCCACCTATTGCTCCCTGGTTGCAAGTCTTGTGGGGTCCCTGAGAGGTGAGTGGATATAAGGAGCAGGGGTGAGAAGGGAATGGCATAGGCTAGCTCCCTGGAGGGAGAGCATGCTGGGACATTCATTTTCAGGGGTTTTAAAGGCTGGGTGTCTAGGGGAGGTCTTAGGGGAAGATCAATAGAATACTCATCAACTTTATGCTGATGTACCAAAGTGAGATTTATTCTCTTAATTTGTCTGTCCTTGTGTGTGGTTGGCAAATGGCACTTAATTGGATTTCTGATATCTGTCTCCCTGAGTAGGGCATTTTAAGCTATTTAGCCTCTGGTTGGGGAGGACAAGTGCAAACCATTTACTCTTAAGTGTCCTTGGGGAGATTCCAAAATGGTGGCAGAGTACGTAGAAGCTACACTGATACTCTCCCAGGACCAAACTGGAAAGCAAGTAAAATACAGAAAAAAAAACACCCTGAAAAATCAACTGAAGACTAGCTGGAGGTAACCCTGATAACCAAAGCGGAGACCACATAGAGACTGGTAGGAAAGGGCTGGTGGGCTCCCACAGATAGCAACTGAAGTTATGGGGGGTTTGGGGGGATGGCCACTGGAGGGTTGCCACTGAGAACTCTGGTGTCAAATCTCCAAGCTGGGCCTCCTAGCAGAGATCACCAGAAGTGAAAAAAAAAAAAAAAAAAAAAGTATCCATAGAACATCTGGTTGTGAAAAGCAGCAGGGTCGCTGTCTTCCAGCAAGAAATGGCTGGAGCCAAAACCGGTTTGGCTCAGTGGTAGAGCGTCGGTCTGCGGACTGAAGGGTCCCGGGTTCCATTCCGGTCAAGGGCATGTACATTGGTTGCGGGCACATCCCCAGTGGGTGGTGTGCAGGAGGCAGCTGGTCGATGTTTCTCTCTTATCAACGTTTCTAGCTCTCTATCTCTCTCCCTTCCTCTCTGTAAAATATCAATAAAATATATTAAAAAAAAAAAGAAGAAGAAATGGCTGGAAATGCAGGCGCCATCTTAAAGGGCCAACACACAGTTTTGTGTGCAGCCACTTACCTTGGGCTCTGGCAGAGGGAGGGCAGAGTGGACTGGAGCTCTGTGAACAGAAGCCAAGTTTAAGGGCTCTGGGGTTTTCTGCGCTGAGTCATTACCTCACACTGTAGAGAATATCTTTCTCCAGTAAACCTTCGTTATCCAGTTTTTTTCCTGGGTGGAAGGCAGTTGCCCCACCCTGTTGGGAAACCTCTCTCCCCATCCGGTGGTTGATAGGCTGAGGCTAATAAAATCTGAGTGTCAATGGGACTGCAGGCAGAAGTGGGTTTCTGGAGGCTTTGAGTCTTTGCCTGATCTAATCCAGCCAGGGCTAGGAAAAGCAGACCCTGGTGCACATTTTAGTCCTTTCCAAAGGCACCCAGCCCCAGCAGAGGGAGCCACTATGGAATGCTGAGAGCTCTAAACAGGGTACTCAAGGCCAATCACAAACACACAGTTGAGCTGTTCCTGAATTCCTGATCACAGAAATTCTGAGACAACAAATGTTTGTTGTTTTAAGCTACTGAGTTTTGGGGTAGTTCACTATTTAGCAATAGAGAAATGATAAAAGCTACTATAACAAAGAGACATAAAAGTACAGAGACTCAGGCAATCTAGTTTGTTTCCATGTCATGAATTTTCCAAAGAAAGGAGGTGGTTCTGCTTGAGGAAGCCACCCGAGACCCAGCTTCTTTTTTCTTGCTGCTTGTCCCCGAGCTAAGATGTGTTTCTTGTTTATACAGCAGAAGCTGGCTTACCTGGTATAGATCTATGTTCTGACCCCAAGGGTGGGGGTATGAAGAAGTGGAGGACAACATTTTATTTGTAAGAATTGGAGCATTAAATAATAATACTAATAATAATTTGAACATTACTTTTGTCCCATTCCATCGATGAGGGCTTAGTCGCATGGCACATCTATCTGTAAATACGACTGGGGGGCGAGGTCTCCTGCTGGACAGTCGTGAGCCTCGCTGAAGGTCAGGGCAGTTTGATGAATAACAGGAAGACGTGGAGAATGAAATCTGGCGGACTCCGAGCCAGCTCCCCATGACCGAGCTCTGGGGTTGGCACCTTCTCTGTGCCTCCCAGTTATTCACCTCTTTGGGGCTCAGTTTTTTCATTTACAAAATGAATGACTAAATAAGATTGGTGTTTTTCAAACCTTTTTCTCTTTTTGGGGGGAAGGGGACAGAATCTATCTCATTAAATAATATTGAGGAACAGAATGTGCTGGTATAAGAGACGTAAACATAGAGCTGCCCTGTTTGAACCCTGTGGCAGTGTTGTTTCTCTCCCTGCTCTCCCCCACATCAGTGGCCCCAGGGAAAGTTACTTTGCAACACTGGAGCCCCGTGAAGCACGATTGATCAGAAAATCACCGCATGAGAAGCTCTCCTGGATTCCTTCCAGCCCAGGCGTTTGGAGGCTGTGATCATTCACCTGTGTGTCCTGAGCTGGGCTGGTCACCGTCTCATGTTGCTTGGCAGCTGGGAGCTGTGGTTCCTGGTGTTCATTGGCAGGAAAATGGAGTGAGCTGGGGGTCCTGCCTCACCTCACTTCCTTTCACCCCTTTCCTTTCATACCTCTCCTTTTTCCTAACTCAAGGGAGGGTCCTTGCCCTATCGCTGGACTGGGGCCACTGTGGAGACAAAGAGTATTTTTTAAAAAAATTGATTTCAGAGAGGAAGGGAGAGGGAGAGAGAGATAAAAACATCGATGATGAGAGGGAATCATTGGTTGGCTGCCTCCCACACGCCCCCTACTGGGCTTTGAGCCCACAACCTGGGCATGTGCCCTTGACGGGAATCGAACCCATGATCCTTCAGTCCACAGGCAGAGGCTCTATCCACTGAGCCAAACCAGCTAGAAGGGGTATTTTTGAGTTGCCAGTACAACTTAGCCTAGTGCTCTGGCCCTCGGGTGGGGGGACATGGAGGTCCTTGGATCACAACCTGTCTCCCTCCCTAGGTTAATATTTTTATCATCCTTCTTGCCTCGACCCCTTCAGGGCTGCTGTTGTCCTCACCTGGGATCAAGTCACGGTTATAGATGGAGAATGTGGACTAGCCCACCCTGATTTGGTTTGAATCAACTCCAGGGACCAGAAGGGAGAGACCTGTCCCCTCCGATTTTCTCTTCCCCAGGTTATCTCAGAATTCTAATAAATGCAAACTGCCCCAGGCTAAGCTGCCTAGGGAGAAAGGAGCTCCTTTCTTCCAGTCTGCAGACCATCAGAAGCCAGCTCCTGCAGGATTCCCGCCCCGCTTCCCGAGGACGAGGCTGGGCCTCTTTCCACTCACCTCCTCTGAGGTTCCTTCCTCAGAGAACAGCTGTACCAGCCACCTTCACCCCGGCTCCAGCTGCCGAATGGGGATCTGGCAGACGACTTAAGTGTCTGCTCAATCAGAGGAACAATTCCAGGCAATTTGTAAGGCCAGTGACCACTGCCCACAAATAAAACATTCCAGAATGTCTAGGAGCAGGTGGGGGATTGGGAGATGGATTACTCAGGGTTTCTCAGGGGGAGGAGTATCTTACATATCTGGGTAAGGCATCAGCACACAGAGGTAAGGGGTGGCTTACCCCCAAGGGTTGTGGCAAATGATCTTAAGAAGTAAAGCAGGTTTCGTGTAAGAAAACAGGTAGCGATGGGTAGGGATGAGCCTTAGGAGGCTTCCCTGCGGGGGCCTGATGTGGGGGGATCTCCCTTTTCCACACCCCACACGGAAAGAGAGATGAATGAACCGGTTCTAAGGGGAGGTGGCCAGGGATTGAGAAATATTAGAAATAAAGAGAGAAGACACAGAGATAGATTTTAAGCTGGGAGCTGGGAGGACTGCCGACCTCCCCTGCTGGAGAGGCAGACTGAGGACCTCCTGAGCCACATAGCACATCTATTTATACTCCGATCTAACAAGGGGGTTTCACAGATAAACAAGGAGCCTGGGAGGGCACAGGTTCCACCCACTCCTTCCTCCTGGACAAACACAAGCCAGGAACTAAGAACATCTCCGCACTCCCAGGGTGGGAGTGCAACTGACATGATTCTGCCAACCGCGCGCCCCCCCCCCCCCCCCAAAGCAACAATCTAAAGAATGTCCAGGTATCTTCCCATTTGGCCCTCTACACTTCCCCTCCTCCGAATGGGACAGCTGGTACTGACACTCACGTGCAACTGCAGGCTTCCTGTACCTTTCAGCTTTGTAAGGGGAGCTGGAAACCTACATTTTGGGTAATATTTCCCAGTTACTGAAACATTGCACACAACATGTAACATTCTTGCTGCCAGGTGCTAGTTTTCACCCTGGTTGAACAACCTTCCTCCCTGTGTGTGCTAGAGATTAGTTCCTGCATTTTTAGCCAGTGACCAGATGTTCACGGGGAAAAATCCTCATGCGAGTCAAGGGGAAGTTAGGAGTTTCCTGTTGCAATGTAACTGGACAACCAGTGGGTCCAGGCTGCCTGTCACTACTTGAGCCAATTGAGCAGAGACAGGGTTGAATCATATATGAGCGTTTATTCTTATGCCAGCAGTAAGGAAGAGCAGCAGGTCATCCAGGAAAATAAGCCAACTGCTTATAGGGGGTAGGACAATGATTCCCTGGGGAAGGCAAAAGGAATAAGAATGGGTGTACAGTCCTAAGTGTTTGGATCAGTGGTTGGAGCATCAAAGGTTCAATTCTGATCAAGGGCAGGCTGGATCCGCACCCCCCATGGGTTGGGACACATGGAGGAGGCAACCAATCGGTGTGCCTCTCTCACATCCATGTTTCTGTCTCTCCCCATTCCTTCCACTCTGTCTAAAAATCAATGGAAAAAAATATCTTTGAGTGAGGATTAACAAAACAAACAAACAAAAAGAGTGGGTATGCAACACTGGTTAATACACGCATGGGAAAGTAGGCAAAAGGAATAAAAATGAATTTACAGTATTACAGGCAATGTAGGCTGGGGCGGGACTTCATTGTTTGGGCAACAAAGTTGTTAATATTTCCCTGATAATAGGTAGCTCTCCGATGTGGAGGATGGTCAGCATTTCCAGGGTAGCTCCCAGGTCCTGGAGCATACAACTCCCAGCCAGGTTAAAACATGCTTTCTTGAATGAGCACAAAACAATCACGGCGAACAGAGCATGGTTAATATTTCTTGTCCCTAATATTCTATTTCTGCCACTCAGGGTAACACATCATCACACACTTAATGGCTTATCTAGTGCAATTGATTGTCTTGCAGTTTCGTAGGTCAGAGGCCGGGCATGGTTCTCACTGGGCTACCCTCAGCCCTGTGAGCAGGGTTGACTTCCTTTCTGAAGGGTCCAAGAAGAGTCCAGTTTCTTGTCTCTCTTGATTTGACCTTGCAGTACACATTGATGGTTGACTGTGGGGTGAGGCTACAGTGCTTCGAGGGGCCACCTGGACTCCTTAGTCGGTGGCCCCCTTCCTCCAAAGCCAGCAGTGGGGTCCGTCCTCACGTCAGATGTCAGATCTCTCCCCGCAATTTGAAAAGTTTCTCTGCATTAAAGGATTCCCGTGATCGGGCCCACCTTCTAATCCAGTGTGATCTCCCCATCGTAAGGTTGTAATTTACTCACACCTGCAAACCCCCTTTTACCACCTGGGGCCACATCTTGACCAATTCCAGGGATCAGGGTGTGAGCAGGGCTCTTTCCTGAGCCTTTGGCTCTTTTGCTCCTTCTATCAGAGGACAGAGACCTCTGATAAAGGGTTTATCTTTCCTGATCCCCTAGCCCACTGCTCCTCTGGTCAGTTTTCCTTTTCTTTCAGGGGTGAGGAACCTTTCTCTGCCAAGGGCCATTGGGATATAACATCACGAGAGGCTCAGTGCATGAAAATGCATGCACTGGAGGGGGGCAACCAATTCAGCCCACCAGCCCCTTCTCACAGTCCAGGAGCCCTCAGGGGCTGACGGTGACGCAGTGATCAGGGGAAGGTGATACCCCCATCACACCTCTGCTGCTGCTACTGCCGGCAGCATAAGCCTTGGCTGGCCCTGGTTATCTGAGCATCGGGCTGGCCTTGGGTGGCTGGGGGGCTGAGAGGACTGGGGGACTCCAGAGGTAGGTGCGTGGAGCAGCCAGACGTGCGTAGGGGTGGACTCAGCCATGCATGTGCCTGACGCCCCAGAGGGCTGAAGGGACTGGTGCCACCATCTTGTGGCTGTGGGCACCGCTATCTTTGAGGGCATGGCAGTCAATTAGCATATTTCCTCCTTATTGGCTGTGGACACCACCATCTTTGTGAGGGAATGATGGTCAATTAGCATATTCCCTCTTTATTAGATAGGATTTGAGGCCCATACAAAATTATCAACTTAAAAATCAGCCTGCTGTATTTGATCAGACATAGCCATAAGCCATGTGGGCGCAGGGGAGCATCAGGAACCCATTCTGCACACAGGGGTGGGTAGGTAAGAGGGGAGAGAGAGGAAGCACATGCTTTTTTTGTAGGGGTGGATACCCTGCTAGCTTCTAATTGGTCCTTTCAAAGCATTCTGCCTTAGTAACATCCTTGGAATGGTTATAAGCCTCACTGCCTTGTGATTGGTTATCTATAAGATTCCTATCTTAGTAGCATCTATAGATTTTTAAAGTTCACATCTACTACGGGGGCCCTTCTTTCCCCCATCTAGCTGGGTTGCCTTAGTAATTTCCGCCAGCTGGGTTCCCCCGTCTACTTTCTTCCCCTCCATGCCCCCTCCCCCATGATTCTATCCCTGGCTACTTAGCTTTCTTCTGTCTCCTCACCTAGACGGCCAGACCAAATGATTTAGTGGGCCTTATCCAGCCCACGGGCCGGACTTTCCCCACCCTTGTTTTAATTTAAGGGATGGTTTCTGGGGGGGACGGGGCATGAGGGGGGCCCTGGGTATAACCTTGCCCAGTGCTCTCTCTTGCCAGCACATCCTAGCTGTCTCTCTGGTTCCACTGTGATCTCTCCATCACAAGGCCGTTCCCTGTGGAACGTCTCAGCTGGGATTCGTTACAGAGCGGACTGACCTAAGGCAAAGCATCCCCCCTCTCCCCAGAGGCAGCGCAGGCTCCTGAGGGCCTGCCACCGGGGTCTGAGGCCGAGGCTGGGGCCCCAGAGCAGAGCGGGGCAGGATGACAACCTTAACACGGGCCACAGCTCTGGAAAGGGGGGGTGTGTGAGGCTCAGCTGGTTGGAAACAGGCTGAATCCAAGAACATGTTTATTTCTGTCCATTGTCAAGTCTCCTGCTTGGGTGTAAGCAGTCCACCGCCCTCAAGAACAGGATGGGGAAGACGGGACATTTAACCTCGGTTTTGGCAGGGGGAGTGAGAGCCACCTGTGACAGGTGTCACCCTCAGCTCCCTTATGACTGATTCTGTGTGATGATTAGGCTGTGGACCCTCCTTCTATCCCTTGAACTGCACAGGTCACCAACCAACACACACACACACACACACACACACACACACACACACACACTCACACAGACAACCTTAAATGGTGGAGTTAGAGGGAAGCAGGGCATTGCTGCGTGACGTGGTCACACACGCTGTTCCGGAGCCAGAGCACCCAGGCGTGCGTCCCAGCTCTCCCACTGACCGCCTGTGTGTCCCGGGGAAAATGATGTCACCTACGTTTCTCTGTTCCGAAGCAGTGACCATGACACCGACCTCACATGGCTTTTATAGGGATTCACTGCGTTCGTTCCTGTAGAGGCAGAAGAGTACCTGGGCACAGCCACAGTACGGCCTTGTAAGTAGTAAACACGGATCATCTGCTCTGTGAGGGGAATCCAGAAGCTTGTTTTCTGGTCAAATGCACTGTAGTAGCTACACTCCTAACTTCTGCTAGAAGTTAGAATCAAGTGCTCAAGTGATTCAACCGGAAGGAAACCGAGGGGGTGAGCTGAGGCACAGTCAGACTGCACAAATAGGGTTGCGATTACTGTAGTTTGCATGAAGAGTAATAGACTTACTAAACTAGAACAAAGGAGGCTTGTCATCTATACTAGCCAGCTCATGGTAATAGTCCCTCCAAGAGCCTGAGTTCTTTTGGGGTTCTTTTTGGTTATACTCAAGTCCTCCCACCCAGGGTCTGGACAGGGAACCAATGCATTTTAATTAGTATCGACATTCTGGCCAAAACCGGTTTGGCTCAGTGGATAGAGTGTCAGACTGCGGACTGAAAGGTCCCGGGTTTGATTCCGGTCAAGGGCATGTATCTTGGTTGCAGGCACATCCCCAGTGGGGGGTGTGCCAGAGGCAGCTGGTTGATGATTCTCTCTCATTGATGTTTCTAACTATCCCTCTCTCTTCCTCTCTGTAAAAAAATCAATATAATATATTTATTGGCATCAAGATTCTGGACGAAGGCCTCGCTCTATCCCTTGCTAAGTTTGTCCCTCAAGAGTAACCAGCATTTGAGGCCCAGCCGATCGATCTTGCTGGACTCCTATAGGTCTGGCTTGAAGCATTGCAACCATGTCTCTTTGCCACAGTCAGAAAGAACTGCCAACATGGGCAAGCTGAGGAGGGACCTTGAGACTTGTCAAGACCCTCGGAAACACACAGAGCCATTAGGCTGGACGTGGGGGGACACAGGAGAGCTGGTGTCAAACCACGGAAGGGCTGACGGGAGAGACAGAGCGAGAGGAAGAACACGTTATTAAATGCTGACTGTGCATGGGGTGTGCGTCTCATATCTAATTACCAGTAAATACCAGAAGCAACCCCGTGGAGGTAAACAGAACTACTGACTGCAACCAGGTGGGGAAGAGATCGTGACACGCAAAGGCCCCGTCAGCCACATGCTCTGGCCGGGAGCTCTCGTGTCCCCCGGCCTCCGACTGTGCCACGGGTGTTGTATTAGTGCTTCCTAATGCCCAGAGCTGGTAAAATGATGTGGCTGCTCCTTACCATCGGAGACATCCAAACAAAAGCTGGATGACTATCATCAAAGACGTTGAAAAGACCATTTCTATCTATGGAGCGTGGAAATGGAACCTCTATGAAGGCACCACCCCACTTTGAGTTTCTCAACTTTGGGGTAGGATATACATTTTAGATATATATTGTGATGGTTTTTGCTATATTTTCCCCCTTCCTCTCCCATCCCATCCCTTTCTCCCGTTTAGGCAGATAGTCTGTGCTGGGAACACGCCTTTTTTTTTAAAAGGAGGGAGGTGGTAGCTGGCAGTCTGGCGCTTGGTCTCATCCTTTTCTCCCAGGTTGACGAGTCGAATGTTTAATTAAGTTTACTAAGGAGCGGTTGCTACACTTCTCTTAGGCAAACCTAGAAAGATCAGAAGAGCAAGCAATTCCATCACGTGTCCTCCCTCCTCCTCCTGTTCCTTGGCAGCAGGAAAACAACACATCTGAAGGGAGGATTTAGGCTGGGAATTGGTTTGAGACCATAGTCTGCTATCCTGTCACAGTGGGGACCTGCTATAGAAACCAGGTTGAGTTTTGAGAATAAAGTTCTATTTCCTACACACTGGAGCTTGTGAACAGTATTTTAAACGTAGGAGACGAAGGGTGTGTGTGTGTGTGTGTGTGTGTGTGTGTGTGTGTGTGTGTGTGTGTGGCGGCTATGTAAAAATGGTCTTAAACCTGAAGTTTTTGGTCCTCTGCTGCCCCTGTGTGGACACAGCTGGAAATAATGGTCCAAAATCTCACTAAGCTGTGAAATTGGACTTGGGAGAAACCTCCCCTAAGAACTGGGGGGTGGAGGCTCAGGCTAGGGGGGGGGGGTCTTGTGACCAATGTGAGGGAGTCAAGAACTGTTGCCAAAAAAAAAAAAAAAAAAAAAAAAAAGAACTGTGGCTGCCCCAGCGAGGCGGGGTTCTCAGGGGGAGAGGCGCAGAACTCAAACAAGCCCCCAATGACGTCAGGAGGCTCTCTCCTTGTCCACCATCTTTATTTTTTCCTCCAGACACTTGCGCTCAATCATCGAAAAGCTCCCAGTCACGCACCTCTGCGGTTCTGGGCCACAGTCAGCACCCGTGGGCACAGTGCCAACCTCCCACACCTCCTCTCCCTGTGCTTGGAGGAGTAGCAAGTCTGTGGGTTTTCCCCTCGGGCGTCACAGTTTCCCATGCCACCTCTTCGCCGGCTGTCTCCACACCACCGTCTCCGCGAAGCCCTGTGCCATCACACTCAGATTCCCTGCACCAGCCCAGGACGGAGAGGACCCTTTTGTTTTGACAAGCGAGAAAGGGGAACACCAGGGCACAAAGGTTGGGGGGGTGGGGAGGGGCTCTGAGTCACGGGGGGCACCAGCTGGATTCAGAATCCAACGGGGGTCTGAATCCTATGACTGAGTTCTGCCTACAGCCTAGCTGCTTCCTTCCCTGGTCAGCTCCCTCCTGGGGGTCCATCACACCCTGACCCTCGCTCCCACCCCATCAAGACAAACAGCAATGGTGGGACCACGCTCCAGCCCTCTCGCTCTCCTGCCTATAGGAGAGGATGGGGTCTCTGGGCCGCCCCATACCTGTCCCTGGGCCTCCTCTTTCCGGCTGGGAGCCAGGGGCCCACAGGCCTGGCCCGAACTCCCTGCCCCACCCCCCTCAGGCCTCCAGACCCTGCCGCAGCCTGCGGTCCAGGGCCAGGAGCTGTCTCAAGAAGCCCCGGTTGGGGATGATGCCTCGGTGGTCCTTGACTTTCTTGATGGCCTCCACGAGGGTGAAGTGGTGGTACAGCATGAGGTAGGCCAGCACCAGCGTGGCGGATCGGCTCACTCCCACGGCACAATGCACCAGGATCTTCCCTGTGAGGACAGACACAGAGGTGGCTGGGGCACTGGTTGGGGGAGGGGAGGGAGGGGCTAGGGTGAGGGCTATGCAGGGAGTGGGGATGGAGATGTGATAGAGGTACTTGGAGACAGGGTAAGGTGCAGATGAGTGGTGGTAAGAATGCAGATCCCTCCTGGCCAGGGTTGCCCGGTGGTTAAGCATCAATCTATGAAACAGGAGGTCATGGTTCAATTCCCAGTCAGGACGCATGCTCGGGTTTCGGGTTCAATCCCCAGGGGGAGGCATGCAGAAGGCAGCTGATGGATGATTCTCTCTCATCATTGATGTCTCTCTCTCTCTCTCTCTCTCTCTCTCTCTCCCTTGCCCTTCCTCTCTGAAATCAATAAAAACATATTTTAAAAAAGCATGCAGATTCCCCAGCACATTCTCTAGATTGAATGATCCGGAGAACAGGCAGCAGGTCAGCATCCATAAAGCCAGAGAGGTCTCAGGGGAGAGACTCCCATAGATAATGCAAACCCCAGCTCCGGGCAGAGGGGGGCCTCAGCTCCTCATGAGAAACACCCCGAGTCTGGCCTGCTCGCTCCTCGGCCTCCCCACCTTCCATCTTGCTGTTTCTATCAACAATTTTTTCGTGTGTGGGGGTGTTTAATATATTTTATACACCTTTTTTTTTTTTGTCTGATCAACAAAGCAAGACATGCTCAAAGTAGAATTGGGAAGTTTAGAAATATATAAAGGAACAAAAGATGGAAATATATCACCCTTAATCCTACCACCCAGGTGCAACTTGCCACTCCCTTAACATTTTGGATTCATTCCTTCTCCTTTTTTTTCCATGTCTTTACATTATTTCATGCATTTTTTATTTTATTATTTTAACTATGGAATGCTTCATGACTTTGCATGTCAACCTTGTGCCGGGGCTAACCTTCTCTGTATCTTCTAATTTCAGTATATGTGCTGCCGAAGTGAACATCATGTATTTTTTATTTTTATTTTTATTTTTTTTACAAATATATTTTATTGTTTTAGAAAGAGAGAGGGAGAGAGAGGTAAAAACATCAATGATAAGAGAGAATCATTGATCAGCTGCCTCCTGCACAACTCCTACTGGGGATCGAGCCTTCAACGTAGGGATGTGCCCTTGGCCGGAATCGAACCTGGGACCCTTCTGTCCGCAGGTGGATGCTCTATCCACTTAGCAAAACTGGCTAGGGCCGCCATGTTTTTTGTTTGTTTGTTTGTTTTGTTTTGTTTTTTTTCCCCTTAAAAGGCTGACAGCATGTTTTCCTTCATACCATATCCTGGGGATTGTGTCACGTCGTTAAAATCTCTCTTTCCCCCGCACCAGGACCCTCGGGCTTTCCCCCAATTCAATGTCCACTGTGCCTCCCCTCCCGGCTGCCCCTCCTACCTCCAGGCAGGCTCAGCGCCCGGTGGATGAAGTCGGCGGCTGTCTGGAAGTGGATGCTCATGTCAAAGGCGGGCGAGTCATGGGCCTCCACACCCAGGTAGCGGATGCCCAGCCCCTCGTAGGCCTCGTGCGTGCCCCGCCACCTGCTGTGCGAGGCGTTGAGGACGTGGGTGATGCCCAGGCGCCGCAGCTCCCGGTGGTTGTTGGCGATGTCCCTGCATTGAGTAGAGGTTAGAGGAGGGGTGGGGAAGAGAGTCCCCGGTCCGGGCCCTGCCCACAGTGGAGCTAACGCCATGGGCCCGAGGCCTCCACGCTGGGCCCAAAGGGAGGAACCAAGATAAGCAGTGACCTGGAGTCTTGCCCTGGGGAGGTTTTGCCTGGAGAAGAAGAGGCTAAGGGGGTGGGCAAACAAAACATGGCGGAGAGCTTTGAGAAGGGCCATTTTACTTGATCTGGAGGAAGGATTTACTGGATGTAAACTCCTTGTAAGAAGTCTATACTGCCGAAACCGGTTTGGCTCAGTGGATAGAGCATCGGTCTGTAGACTGAAAGGTCCCGGGTTTGATTCCGGCCAAGGGCATGTACACTGGTTGCGGGCACATCCCCGGTAGGGGGTGTGCAAGAGGCAACTGGTGGATGTTTCTCTCTCATCGACGTTTCTGGCTCTCTATCTCTCTCTCTTCCTCTCTGTAAAAAATCAATAAAATCTATATTTTTAAAAAAGAAGTCTATACTACCAGTGGAACCTCGCTGAAGGAGGATGCAAGATGCGAGGACCCTGGGAGAGAGTAATTCTTTTGTCACCGCTATTGAAGCCGAGAGAGGAGGTCAGTGTGTGGGCATGAATCCAACAGAGGAGATTGGGACATGAGTTTGGACCAGCTCTCTTTTAACATCCCACCTAACCTTGAGATGATGCGACTCCAGCCCTTGCTCCCGCACCCGGCTCCCCTGTGACTCTGTTTTCTCTTTGACAACCAGAATCCCTTTTTTGCCCATTATTTCATGCTCACATTTACCCTGCTTTATGACGTCACCTTTAGGTGTTCACGTGGCCCACGCCCCTCCGCTTAGTGGCAGCCGCCTCTCAGGCCACAGGGCCGTATCTTAGGGCCGCTGCCCCGTCCAGTGCAAACTCCTCAAGGAGAAAGGGCACCTGAACTGAAACCTCCGAGTCCTGGCTCTGCTGCTACTTACGACCTGTGTGACCCTGGGCCGGTCACAGCTTCTCTGAGCGTCAGTTTCCTCATCTGTAACCTGGGCATAGTGGTACCTACCTCACAAGCTGTTGTGAAGATTAAGAGAGAAAATGCACGTGAAAAACTCCTTGTATACTACAGAGCCCTGGAGAGAGAGAGAGAAGCGGACTCCTTTTCCTCTGGTGCTGCTCCCTCCTCAGCCCCAGGTTGCCCCATAATAGATGGGAGGTAGGTAAGTCATCTGTGATAGCCAGCACAGAGCCTTCAGTAATACATCTTGCACCCTGGCCGGCGTGGCTTAGTGGTAGAGCATTGGCCTGTGCACCTGAGGGTCACAGGTTCCATTCCGGTCAAGGGCACTACCTGGGTTGTGTAGGTCCAATCCCCACTATTGGGTTGTGGCATGTGTGGGAGGCAACCAATCCATGTGCCTCACTCACATTGATGTTTTTTTTTTTCTCTCTCTCTCCCTTTTGTCCCTTCTTTCCACTCTCTCTAAAAACATCAATGGAGCCCAGCCAGCATGGCTCAGTGGTTGAGCATCGACCTATGAACCAGGAAGCTATGGTTTGATTCCTGGTCAGGGCAGATGCTCAGGTCGTGAGCTCGATCCCCGGTGTGGGGAGTGCAGCAACCAATCAATGATTCTCTCTCGTCATTGATGAGAGTTTCTGTTTCTCTACCCCTCTCCCTTCCTCTTTAACGTTCTTATCTGAAATTAATTAAAAAAATATCTTTTAAAAATCAATGGAAAAAATATTCTCGCTACTAGGATAAGGATTAAAAACAGAAAAACAAAAGAGTAAAAATTTTGCTAAATAAATGACAGTCTTTCTGACCAGAGTTGGGCAGATCAATAGTCCTGCCCACCTCCAAACCCTAGAGCCTCCATTCCATGGCCATCCATTCCCACCCCTTGAACCTCAATCTGGAACCCACAATGCCTGTCTGCCACCCTTTCCTTTCTTCCTACACACACACACACACACACACACACACACACACACACACACACACACGGCCCTGGCCCCCGTTTGCCGGGTACCTACTGGTCTCCGAGGTAGAGGCCGGGCCAGACCTCGTCGGCGTGGTTGCAGGCGGTCTTGCCGGTGTAGAGGAGCCTCTCTAACTCGAAGACGTTGAGGAAGGGATGCCGGACAGCGGGCATCTCCTCCAAGGCCCCTCGGGTGCGGACGGGAGACCGGGAGCTGCTCCGGGAGAAGCGGGCCATGAAAGTCATGGAGGCCCAGAGCCAGTTCCCGGGACACATCGTAGAGGCGGCCGCCGGGAAGCCGAAGCCGGCTCAGTGTCCAGGTAGCTGTTGCTGGAGGAGGAAGGGGTGCGACACACACCTGAGTGAGTCTGGGGCGGCGGCTTCCCCTCCTGCCAGCAGGGCTGGGCCCCTGGGAGCAGCTTCTCTGGGGAGGGGAGGGGAGGGCAGGCTGGCTCGGGCAGGGCTCCGGGGCTCTCCTCCTCCTGCAGCTGCCGCAGCTCTGAGCTCTCTGCTCTGAGCTCTCTGCTCTTTTGCTGCTGCCACACACGGAGCGGGGAGAAGTCACATGTCCTTGTTTACAGGGAGAGGGAGCTGCCCAGCTGCCCGCTTCTGCTCCAGCGTCCCCCCCCCGCCCCCTCCCCCAGCATGTGGTGTTTGGGTGGCAGTACCCATGCCAGAGCGCTCGCCAGCCCGCATCCGGGCTCGTCTGCCTGGGGCTGCAGCCAGAGGCTGGGAAGGGAGGTGAGGTGGCTCTCTCCATCCAGGCAGGAAGACCGCGGGCCCTGACATATATTAAGCCTCCTCTTCCTCCTCCTCCTCCTCCTCCTCCTCCTCCTCCTCCTCCTCCTCCTCCTCTCGTGCCCAGAGATGGGCCGCTTTAACCCATGCCCACCCTCCCACTGACTCGGAGATAAGCCTGCTTGGATGTGCCTGTTGGGGGGGGGGGCATGGGGTGAGTGGGACTGGCATCGGAGGGGAGTGTGAGTTGGAAGAAATACCTGCTGAACGCACCAGCCAACGGGGGGGGGGGGGGGGGGAAGGCGCCAGTCTGTGGGCACCGCAATCCAACCACCTCCTTTGATCAGCATAGGAGATTAGACCTCATCCCCACTGAGCTGAGACTAGAGGTGTGTGTGTGTGTGTGTGTGTGTGTGTGTGTGTGTGTGTGTGTGTGTTTGGGGGGGAGGAGGAATGAGGTGGGAGACAGAAGGGGGAGGAAAGGGGAGAATGAGGACCCTGCTGGGCAGGGGGTGGGGGTGGGCTCTGAGGCTGGAAGGACCTCCCAGGGGCCTGGCCCTGCCCCTGCCTGGCTCGGGACAGCTGGCCTTAGAAGGGGACCGTGTGCTGGGCTGCAGGCTGGGCAGGGCCGGCCTTGGAGACTTGGGACCTTGGGGGGGGGGAAGGGGGAGGGGGCTGTGGCAGGAGCCCTCCCTGCCCCTCCTTTCCCTGGTGAGTGTCCGGAAAGGCAGGGGGTGGGTGTGAGGGCCCCTCTTCCTGCCCTCAGCCCCCGCCCCCGCCCTCAGCAGGAGGTCCTGCAGCTCGCCGTCCCTGTCCTCTCACCGCTCCCCTCTTTCTCCTCTTCCTCCTCTTTCCTCCCGGCCACGGAGACCACGCACTTCCAGGGGGAATAGGATAAGCATGGTGAGGGGCGCCGGGATTGGGGGTGCAGGGAGACATTTTCCCAGGGTCTGAGTCAGAGCCCCAAGCACAGCCCTATAGCCGCCGCCGCCACCGCCACCGCCATCACCATCACCACCATCACCACCGCCACCGCCACCGCCACCATCTACCTGTCCCATCAGGCCCACGGAGCCACGTCTTTACCCCCCCCCCCAAAAAAAAAAAAAAGCAGACCTGGGGCCCGTGGGGTGCTGCAGGGTGACAAGAAGTCCCATGCAGGGGCCTCTCTTTCTCCTGGGAGGCGGGTGGGCCGCAGAAACCCCTTCTGTCTGGGGGCGCCTCCCCCTGCATCCTGCAGCCCCACCTGCAGCTCCAGGGCCTCGGCTGCGCCATCCTCTCCCCTCCCCTCCCCTCCCATCCCCCTCAGGCGGCTGTAACAGGTTCATGGCCGCCGCCCGGCCCCGGCAGCCCAGCCAGCCCCGCAGCGGAGGGTGCGAGGGAGCCGGGAGGGCGCCCCCTCCTCCCCACAGCCCCCTGGGAAGGCGACTCCCCCTTTTCCTCCTCCCCTCCCCCCCGCAGGCGCCCCTCTACCTCTCTGAGCCGCGGGTCTCAGTCCCGGAGGCCCGGGGCCATGGCTCCCGGGGTGTGGGTGTTGCCGTCGCCTCGGCCGCCTGGAGCCGCTATTTCTGAGCCGTGACGCGCGCGTCCAGGCCCGGCTCACCCCGTGGGCGCCCGCCCGAGGCGCCGGGGACGCGGCCCACGCCCGGAGGTGGGAGGGGGACGCGCAGCGCGGCTGGCCCGCACCCCGCACTCCTGCCCGCCCACACCCCGCACCCCCTCCCCGCCCCGCCCGCACCCCACCCGCCCGCGCTCCTGTGTGCGGCCCGCCCGCGTGCCCGCCCGCCCGGTGCATGTGTGTTGGGAGCTGCGCCACTCGCAGGCACTTGGCTTAAGGATGCCACCATGCAAGCGGTCCTGGGTGGTGCCTGACACACACACACAGACACGCACACGCGCGCACACACAGACACACACAGACGCGCACACACACACGCACACGCCTGCGGGGCAGCATTCACTCATCGCGTCTCAGACGCTCACCGGGGCCTCCCGGTTCTGGGGACACGCCGCCCCTACACCACAGTCAGGCAGGGACTCCTCCGTGTGGCACCCCCGCCCCCCACGCGTGCCACACGTACCAGCTCCTTACATGCTCCCCACGGGTCTACCGGGTGCCCCCATCTCAGGGAGGGGAGGCTGAGGCTCCGGAGGCTTAGGAGTTTGCCCAAGTGACAACCTGGGCATGGCCGGAGCCGAGCTTCAAATCCTGGCAGCCCCCCCCCCTCCCCGCCCCCAGGTCCAGCCCTCAGCGGCTCTCCAGGCCCCGAAGCCGGCACAGCGTCTGGAGCGCAGCGGGTTCCCCAGCTCCGCCCGGGCCTCTGGGTGACCGTTAACCCCTTACCTCCACCCGCCTTCTGCTCTGAGCACCTGCAGCTCCGAGATGGTTTGCTGGGTTACATCTGCTCTTAATCTGCATTGTGGAGATGTCCCCCCCCCATACCCCCCTACACCCGGCTCCCACCCGCCCCAGGCCTTCACCTCACCGCTGTCCGTGCCCATCCGGTCCGCACCTGCCAGCGCTGGGACCAGAGACACCGCCCTCCCCCAGGCCGGCCGGTGCCGGGGGAGGTGGGGCCCTAATGAGTGTGACCACATGGGGCTGCTGAGGGCCAAGCGGACCAGACCGGGGAGAAGCGTCCTGCAGGAGGAAGGCAGGAGCAGAGAGGGGCAGGGAGCCTGGTTTCCATGAGAAAACGGTGTCCGAGGCAGCTGGAATCAGGACGGGCTACGTTTGCAGCCGGATGGGTAGATGAGGCTCGATCTTTGGGTCAGAGCAGACCCTGGCCAAAGTGACAGGGTCCCCGGGTAATTCTGTGTAAAGAAGAGTGTCAGCAGGGGCTTGATCTCCCTCCTTCTAGAGGATGTGACCCCCCAAAGGCAGGGCGGAGAGGGCGTGCTGGAGGTGGGAGATCTTTCTAATTCACACCCCCCCCACGTCCCCAGGAAAGGGGCGCAGAAGTGACCACCCTCAAAGTCCCCACAGGCCCGTCTCCCCTGCGCTGTCCAGCCTGCGTGCCCTCGCAGGGTTCAAGGGCTCCTTCACCTCCAGGATCCAGTAGCAGAGGCCCAACAGGTGTGCCTTTATGTCGGATGGGAGTGGGGTGAGGGAAGAAGGACAGAGCAAGGCCCAGTGCCCCTTGAGGCGCCGGTGTTGATGCTGGCTTATTCCATACCTGCGTGCCCTCAGGTCCTGGCCCTCTAGCCCATATCACTTCCGCCCCCTAGGTCCCCGCTAGGGTTTTGGGTGCTGTCTTCTGGGGTGTCGGGCTGGTGTTAATGGGGATCCCCACACCCCTCTTGCTTGGGGAGGAAGGCAGGTGGGTCCTTTGCTTCGAGTGATAATCTGGTGTTTGCTTTAGGCCAGGATCATACCTTTCTTCTCCACAATGCATTCAGTAGCCACGCTCTCCCTGTCTTACCTGCGGGTGAACACCTCTGACCAGGGTGATGAATTTTCTTCCCAGAACCACACGTTCTGGCAGGTAGCAGATATTCTTCCCATTAGCCTGGCTTTGTCATGAAAATAAATTCTAGAGAGAGTGTACCTGTAAGGAAACTAAACCTCATTTCTTATTTGCAAATAAAACAGGATACAAAGGAATATACTACAAAATCTAGTATTATTATTTTTTTTAAAAAAAGGAAAGAAAAAGTATATAAATACACATTTTGAAAAAGACTTAAGGAAATACATCAAATATTAAAACTGGTAAACTCTGGTCTGAGTGGGACTGCATATGGTTTTTTTTTCCTTCTTGTGCTTTAAACTGTCTACATTTTCCAAATTTTCTCCAATCAGTATGAAGTAATTATAACTGTCGGCTCTATAAAACTGGCTCAGATTTCCCTAGTGGCTTCTAATGTGGCCAATTTTAGGAATTGCCTCACACATGCCTGAAGAGAATATTCAATCTCTGTTTTGGGATGCAAATTTCTATCTTTATTTCTCTTCTGTGCGAGGCTTTAAAATATTCTAAATTCTTAATTTTTGGTTATGTTTTACCAGGGTTTGAGAGAGGAATTAAAATCTTCCACATGTTTGTGGGCTTGTTAAATTCTCCATCTAATTCAGTAAATTTTTGTTTGGAATACCAAGCTCTATTATTAGATACACAAAATTCATAGGTTTCTGTTTTTTTTAAAAAATTATTATTAACATTTTTAAATTGATTTTAGAACAGAAAGGAGAGGGAGAGAGAGATAGAAACATCAATGATGAGAGAGAATCATTGATCATCTGCCTCCTGCACACCCCACACTGGGAATCAAACCCCTGCACACCTGGGCATGTGTCCTGACCTGGAATCGAACCGTGACCTCCTGGCTCATAGGTCGACTTTCAACCAATGAGCCACACTGGCCCGGCTTCTCAGTATTATTTTTCCCATAAAAATGTCTGGGAGCCTTCTGCCTGATTTCCCATCTGGACTGGTGGGTCTCTAGACTAAGGCAGAGCTGTTACCCTGGAGGGTCCTCTTACCCTCGTGCTGGGAATTCCCTTTACCGTTGGCAGCCCTGTTCCCGGGGCATCCCCCGTTTTCAGTAGGCTACCACCATGTTCAAAGATGCTTGCTATCCCTCCAGTCGAGAGACTCTCTGTTTTCCTTACTCAGAGAAGAAGCCTCGGAGCTTCTGCTGGGGAGGGAAGGAGCAGGTGCAGTGACAGGAGGTCTGTGGAGTGAAACAGACTTCCAATCAAGTCTATGTTTTCAGCTCATCTTCACACTCCCAGAGATACCTACTGTTGCCAGTTCCCTGGCCTTCTGGGTGCTCTGTGGTACAAATCGGATTGATCGTCAACATGTGTCAACATTTCGTTGCTACTGAAATATTTCCTATCCTTTCATTCTGCTGGGTTTAATGTTTTTAAAAACATCTTTGGACTGTCATTTTTTTTTTTTTGTGGGGTTGCAGGAGGAAGCAGAATTGCATGCTTTTTAAAAAATATGCCATCTTTAACTGGAGTGCCAGCTGGTTTTTGAAAACACATAAAAATAATTGATATTTTAAGCCTTTAAAAACACTCAATATTTATTTAGACATATCAGTCTATTTTAACAATTTTTTGTGTGTGCATACTCTTGATTCTTTATCCTGTTCTTTCCTTCCAAGTTCATTTATTGAGTAGTTCTTTTTTGTAAGGGACTATTGGTATGAAATTTCTAAGTGCTTGCATGTCTAAAAGTTTCTAATTTTCCCTGTCTTAGAAGTGATATTTTTGCCTGACTTTATTTTTTTATTTATTTTTCATTAAAAAAAATTTATTAAGGTATTATATGTGTACATAGCTTACCATTGTCCCCTCCCCCCCATCTCCCATTTATGCCCTCCCTCCCCAGAGTTCTGTGTTCATTAGTTGTACTTATATGTATGCATACCAGTCCTTCAGTTGATCTCTTATCTCCCTCAGGCCTCCTTCCCCTCCCTGCTCCTTATTTGACAGTCTGCTTGTTTTATGGTGACTATCTCAGGACCACACGAATAGAATCCAGGCCTCCTTCCCCTCCCCGCCCCGCTGCGCCCCCCCCCCCCCCCCCCCCGTCCCACTGCTTCCCCGGGGCACACGGCTCACCCGGGGCACACGGCCCCCTGGTTTGCCTGACTTTAGAAATGCAGGTTCCCAATGATGTTTCCTCGGTGTATCAAAAATATTAGCTTATTGTCTTCCAGTATTTATTTTTGTTGATGAGAAGTGGTTTTGTGTATGTGTGTGTGTTCTTGCCATTATTTTATTGTAATCTGCCTTTTTTCTTTATTGTCTTTATTATTCTCTCTTTGTCCTTGTACATTGCTCACTTCTCAAATACTACCCAAGTAACCTTTTGGCAACACAAAATTGAGTTTATTGTTCATTAGAGGAAGTGAGAATGAATGCTAATTCGACACATAGCATCTCAGAGAAAAAAAACAGCAAAGCCTGAATCATTGTGATTTTGAAGACTAGTTTAAGGTGGGTCTTTCAATGCAAGGACTTGATTGGAATTGGGTAATTATCCTCTATAATAAAAGGGTAATATGCAAATTGACTGAACGGCCAGAACAACTGGTCATTAGAATGTGCACTGATCACCAGGAGGCAGACATTCAATGCAGGAGCTGCTCCCTGGTGGTCAGTGCGCTCTCACAGAGACAACTCTCAACCAGAAGCCAGGCTCAGGGTTCATGGCTGTCGAGCACAGCGATGGTGGCGGGAGCCTCTCCTCCTCTGCTGCAGCATTAAGGATGTCCGACTGACAGCTTAGGTCTGTTCCCGCTGAGGGCTCCTGGATGCAAGAGGGCACAGGCTGGGCTAAGGGACCCACGCCCCAGTGCACAAATTTTGTGCACCAGGCCTCTAGTCATGAAATAAGAGTTTAAAATTTGTGGAAACAGCAGGGGTGTCTAAAGCATCTTGGAATATAAACTCTTATACTGATGCTTTCCTGAGTTGCTGGGCCTTTTGACAAGTTCCTAGGATGAACTACAAAGTTATTTGCGACTTTTATCTTCTGGAGGAGAGTCTCCTGGGATAGCAAAATTACGGACTAGGAAAGCCATGCTAATGAAGACAGCAAACTGTGTTTTCATCTTCCTCCCTCATGGCCCTTTTTCCCTCTGGCCTGAAGATAAGCCCTCAGTTTTGGGTGTGTGATCAGTGCGATCTTCACAACTAGTTGAGACATCACATCCTGTATCCAGTTTCTGGGAATAGTTGGTTCAGCCTTCAAAATACCAAAGGTGTTTGCTTCAACCTCCACAGAATCAGATATTCCTGCTCTGTTGGTGTGATGATTGTTTGTTGAATTATTTGAAGGGACAGCTGTTGTTCTTTAGCATTTAGGACTCTGGAGACCACCCATCTGCAACACTGCAACATAGACAAATATACTATGACAGTGGTCGGCAAACTCATTAGTCAACAGAGCCAAATATCAATAGTACAAGGATTTATATTTCTTTTGAGAGCCAAATTTTTATTTATTTATTTATTATTTAAAAAAATATTTTATTGATATTTTACAGAGAGAAAGGGAGAGAGATAGAGAGCTAGAAATGTTGATGAGAGAGAAACATCAACCAGCTGCCTCTTGCACACCCTCTACTGGGGATGTGCCCGCAACCAAGGTACATACCCTTGACCGGAATCGAACCCGGGACCTTTCAGTCCACAGACCGACGCTCTACCATTGAGCCAAATTGGTTTCAGCGAGAGCCAAATTTTTAAAACTTAAACCTCTAATACCACTTCTTCAAAATACTCTCGTCCAGACCATGGTATTTTGTGGAAGAGCCACACTCAAGGGGCCAAAGAACTGCATGTGGCTCTTAAGCCTCAGTTTGCGGCCCACGGTACTAAGAGAAGGATCATGCTCAGAGTTTGTCGTTCTCTTCTCACTGACAGCCAAGAGTGCCCACATAAATCAAGACCCTAGCTGGTTTGGGTCAGTGGATAGAGCATCGGTCTGTGGACTGAAGGTCCCAGGTTCAATTCCGGTCAAGGGCGTGTACCTTGGTTGTGGGCACATCTCCAGTGGGGGGCATGTAGGAAGCAGCCGATTAATGATTTTCTCTCTTCATTAATGTTTCTATCTCTCTCCTCCTCTCCCTTTCTCTCTGAAATCAATAAAAATATACTTATATATATTTTTAAAAAACCACAATAGGTTGGATTACTAAGGTGAAGATTCCTTCCAAATCAGATTTGGTGTCATTAAACAAATTACCTAATTTTCTGATTTTTTTATTTATTTGCTTCTTAGATCGTTTTAGTCACACTAAAGATTCCAGAGAGGCCTGCAGAGATGTAAGCACAATATTCTCCCCCTAAAAGAGTACCTGTTCCATATCAGAAACCAATGTCAGGTCTAAGCCAGCTCCTGTTCTGTACCACTACTGGGATAATTTCATGAACCAGAAGTAGTTATCTCATCATCATTAAAGCCAATGGCAATACTTGAGGCCATGGAAGTTTGAGAGTCTCCAATAACTTCGTTAATTTTAGTCTTAGAATTCCCCCTTTTCTCTCCATTGCTCCTGAATGTTGGGTGACATGCACAGTAAAGTAGCTGAGTGTGGTAGAACTTTGCAGAGTTCTTTAATGACATACTAACAACAGGCCCAGTAAAACAAACGCCTCATCACTGGAGAGATACGGTGGAATTCTCCAGGTTGTAAACACCTCATATCAAGTGATTTTTCCCCCCTCGGCAAATTTGTCTATCCTGTGTAGAGTTTCTAAGGTTTTGGACAATGGCTTTTATAGAGCAAGATAAGAGCTTAAAAATCAACCAAAAGAACATTTCCTTGTTTAAAGAGAAGCTTAATTTCAAGGGGTAATTGAGCTTTGAGGGTTTCTGGCCAGATAGGAAGGAAGGAGAACAGATCAGAGAACGAGATAGAGAAAAGTTGAAGAACACAATTTGGGAAGAGGAATTGCAGGATAAAGGCTGTAAGGTTTGGAGTTACGATTTCTTGGGATTAAAAAAAAAAGATTATTTTAAGGAATCTCTTAAGAATACAATTTTGCTTCCTTAGGAGATGTATTTTAATTTATTTTTTAAAAATAAATAAGCAAGTTCTAAACCCCTTACCAAATAAATAAATAAATAAATAAATAAATAAATAAATTTTAAAAAGCAAGAAAACAATTTGGTATCCGAATTTCTTTCATACAAATAAAAAAGTGGAGTTTGATTCTTTAAATTCTAATGTGCCTCTTAAATAATCAATTTTGTTTACATCAAACATTCCACAGAGTAGCCATTGTAATTCTAAATGATCTTTTTTGAAATTATGTCATTTTAGAAGATAAGTATTCAAATTTGAGTTATAGCATATATACATAAAAGCAGCAGAACTCTGGCCCAGAGGGAGTGCAGACTTAGTTTTAGACCAAGACAAGCTCATCAGAGTCCAGGGGCAGGAGGTCTATGACGTTGCATTTGTACCTTATATTTTGAAATGACAACCCAACAGTTCTATCACCCAGTTATAAACCACAGCAAGGTCTATAGTGCCAATAGAACAGAGAAGTTTTGGAGAGGAAACCTCTTCCAGGACTAGACTCTCAAGTACAAAACAAGACAAGACTGAGGAAAATTCTCAAAAGGGCTCGATGGCCCTAGCTGGTTTGGCTCAGTGGATAGAGCGTCAGCCTGCAGACTGAAGGATCCCAGGTTTGATTCCTGTCAAGGGCATGTTCCTTGGTTGCAGACACATCCCCAGTGGGAGGTGTGCAGGAGGCAGCTGATTGATGTTTCTCTCTCATAGATGTTTCTGACTTTATCCCTCTCCCTTCCTTTCTGTAAAAAAATCAATTGAAAATATTAAAAAAGTATATCCTCAATAAACAAATGTTATATAAAACATCAATTATTAAAACAAACAAACAAACAAAACCCAAAAGGGCATGATGAGTGACTCAAGACAAAGTTTGTCCACAGATTACTGAACAGTTATGTCTCCAGGGCTGGTCTGATAAGTGACTACTTGGGGGCCTATGCCCGTCTTTCCCTGTGAGGTTTCCTGTAAAAGATGCAAACAAAATAACGACAGAGACAACTACTAGTGTTGTAAGTAACACAGCAGATTTCCACCAAAAGAGAAGTTTTTAAAAATTTACCACATGACCAAAGGATGCCTTAAAATGGTTTCTTACTCTCGGGAAACAAAATAAACTGAGCATTTTGGATGCTCAAAAAAGAACTCAGCCCTGGCTGGTTTGGCTCAGTAAATAAATAGAGTTTTGGGCTGCAGACTGAAGGGAATTTTCTTGTACTATTCTTGCAACTTTTCTGTAAGTTTGAAATTATTTCAACATAAAACATTACAAGTAAAGGTCTGGTACTGAAAATGAATGAAAATAAATATATTGACTCTACTTCTATCTGGGTACCACATGCACATTGTAGATATAGTTTACTTATATATCCTTATCAAAGCATATTCAACTTTCTCTACATATTATTCCAACATGATTGGTTTATCCTTCTAAACCTGTAGGAAATGAAAGGAAGCAAATAAAATTTGACAGTGACAATATTTAGCAACTTAATAGCAATGGGAGGTACAGGAAATGGGGAAAACTCCATGAGCTAAAACATGTAGAGGCAAGTAGCCCCCAAATACTGCAGTAGCCCCTTGGGCATGGCTGTTTTGGAGCATTGTAAAATTGCTGAATAAATGAGTTTATATTGATGAAGGAATTTATATATGTGAAGCAATTAGGACAGTGCCTGGCACCTGGTGAGCACTAAATCAATATTAGCTATTAGGTCTGTCACGATATTCTTGTGTGGTCACACGCAAAATTGGGCAAAATCAGCTCTTTTCTTCCTAGGAAGACAAGAAGCTTTGCCGAAACCGATTTGGCTCAGTGGTAGAGCATCGGTCTGGGGACTGAAAGGTCCCAGGTTCGATTCCGGTCAAGGGCATGTACCTTGGCTGTGGGCACATCCCCGGTAGGGAGTGTGCAAGAGGCAGCTGGTCGATGTTTCTAGCTCACTATCTCTCTCCCTTCCTCTCTGTAAAATATCAATAAAATATATTTTTTAAAAAAGCTTTGCAATATGTTGTGTTGGATGAACTGTTGAAGGAGGTCAGAGAAACCTTGGTGCTCTTGAGAACATGGACCCAATTTTTCCTCCACCTCTCCTCCACCGGTTCTCTGTAACTTCTGTAGTATGCTTTGCTGGGGAACTTGCCCCAGCGGCAATAGTAGCCATGTGTATAGAGAGGATGCTCTGTAGCTCATATTCAAAAACAGTCATACATAGACTATCCCAGATGGTTCGAAGGCAACCGAGGGGGGCAGAGGCGAGGAAGGGGGTTGAAGGGAAGAGGAAGGAGTGGAAATGGGTGATAAGAAAGCCAGCCCGCTGATATCTAGGAAACTCTGCTATTCACAATGAGTCATTTCCTTCACGTTCAGCTGGCATCTGGGACTTGTTCCCAATGATGGAAGGAAAGGCTTGTCTACTGAGGGAACTTCAGGGCACAGGGAAGCAGGAGTAAATACAGAAACACAGCCCTCCCACCTCCCAGCCCCCAGAACACCCATGCCTCTTCTCCCTCTCAGGAGTTCATCTCCTAAACTCTAAGAGTCCCTATGAGACTTGTGACCAGGGGAGCAATGGCCAGTGCCAGCTGGTCCTGAGCTCACCCCCTGAGGAGTGAGCTAAAAGCAGTTCCATCTTGTCTCACTTCTGTCCCTGGGACTTTTACTTCTCATTGAGTCTGTGGGAGGCAGTTAGACAGACAAGTCCAGATAAGGACTCTAGGCCAGGCATGGAAGTTCACCAGGGTAAAACTGAGAAAACAAGGACCTTGACCCAAGAGTAACCTTTCCTCCCCTAGCACATTGCTGGTCATGTGACTTGGACCCTCCCCTGACCTTTCCTCACCTGGCATGTTGCTGGTCATGCAGTACACCCCCTTAGAGGAAGAACAAGGGGCCAGAGGGCATCCTCACGCTACTCCCATACAAGCCCTTACACATTAATCCCCACGGATAACATCTAGGCCTCAGTTGTCTTTGGGCTCCAAGCCCAGAAAAGCAGCAAAACCAGTCAAGCAATGCCAAGTTGACTTCAGGACCAACTGCATTGACTAATGCCTGCCTGCAAGAACATACCTGGAAAGCTGATGAATATTCTATTGAGATCCTCCCCTAAAATCCCACCTCTTAAAAGCCTGTAGGACAGAGGACCCAGTGCCTGCTCTCTTCTGGGAACAAACCTGAGCCTTTTCCATCTCCATCCCCCTCTCCTTTCCCATAGGCATGTTTTCCTTATTTCTGTCTCTATCTCTGTCTCTATCTCTATCTCTATCTCTATCTCTATCTCTATCTCTATCTCTATCTCTATCTCTATCTCTACCTCTACCTCTATCTCTATCTCTATCTCTATCTCTCCTAAGCTCCAAGAGCATTCTTTGCCTCTGTAACTTGTTTCCGGAGCTCATTTCTTCTACCACTGTGACTTTCTAAATAAACTTTCTCTTATAGTTTGAGTCTTACTTCTGTATTATTTCCTAGTCGGAACTCAGGTATGTACTGAGGTGGCTAAACCAAGGTCTGCTGTAACCCCATTGGTCTAACACCTGGTGTTATTCTTGTGTGGCCACCAACAAGTCTACACAGCCCAGTGTGGCTGCGCACTTTCTTGTAACACTAGAAATTTGCATGAAATTTGTGCATAGGGTCCCTCAACCTGGCCTGCACCTAGAAATTTGCATGAAATTTGTGCATAGGACCCCTGGGTGGATGTCTGACTACCAGCAGTCTGACATCCCTCTTGCAATCCGGGACCGTTGTTGGCTCCTAATGGCTCACCTGCCTGCCTGCCTGATCGCTCCTAAACACCTCTGCCTGCCTGCCTGATTGCCTCTAACTTGCCTTTGCTTGCCTGTCTGATCTCCCTAAACCCTCTGCCTGCTGGCCTGATCACCCCTAACTGCCTCTTCCTCGCCCTGCCACCGTGATTTTGTCCAAAAGGACGTCTGGAAGACGTCTTGTCTAACCAGTCTAGTTAGCATATTCCCCTTTTATTGATATAGATGTCTAGAGAGTTCAAAGCAGCCCTACCTAGGCTTTTTCCCATTGCTTCTTCTATCCTAAGCCCTTTCCTGTTTTACTGTCTCCAGCTTTAATAAACATACTCTCAAAAAATAAAATAAAATAAAGGAACACATTGTTTGAGTATTGGCTTTAGACTTTAAAAAAATATATGTATTTTATTGATTTTTTTACAGAGAGGAAGGGAGAGGGATAGAGAGGTAGAAACATCGATGAGAGAGAAACATCGATCAGCTGCCTCCTGCACACTCTCTACTGGGGATGTGCCTGCAACCAAGGTACATGCCCTTGACCAGAATCGAACCTGGGACCCTTTAGTCCACAGGCTGATGCTCTATCCACTGAGCCACACTGGTTAGGGCTTAGACTTTTTTTTTCCCAGTGCCTATGGCAAATCAGTCTCATTGGGCCTCAGTTGCTCACCTGAAGCCGGGAAATGAGTATCTCCACCAGGCCCTATTGACGTTCCAGGGCTGTGGTGAGGCTCAGACCACAAACACATACCCTTTAAGTGCAGTGCAAACTGAAGGGGTGATTTTCAAGTGGAATGGTGAAACGCAGAAAGCCTTTTACAGACTCCTGGCTTTCTCCCTGAGTGATCTGGACAAGTTACTTAAAGTCCTTAAATCTCAGTCTGCTCATCAATTCTGTGATTTGATTTGCCGTGAAGATTGGATGAGATAAAAGCATGTGAGTCACTTACACGGCATCAGTTTCAAGTAAGCTCTCAGCAACCAGCCATTGTTATACCTCCACAGTGTGTAGGATATACACTAACCCCTCCTATTTGTCCACTCATGCCTTCCTTTTTGTTCATATTTACGTGTGGGTTTATAATGTCCTACTTGACATATAAGGAGGCACAAAGAAAGTGAGAGAAATATAAGGGATAATTTGAGGAGGTCATCTCAACTTATCTTGGACCACATTTCCCGGCCCCAAGAATCAGAATGCATGACAAAAACCTGAGTACATGTTAGGGGACCATGGGACAGGATACTTGAAATTGGGTCACCTCAGACAATCGGGGTTTTGCTGCCAGGGTAAATAAAGTGGGAGAAAAGAGAAAAAGGAAAAGCTTTGGGCTTGGGAGAAAGAAATGGAAACCTAGGAGGAATTCACCTCTCCAGCCACTGGAGGATGCTCTGGCTTTTCTTATAAAGTAGCTTTGCCAGTCAGACAATCTCCCCCTGAACACCGCAGAGCCAGAATATGAGAAAATGTGGTGAAAGGAGAAAAGCATACCCACAGAGCCATCCGTAGACGAACAGATCAGGAAGAGAGGATCTCTTCTGCATGGGGCAGTAGCTGGGCTAAGCCACAAGACACTTGAACTTTCTAGGACTCAGACTTCCTCCTCATTAGAGAGCATAATGGGAATCTAAATACCTCAGAGGGTGAGGTGTCAAATTCACACCGAGGTGCAAATGACTAACAGGAGGTATTTTCCTGACAGCTAACTTTCCCCGAGACACAGAACGGAAATAAATCTATTTCCTTCTAAAACCCTGTTTCTAATTAGAAACGGTTCCACTCTGGGGAAAAATGCAAAACAAAACAAAAAATATGTAAAAAATACCAGGTTACTTTTATTAGCACAATCCATAGATAACTTCTGGTGATTTCATGAATTCATTTTCAGTTTTAAGATCTGCCACTGCAGGTAGAGAATAAGTTTACAAGACAAAACATTTGAGAACAATATTAATTTTTAAGCTCTAGTAGATTAAATATTAGTTGTCTTCAATTTGGCAAACACATTAAGGCACAATAAGGAAATAAAAAATTATTCCAAAATCTCGGCGCTCAGAGATAGAATGATATTCTGCTGTTTTACCTTCCATTTTTTTTCTCTCTGTGTAAAGATTCCCACATGTTTTAATGAAAATTAGAGTCATATTGTATGTGCTACATTGTAACCTGCTCTTTTTAACTTAGTAATATTTCATAACTATTTACCCATTCATTAAATATTTGTAAATACAAATCATTTAAATGTTGCAAGTATTTCATTATGTGAACGAATCATTGGGTAACCAATTAGAAAAGGGACATGTAAAAGATAGGCAGGAAAAGAAGTTTTCTAGTATCTCTAAACATTTGGAAATTACCACTCCGATGCGAACGACTATAAAGTATATTTACAAAAGAAGATTTGGCAAGGCAGTTCAAATAGGAGACAGTAAAAATAAAAACCAAACACAGCTAAAATAATAATAATAAGAAAATAAGCAAAAGCAAGACAAACATTTTTTACCCAAAGGTTTTAATTTGGTTTTCTTTTCACAAATTAGTCTCTGTCCATCGAGCCCCACCAATGAAGCACTTTAGTATTGAAGTGTGGTAGCAACCATACTGAGGTAAAAACTGCTGTTTGAACTTTAACCCTGCTATTCTGGCTTCTGCACTCACTTACTTGCTTAAGCAATAGGGTAGTTGCCTCAGCTTCCAGATTGAGACCCGGAAACTCACATTAATCTATATCACATCACCAAGGTAGTTTTCCTGTGTCTGTGGACCAGAACCACCGGAGATTCATTCCCACTGACTCAGTAGCTCCAGGAGTTGAGACTACAGATGATCTTTAGAGATTATTAACCCCGCTCCGTTCTGCTTTTGCACAATCTGCTTTTGCAAGATAGGTCCACATTTCAATGTCCAGCATTTAAAATTTAGAATTTAGAACAAAGGACTTTTTTTTGTGTGTGTGTGGTTTAGACCTTTATTTTTTTAATTTTATTTTTATTTTTTATATAAATCTTTATTACTCAGATTATTACAATTGTTTTTCCTTTTTCTCCCCCAAAGCTCCCTACCACCCAGTTCCCATCCCACCCTCTGCCCTTACCCCTTCTCCCCCCCATTGTCTTCATCCATTGGTTATATGATTTTAATCCCGTCTCTCACTGCTTCCCCACCTCCTTATCTCCCTGATAATTATCAGTCCACTCCCTTTCTTTGCCCCTGATTCTACTATAGGGAAATACAACAAAGTGTTCTGTAGCAAATGGCTGCAGATTGTCCAAATGTTTCAGGACCACAGTTTAGACCTTTAAAAGGACCCCCTAACACCTAGGATGGCGCAGTCGGCGCGGTTGTGAGGGTGGACTCCACCTGCGTGTGGTGCTCTCACGGCCGTCGCTGGCCAGCTCAATAAATCCTTCCCTGCTTTTTAAATCAATTCGCAGCCTCCGGTGGTCTTATTTTTGACTCCAGGGTTCGACCCCACAACAAGTATTAGTACCACTATTTATCATACAAGCACTCAAACCCAGTGCTCTCCAAACCAACCTGATTTCTTTCCTATCCCTGATGCTGTGGTAATAACCTGGTTATCTATATTATAAAAGGCCTGTAGCCCTAACGCCTGAACGACCAAAGCCGGGTGCCGGTGGGCGGGCTGCGGGCACAGCGAGGCTGCTCAGTTCCACCTGCTGGGCTTCTGGTTATTCAATAGGAAAGAAGGAAAGGGAAGGCGAGACCACATAGGCGTGCTGTTTCCACAGCTTTGCTAATTTAACACTCTCCACGTCTGTTCCTGCTGATCGATGGGGGAAGGGACTGGACAAAGGCAGTTTAGAAACATGCCCAGTGAGGTCCGAGTGACCTGGGGAGGTGCCTATTTGTCTGTCACACCTGGGAACAAATTAGCGATGGGCATGGCCACTGCAAGAGTGAAACCTGAATATGTAAACTCCCAGGCAAAGGAAGCTCTCTGTCTCTCTCCTCTCTTCTCTCTCTCTCTCTCTCTCTCTCTCTCTCTCTCTCTCTCTCACACACACACACACACACAGCCCTCTTGGGACTCCTGTTGCATTGGGGTGCTCTCCCTCCACCCATGTTACCATGTGGGGCTCCCACAATGGACTGACTAAATGGACTTTAATTAGCTTGGATGCTGAACTATCTCCCTAACCAGTTGCCACATGGAACAGAAGCTCTGGACACTGGCCTTGCTTTTGGCTTTCTTGGAACCCCAACTGTACCTTTTTCAGGAATGGCTTAAAGGGGGATGGGACCTTGGAACCCAAGAAATGTAACTCCACGCAGCTTTCCGTGGGGGCTTCTGAAAATCCTTATTTCAGCGGTACTCCCATGAGTGGTGGAGGAATTGGATTCTCCGGTGACATCCCACGCCTGCTCTGCTTTCTGTCTCATCAGGGATGCTGCTCCCTTTCTCCAAGTTGCCTGATCCCGAAGCCTCAACTCCTCATTCTCCCTTGGTTCCCTTCCTTCTTCAACCTGATACTGAGACAGGCCGGTAAGCCAGGACGAGTGGAGTGGGGAAACTGAGGCAGATCCCTGCATAAGCTGACGGAGAAGTCCACCTCCCTGGAAGCAACATCGAGGCCTCAGTTATAGTTCAGCTCTAGACCAAGAAGAGCAGCAAAACCAGGAGGGCAACACAGGGTCAGCTGCAGTGACTGAGGACCCCCTGCCCTGACACTGGCCAGTCAGTGAAGACCTCCGTCCTGAAGGAGCACACCTAGGAAACTGGTGAACATTCTGCTGGAACCCTCCCTTGAGACCTCCCCTAATCCCACCTGCAAGAGAGAGAGGAAAACCTCAAGGTGTAAGTCTAGGTGTAAGTCAAAGTTTTGGGCAAGCCCTCTGTTTCAAGCATGAATATTTCAGATGCATAAGAACAGTAAACTTTTAAAAAATATGTTTTTATTGATTTTAGAGAGATAGGGGGAGGAAGAGAGATAGAAACATCAATGATGAGAGTCATTTATTGGCTGCCTCATGCATGCCATAACCTGGGCATGTGCTCTTGGCTGGAACTGAACCTAGGATCCCTCAGTCTGCAGGCCAATGCATTACCCAATGAGCCAAACCGGCTAGGGCAAGAGCAGTAAACTTTTGCCTTTTAGAGTTGACATCAGTTCCCTCCGCCCACACTTAAGGACATGAAGAAAACAGGTGATTAATCACTGAAAAGCCTAACAGCCACATATTTACTTTTTATTGAACTTATTGAGGTGACATTGGTTAATAAAATTATATAGGTTTCAAATATGCAATTCTATACTACATCATCTGTATTTTTTGTGTTCACCACACCGCGTCAAGTCTCCTTCCATCACCATTTATCCCCCCTTTACCTTCTCTCCATCCTTCCACCCCGCTTCCCTCTGGCAATCACCATTAACAGCCAGTTATTGATCGGGAAGGGTTTGGGAGCATCTCGGCTTCCCATTCAACAGTGACAGTTCCAGAGAGAGAATAGAAGGCAGAAGTCTGGCCAAAAATATACTTCCATATCACTGGACCTGAGTTCGATTTCCCTTTTCTTGGGCTTAGCCTCACATTCCTGGAAAGCAAAGTTTCTAAATGACTTGGAAGGAAATACAAGTCACTTATGCAAAATCATTTAGAATTTTTTTAAAAAGCTCAGCACACGCCACCTGGTGGAGAGCATCTGAAAGCACAGGCTGCATTTTCTCTAACTTGACATTTGCTGGCACTTGCTCAAAGTTCCTTGATTGCTGTCTTCTTGCATGTGCAGTACCCTAACATGGCAGGAATCAGTGTTTTTTGGTTATTTGTTGACTTTTTATTTTTATTTTTTTAAAAATAGGGGATGCTTTACGAATTTGAGTGTCATCCTTGTGCAGGGGCTATGCTAATCTCTGTGCTGTTCCAATTTTAGTATATGTGCTGCTGAAGCAGGGACAATTTTTATTTTTCATTTTGATGTTCATAACATTTAATGGGTTTGGGGAAAGGAAGGAGTTAAGAGTATATGGAACTGCCATATCCCCTTGTCTTTCAAATGGAATATTTTTTTAAAACTTTAATTTTATTTATTTTTAATTTTATTATTGTTATTATTGTTATTATTATTATTATTTTTAAATTTCTTTATTGATTAAGGTATCACAAATTTGTCCTCAACCCCCCATTCCAATCCCTTACCCCTCCCTACTCATGTCCCCGCTCTCCCCCTCCCCCCCCATTGTCCTTGACCGCTGGTTAGGCTCATATGTATGCACACAAGTCCTTTGGTTGATCTCTCCCTTTTCAAATGGAATCTTGAGATGAGGAGATCATCCTGGATGATCTGGGCTGGCCCTAAATGCAGTCACAGGTGTTTTCAGAAGAGGGAGGCCAAGGGAGACCGGACACGGGCAGAAGAGGATGGGTAATGACCCTGTGAGCAGAGACTCCAGTGACATAGCTATAGGTCAGCAATGCTGGGCGTCACCAGAAACTGGGAGAGGTAAGGAGCACACGCCCCCTAAAACCTCTGAAGGGAGTGGGGCCCTGCAGACACCTTGATTTGGGCCCAGGGATGCCGATTTCGGTCTTCAGAACTGTGAGAGATAAACCTGTGTTGTTTTAAGATACTAAGTTTGTGGTGCTTTGTGATAGTAGCATAGGAGAATAATGTAACCCCAAAGCTTATGTTTTTATTGTGTGGTTTTTGAAGCTTGCATTTTATTAACTTCACACCAAATCCAACTACTTTTATGTTTTAGGTTGTTAGAAGACTGGTGAAGTGAGAGGTTGGAGAGGGTAGGAGAAGCTGTTTTCACACAGGTATTTTGGTGTATGAGCCTCCACATGCCTGCTACGGGAGGCAGATTATGACTGGGGCTCATTGAGCCTTAGCCATTTGGCCATTTTTGTCACTGTTCTGCTTACATTCTTACGTAGCAAGAATAGGAGAAGGGCATGTGTGTGTGTGTGTGTGTGTGTGTGTGTGTGTGTGTTTAATATAACTGTAAAGAAGGAGCTAAAGAGTACAAAAATCTTTTACACAGTAAGTTGGGAGAAGCAGGGAATATAACCCTATGAAATAACATTGAGCTGACTGTTTTGAAGAGGGATTGGGAAAATAAAAAGATGGTAAGTCCATCTCTGGACCTATGAGTCTGTTTCTGTGTTTTTGTTTTGTTTTGTTTTGTTCATTTATTCTGCTCCTTAGATTTCACATATTAAGTGAAGTCATATAGCATTTATCTTTCTCTGCATGACTTGCTTCACTTAACACAACACCCTCTAGGTCCATTCATGGTAAGATTTCCCTTTTTCATGGCTGAATAATATTCTATTGTATACATATGTACTACATCTTTCTTAAAAAACAATCCTCACCCAAGGATATGTTTTTATTAACTTTTAGAGAGAGAGGAATGGAGAAAGAAAGAGAGAAACATTGATGTGTGTGAGAACCATTGATCAGCTGCTTCCTGCAAGGGCTCTGATCAGATTGAACCCAAAACCTAGGTTTGTGCCCTTACTAGGAATCGAACATACAACCTTTTGGTGCTCCAACCAACTGAGCCACCTGGCCAGAGCTGTACTACAGCTTTTTTTTATTTTTTTTTTTTTATTTTTTATTTTTTTTTTTTTATTTTTATTGCTCAGATTATTACAATTGTTTCTCCTTTTTCTCCCCCATAGCTCCCTTCCACCTGATTCCCACCCCACCCTCTGCCCTTACCCCCTCCCCCCACTATTGTCCTCATCCATAGGTTATACAATTTTAATCCAGTCTCTGCACCCCACACCCCTTTCACCCTGATAATTATCTATCCACTCCCTTTCTTTGCCCCTAATTCTATTATATTCACCAGTTTATTCTATTCCTCAGATTTTTAATTCACTTGATCTTCTTCCTCTTCTTAAGTAATACCTTTCAGCATTTCATATAATACTGGTTTGGTGGTGATGAACTCCTTTAGCTTTTTCTTATCTGTGAAGCTCTTTATCTGCCCTTCAATTCTGAATGCTAACTTTGCTGGATACAGTAATCTTGGTTGTAGGTTCTCCCTATTCATCACTTTGAATATTTCTTGCCATTCCCTTCTGGCCTGCATGGTTTCTGTTGAGAAATCAGCTGATAGTCGTATGGGTGCTCCCTTATAGGTAACCAACTGCTTTTCTCTTGCTGCTTGTAAGATCCTCTTTTTGTCTTTTACCCTTGGCATATTGATGATGATGTGTCGGGAAGAATTTTTCTTTGGATTCCTCTTGTTTGGGGTTCTGTAGGCTTCCTGTACTTGTAAGTCTATTTCTTTCACCAGGTGAGGGAAGTTTTCTGATATTATTTCTTCAAATATGTTTTCAGTATTTTGCACTCCCTCTTCTTCTGGCACCCCCATAATTCTGATGTTGGTGTGCTTGCAGTTGTCCCAGAGGCTCCTTACACTATCTTCAACTTTCTGGATCCTCTTTTCTTCTTCCTTCTCCAGCGGAGTGTCTTTTGGCTCTTTGACCTGATTCTTGTGTTCTTCCATTCTGCTGTTGGATCTCTGCATAATATTTTCCAATTTAGTCAGTTTATCTATACTTTTTAGTTGGGTCTCATGAAGTTTATCGAGCTTTTCTAGCATATTGTTGCATAACCTTAGAACCGTAGTTCTGAACTCTATATCCTCCATCTCTTTTGTTTGAGATCTATTTCCTTGTCTCGGCATTATCACTATTTTCAGAGTTGGTAGGATGGCTTTGTGTGTTTGGTGTCCTATATGGCCCAGTGGGTCAGCCTCCTCAGTTATCTGAGGTAGACACTCTTGGTGATCCCCTTTGTGGACTGCGTGCACAGCCTTGTTGTAGCTAAGTCTCTATTGTTGTGAATTGACCTTCAGGCCAATTGGATGTGGGTATCAGCTGTGTCTACTCTGGGATAACTTCTGTATTGGAGACAGTCTTATAGGATCAGACTTGAAAAACTGCAGAAGCCTCTGCTCAGCTTGGATGGGGCGGAGTCTCAGGGCTGAACTGACAGTCTTGGCTTCTGCCCTGCCCTTGTGCACTCGCCTGAGTTTCCGCCTGACCGGCCCAGTTTCCCCGTGCAAGAGCGTGGGTGTCCCAGGGGCTCACCTGTACTTGGGCTGGTCTCTGTAGTCTGGAGCTTCTGACTCCTTCCGCTACAGAGAGGCCGCCACCTTGTACATAGAGGCAGCGGCAGCCTCCGCGGTCAGACCTGGAGCTTCTGACTCCTTCCGCTACGGAGAGGCCGCCACCTTGTACAGAGAGGCGGCGGCAGCCTCCGTGGTCAGACCTGGAGCTTCTGACTCCTTCCGCTCCGGAGGGGCTGTGGTCAGACCTCAGCGCGTACTTGCTCGTGCGCGCGAGTCTGTAGACCCTGCCGGCTGCGGCTCCGGTCCCCGGTCTCCCAGTCTCTGAGTCTCTGAGTCTCTGGGTGCCTTTCTCCACAGTCCAGACTCCACCCGTATGAGCCTGGGACCACGGAATTTCAGCCGGGGCTGGGGTTCAGTACAGTCGGAAAGGGTTCCGTGCAATCGGGGATTCCTCCCCTCCCACCGCCAGGCAGGTATTCGGCGGCCGCGTGTGCGAGCGTCTCCCTACCTCAGTGTTTTTCGGCTCCCAGTCCGATCCGTGAGCCTCTCTCTTTCTTTCTAGTTGTAGCTATTCCACTCCGCCAGCTTTCCTGACGTTTTGGTGAAGTCCTTTTTTATTTTAGTTGTTTTTAAAATTAAATTGTTGATGAGGCGGCAGCTTAGGAGACTGCCTAGGCCGCCATCTTGGATGTTCCTACAGCTTTTTTTTAAAAAAAAAATATTTGTATTGATTTCAGAGAGGAACGAAGAGGGAGAGAGATAGAAACATCCATGATGAGAGAGAATCATTGTTTGACTGCCTCCTGCAGAATGCCCCTACTGGGGATTGAGCCAGAAACCTGGGCATTTGCCCTAAGTGGGAATTGAACCATGACCTCATGGTTCAAAGGTTGGTTCTCAACCACTGAGCCACACTAACCAGGTTGTACTGCAGCTCCCCCCCCCCTCGACTCTTCTATGTATGGTGTCAGGTGGGTACTTGAAATATCAGAGGGATCACTTTGTAAAGTACATGATTGTGTAATCACTATGCTACCACCTGAAACCAATACACAATAATATGAATGCCAGCTATAATTGAAAAGAAAAATATGTAAGTCCTTGGGGCTCAATACACAAGAAATGGGAAAACTGGAGCTACTGCTTATTCAGACCTGGGTGTCGATGGACTCTGCCTCATCACACGGCACAGTCAAACATGGACTTAATTTCTTTCTTCTTCTTAAAAAAATCTTCATTGTTGCCCTGGCTGGTTTGGCTCAGTGGATAGAGTGTTGGCCTGTGGACTCAGGGTCCCGGGTTCGATTCCTGTCAAGGCATGTACCTTGGTTGCAGGCACATCCCCAGTGCGGGGTGTGCAGGAGGCAGCTGGTCAATGTTTCTCTCTCATCGATGTTTCTAGCTCTCTGTCTCGCTCCCTTCCTCTCTGTAAAAAAAATCAATAAAATAGGGGAGAAACTAAGATGGCGGTGTAGGTAAACAACTGGTCTGCTGCCTCGCACAATAATTTAAAAATTAAAATTAATATAAAGGACATCTATCACCCCAAATGTCATGAACATCATGATCTTCTGGCACCCCATAATGCAAATGTTGGTATGTTTGAAGTTGTCTCCTTATCCTATCTTCATATTTTTGGATTCTTGTTTCTTTTTGCTCTTCTGGGTGGGTGTTATTGCTTCCTCATATTTCAAATCATTGATTTGATTCACAGAATCCTCTACTCTACTGTTGAATCCACATATATTATTCTTTATTTCAATCAGTGTATGCTTAATTTCTAATTGGTCCTTTTTCATTTTTTTTGGAGGTTTCTAGTAGATTCTTGAGTGACCTTATAACTGTGGGTTTGAACTTTATATCCAGTAGTTTGCTTTCTTCCATTCCTTTCATTTGTGACATGTTTTTTTTTTTTTTTTTTTTTTTTTTTTTGTCTTTGCATTTTGGCTGCTTCCCTGTGTCTATTTCTATGTATTGGGTAGTTTTAAGTCTCCTTGAATTGATAGAGTGGCTTTGTGTAGTAGGTGTCCTAGAGGGCCCAGTGGCTCAGCCTCCCCAGTCACCTGAGCTAGGAGCTCTAGATGCACTCCTTTGTGGGCTATGAGCACAGTCTTGTTGTAGTTGAGACTTGATTGCTGTTGGTGTCACTGGGAGGAATTGACATCCAGGCCAATTGGCTATGTGGACCAGCTGCGACTACAGTGGGAGAGCTGCTGTTCAGGGGACACCCCTATGGAGCAGGACTTGCTTCAGTGGGGCTTTGGTGCTCACCGAGTCTGCCCCTTGAGCGTGTCACGTATGGATGTGTAGAGTTAACTGGTATGGTCTGACACTGACCACTATGTACACTGGCTCTTGCATCTCCAAGGAGGTGCAAAGTCAACCACTGCCTAGGGCCACCCAGCAGGAGCTACAGAGAGATCTGTAGATTCCTCCTCTTTGTATTGTGTGGGGAAGTTCCCAGATGAGGCCCAGCTATGAAGCAAGGCCAGCTGATGCTAATGCCTGGTCTTGGGCCTTTTATTGATAGGTTTGGGGCTCCCTGAACCACCTGAAGCTTGTTTGAGAGATTTTAGCCTGAGCAAGGACAGGGCACTCATACGCAAAAGCTGCTTCACACAGCTTGGGTGGGGTAGTAAACTGGATAAAGTTGGGTCTTAGAGAATCACCCGGGTGGAGCAAGCAGAAATGGCTGCCGGTCGGTCCTAGCATAGGAACAATGATCCCTGTGAGCACCTCTGGTTGGGATTACCTCTGGCTGGGAGAAAGCCATTCCTGAGTTCCTGCCCTGATGCCAGATAATCTAGTTCCTCTTCATATTTGTTTGTGTTCTCCAGACCCTCACCCTGGCATTGGAGCTCAGAGGAAGCAGGACCTTGTAAGTTAAGTTCACGGTGCCGACTTTTTAAGTTCAACAGCTGGGTCTCCAGCAACTTCTGAGTTCCAATCTGCACTAGTTTTTATAGCCCATTGTTCCTATTGCCTGTAGGGACCTCTCTTCCCAGCTCAGGGACCTTGGGCTGGAGGTCTGGTGTGGGGCTGGGACCCCTTGCTCCTCCAGTTGGCCTCTGCAGAGATAATCTCCCTCCTGATTAAAAAAAGCGGCCCATGTGGGTGCCAGACCAACCCGTTCCGTGCTTCTGTACCTCCTACCAGTCTCAGGGTGCTTTCTTCTTTACCTCTCTAGTTGTAGGACTCCCATTCAGTCAGCTTCTCAGTGATTCAGGATGATGGTTGTTCTGTATTTTAGTTGTAATTTTGAGGTGGTTGTGGGAGGTGGTGAGCACAGGTGTTTACCTATGTCGCCACCTTCCTAGAGTTATCCAGTCTTAATTTCTATTAGTGAAGATGGAAGAGGAAACCAGTTGCTTGTAGCAGATGGCATTACTGTTCCTAATTATTTTCTCTCTCCTTCCTTGCAAGAGGAGACATCTCTGCCTGTTGTCAGGAGATTTACCTTGCCTGCCTTTGGAGGAGGGTACTTCCCAAGCTCACCCATACCAGGCTTAGCCCAGTGATTTGATTTGGCCAATATGATGGGAAAGGGCAGTGTGCCAATTCCCAGTGGGAGCATTAGGAGCCATCAGAATGTTTTCCCAGTTCTCTTCTTTCTCTCTTTCTGCCAAGGGGACTGTCCCTTTCACCTAGACCCTCGAGAGATGAAGATCAAAGCCACGTCTGACCCTTCACTGACAAGCAGGAAGAACGAAGTCTGTGGTTCCCAGCCTTTGAGATTCTGGGTCTGGTTGTTCCCACATCACTCTGTAGTTAAGTAGGGGTGAGTGGAAGGTGAGAAAGGAGGTGTCCCTCACTCTGTAAGTATTAAGGTACAAATTAGAGTGAATTTTTGAACGTATGAATGAAAATTAATGAATTTTTAGAAAATGAAGTGTGTCTGGGGGTGGAGGAAAGGCAGTCACTTTGGTCTCGGAGGTTCCCGGGAAGAATGAACTTGGGACTTTTAGAAGTTTATGAAGGTATTCGCTAAGTGGAAAAGCAGGGGAACATCTCATCAGGGAGTGGGGAACACGTACTGGCAAGGGAGAGAAGTACACAAGGGAATGGTATCTACAAAAAGAAAGGGTGGATGCCTGTGCTGAGGTGTGTGGAGCGTTGTATATTTCTTGCAAAGGGATTTAGATTTCATTTTCAAATCTCTGGGGAGCGCATGAAAGGTTTTAAGCGGGAGCAATCATATCACATTTAGAACTTAGAATGGATGGAATGGATGATCTCTTAGGAGGTGGGGTGTGCTCAAAATACTTACTGAATGGCTGAAAGGAAACAGTGAGAGCTCCACCTATAAATGTTTGCAGGTGCTTGATTTGCAAAGGTGTTCCAGGCTGAACTCCTCAGGAAAGGCAACAGCCGCAGATTTCAATTACTCTGAACACACAGGTACAACATGTTTTTCCCTCTAAGAAGGGAACAACGTGAGATCTGAGTCTGTTTTGAACGAGTGGCTTGTGATTCTCCCACTTGGCAGAGGGGTCACCACTAGGCTGATACCAGTACCTACCACAGTAATCTCTATACTAGTGGTTCTCAACCTTTCTAATGCCGAGACCCTTTAACACAGTTCCTCATGTTTAATGCCGTACCCTTTAACACAATTCCTCATGTTTAATAGAGTTCCCCATGTTTAACAGGTTCTCAACCTGTTGCGACCCACAGGTTGAGAACCGCTGCCTAAGACCATCGGAAAACACAGATATTTACATTACGATTCATTAATAGTAGCAAACTTACAGTTATGAAGTAGCAACGAAAATAATTTTATGGTTGAGGGTCACCACATGAAGAACTGTATTAAAGGGTCGCGGCATTAGAGAGGTTAAGAACCACTGCTCTTATACACTTTTGATTTTTACTTTCTATCAATTATTATTTAATACACAGTATCTCTATAATGTGTCATTGGTTGAAAAAAAAGTGTTAAGGAATACAGATTTTAAATGTGACAACTTAATAGAATTGAAACTATTTCTGCAAATTCTCTTCAAGTAGGTCTTTATCAGCTTAAGTCATCTTCTGCTGATCAAATGTTTTAGAGACATATTGAGGTCTCCGGCCTAAAATGTAGGTTAAAAAGAGGAAATAGAGTGGTAGTGATATTCCGGTTTTCCTCTTCATTAAATGGGAATAAATGCTAGCCATGCCCAAAATGTATTATTTGCAGAGAAGTGCTCTCAAAAGTCCTCTTCTCCCCTTTTGTCAATTAAAAACAAAACATCCACATGTCAAACCCTCTCATATATTAATTAAAAATAAATGAATCCAGGTTTAGGTAGTAGAGACATTTTTTTTGTGTGTGCCTAACTTTGATGGCTTAACATAGGGCTGATTTGAATAAATGTTCTGGTATAAATTCAGTCTTCAGTGATATGATGTCAGTTTAGAATTTTTGACAACAAAGATATTTGTATCATAAATAGTTTAAGATACATTAAGCAACGTATCACTTGCTAACCGAGAACAAGGTGTGCCTTTTTGAATTAGTACCGTAACTAGCAAACATCAGGGCCTCCATTCATATTTATTGGCTATATATATATTAGACTTACACTAAAATAAACTTTCTAATGCAATCCTTAAGATACATATAGCTACAATAATATTGTTTGTACATAAAATTAGGTTGAGTAAAATGTGTCCCTATAGAACTTGTCCATTTGAATAGCATTCAGTGCACTGTCTTAGCAGTGGCCAGGTCTGTCAGTTCCTGGGCCAGAGTGCTAAGGGGGACTCGGTTCATAGCTCTCCTTCATAAACTGCTAAAATCCGTTACTTGGAGTTTCTTTCTAAACAGGCAAGGCTGTAGGTTGGGAGAGCAACTCTCTAATTCCTTTGCAGTTTCTTGAAAACAAGCCAGGTCTTTAAAGCATTTTATTGTTTTCTCTTATGAGTTAAAGTGTGTTCCCCTGAATTCATATATTGAAGTACCACCTCTAGTACCTCAGAATGGGACCTTGTTTGAAAATGGGGTTGTTGCAGATATAATTGGTTAAGACATTGTCATATGGAGTAGAGTGGTCACCTTCTTTTGGTTGTTAATCCTCACCTGACGATATTGATTTTTTTTTTAAAAAATATATTTTATTGATTTTTTACGGAGAGGAAGGGAGAGAGATAGTGAGCTAGAAACGTCGATGAGAGAGAAACACCGACCAGCTGCCTCCTGCACACCCCCTACTGGGGATGTGCCCACAACCAGTGTACATGCCCTTGACCGGAATCGAACCTGGGACCTTTCAGTCCGCAGACCGACGCTCTACCACTGAGCCAAACCGGTTTCGGCTTCCCATTGATTTTTTAAGAGAGAGTGGAAGAGAGGGGGAGAGATAGAGCGAGTATCCCCCCACATCCCATGTGGTTCAGGGTTCAGGTTCAGGGTTTGGGGTCTGGAGGAGGCTGCACACAAATGAAAGAGACAAGACAAGAAAATACTAATTTGGGAATTGGGGGCCAGAAAGGGAGGACTCCGCTTTGCTCTGGCCTTGGGATCCCTTTTATTCAGGTTTGGGATCCACTTATCGCCCTTAGGCAGGCAATTCCAGTAACAGGCAGACTATCTTACCCGTAAGGATTTACATGAGACTGAAAGGTGGAAATTGCTTCAGCTACCTTTGTCTCAACCAGACAGTGGGTGCATGGTTTGAACCTTGCCAGATCCTCAAGGTTGACCAGCCTTCTGGACTCCTTGTCCACCACTTTCTGCTAGTGAAGGCAATGGGCAGCTTCCAACAAGACAGCAAGAAAGAAACATGTATGTGAGAGAGACACATCGATTGGTTGCCTCTTGTACACAACCCCCGCCCCTCCCACCTGGGGCAAGGGATTGAGCCTACACCCGAGTATGTGCCCTTGACTTAAATTGAACCCAGGACCCTTCAGTCTGTGGGCCAATGCTCTATCCACTGAACCAGGACTGTGTGTGTGTGTGTGTGTGTGTGTGTGTGTGTGTGAGAGAGAGAGAGAGAGAGAGAGTGGTCACCTTTTATTAAGTCCTTAATAAAAAGGAATTTGGACACAGACATGCACGCAAGGGCGAAGTCCATATAAAAATGAGGTGTCTGGCCATCTATGAGCCAAGGAGAGAGGCCAGGAGCAGGTCCTTTCCTCCGTCTTCAGAAAGAACCAACCCTGCTGACTTCTTGATTTTGAACTTATAACCTCCTGAAGTGTGAGATGATGCCTTCGTGTTTAAGCCAGCCGGGTTTCAGGACATGGTTACAGTAGCCAAAGCAAACCAATACACTGATTACTGTCGGAACCAATCAGGAGATAATAATCGTGCGGAGGCTACTAAATTAGATAAGTGTCCAGAGTCTGAAAAACACACCTTTACCCTCTTTTGGTGAGGGGCAGGTTGCCTTCCGAGTGTACCCTGACTTTTGCCTCCTATTAGAGCTTCATCCTGAACAGCTCCGGGTTATTATAATAGACAATAGGATGTATTATTTGTTCAAATGTCCTATTCTTCCCCCATCCTGTTTGTGTTTCCCTGAGCAGAGTTCACATGCCCATTTAACTGGCTTTCGTTTTGCCCTTCTGACCTGAGTTGGCCAGTGGAGTGTGGGTGGATGAAACGCACAGAGAAGCTGGATCTGTGGTTGTTTTCAATGTGATTGCCTCACACTCTGCTCTCTGCCATGGGCATTAGGGTGTCTCAGGAACTTCTCCACTGACTTGGGTCTGGAAATGAGAACTCACGTGGAGCCTAGTCTAGCCCAGGAGAACTGAGCAAAGTAACAGGACCGAGAAACAAATGATCTAGGATTTACTTATTAATATGACCAAATCTGACAAATAGGCAAATCAGCAATAATAGGTTTTATCGATGTGTCCGATTCTGTATTAGGGATATCCAGGTGCTACATTTCACATGGATACGGTCTCCATGGCTCTGTTGTATTTCTATCCCCACGAGGCCTAGAGAGATTAAGTATATTTATTTAAAATATTCTTATTGATTTTAGAGAGGAAGGAAAAGGGAGAGAGATAGAAACATCAATGATGAGAATCATTCATCTGCTGCCTCCTGCGTGCCCCACACTGAGGGTTGAGCCTGTAACCTGGGAATGGGCTCTGATCTCAGAATTGAACTGTGACCTCCTGGTTCATAGGTCAACCACTGAGCCATGCTGGCCAGGCAAGTACATTTCTTAAACTCCCACGGCCAGTAGTGACAGAGCCCGGAAATGAATCCAGTCCCTAAACCATGTTCACTTTCATGTATGGCTCCCTTCAGCCCCTTCATGGGGAGTGATCACCAAGTGGTCTCTCACCTGCAAATGTGCCTCTGCGTGTTCTTGATTAACTCCTCTGTGGTTTCCCATGTCACTCACAATAAACCCCAAAGACCTTAACTGTCACATCATCCAAATCCGTCTTCCCCTGATAGTTCCCCAAACTACACTGAAGGCTAACTTTCTTGGCATGCGCCATATTGTCTCTGAGCTTCACCACCCACTGTTCCCTCTGCCTGGAGCACTTTCCCAACCCCTCACTCCCACCCCGCCCCCACTTCATCTGGACTCAGTTCATACATCATTTCTTCCAAGAAATACCTCCGGACTGTCTATTTCACCTTGTGTAGGCTAATTTCCCTCTCTCTGAGCTCCCTTGGCAGCCTGTATGGACTTCTGAACTAGAGGGCAGCAAGCACACTATTTTGTAGTTGGTGATTGCTCTGTTTTCTGTAGTGGTCTCCAAGCTCTGCGAGGAAATGAGCCAGGTTTTAATTATCTTTACATCTTTAGGATCAAGCAGAATGCCTAAATCTTAGTAAATGTTTGTGGAATTACTGAATGGACGTCCAGAATAAAGTAGAGCCTAAATGAATATCTATTTCTTTCTGATTACATCACACTTGCATCAACATTCCTAAAATTTAAAGAGTTCTAGTGGAGAATGGGCATGGTGTCAGGTCTTTATTGTAAAGTGAATGGAACACCCCAGTCTCTGGTGCACTTGAATGGAAAGAGAGGTGTTCTTACTCAGCATTGATGGGCATGGATTTTCAAAGGGAAGGGGAGACACACACACACAGAGAAACATCGATGAGGGAGACACATAGATTGGTTGCCTCTCACACATGCCCCAACCAGAGCTGGGGATCGAACCTGGAGCTGTGCTATGAGGTATGTGGTCTTGATTGGAATCAAACCCAGGGCCCTTCAGTCTGCAGGCTGATACACTATCCACACACAAACCAGATAGGGTGATGGAAGTGTTTTAATTCTAGTCCTGCCACCTGTAAGTCTTATAACTTTGGAAAGATTCTTAACCTCTTTGAATTTTGGAATCCTTATCAGTAAATATAGTCAATCATGACTACCTTTTAGATTGTTGTAAGGAGTAAGATAAAATATAACATGAGAGGCCTGGTTTAATGTCTGTCACATGGAAGAAAACCAACAAATTATGCTATTCTTAATTTTTCCTCCATCCCCCCCTCTTTCTTTTTATCTCTTTGTTTGATTCATCTCTCTCTCTCTCTCTCTCTCTCTCTCTCTCTCTCTCTCTCTCTCTCTTCCAACCCAGACAGACATCATGTTAATGGAATATAAAACTCTGGGTATAATGGAATATAGAGCTCAGGAGTTTACATCTCAGTCCTGCTACTGACTTGGAATCAAGCTGTGTAAGCTGTTTTCATTTTGCTTCTTGAGTTACATTTCTTTGTTTCACTCCCAGCCCCTACCACAGTGCTATGCAGAGTTCATTCAGTAATGCTTATTTACTCAAGAAGTATCAACTGGGTGCCTATGGTTCCTCGCTAGAGAGTGGCCGCTGAAAGGTTTTCGTGATGGGGAGGGAGGATGAGTTCCGGGGTTGAGGCTGCAGCTGCTGACCTGGCCGATCAGGACCTGCGTGGAGCCATCTGCTTGGCCAGCACTTGATTGGTTGGACATAGAAAGGAATGAAAACCAATCAAGGAAGATGACCTTTTGTAGAATTAAGCAATTTGCAAGCAGCTGCAGAGATCCTGGGACCCCAGTTGGAGCAAGCAGATTTGCCTGGCTTTTATGTTGGACTGACATCAAACTCGTAAATGTCAGTAAGAAAGAAATTGAACTTGTCTTTGTTGTGAGCCGGATGAAGCCTTTGCTGGCTGCATGGAATTTTCCCCTTTGATTTCCCTCTTTGTCTTTCGCTGTTTCCTTTTGTTTAATGTCCTTCTTGTCAGAGGCTTTTTTACTCTTGATTTTCAAAAAAGGGAGGGGAGTAGAGAACAGGAAGAGAAGTTTAAAGTCCAAGAAAAAAAAAACACACCAAAAACAAACCAACAACTTTAAAATGAATGTTTACCTTTTCTCCAAGGTGAAGGGCTTCTTAGATCCTCCCAAATGCCTTAGACTCATGCATGGTGGGTGAAGAATGCACAGCAGGGGAAGGCTTAGTCCCCCTTGCTACTCAATCATTCTCCATATGAAATATCTTGCTTGGAAAGACTGGTAAATCACACCTCTTACTTGATTCTTTTTTAAAAAATATGTTTTTTAATGATTTTTTTTTTTTAGAGAGATAGAGGAAGGGATGGAGAGATAGAAACATTGATGAGAGAGGAACATTATTTGTCAGCTACCTCCTGCGTGCTTCCTACTGGGGGTCGAGCCAGCGACCTGGACATGTGCGCTGACCAGGAATCAAACCCGTGACCTCTTCGATGCTTAACTACCGAGCCACACTGACGAGGCTCTAACTTGATTCTAAGTGGTATGTTAGGTTGTAGCTAACACAGAACCCATCGCAGACAGACTCAAACAGAAGGGAGACTTCATTAGCTCAGGTGGCTGAAAGATGCCAGGGTCAAGCTGGGGCTGGGTAATGCCCTCCACCTCCTATAGCTGGACAGCCCCTCCTCCAGCAGGCTTCGTGTGGAAGTGTGTGCCCACTTTCCCAGTGACACCCAGATCGCTTTTCACTCCTGATCCGTGCCTCTTTGCAATGTACTACCGGCTCTGAAATAACGAATATGGGCCCTCCTGAGAGTTTTCTTTCCCAGTTGACACAATGCTAAGCTTTGTCAGTCGAGGAAGCTGGAGAGGCATTTCGGGGTAGAGGGGTGTCTTTCCTGGCTCTGATGTGATCTGTCGTCAGGCTCTGGGCACAGGCAGCTTCTCCGATGCTGCTATCGTCAGGTATCTACACAGCATGCCTCCTTTCCTGCAGTGCCCACACCCAGCAACACCCCTGGGATTCACTAGCAGCCCCCCTTCATTCAGCTTTTGGGTGCAGGGTTTCCAGTGAGACGCCCCCAGCACACTGGGAGGGAGAGTTTCTGGCAAACTCTGGAGCGTGAATTTCCAGCAAGTTACACAGGCATGGCGCCAGAATGAGCCACAGTCCTGCCCTCTCCAACGAGGTCTAGACCTAACCCTGGAGGAGGGCAAGACCATCATCCCTTGGGCAATCTACCCCAGTGTCAGGGGCATGGCTACTCTTTATGCCTGCTATTCCTGCCTACGCTAGAGTTCTCTTTCCCTCTCCCTAACCAATACCACCTTACTCTAATACCCTGTTATAACTGAACCTTCTTCTTTTAAAAAAAATACATTTTATTGCTGATAGTATTATAGATATCTCCCATCCCTCCCCAAGTTATCCCCCTTGTTTATTCCCTGTTCCTGTCCCCAGGTCTTCGCCACCCTATTGCACATGTCCATGGATAACTTATCCTTCTTTATATTCCATTTCCTACTCAAATTATTGCATGGTTTCTCTCTCCTGATTGTACCCCGATTGATATGCTACCTCCTTAAACAACAGTGCAAAAGAGTCTTTATACATATCTTTTAATGGACTTGACATTTTATTTGGGCCTATATTTTCCCCCAAATACTTGCTAGATCATAGGATAAATATTTAACCTAACAAAGTACCTCCTAATTATTTATTCAAATAGCTACCCCAGTCTATGTCTTCTCTAGCAGGACATACTGCTACTTGCATCCCACATGACCACCCACCTGTGTCTCCCCAGCGTTCAGGTTTTCGTTTGTCTAATGACGGCAAAGCGGTACATTACTTTTCTAGATTGCATGTCTCTGATTGTTAATGTCTCTTCATACACTGGTTGGCCTTTCAGAGTTTCCTGTTTTGTTTTTTTAAAATATTTTTTATTTTTTTAAAATATATTTTTACTGATTTCAGAGAGAGAAAGGGAGAGAGAAACATCAATGGTGAGAGAGAATCAGGAATAGCTGCCTCTTGTGCGCCCCCTACTGGGGATCAAGTCCACAATTCAGGCATGTGCCCTGATGGAATCCAACCTTAACCAGGCCAGAGTTTCCTCTCTGTGAACTGCCTTTTCCTATTTGCCCATGGGTTTTATTAGTGTTTAGGATGTTTTCTTGTTGAGTATAGTTCTTTGTATATCTTAGAAAATATTCCCTTGTCAGCTTTAGACATTGCAAATACCTTTCCCCAATCTTTTCTCTATCCACAAACTTTGTCCATGATATACTTTATTGAAAATCAACTCTCTTTCTGGTGTAATAAAAAATTATTTAGATGCCGTTCTTACCCCCAAACATTCTGCCATATATTTTCTATCTAGTACATAAAGTTCTACTTTCATAGTTAGGTTTTAAATGCCCCTAACACACCTTTGATTATGGTGTTAGAAGTGATTCAGATATTTTTTCTTCTAACTTTGAGCCCAAAATGACTATTTTAGTATATGTGCTGCCAAAGCAAGCTCCTAAAAACCAATCTTTTAAAGGAGAGGAGAATATGATTGTCCGTTTTTGTGAGGGATCAAACATTAATGTATGACAAAGTTCAAAGTAAAAATGAATTGTTAAGGCTAATATACATAAAATGAGACCATGTATCATAAAGTAATCTGTTCTATATGATTATGGTAATTACTAAAATGGTGATTATGACAATTACTGGAATAAAGCATTAAGTCCAGAAACCTCATGGTGATTGTCAAACTGTGGCTTTGAATGGCATTTTTCAACTTAGGAGACATTTCATCTTTATACGCACAACCCAATTTTAGTGGATAATTCTTTAGTTGGTTCAGATGCTTTCATGGCCTCCCACCTTTAAAAAATGACAATAATATCTTAAATGTTCTTTTCTATTTTCAGGAGTACAACTCTTTATCCTCAGACCACATGGTTTGGGTTGGATCCACCCCACATTAGGAGTAGAATGTGTCACCAAGGCTTGACAGTCAGTCATGCGCAGTCCCTGATCCAGTGATTGGTCAGTGAGAATATATGACCTAGGTGTGGCCAATTGGCAAACTTTACTCCCTGGCCACAGTGATTGGCTCAGTGATCTCAAATTGGTCAAATTATAGTTAATCCCAGGATTTATATAGGAAATAAAAGAAAAAAAATACTCGCTCATCCTCCAGCCCCCCACTTTAGTTGAACTTAGACTTAGGTAGACATTATCCTGCAGTTACCAGAAATTACCACCTGAAACCTGTGGATGGAGCTGGCTATAAAGCTAAGTGAAGGAAAGGAACTATTTTCTGGTAACATTAACTACATTCGGCTTTACCCTGGGATTTTTTTTTGGCTAAATGGGCAGAAGGCCAAATGTTCACTCTAAAGTTTTGCTTGTTTTTTAAATATATGATATATATAAAGGAGATTTTACACACACACACACACACACACACACACACTGTCCCAAAAAACATATACACACTTTAACAGTTGACAGCTCAATTGATGTTTCTTTCTTTTCAGATTTAAACCATTGGGATTAATAATTATTCAAAGTGTGTATACATTTTTTTTGAGAGGGTACGCCCTGGATATATAGCAACATGGATAGAATTTAAAATCAGGTGTTGAGCCTGGCTGCATGGCTCAGTTGGTTGAGCACTGCCCGTATACCAGAAGGTTGTGGGTTCGACCCCTGGTCGGGGTGGGTGGGGTGAGTATGGGAAGCAAATCATTGATGTTTCTTTCATACATCAATGTCTCTCTCTTTCTCTCTCTCTCTTCTACTTATTTTTTTCTAAAAAAAAATCAATGAAAATACTCTTTAGTGAATATTTAAAAAACCCAAACAACTAAAAAAAGCCCCCAAACAACAACAACAACAACAACAACAACAACAACAACAAACACCCCAACAACAGCCAGATTCTGAGTGAAGAAAGGAAGAAACATTGGGACCTGACACACAATGCTATCTCTAAAAATACACACATAACAATATGTTTTTACTAGGCTCCATTCAGACAGAAGATACATATCAAGTACTTTAGAATGCTTGCTTGTGGGGATGAAAATAAAAGTAAACATAATCTAAAAAAGTGTGTCATGAATTGAAGAGCATGATTCAATTAACTATTGTCATGTGGAATATAGACTTTAAAAATTATTATTATTTTTTATCATTTCAAGTGTTTGGACCCTCTATTTTCAGTGTTCAACAAGTACTTCTTGATTCACCCAGTCTTTTAGGTTGAATGATATTTTTTCATTAGTTTGAGGACTAAGGGGAATATTACCAAAGCAGTAATATTGGCCAGGCTGACAAAAGTAATAAAAATTTTAAAAATAGAAATAATTTAAGTTTTATTTTTGAGATAAAACTTTGAGAAATACAAAAGGTTTTTCCAAAAAGGACTGCAGGGCAAAGAGGCTGAAGGAGAAGACAATGTTTTTTGAGTAACAGGTCATGTCAATTTACTTCTGTAAATAGAAAAACAGTGAGATCACAGAAACTGAGTAAATTGTCACAAAGTAGGTGTTAGGTGATAAGCCTTCTGTGATAAAAGTAGGCTACAACCTTAGTAATCTATCAATTTATTCCAGCAAACCTTTTAATAAATGTGGTTTCCTATAAGAAACATTCAGCAGTGCTTGAGACTATTAAAACAAATCTTTCAATATCACAGAAAAGTTCTTTTCCATTCTTAGTAAACATTCTGAGACATGCCGAAACCGGTTTGGCTCAGTGGATAGAGCATTGGTCTGCGGACTGAAAGGTCCCAGGTTCGATTCCGGTCAAGGGCATGTACTTTGGCTGCGGGCACATTCCCGGTAGGGGGTGTGCAAGAGGCAGCTGGTGGATATTTCTCTCTCATCGACGTTTCTGGCTCTCTATCTCTCTCCTTTCCTCTCTGTAAAATATCAATAAAAAGCATTAAAAAACATTCTGAGACAAAAATTCAACTTTATGCTGACAATATACAGACTAATATGCATTTAACTTAAATCTTATGACATGTTGTGTGTAAATGTTCACCAAGCCTTTTCTCAACTCTAACAAGATGGAGTGTCTAGTTGAATACTCTGTCTTCTCAAATCTCCCATTCAACAGTCTTCCAATTCTTTTCAAGTTTTCTCATTATACTGCTAATTACATTTCGTAGCCTTTGGCTTCACTTATATTTTGTAGTCAAGACTGAATTAAAAAATACGGGGCACCCCTGAGGGAGAGATGTTATCAGTGGGTAGTGATTTCTCTGGTGGGTGTTGTGTGTCAACCATTTACCATGACTGTGAGGTAGGATTCTGGAACTTTATGTTTAGCCTGGTGGGGTCTGGGGAGATATATCACACCAAGCCTGAGTATTTTGAAGTCAATGTGCCGATGTATAATCAATGCCACACGTTATAAGTGCTCATGTAGATTCTCCTGCTCGCATTGGAGCTCAGCGACAACACCAAAGAGAGTGTGAACAGCAAGTAAATGTTAACAGATTGTTGCCCAGATCCACCCCTTGGATTTTACATTTTACATTTGCATTTTCATGCTGTTGTTGTCTGAATATTTCTGTCTGCCGGTGATGCTCTCTTCTGCAGCGCCAGCGACTCCACAGCACACAACTTTATTTTAACCGCATAGCAAATCCCATAGGGGATCCTGTCCTTATCTGCCCCAAATTGTTGAGCAAGTGGTTACTTGTCAGGGGAAAATATTAAGCATGCCAATGTTATCAGTCTCTGAATGTAGGAAGGCAAATTGTGAAAGGACACACTATAATTGGAGTTTGATAGGAGATACCATTTAATTGGCTTCTCCATAGCTGTAAGGCAAAAGCATCCGACAAGGGGTCCTTCTACATAGTTTTCCTGTTCAAGTTTGGGTTTCCTTTCTGACAGGGGCTGCTTCAGCGGGTTGGGGTAAGTTGGTTAAAAGGGGCACGTTGACATATTGGGATGACCTACGGCTTTGTGCATGGAACCTCGGGGAAAAAGTTATGGAACATTAACCCAAAATGATGAAGGCACTCACCTGATATTTCATGCCAACAATGATCTATGTTTCCCCTGAAGTCAGCCCACTCCACTCCCAGAGCCATTGTGTGGGTGCAAGGTGGCTCCGGTGCCACGGAAAGAGCAAGTGACCTCCGCACCCGGACCCTCTTCTCTTCTCTTGGGCGAATGGTGTCCAGAGACCCTTAGGATGCTTGTGTTAATAGATAGATGGCATTCTCTCTCCTTGAACCGGGGGAGAGCTTTGTAGAGGTGGAGTTGTGTATCTATATGTGGTTATACAGCAGAAAGAAGTGTATGTGCGTGCACATGAGTGCACACGTGCATGCGTAGGAACCCCTAGATGTAGGCAGAGCAGCTGGCTGCTATCCCAGTGCTATTATTAGAGGCTGTCACGGAAATTTTTTCCTCATCTGACCCATCTAACTATTCCCCCTACCTACCCTGTCAATATTCATGGTGCCTAAAATTATTCATAATTTTAATTATGTTATGGGTCGCCAGGAGCCTATGTCACCATGCAAACACTTGAGGATAGTTAACATATTAAATAATCAGCTACAGCAACATGGCTCTCGGTTTGTGTGATTTGCCAGAAGTGATGAACCAGAGCACTCAAGAGTAGAAAACCGGGAGAGTAAATTCATATGGGGTGGTGGTAGGTGTGGTCAAAGAGGAACCAGGAAAGGTTTTGCATCTCAGAGGTCCCCGGTTTTGCAATATTGTGTCTCCAAAGGAAAACTTGGGCATCTAAGGCTCATCAAATAGTTGTGGTTGTAGAAAGCAAGAGAAAAGGGAAAATATATCACCAGTAGGTGCACAGGATGCTGAAGATCCCACTTTGATTATGTCATGTGTTTTCTGAAATCTGGCTTCATCTCTCTTTTGCTTAATTGTGCTTAGGTCATGATGTGTACACTTCGGGTGCAGTAAAGTGTGGACATGTTTGTATTTAGCTAAATCTTTGTCAATGTCTACTTTAAAAACATGTGCTTCTAGTCAGTATGCCTGGGTGTGTACAGATGTAAGACCTGAGAGGATATATGTGATGTGTGCATATTTATATTCCCAGTAGAAAAAATTTGCTACACACTTGTTATCTTGGTGCCTTGTACACAGGCTATTTTGAGACATGAATCTGAAGGGCTCATCGTTATAAATCCTGACCCTACAGACAGTGTTTTGACATTAAGTAATTCATCTCGGGTACATGAAAGAAAACAGGTGAGTTAGTGAATGAAGGCGTGAGTTAGCCAACAAGTAGGTGAGTGTAGACAGGTAAAAGAGTAACTTACTTCAACAATGTGCTGAGCCACTGGCATGATAGAGTTATTTACATATAAAGCCAGCAGCGCTGATTTGTCATGCCACTGATTTTTAAAATTCTTTCCCTTTGAGAAGATCAATTCCACTTCCATACAGCAGGTGGCAGCATTGTTGGCTGCAATCTTTGTTCAGCTATGGCTGGCTGAGTTTGTGTGATGAATCTGCCAAGGCAGAAATGCTTGTTTGCATTACAGGGGACTGTAGCTCTTTAGAATTTCATTAAGAAGAGAAAGACCACTCTTATTGCTATTACAATAATTTTACATTTTCAATTTGTCTCTAGAACAGGCAAATACGGTAGCAGCGTTATAAGTTCCCGGGTGCCTACTAATATTTCAAAATCAGAGGTAAGGATTTGTTGAATTCTTGCCCAGTGAAAATAAAGCCACTGCTTTTAATTATGTTTACAAAAGAATATTCGTGGCTACATCTTGGTGAGATTATAGTCTGGAAATAGTTATTGTGCTAGGCTGTAGCCATTCTGCTAGTTTTCAGCTGTAGAAATTATTCTTTTATATATTTTATTTCCTTAATTGTATCTATTGAACAATGCCCTATCTATAACAATAAAAGCATAATATTCTAATTAGACCAAATGTCCTTCTGGATGACCTTCCAGATGTCCTTCCAAATGACCTTCAGGTTGAAACTGGGCTGTGAGGGAAGCCTGGGTCCCGGATGCCAGAGGGAAGCCAGTGCCGACAGCAGGGGGAAGGAAGGCCTACTCTTGTACAAATTTTGTGCATCAGGCTTTTAGTTAAACAATAACAATCGACAAGTTCCTACCATGTTCTGAGTTTTGTGCAGAACATATACATTTTTAGACTATGAGCTCCTTGAGAGTGGCCATGTGTCTTTATCCTGATATATTCACAATACTGATAAAATACATGCAAACCTAGTCACCAGACACCAGGAGCCACATGTACAAATAATGATATTGAACCCCTATTGAGTGCTTACCATGTGCCAGCCACTGTTTCAAATGCTTTACATGTATTAACACATGTAATTCTGACCACAATATTCTGAAGAATGTATTATTATTATTTGTTAATCCTCACCTGAGGATATTTTTCCATTGATTTTTAGAGAAAGTGGAAGGGAGGGAGAGAGACACACAGAGAGAAATATCAATCTGAGAGAGACACATCGATTGGTTGCCTCCCACAGGTGCCCTGACTGGGGCCAGGGATTGAGCCTGCAACTGAGGTATGTGCCCTTAACCAAAACCAAACTTGGGGCCCTTCAGTCCACAGGCCCAATCTATAGTAAGAATGTATTTTTATTATCCCCAATTTATAAATGAGGAAATTGAGGTACAGAGACACAAATTAGCCTCTAGAAAATCTTCAGGATGTGATAAGCTTGGTTATTTTCTGGCGTTTTGTTTTGTTATCTCTCAGAGTGCTAAAGATGTGAGTCCCTTAAAAGTTGATGCAAAACAACATTTTCCATATTTAAAAATATATTTTGTCATTTATGCAAATATTTTGTGAGTCCATTTACATAAGTTATCTAGAGTAGTTAAATTCATGGTGTAGGATGGTGGTAGCCAGGGGCTAGGGTAAAAGAGAAATGAGGATTTGTTTAATGGATGTAGAGTTTTAGTTTTGCAAAATAAAATATTTCTGGAGATTTTTTTTAATCTTCACCTGAGGGTATTTTTCCATTGATTTTTCAGAGAGAATTGGAAGAAATATCAATGTGAGAGAAACATTGATTGGTTGCCTTCTGCATGCACCCTGACCAGGGCCCGAGCCGGGGAGGAGCCTGCAACCAAGGTACATGCCCTTGATTGGAATCGAACCCAGGACTCTTTGGTCCTCAGGCTGGTGCTCTATCTATTGGCTAGGGCCTAACTGGCTAGGGCAAGATTAAAAAAAATTATCTTATTTTGATTGATTTCAGAGAAAAAGAGAGAGGGAGAGAGAGATAGAAACATGAATGATGAGAGACAGTCATTTACCAGCTCCCTCTTGCATGTACTCTGACTGGAAATTGAACTGTGACCTCCTACTGCTTAGGTCAACGCTCAACCACTGAACCATGCCAGCCAGGTCTGGAGATAGACTGTACACTTCCAAAAGGTTAAGAAGGTAAATTGTGTGTTATGTTTTTTTAGATCACAATTAAAAATTTAAAAAAGAGCCCTAGCCAGTGTTTAACTCAGTGGATAGAGCATCAGTCTGCAGACTGAATGGTCCAGGTTTGATTCCAGCTAAGGGCACATACATGCCCAGGTTGTGGGCTTGATTCCCAGTGGGGGTGTTCTGGAGGCAGCCCATCAGTGATTCTCTTTCATCATTGATGTTTTTATTTCTCCTTCTCCCTTCCTCTGAAATCAATAAAAGAAATATATTTAAAAAATTTAAAGAGAAACTTGTCCAAGAGAAACAAACAAATAAAAATCATAATTTGTCATTATGTAATGAATTCATTTTGTAGTTAATTAAAATTTCATTTGAGGTTCTTAGCACATTAAAATCATATTTGTTAGATGAGCAAGCAAAGTAGCATGTTTGCTTGTATTTTTTAATGTTCCTAACAGTGAATTCTAAAAATACATGTGCTTTTGAAATTCCAAAAGCCCTTGATAAAGAGCTACTAATAAAAAAACTTTTTTATTGTGGTGAAAAACACATGGCAATAAATTTACCATTTTTAAGTGTACTTTCAGTAGTGTTAAGTATATTCACACTTGGTGAAACAATATCTAGAACTTTTCATCTTGCAATACCAAAATCCTATACCCACTAAACTCTAATTCTACTTTTCCCAGCCCTCAAGCCTTTGGCAACCACTTTTCTACTTCTCTTTCTGTCATGTTGACTGCTTTAGATACTTCAAATGGATGGAATCATACCATATTTGTTCTTTTGTGACTCGCCTACTTTGCTTAGCAAAATGTTCTTGAAGGTCATTCACATTGTAGCATGTCACAGGATTTCCATCATTTTAGAGGCTGCATAATATTCCATTGTATGTGTATACCACATTTTCTTTATTTATATTTTGATTGACACTTGGGTGTTTTCCACTTTTTGGCTATTGGGAATAATACTGAGATGACCATAGGTGTGTAGGTAAGTATTATTTTAAGATTTTGAATTCTTTTGCATATATACCCTGAAGTAGAATTTCTGTGTCATATGGTAGATCTATACTTAATTCTTTTAAAATATGTTTTTATTGATTTCAGGGAGGAAAGGAGAAGGATAGAATCATGAGAGAGAATCATTGCTTGGCTGTCTCCTGGATAGAGCATTGGCCTGTGTACTGAAGGGTCCTGGGTTTGATTCCTGGTTGCGGACTTGATCTCCATGAGGGTGGGCGTGCAAGAGGCAGCCGATCAATGATTTTCTCTCATCATTGATGTTTCTATCTCTCTCTTCCTCTCCCTTTCCCTCTGAAATAAATTTTAGAAAAAGTAGTTCTTGCTTCCTTTCCTTTTTCTTAATTGTTTTGTTTATCATAGCATCTAGAAATCTAACACCTACCAGTTAGCATATTGGAGCACATTTCCCTCCTGTTCTTTATATATTTATAAAGAACTGCATATAATTTTGCATTCTACTTTTTTCCTTTTTTTATCCTACTTTTTATATTTAAAAACATATGGTAGTCATTTTCCTATGTTGTTAGCTCTTCATAAAACCACATCAATAACTGCATAATATTATATCATGTGGCTTTATATTAACTGATTTTACCAATTGCTTAATGTTGCACTTTTTAATATTATTCAATTTTTAACATTAATATTAATATTTGGCTGCCCCACTGTGGAACTACTGATCTAGACCAACTTTGATTAAGAGAATGAGCCAGAGTTTCTGGGTCTAAGAACTATGGTCCCCCTGAGAATTTTCAGTCAACACGGAAATGCCAAGTATGATGTGTGGGTCTCTCTGAAATTCAAGGATGTCTTCAACCTTGAAATATTTGTAACTATGTTGATCCCCAAGTTTTTTTCTTTGTGAAGATGGGAGCAACATGTAGTATTCCCATTTCTTTTTCTTAAAGCCATCATCCGACTGTCATTTCAGCAACATCTTAACAAATGAAAATCCTCCTCTGAGTCAATAGTAATTATAGGAATTTATCACAATTGCCAATCAAGGTGATCTGAAGAGACTCATCGTTCTTGTTAAATTAGCTTTCACTGCACGCAAACAGTGAGTTATCTTTAGGCAATCAATTGCAGGGAAATTACAGCTTTCATGGAGGGATATAACCTTGCCAATCGTCTTGTTATACATAATTTCTCTACCAAGAAATTCAGCTGGGCTCGTATGACTTATTTTTGGAGATCACATTTCGATGCAGGAAACGTAGAAAAGTCAACTTCTAAAGGACGAGGAAGGAGGGGGCAGCAAGGACCTTGGAAACGTCCAAAGACACTTGCAACCAACGAAACTATCACTCCTAAAGAGGTCAGTGGACTGGGGCTTGTCTTCTCGAAAGACTTTGACCCAATGTATTTGGAGGAACAGTTGGTCATTGGCGGTAGATGTCACTGGCTAGCCATTACATACCTATAGCAGAAGAAACTTTAATTGGAAGCAACTTTAGGCAATTACTGGACTCTTTTTAGAAGCAGTAGCATAGGAGGTTTTTCTGAAAGGCCTTGGTGATATGGAGTGATCAGGGATCATTTCCGGTAGCAGTTGAAGAAAATTCATTTTCACGTTCAATCTCTGCTGCAGGTTCCCATGTCAAATGTATGGCTCATTGATGCTATAACAAGATGGTAATTAATATGCAATTAACCTAGAATTACTGGGGAATTACCATGTGGTTTTTAAATGAACTCAACTTGTAGTTTTTATATTTATTAGCTGTACCCAGTGCATGTTTTCCTCCTGGAACATTGGTGAAGGAAATGAAAATGAGACAAAATCCCAGGCTCTCACATTAGCATGACCCACCCTGGGCAAGGCATGTGTATAAAATAGGTGTGTTTAGGAAGGTTATTAGATGGCAGAGGGACCTCTTTTAAGTTATGTGTCCAAACTGTGTTAAACACTTCTTCCACGAATTGTCTCATTTGATCCTCATCTCAACACTCTGAGGTCAGACTATTATTGCACCCACTTTATGGACCATGGAACTGAAGCACTTGCCCAAGGTCACAAGGCTAGAGAATGGCAGAGGAGGGATTTGGAACCTGCCAGTGGACTCTCAAGTCTACATCTAATGTCTCTTTTCTTACTTTGTCCTCTAGCAAGGTCCCCTGAGATGGTCTCAGGAATAGTTCCTGGTCAGGGCATGTGCTCAGGTTGTGGGTTCAATCTCTGGTCTCAGTGTTTATGGGAGGCAACTGATTGATATTTCTCTCTCATTGGTGTTTCTCTCTCTCTCTCCCTCTCCCTTCCTCTCTCTGACTAAAATAAATAAAAACATTTTTGAAAAAAGACTGTACAGTTAATATACAGTTTTTAGGCAGATTTCTGAAGTATTCAGATTCAGAATATACTGACACATGCAGAATGATGATTTATTCAGGTAGGGCCTCTGCTAGCGCATCTGTGCTTTGTGTGAATTAGAAAAAGGCACTTAAGAGGTAGGTACAGCCCCTTAGCAGTGTGACCTGGGAGCAAGCCATGTGTTTGTGAGAAAGACACTCCTTCCTCCAGGCCAGCGATTTTCAACTGGTGCGCTGCAATAATTTTTAAAACATGCAATACCTGACTATTTAGTCAGGGGCACTGACCTCTTTTCCCTTAGGTTGTCAAATAAAAAAAATGACAACAGTCAACAGAACAATTCCTCTGGTGTGGAGGAAACAAAATTATACCTACTTTTTTTTAGGTCAGCTCTGCAAAAATACATACTATATTTTTTGGTGTGCTACAGAATTTTCCTATTTAGTTTATGCGTGTCATGAGATGAAAAAGGTTGAAAATTGCTGCTCTAGACTGCTGACCCTGCGTGTGACCACATGTGACTGGGTGAGTGGGTAGGGTCTGGGGGTCAGCTCCTCTCTCCTGCTTAGCCAGACCCTGTTGTGCATAAACAGCCTACACAACCATGCTCTGCATCCCTCCCACCCTCCCTTGGTCACAGGGGCCCTGAGGTTGGGCTGAGGGAGTAGCTACAGGATTAAGTTTTCTCTTCACCTGGGAGGGTGGCTTCTATCTGCAGAGCGAATTGAGATGCCTGTCTGAATCTCTTTCTCCTGTTATAGGCCAGGGCCTCTGATGTATGCTAGGGGTGCCAAAGCTTGTTGGTTCTACAGGTTGATAGACTGGAGACATAGTGCGAGGGCATAAAATCAACCTGCCATTCCTCGTTTCTCTCCTTGATCTAGTTATGAGCTTAGCCGCTGAAATAGTTTATGGCCCGCTCCTGTCCTGAGAGCCTGTTGGGGGAATCCCTGCTCTGAGAAATAATGCCCCTGCACTAATTCAGCCCGAATCTGAGCCAGCTTAAAAGAGGGCTGTGGGCATCCAGCTGGTCAGTAGCTGTCCTTTCAGATCAGGAAGGGCGAGGGCCTTGGAATCAGAGCCCAAGGCCACCCACAATTTGATGCCTCTTCCCCTGCCCTCAGCATCCCCTGGAGCCCCGAGAAACAATTGTCTAGAAGGCAGCAGCTCTTTACCCTGAAGGGGCCTGAGAGCATCCTCCAGCTGTTCTGTGCAAGCTTCTGTCATTGCTAGAAGCAAATGCTACCCCCTGGACCCCCAGGGCTTAAAGGTACAGGGCCTCCAAGCGTCTCTATAGGTGGAGGCAGGGATTGTGGGTAAGTAGTCAGTAAAGAAACCGGCTGATAAATGTTTAAAGACAGACAGATGGTTTCTAGACAATGTTATCACCACATCATAAGATATATAAATGTCTAATCACTATGTTGTGTACCTGAAACTGGCATAATATTATATGCCAACTGTAAAAAAGGGGATGATGCTTTTTGTTTTGTTTTGTTAATCCTCAACCAAGAATAATTTTTACATTGATTTTTAAATTTTTTATTGCTTATGGTATCACATAATTGTCCTCATCCCCCATTCCCACTCCAAGCCCCTCCCCACATATGCCCCCACCCCACCCCCCTGTTGTCCGTGACCACTGGTTAGGCTTCTATGCATGCATACAAGTCCTTTGGTCGATCTCCCCCCCCCTTTTCCCCACCTTCCCCTACCTTACCTCTGAGGTTTGAGAGTCTGATCAATGCTTCCCTGTCTCAGGGTCTGTTTTTGTTAATCAGTTTATGTTGCTCATTATTTCCCCTAGATGTGTGAGATCATGTGCTACAAGAAATGATTTTTAGAGAGACTGGGAAGGAGGTAGCAGAAAGGGTAGAGGAGAGAGAGAGAGAGAGAGAGAGAGAGAGAGAGAGAGAGAAAGGAAGAGAGAGAAACATTAATCCATTGCCTCCTGCATGCCAGGGATGGATCCTGCAACACAGGTATGTTCCCTTGATTAGGAATCAAACCCATGACCTTTTGGTGAGCAGGCTGATGCTTTAACCATTGAGAAACACCAGACAGGGCAGTAATACTTTTTTTCTTATTCTCAATTGTTATTGAAAAAACAATAAAACAACATGAAAAATAAAAATGTGAAGATGTACCAATAGCCCCCTCCATCTCTGCACAGCAACTATTTTCACTTCTAGTTTTTGTTCTTGTATCTGCATATTTACACAGTTATAAACCAAATTTGCAATTTATAATACATTAGGTGAGGGAAGCAGAATACTTAATGCCTTCTCACATTTCTTCTTTATATCTTCCTTTTCTTAATTTTAATGGCTGGCTAATATTCATGTATTAAAATAACATACTTTCAAAACACTGCTCTTTAACCTTTATTCCTCTTCTGCCCTTACTTATTGTTTGACTTCATCCTGCATGGACCGAAGGAGCCCTTATCATGTTTAGACTTTAGAAAACATCCTAGGGTGGTCACTACTGACATAAGGTAAACATGAAGGTCTTGCCTGCTATAATTGCACTCTATGTTATTGGTTGTCAGTGAATTTATATAGGAAAATCCTCCTGTAGTTTACACAGCCATCTCAGACATGTTATCTCATGAGATCCTCACCATGACGGTAGGTAGATCTTTTCTCACTTTTATAGAAGAAGGAAAAAAAACACACATAAAAGTAAGGAGCAGCTTCAGGACTCAAAGGCAGACTTCTGATTCATTGTCCCACAAACTCCTATTCACCCTTCAGGGCCCAGTTCACACATCATGACTTCTCAGTAACTTTGTTATCCATACCCTCCTTTAGCCCATTCTCTTTGAATGAAAATTTTCTTTTATTGCTCTTTTTTAAATGGGGAAAAATACACATAGTATAAAACTGACCACCTGAACTATTTTTCTGTAGGTCGGGGACATTAAGTACATTCACACTGCTCTGCAACTATTCTTGAACTTTTCCATCATCTCCAAAAGAAACTTTATACCTATTAAGTACTAAACTCCCCTTTCTCCCTTTCCTCAGTCCCTGGAAACCTCCATCATTTTTCTGCCTCTATGAATTTGTCTATCTTATACAATATAGGATGGGGAAAAACTAGGTTTACAGCTGTTTGTATAGAAAATAACACAATGGTTAGTAAATAATAATGTAAGAATAAACTCTGTGTTTCACATATTCACAACTATAAACCTACTTTTGTCCCACACCGTTATTTGTCTTAGCATAATGTCTTCAAGGTTCATCCCTGTATCAGAATTTCCTTTCTTTTTAAGGCTGACTAAGATTCCAGTGTGTGTTTGTCTCTGTTTTATCCATTCATCTGTTGATAGAGATTTGGGCTGTTTCAGAAATTATGAATAAATAATGCTGCTATGATATACAGGTACTTGTTTGAGTTTCTACTTTTAACTTTATAAACTTAAAATTGCTAGATCCTAGAAGTGGGATTGCTGGATCACAAGATAAAACTATGTTTATGTTTTTGAGGAACCACCAAAAACTGAACCATTAGTAGCTGAACCATTTTTGTATTCCCACCAGCAATGCACCAGGGTTCCAACATCTCCTCACCAATAGTTGTTTTTGATAATAGCCATCCTAATGGGTGTGAAGTGGTACTTCTGTGGCCTCTAAGACATCTATTAAACATGCACTATTGCCCACTCCACCCCCTGCACCATCTCATGTGGTTCATGTGCCTGAAGCTTGCAATAGACTGGGATATGTGAGACGATAGGGACTGGACACCTCCAGCCCCTGGTATAGTGCCTGGCAGAGCACAGGTGCTTGGAAAATGCTTGTTGAGCTGAATTCTGACTGCTCCCTATCTTCTCATTTTGATGTACTCACTAACATTAATTTTTCAAAAGTGCCCTTTCGTTGTTTTGGCGTATGGGGGAGAGATGAAGATAAAAAGGGTTTTTGTCCCCTGAGGAGTACGTCTGGAATAATGAACCTGTTGGACATAATTTGGCCTTTCCATTTCATCACAGCTACCCAGAGCCTCACAGTGGCACCTCCCTGTCTTTTTTTAAAATGAAATTCTTGAGAACACATCTTGTATGATAGATAATGGGTTAGTTCTAAGGATCCAAAATTGAATGAGACACAGTGTCCGTATTTGAGAAGTTCTTGGCTTATTAGAGAAAATACATATAAATAGAGCAACAGAATAGTGTAGGAAGAGCATTGTATACTATACTATGACAAGACTGAGGAAGATGGAACTGAGTGGAGGAGCTGGGATAGTCCAAAAGAGGGGTTAATATTTGGTTGGTCTGTGATGTGTGAGTAGGGAGAGAAGGGAAGGGGTATGATTCTAGGAAGAAGTACCATTCTGTACTTCAGAGAGGGAGGTGAGAATGAGCAGCTTGGAGTAAGGGGATATTGGGCATCTTGGAGTAAGGGGATATTGGGCAAGAATTTGAGCCAAAGGAACTCATTTAAGATTTTTAAACAAGGAAGTGAAGGATGGGTTGGATGGGGCTGAGGTGAGAGGCAAGGAGACCCATTGGGAAGGTTTTGTCATGCATAGTCTGGGAGAGAGATGATGGGGACCAGAGTCACATTGTTGACAGTGGGGATGAGGGATATGGGGAGAGGTGCTACAGGTTTTTCTAGAGTTGGAATGACAAGATGTGCATAGTGGCCAATTGTATATAAAGGACGAGAAAGAGGAAAGTGAGTTTACCAGACTTCTGAGTATAGCTCAACATACCAAAGTTCACATAGCATTCACTTATGTACTTTTAGTCCTTTAGAGGCTAATGCTTGCATGTTTTTGACACATCTTCATTGTCATATCATCATATATCAGTATCAATTTTTATGAGCCTATTTATTTATTTATTTTAATTTCTTTATTGATTATGGTATTACATATGTGTCCTTATCCCCTCATTCCCCACCCCACCCCCAACTCATGCCCTCACCCCCTGTTGTCTGTGTCCATTGGTTAGGCTTATATGCATGCATACAAGACCTTTGGTTGATATCTTCCCCCTTTCCCCCACCCTCCCCTACCTTCCCTCTGTGGTGTGATGGACTGATCAATGCTTCTCTGTCTATGAGCCCATTTATTATGTGCCAAGTGCTTTTCATGTGTTTATCCTGCCCAAATTTCTACATGGTAGCTATGATTTCCATGTAGTGGGTAGATGTGTTTGTTATGTCACAGACAGGAGTGTTGAAGATGTCATATTATTTTCTCTAAATCAATCTGAATTCATGCCCCCCTGTCCCACTGGAGGGTCAGGACACTCAATTTGTCATTATTGAGATTGTTTTACCAACCTCTCCCCGGGAGCAATACAAAAAGGTCTTAAGGGTCTTGCCTTGAACATAAGTTTTGGAGAAAGCCCTTTGGTTTCATGTCCATGCTGATCACAGCTTACTTGCTTATGGCTCAAGTCCACATGGGGTTTTAAAGGCTTCTTAGTGAAGAACACACCAAGGTGCTTATGGTGCTACCTTTCCATGAAGCCATCCGACCACACCTTCTTATGCACCACCTTCTCTGAGGAATCCTGCCAGCTTAGGTGTTTGCAAACAAAAGCCAAGAATAAAAGCTGTCTTCGGTCCCTGTAAATCCCCCTGACATGATGGAAGCCAGGTTATCTTGTTAGAATAAGAAGGTTGAAGTGCGACAGTAACAGAAGAAAACAGAAAAGTAGTAATTCCGTAAGGCATCCTGCCACACCTCTTTCACAGATGAGGAATACTCAGGTAATTTGCCAAAGTCATTCTCCGAAGATATAGTAATGATGGCTCTCTGGAGATGTCCATGTCCCCATCTCTGGAAGTTGTAAATATGTTATTTTATATGGCGAAAGGGAATTTGCAGATATGCTTTAAAGGGAGGACAATAATGGATTGTTTGGGGGGGCCTCCTCTAATTACCAGAATCACTAAAAGGGATGAGGGCAGCAGAGGGTGGGTCAGAAGGAAGTGAGGACTTGACTCCATATTGTTGGCTTTGAAAATGTAGAAAGGGAGCCATGAGTTAAGAAATGTGGCCACTCTGGAAGCTGTGAACAGCCCTGAACTACAGAAAACAAGGAAATCGGGATCTCGGTCCTACAACCACAAGGAAATGAACTCTGGAGTGAGCGAGAAATGAATCCTCCCCTAGTACTTCTGGAAAGGAACACAGTCTCGCCAACATCTTGACTTTAGTTCAGTGAGTGTGTAGGTTTGACTTACAGAAGTGTAAGATAATAAATTTGTGTTTAAACTGCTAATTTGTGATAATTTAAGTCAGCAAGAGAAAGCTAATATAGTCACAAAGCTAGTAAAAGCCAAAATTGTACCTGAGGTCATACTCTCAAGCTCATTACATTATGTTTTATTCTTTAAAAATGTTCCCAGGCCCAGCACTATTCTCCACAAAGTTAAATTAGAAAATGGAAGAGGTGAATTTATTTTCTCTTGGAAATAAGCTTATCATTGTCAAAACAATAGATGTTACTTAAAGAGAGTCAAACAATACGCAAAAATACACAAAAGAAAGTAAAAGCTCCCAAAAATTCCATAACCTAAAAAATGAGCACTATTATCATTTTCACAAACAGCCAGAAATTTGCTTTGCATGTGTGTATGATAAATATTTATGTTTTTATATGTTTCTATAATTGCTTTTTTAAGTGGATAATTTTTTATAGAGATCTTGGTATCAGAAAATATAGACCAACACCATTATTTTAGGTGTTGAGTAATATTCTATTGTATGGTTGTTCCATAATTTACTTAGGCAGTTCTTATCAATGGACACATTGTTTACAAGATTTAGCTCTTAAAAACAAAACTGTGATGAATGCCTTTTTATCTGATCTTACTCATTTAAATATCCCATAATGTTAATTCTTGGGAGTGAAGAGTTCTAAAGAGTAAGCATAAATTAAATCTTTATATATTTTTAAAAACTGCCCTCCAGATTGGTTTTATAACTAACAAGTACATTAACAACACTATACATGCAAATCAGTGTTTTCATGAACTCATGAACACTAGGCTTTGTAAATTTTCTTAATCTTTGTCTATCGAAGAAGCTAAAAAATAAATGAATAATTATTCTTTTGGTTTTGACTTTCTGGTTACTATCACACTTACATTTGTTTAAATTTTTACTGGTCACCTGCATTTCTTCCTTTGTGGGCAGCCTGTGAGAAAATAATATAACAAAGTGTAAAAGGGTAGACTTTCAACAGACAGCTCTGGCTCTGACTCACTTTCTTTTTTGTTTGTTTGTTTTTCTGCAAAAAGCTTTATTGTTCCCATTTAGTCCAAGACAAGGGAAAGGGTTCCAGGGTGGTTAAAAGGATGCCTTCTGGTTTCAGAGGCTCAGGCAGAAGCCAAACTCCAGGGCAATGCAGAGGGGCCCCTCAAAGACCTCTGGTCTCCAAAGGTTCCTAGTTGTATTTGTGGGTGAACTTTTCAAAGAGATACTAGCCCAGCTCAGCCTTGGAGGGGGTGCTAACAGCCTGCTGAGGTGAAGCCTTTCTTCTCGATGGATGTGGCTCCCTAGGACATGGTTCTCCAGGAGGTCACAGAGCTGAGGGTCCATGCAGGCAGCACCCAGGGCGTGCAGATCCATGAGGGCCCCGTTCAGATTATTCTTCCTGACCAGTGAGGCTCTCCTGCGGTCCTGAGTTTAACCCCACTCCAGTTGGGAAGACTTTTGCCTGGAAGACAACTTGGCTGACACACTGTCTTTGCATCTTCAAGAGATGCTCAACGCCTTCATGTTTCTCCCCGGCCAATTCTCAGAAGTGGTCCACACCCTCCAGAGCCACACGGTCACAGTCAAAATAGAAGCCCAGAGCGGGTGTTGGAGGCCACACATGCAGGGTGACCAGGCAGCTGATGGTGGCCTCCATCTCGGTGGAATAATTCTGAAAAATTTGGGGGCTCATGGTTACTTAGCAGTCAGGAGTTAAGCTCAAAACTGGTGTTGGCAGAGGAGAGCTAAAATGGTTTTGAAGGTGGCGATTAGGAAAGAGGATGGAAGGTGGTGGGAGACGGGAGGAAGGGGCATCCCTGGGTCTGTTCGGTCCAAACACTGTTTTGTTTTGTTTTTAATATATTTTATTGATTTTTTACAGTGAAGAAGAGAGAGGGATAGAGAGCTAGAAACATTGATGAGAGAGAAACATCGACCAGCTGCCTCTTGCACACCCCTCACTGGAGATGTGCCCGCAACCAAGGCACATGCCCCTGATTGGAATCGAACCCGGGACCCTTCAGTCCGCAGGCCAACGCTCTATCCACTGAGCCAAACCGGTTTAAGATAAACAGTGTTTTTTTTGTTGTTGTTGTTTTAAAAATATATTTTATTGATTTTTTTTCACAGAGAGGAAGGGAGAGGGATAGAGAGTTAGAAGCATCAATGAGAGAGAAACATCTATCAGCCACTTCCTTCACACCCCCCACCAGGGATGTGCCCGCAACCAAGGTACATGCCCTTGACCGCTATGGAACCTGGGACCCTTCAGTTCACAGGCTGATGCTCTATCCACTGAGCCAAACAGGTTCCGGCTGTCCAAACATTGCTGATTTACGTAACTGCTCAGAATCATTATTTCATTACCTGCCAGCACTGTGATCCTGAGCAAGTTACTTAAAACATCTAAGCCTCAGTCTTGCCACCTGTCAAATTGGTATAACATCTACTTCCTCAAGTTTCTGGGAGAGTTAAAGGTAATACCTTAAAAAGAGCTCTTACATTTTGCCTAGCATGTAGTAAGGTGTTTCATAAATCTTATTATTAAGGAGATCTTTTGCTTATTCTCTTTGATTTGCAAGAGCTTATAAGCTCTTTATTAAGACTCTTTATCCTTTGACATATAGGTTGCCAGGTGTTTTATGTGAGTCTCTTTTAAACTGATGCAGGGGAGAGAAAAAACACACACCTGTACAGTCACATACCCGGAGGGGGGACAAACCAGCATCACTTAAGCTGTATCCCAAATGAAACCTATTAGTAGTCCTACTCAGCCCCGCCTCGCTGATCCTTTCGTTAGTATGATGTTAACAGCTCTAAATTCTAGGGAAAAGAGGAACCCTGCGTTTGAAGGCCCTTCTTTGGGTTAGAGGGACACAAGGGGGCTTTCTGGTTGACAGTTCTGTTTAACTGGTGAGCATCTCCTCCGGGGACTCATTATACTGAATTCTCCTCTCCTTCCTCTTGGCTGCAATGGACCCAGGTCAGGAGGCACCAATGCCCTGCCCCTTCCTGGCTGAGACTTCCTTCATCGTCAGCGTGCTGCCTCTTCAGTGACTGACTCTGGTCCCAGCCCGACAGCTGCTGACAGAGGAGTGATTCGTTGATTCATGTTAACAACTATTAATAGGGCTCATTATTTCCCAGGAAACGGGCAGGACGACGCTCCTGCTTGTCTCCTGTTTTCAGGGCACAATTGATTCTTCTTCGCCACATCAAGTGGCAGCCGTTTAAATCATATTGATGTCTCCAGTTCAGAGTGATGCCTCTGATACCTTGTGTGGTAACAAATTACATATGGAAGCCAGAATCCTGGACGTGCCACTTACCCGTTTCTGGACACGGAGAGGAGCTCAGTGCGCGGAGGGAGGCATAGATGTGTGCACACACGTGGAGTTTCCATAGATACGCATTTGTGTTTGACTTCTGCCTGGGAGTGTGCATTTCCCGCCTGTTTTTATGTGTCAGTAATTTTTATTATATACCGCCATTGCCTCAGTGGAATGAAGCAAGAGGATTTTACAAGATCTAGTAGTCTCTGGTCTCTTCCAGAAGGATGCTGAGCTAACTCTGTTTCAAGTGCATATGTATTGGGTGAGTGGAATAGAGTTGGGTGAGTGAGAATAGCAAGTTAAAGTGGGCCTGGAGGGAGAAAACATAAGATTCAAGATTAGTTATTTGTAGAAAGATGTTAAAAAAAGATTGAGCTAAAATGCAGAAAGTCAACCAATGCATAACACTGAAAGAGTAGGGCACTGAACTATTAAAAAAAAATATTTTCATTGACTTTTAGAGAGAAAAGAAGGGAGAGGGATAGAGATAGAAACATTGATGAAGGAGGAAGTCATTGATTGGCTGCCTCCTGCACAGCCCCTATAGGGGATCAAGCCCACAGCCTGGGCATGTGCCCTGACCGGGAATTGAACCGGAGACCTCTTGGTTCTTGGGTCAACGTTCAACCGCTGAGCCATACCAGACAGCCGTGTACTGTTTTCTTAAAATGAACAATAAAACAAAAGCAAACAGGATTATAGTCCTTTTATCTACTGTGGCTGGCATGCTTACAAGAAGGGACATCGGTGATCGATCTTGTCATCTGACATTGTATTTCCCCAGGTTCCTTGTTGAGGTCGGAGCCCTGAGACCCGGCTGCTCCAGCGCTCTGGTGTGCGTGGCTTTCTGTGTATCCGGGGGAGGATGCTCCCTTTATGCCCGGGCAGTGCATTTCTGTGTGGGTGCATTTCAGAGGATTTGTGGCTTGTCTGGGAGTTATTGATTTACCAAGTGCAGTGCAAAGCCAGAGAGGGAGGAAAACTTTCCTAAGGACGGATATATAATGGCCTCACCAAGTGAACTGGACTCAAATAAAACTGCAAGGCAAGCCGCTTATGTGGTGATTGCTTCCCTCGCACGTCCTAAGTGAGTCCACAGCCGAGCTGCTGCGCGTGGCACACCCTGATTGATTGATTTAACATTACAGCCTCGGAGAAATGTGGAGCAGCTGTAATTGTTGCTGGAGGTCTCTGTCAGCTTCATGCTGAGTGAGTGACTGGTGCCTGAGAGGTCCCTGGGGGGGCTCCTGCCGGCTCAGGGCGAGAGGGCTCCCTTCTCACTTCACCGGCACTGCTGCTGCTTAGCTGACCCCTCAGCAACCAGGGGGTTTGAGGACTCTGGAGGTTAATGTGCAGGCAGCACACACACACATGCACACATGTACACACATGCACACACACCGTTATCTATTGGGGCCTCACAGGGCAAGGGCATGTGGGATGAGACATAGTGAGCTATCAGTTTATTTATTTGAGTAGATCACGGAACAAGTCCTTGCTTGTAGGGACTGGCCAGTGGGGAGGGAAGGAGCAAATGAAATAACAGGTGGGCAAGTGTGAAGTGTGTTCATCCCCCGAGGGTCTTATTTCATCTTTTTGAGATGACGGGACCAGAACAGTCAAGGAAGCCACTTTGAATTGTGTGTGTAGCCCTACTATTTTCACCGGAGGTGGGAGGTGGCTATAAGAAAAACATGAGTCCAAGGCTACTGACCCTTGTATTCCCTTAATATGGTGACTGACATTTCAGTATTTTGTCCCTGGTTTAGGGTGTTGGCTACTTTACAATTCTAATACCCTTAGAGCAGGGAGTAGTTTCACTATTATTATTTTTTGTTTTGGTTTTGCACACTGATATCTAATGGCGAGTTGGTTTATTAAATCTTCCGTGAACATGTTTTGTGGGGGCGAGGGTGGGAACAAGAGAATATTTTTTAGAAGATAACTAACATTATCTCTATGAGATGATTTACAATCTAATGGAATGTGACTCCTGGGGACCCTGGCTGTCCCGCTGGAGTGGAGGCAGAGGTGGCTGGAGTGGGTAAGGGGTGGGGGAACACTTATATAGAAGGTAACCAAATACTCTGATGTTTGCCTCAATCTTTGTTTCTTTAGATTTATTTATTTATTTTAAAAATATTTTTATTGATTTTTTACAGAGAGGAAGAGAGAGGGATAAAGAGTTAGAAACATTGATGAGAGAGAATCATCGACCAGCTGTCTCTTGCACGCCCCCTACTGGGGATTTGCCCGCAACCAAGGTACATGCCCTTGACCAGAATCGAACACGGGACCTTTCAGTCCACAAGCCAATGCTCTATCCACTGAGCCAAACCGGTCTCAGCTGTTTCTTTAGATTTATTTGTTTCATTGCATTGGGGAAACTGAGGGCTTAGGAGACGCTTCAGAATGATTCCTGCTGAACATGCCCAAAGGCCAATGGCATTGATAAATCATTGCTCCATCTTATCTAATAAAGAGGGAATAATGCTAATTGACCCTCACGCCATCACAAAGATGTGGTGCCCACAGCCAATAAGGAGAGAATGTGCTAATTGACTGCCCCGCCCTCAAAGATAAAGGTACCCACAGCCAATACAGTGGGAATATGCTAATTGACTGTCCTGCTCCCCCCAAATGGCAGTGCCCACAGCCACAAGATGGCAGCACCCAGTCCCCTCAGCCCAGCCCAGGTGGCAGGCTCGGCTTCTGGAGTCCCCCAGTCCTCTCAAATCCCCAGCTGCCCAGGGCCAGCCGAGGCACAGGAAAGCTTTGGATGGTGGCTGCCCAGCCGCCCAAATCTGCCCGAGGCTTAGGTAACCAGGGCAAGCCTAGACTTGTGCTCTCAGCAGTGGCAGTAGCAGAGGTGTGATAGGGTGTTGCTTTCTCCTGACCGCTGGGTTGCCGAGCGCTCCCGGACTGTGAGTGGGGGCAGGCCAGGCTGAGGGACTACCCCCCTACAATGTATGATTTTTTCATGCACCAGGCCTCTAGTCTTGTATACAGGGAAATGTGGGGATGTAATTAAAAAAAACAATTAATAAACTTTAGTTTTTGGAGCAGTTTTAGGTTCACAGCAAAATAGAGGGGAAAGATTAGGGAGATTTGGGCTTTGTTTTCAGCACCCCCTCTATGCCCACTCCTTCTCTTGCTACTTCCCTCCAAACTCCTGATCTTCCCCTAAACCAGTGGTCGGCAAACTGCAGCTCATGAGCCACGGTTTGCCACTCTGTTGACTAATGAGTTTGCCGACAACTGCTGTAAGGCATTACCCTTACCCAGAAGTTTCAACTTCAGGTTAAAGACATTAGTACACTATTAACATGTTTTTTTTTTAAAGTGTTTTTCCCTAAGGCAGTGGTCGGCAAACTCATCAGACGACAGAGCAGCAAACTATGGCTCAAGAGCCGCATATAGCTCAAGAGCTGCAGTTTGCCGACCACTGCCCTAAACCTACTCCAGCGGCAGCCTTCCCTATCTCAATTGGTAGCAACTTCCTCCTTCCTTAGCTTAGGGCCAAATCTTCTACCTCACTTCTCCAGGCAGTGCTGGTGGTGCCACCAGAGCACACAGACCGGACCTAAGGCTCTTCACACCTCCACTGCTACCCTGGCACACCCATGTCAGCACTGGCCTGGTAAGTTCAACTTTACATCAGAGTCTCCTAGAAGCTCCCTTGTTTCTACCTTTGTCCCCATAGACTTGAATCTGTTCTTAGCCCAGGAACCAGGGTCATTGATCAATTGATTTCTGAGAGAAAGGGACAGAAACATCTATTTTTTTTAAAAATATATATATTTTTATCAATTTCAGAGAGAGGAAGAAAAAGGGAGAGATGGAAACATCAACAATGAGAGAGAAGGATTGTCTCCTGCATGCCCCCTACTGAGGATCAAGCCTGCAACCCAGGCATGTGCAACCCAGGGAATTGAACTGTGGCCTCCTGGTTCATAAGTTGATGCTTAACCACTCAGCCATACTGGCCAGGCTACCTTTTCTTTTTCTCTATAGAATACACACACACACACACACACACACACACACACACACACACACACATATAAATATTTTTATTGATTTCAGAGAGGAAGGAAGAGGGAGAGAGAGATAGAAACATCAATGATGAGAGAGAGTCATTGATTGGTTGCCTCCAGCACATCTGCTACTGGGGATCAAGTTAGCAACCCAGGCACATGCCCTTTACTGGAATCAAGCACAGGACCCTTCAGTCCACAGGCTGGTGCTCTATCCACTGAGTCAAACCAGCTAGGGCTATAGAATGTATTTAATGCTATATACGCTCAATTATTGTATGTTTATTTACTTACTCTTGTCTGTTCCTTTTATTAGAATGTAAGTTCTATGAATTTCTGTTTTGGTCACTGACATATTGTAAATACCTGGTAGTGTGGTGCTTGGTATGTTTGCTGTTTGTATTTTGATTGATTTCCTCTCTTAGTTTGGTGCCCATGCCTTAAAAACTCTCCTCTGGCTGCTCATTCTGACCTTCTAAACTAAAGCTACCTTCCCAGGCAGTGCCTCAAGCTTCTAGATATTTTCGGATTTTCTACCAACCCCCTTTATCAAAACTTACAAAGTTCTGTTCTCTTAGGACTTTGCTCTTAACTATATAATGCAACTCATTAATCTATGCTAACATGCTATTATTCATTTTTTTCCCTTTGAGGTGTTTACAATACAATATAATTTGGTTCTACAACCAAATGTGCTACTCCCAGGAGTCACTACTGTTTGGCTCTTAGGTTTCTAGCACGCCAGTGGGGCAAACGTTTTTCAATGTTAGAGAGAGAAATTTGGATCTCAAGTCAGGTTGTGGTAAAGGTAACTAGTCCTACCTAAAATCCTTATCTCCAGTCTCTGCCCCAAATTCTACATATACTTTTCTTTTGATCATTAGCTAAGCAAATGTTGAATGTGTATCTGTGCATGTCGCTTTATTTTGACCATTGCTTGAATTCTGTCTGGCAGATATTATCATTCTCATTTTATGGGTGGTGTCACTGAGAACCAGAGATGCCAAGTGACTTGCCCAAGTTTGCACAGCCAGCATGCGACTAAGACCATAATAGAATTAGAATCTACATCTTTCCAGTCTATAATGATTTTAATGTTTTATAAAATAAGTAAACTTAATTTTTAGAGCATTTTTAGATTTACAGCAAAATTGAGCAGAAATTTCAGAATTTCCCTGAACCCATCACCCCATACACAACTATCCAGACCACAATTGACACATTATAATCCCCTAAAGTCCACAGTTTCATGAGGGTTTGCCTTTGGAGTTGTACATTCTGTAAGTTTGGATAAGTATGCTAGTGACATCATTATAAGATCATACAGAATAGGTTCTCTGCCCTGAAAATCCTCTGTGCTCCACCTATTCATCCCTCCCTCTCCTGTAACCCCTAAAAACCACTGATTTTTTTCAGTCTCCACAGTTTTGCCTTTCCCAGAATGTCATAGAGTTGGAATCATACAGCATGTAGCCTTCTCAGATCAGCTTTTTCCACTTTAGTGCTATGCATTTAATACTCTTTTTAATATAGTAGACTAGAGGCCTGGTGCATGAATTCGTGTGTGGGTGGAGTCTCTAAGCCTAGCATGTGATCAGGGCCGATTGGGGCTGTCTCACCCAGTCCTGATCAGGGGCCAATGAGGGCCAGAGCATCTGTCTCCTGGTGGTGAGTGCTCCTCATAGCAACTGGTCAACCATTAAGTCAGACACTTAGCATATTATGCTTTTATTATATAGGATTACCATTGGGTTGAAAATATTATTGTCTGTTGTCCAGAGTATAAATGCATTTAAACATGCCAGATTTCATCAATGTAATACATTTGTTAATAGCTACAGACAATCCTCGGGTTATGTCAGAATCAACGTACGTTGTTTCATGGTTATGTTGCCATCTCCCATTAATTTATAAAAAAAAAAGTTCCATCATTTCGATGCATGTACATATGTGCGTTATGTTTTTTATTATTTATTTGTCACAAGTAAAGGTCAGGAATTGTTATCTTTCTTTTAATTTTTTTTTTTTTTTACTGTTTCACCTCATTACTGCTGTGTTTGTGCTCCATGTGAGTGACATAGGTGCTTATGTAGGTGGGTTCTGACTTACAGCGAACCGAATGTTATATCGTGCCGTAGGAACACATCTCCGATGTAACCCGAGGACCTACTGTATTTATAAGATGCCAAATTATAACTGATTGTGACATGCAATGTGACTGCATTTATTCTGACTTCCTTCCTCCCAGCCCTCAGCTTCTTGTGAAAATGGACCCCCTTCTAAGCCCACAGCAGCTGGACTCTGAGCTGGCGACTTCTTCGTAACTAACAAGGCTTAAATGGCAAGACAAACAAGACAGGGAAGGAGAAGCCAGAAAGCAGAGAACGCAGACACAGAGGCATGGTGACCTCTGATTATCCAAAGCTGTTTATTGAACACATTTTTGTGCTAAGATTGCCTGCTGTTCCCAGTCTGCACGCTGCCTTCACTCCTCCTAATTAAAGCCAGCGGGCTAGAATGGAAGAAAACAATTTCAAAGCGAAGGGGCGGGATAGGGAGCGAGCACCAGCTTTCTTTTCTCCCCTTTTCAGAAGACTCTGAGCTCTTTCTAGGAGAAGCTGGCAGGAAGGACATGTCCTGGAAATTAAAGCCCAGGGTAGCCGAAGGCATCTTGAGGTGACTGCATTTCCTTTCACCGGGGCTGTGGCTCACTGGGCCAGAAGAAAGGGAGCCTTTTCCTGGCTGATGTTCTCAATCTGCATGACTCACTCCTTGTCTTAATTATGACTGGAGTCTCAATCGGAGGGAATAGCTTTTAAAAAATGATGGCATTTGCCCCTACCCCTTTTTCTTCTGCTGAGTCTACTGCTCAGGTAGTTCTCAAATGTTGGTGAGCATCAGAATCACCTGGAAGGGTATATTAAACCAGAGATGGCTGGATTTCACCCCAGGGTTTCTGATTCAGTAGAACTGGGGTGGAGCCCAGGGATTCGCACTTCTGATAAGTTCCCAGAGGGTGCTGATGCTATTGGTCTGGGAACCACACGTTGAGAGCCATTGCTCTCAACCGGCTGTTCCCTGGTTGAGTCATGCATTCTTGAGTTTTCCTGCTTTGTGTTATCCCACAGTACATGGAGCTGAAGTGGACCAGCATGAGAGGTAATGCTTTCAGCTGAGGGCATCCTGAGCGAACACGATCCCACTCTCAGTGGTAGTGATACTCCTGTCCGTAAGGCTCTGGGGGAAGGGAGGTAAGTGTTGGGCAAGGAGGGAGTTGAGGGTGAGCCTGCTGCCTTTTCAGGAAGGCCACATGGTATTGTGAAAAGAGCATAAATGGCTTTAGAGTTAATCAGTTCTGGGTCCACTCAGCTCTCAGCTCTTCCCTTGTGCTCGATTAACTTTGAACGTGTTATTTAACTTATTTGAACTTCAATTTTCTACCTGTAAACTATACTTGTTCAACATATGTGTATCATGTGACCATTTTTTCTAGCTTCTGGGAATATAGATGAGGAGGGGGATCCAGTCTGTGTCTTATGCCTTCATTTCCTTACGGAGGTTCCTGTATCATATAAAGTTTATATTAAATACACGAGTACTCTTTTATCTTGCTAATCTGCCTATTATTCCAGGAGCCTCAGCTGAAAACTTAGGAGGGAAGAGGTAAAAGATATTTTTTTCTTTCTTACATGGGGTTATGAAAGTTGAGAATGATAACTGGGATCTTTTTAGACACTATTATTATTATTATTATTATTATTATTAATTATTTTTGTTAATCCTCACCTGAGGATATTTTTTCCATTGATTTTTATAGAGAGTAGAAGGGAAGGAGGAAGGGGAGAGGTAAAGAGAGAAAGGAACATCAACATGAGAGGGACAGATCAATTGATGCCTCCCCCATGCACCCCAACCAGGGCTAGAACACAGGTATATGCCCTTGACCAGGAATCAAATCCTAGATCCTTAGGTTCACAGGCCAACACTGTCACCACTGAGCGACACCAGCTGGGGCCCTCTTGGGAACTATTTATCACTGGTTCTGAGGATCCGAAGCCTCTTTGTCATTGAGACTGGCCACTAAGGCAGGGGTGATTTCTGGCACCTTGGAAGCCTTCTTTGTCCCCGTGTCCCCCCACCCCCACTTCCTGTTCTTTCCCAACATGCTGCAGGCACATATAGGACCTTAAACCTCCCTTTCATTTCAGATGTCTGACTCCCTTTTGAAAGAGTCTTAATATTTCACTGTAATTTGTGTGATTTTAAGTTAATGGATTTGTCTTTTCTTCCTGAGCTGTCTGCATCTCATCTCTGAGGTGTAAATGACACATAATTAGACTCTTTCCTTAGAGCAGGTTTTGATGGAGAGAAAGAGAGAAAGTCATAAGGACCAGTCTAGGCCGTGGAGTGAGATGGGCAGGGAAGAGAAAACAGTTCTGTACGTGGCATGGATTTTTGCTTCAGAAAGGACCCAGGTTGAATTCTAGCAACTCCGCTTAGACTTTGGGATATTACTTAACCTTTCTTTGTCATGCATGAAATGGAAATAGTAATAACTATAACAGTAATAAAAATACCTGTTTTCTAAGGCTGGAGCAGAAGAATGACTAGTTCTAATCTGAAGTGCCTGCTCCATGAGTACTTACTACTTAACATATCGTTTAGTGCCTCCTGCCAAGCTCCTTTCCACCTGCTTCTACCTTCTCACTAATTCGCTCTAGGCTGACTTGTTCTCTACCTGCCCAGGTGAGGAGTGGTTTTTGCTGTCCAGTGCACATTTTAGAAAAGAAATACACATGAATTTGCTATGTTACATTAATGTTTGGGGCACAGTAAATCAAGCTCTACCTTTGTCACGGGTGTTGCATTTTAAGAAGCAGCATTCTGCCTGGCTGGCAGAGCTCAGTGGTTGACCATTGACCTATTCACAGTGTGAATCCCATTCAGTTGCAGGCTCCATCCCCAGTAGGAGGTGTGCAGGAAGCAGCCGAAGGGTGATTCTCTCTTATTATTGACTAGAGGCCCAGTGCACAAAATTTGACCAGTGCCCTCTCTCAGTTTGGGAGGGAGCCCTCGCTCCTTACTGCCTGCCTTAGAGCTGCTGCTGGGTAGAGGGGGGCAGAGGGGAGAGGGCGGAGGAAGGTGGGTGTAAACTCCTGCCATGGCTGCTGCACTTGCCAGCTGTGAGTCCAGCTTCTGGCTGAACAGCGCTCCCCTGTGGGAGTGCACTGACCACCAGGGGGAAGCTCCTGCATTGAGCATCTGCCCCCTGGTGATCAGTGCATGTCATAGCGACTGGTTGTTCCACCAGTCATTCTGCTATTTGGTTGATTTGCATATTAAGGTTTTATTATATAGGATGTTTCTATCTCTCTTCCCCTTTCCTTTCCTCTTTGAGACCAATGAAAAAAATATATTTTAACATGTACCATTCTGTGGAGGAGGTGAGGCTTAATACCCTCACTAATTCAGCAAAACTAATTTGGCAAAACTAATTAGGGGTGATGGTGGGCAGCAGAGCTTTCTGGTATCAGTCAAACCCCCTGAAATAATTTCTTTGATTCTCATTCCTGGGTCCTACAAAGTGGGGATTTGTGCCATCCCTGCACTTTCCAAGCTCATCAGGGGAAGGGCTTCTGTAGTGTAGAATGCAGGTGTGCAAAGACACCTTCTGGGCCTTAATGGGGTTCAGTTAGTTTCTGCCCACAATCTGGTGGTGGTGGCGGCAGCGTGTGTGCAATATAATTATAGGTATTATGTATCATTTATATATTATATATAATAGCACTATATATCATAGAAATGTATATATACACACAAAATTTATTGCTGTGTTGTCATGTGTTTCTAAGAGGCTGTGAGGGGCTATGGGTCATAGGTGTGGCAGTTGGCAATGGAAGGAAGGAAAATTTCTCCCCCCAAACAACTTAGATGTACTTAAAAGAAGAAGAGGAGTCCAGCAGGCAAGAAGGGCATTTTGGGCAGAGGAAGGAGACTGTGCAGAGTCCTTTTTTTAAAAAAAAAATTAAAAAAAAATTCTTTATTGATTAAGGTATCACATATTTGTCCTCATCCCCTCATTCCCATCCTCCACCCCTCCCCACTCATGCCCCCACCTCCCTGTTGTCCGTGACCACTGGTTAGGCTCATATGTATGCACACAAGTCCTTTGGTTGATCTCTCCCTTTTATCCCCACCCTCAGAGTCCTTTTGAAGACACCATGTAACCTGTGTGATGGAGGGCATTGCTAAAGTATCTGTATAGCTCCAGCTACATTCAAAAGGAGCATAACCACAAGAGGTGAACACAAAAGAAATAAAAATCTTAAGGATCAAATGTGGAGCTCATGTTGAATCTGTGTGCTACACTAATGCACTCACCCGAAGCCCTACAACTTACTAGCCTTTATTGAAATTAAGAAGCTCCTTCTCTGTGAAATTAGGGGGAAGATATTCAGCTGAGCTCCTTCTCATCCCGGCCCCAAACATTTCAGGGCCTTCCAAACCACTGAGCCAGTAGCAACTCACTTGTCTTGGAGGACAAACTCAATGCCCTTCCTTTTCGCTAATGCTGCATTCTTTGGGTGTTGGGTCCCAGACAGCCGATGGTGAAGCTGTCGGTCCACACTTGCCTTTTTGAGAGGCAAACGTAACCTTTTTTGGTCCCAGGGTGGCTAACCTCTGTGATTGTTTTGCCCAGTTTCTATAAATGACTATTTCTACCGCTAGGTTAATTATGTGATTACAGCACCCAGTGACAAGGAGAAAATTAAAAATCCGTGCTGCATTTTCTAGAACACTTTATTGCTCTATGCAAAAGAGGGCAAATGCAATTTAACTGAGCTTCGGTGAACAAGGGCTGCTTCCTCCCCCTCGTTTCAACCCCTCCTCTTTCCCCGGAGAGAAGCTATGTTAGCAGTTGACTAAAGCAGGGAAGAGAGCAGGTGTGAAATGAAACACAAATTACCATTATCCTTGACAAGTCTGGACAGTGCCACCCACAGAGAAGGAACTCAGCCGGACATGTGCCCCCTAATTTCAATAAAGGCTGGTAAGTTGTGGGGCTTCGGGTGAGTGCGTTAGTGTAGAACACAGATTCAACATGAGCTCCACATTTGATCTTTAAGATCTTTCTTTCTTTTATGTTCACCTCTCGTGGTTACATTTCTTTTGAAGAGTCCAAGAGGCACACTGCTAATATGGAATAACTACAGTTCTTGGCACCAGGGGATTTGAGTTTGCCTCCTAACTCTGCTACCTACTTGGTGTCTGACATTGGGTCAGTGCTGACTCTCTCTAAGCTTTAGTTTTCCACTCATAAAATGGAGAGTTTTAAGATACACGTTTTTTCCCCCCCTCTCAGATTTTAACGTCTCTGAAATCAGGATGCCCTTATAGTGAATGGTTTTTGCGCATGTGTCAGCGCTTCATTGAGTTCACTTTTTCTTTTTCAGTATTCCCTAAAATAAGACTTTCCATATTTTAGGCTTAATAAAATAAGGCACTGTGCAGGCTTGAATTAGGGATCCAAAGAGGAAATATTTGTAATCCACGTGGCTCGAGGACATGAATTCTAATTCTGGCACCCTGGTGTCACTTATACAAGCTATTCAAACTGGAATAATTCATTTGGAAAATGGAATAATCCCCCAGATCTCCTTAAGGATTATTATAAAACAGACTAGGGCTGGGGAACTAAATAAGGATTAAATGGTAACATAATCTGCATTGTCTGTACCTTCTTCAACAAATAGTTGTGGATGCAGATTCATAGAGGATGCAAAGATGAAGAAAAGCTGGTCACAGACAGGGGCTTATGGTGTATGGTTGGAGGTGGCATACATGTGACACCCGGACTGGTTCCATATCAGGGGCTGACCCTGCCCAGCATGGTTCGAGACCTCCAGGCTTTTGATTTCTGCAGGAAAGAATTCAAGAACAAGTCCAAGTGAGAGTGAAAGCAAGTTTTATTCAGGTAGGAAAAAAAAGAGAAAGAGAGAGAGAGAGAGAGAGAGAGAGAGAGAGAGAGAGAGAGACACTAGGATGTGGGTTCCTGGAGACAGAATCAGGTGTTGAGCCACCAATCAGGTGTTGCCCCACAGTTACAAGTCTCAGAGGGCACTGCTGTGAAAGAAGTGAGAGTACACATGTCAGTGGATGTGGGCGAACTTGCCAGTGAGTTGCCCGCCCCCTCCTTGGTTCTTGGGATTTTATGTTTACATGGGTGTGTTGTTTGTGAGCTTATCCTGTCTCCCTGTTCTGGTTGGGAGGGGGGTCTTGTTCTTAGTGTAGTCCATTCTGGAAGTATCATCTCTCTTGGCCTCCCTCCAACCTGTAGTGTCAGTTTTCATTATGATGATGGAATAATGATCTGGTCATTTTTTTCTCCATCTTGGATGCATCTGGTTTTAGCCAGTTCTTGTTACTTTCTAAAAACACTGTTGGAATTTCCTGTCATACACTGTTTCCCTTTGATCAGCCCATGTGGAGGTGGGGGCTCTGGTGAGAGGGCCTTGAGGATTATCAGACTGTGATGTCTGCTCTCATTTCCTTATTCCACTTGTTGGGAGCTTCACATGGACACAATAATACAGATATAATTAATAATAATATATATATTTTAATATGATAATATTAATAATATTAGTACAAGGTGGAATGGGATCATTGTAATTGAGGTATAAAAAAAGAATTTCAGCAGACAAGCTCAGAAACTATAACATTGGTTTTGAATCTTGAATTGTGTCCAGAGTTTTAAAAAATGCAGAAATGAAGAAATTGGACATTAAAACATGTTAGAAAAGAGTACATTGTGCTCAAGAGGTGATGTTTTTTTCTAGTTTGACTCTAGAGTGTTTAGGGGCCTAAGGGACAAAGAAGGGGATATACAATGGGAACTAAGCAAATGGCACTGCTGTCTGCCCAATTGCTCAAGTGAGGCACTTTGAAGCCGTCGCTGATGTCTTTCATTCTTCTTTTTCCTCTGCCTCCCACAATAGATGCAAGGGTGCATTTTGTCAGTCTGTATCCCACATCTCAGTTCATCTCCTTAGCCATGGAGTAGATGAACTGATGGTGACGAACACATGACTCTGATTCAAGTCACCATCATCTCTCGCTTAAATTCTGCACCTGCTTCCAACTGGGCTCCCTGCATCATCTCTTGTCCCCAGTTCACTCCCTTGTCCTCAGAGCAACCAAACTGGCCCACTTAAGCAGAATACCACATTGGTTCACTTCCTTGCTTAAAATCTACCTGGCTTTTCACTAGACATGGAGGAAAAAGTCACATTTCTCACTTGGCTACAAGGTGTATGTGCTCCAGGCCCTGCCCCCTCTCCACCTTCATCTCACCACTTATTTCCCATGTACCTGATGGTCTCTCCTCCCTCGTTGTCTTCCTGGTTCCACTGCCCCTTTATCTTGGCTGGTACCTTTGTTGGACACCTTTAGCTCAGGAGGGTCACACTGCTTGCCCTTTAAAAAATATTTTATTGATTTTTCACAGAGAGGAAGAGAGAGGGATAGAGAGTTAGAAACATCGATGAAAGAGAATCATCAATCAGCTGCCTCTTGCAGACCCCCTACTGGGGATGTGCCTGCCACCAAGGTACATGCCCTTGACCGGAATTGAACCTGGGACCTTTTAGTCTGCAGGCCGATGCTCTATCCACTGAGCCAAACTGGTTTTGGCTGCTTGCCCTTTTTATCAGGCAGGTCTCAGCCTAAAGGTTACTTGTTCAGATGCCCTTCCCAATCTCCCGTTCGAAAGGAGCTTCCCTGCCTTTCCCTATCACTCTGTTTTCTTTTTCTTCATAGCACTTGTCAGTGTTTGACATTCTTGTATGCTTGCTTAGGCTATCTCCCTTCCAGTGTTCTATTATGAAATCAGTAACATGGCGGTCTTGTTTCCCCCAGTGCCTCCCATGCCCTGAACAGTGCCCAACACCTAATGGATACTGAATAAGGAAGCAAGGCTGGGACAGCACACCGGGGGTAGGTTTGGGCGTGCTTAGGAGACACGTTACGGAGTACGGACTTCACTTGATAACCAAGGGGAGCGGCACCACCAGCCTTTGCTCAGGGGATTAACACCATTAGAATTGAACTTTAGGAATATTACCTAGTGGTAGGATGGAAGATGAATTAGAAAAAAAAGATGAGAGGCAAGAGGCCAGTTAGGAAAGCAAACCTTAAGTGCCAGGCTACTCAACTTCTTCCAAAATATTTGGTGATCTCTGGCTTTTTCTTTAGCCGTGTGCATAAGAAATAGTATTGGGATGCTCATATGATATTTTGTACATAGAACCGTTAGAACATGAATCACTTTCAGTTTTCTCTATTTGTTAACTTGTCTCCCCCCCTTTCCCTTCCCTGCATCGCTAGACAGTGAACGCATTGAGGGTGGTAGCCATGCCTTGTTTCTCTCTAATCTGACACTGCAAGGCACATGGCAAGTGCTTAATACATGTGTGTGGAGTGAATAAATGCAAGAAGTAAACACTTTAAGTGTTTCCAGAGGCTATTATCCTGAGTCATTTCAGGTTGGCCCATGCTTTTCTGTTGTACAAACTAAGAAATGCAGCTTTAATAACCTGGGTGGCTGAGGTAGAGATAAAAGAATGAGGAACAAAAAAGATGGCGGACTTTTATTTTGGTCTCTTCTCTAGACGTTGACCTATGATTACAGAATTTTTCAGGTTACAGACGAAGAATAGATGTTTGGATCATTTCTAGGAGCACAGAGAAGGTATCATCTGGCCATAATTTAGAATGTTTCATTTGGGCAAATGAGAAATTCTGTTTTCATTTCATCTGTTGTTGCTAAGCTCCGAAGATTGCCAATTAGCCCTTACCCTCGCTGGATGCTTTGGTAAATTTTAGAAATTTGTGGTCCTTGAAAAAACAAAAACAACCCTATTATTTTCTGTACTATTGTATCTTTATTATGGCACACATTATAGTCTGCCTTATATTAGGGTTGTTCCTTGGTGCATTTTTCTCCTCTGCTAGATTGGGAACATTTTAAGGCAGGCACTAGGCTCATTCATCTCTTAGCATGATGCCAGGTACATCGAAGGGGCTTAGCTGATGCAGGTGTATTGAATCTGAATTGTGCATTAAGACACAGAGAAGGGACTATTTAGCTTTTCCTTCGTTCCCATGGGAACCAGGAGTTAATACCATGCCTTTCCATATTTCTGTTTAAGCTTAAAGCATTTGTACATTACCTTCAGGTGATTCATAAATATTATATATATATAAATATTTCCGTGTATCTATCTGTCTAGTCCAAAAGTATAGCTACCTCTCCTACAATAGACAGCTCTTTAGAAATTAGGCAGTGTCTGTGGGATCAAGCTTGCCCTCGAAATACCTCCACTGGTATCTCTCTGATATTTTTGCACTATTTTGTTTCTTTCAAGCTGTGGGGAACAGGAGGTATTTCCTGAGTCATTGTTAGTGAGGACTTCTGTGGAGTTTCCCCAAGAAGGGACTTGAGTAGAAAGCCGAATCACAGCTTCAAGTGATTCTTCCTTGTAGGGTGGGCTGCTGCAGAGACTACCTGCGACCTTGAGCTGAACTTGAGTTGCACAGACCTCTTTACCCCTGGTGCAGGCACTCAGGACCCCCCCAGGAGACACTGGTTTTGAATCTCGAGAGGGCCGCATGGGATTTTTGGAACCGCTCTCACCGGCACTCGTATCCCCAAAGGTCTGGACATCTAGACTCAGTCAAGGCTGTCAGGCAACCCGCTTTGTATCCCTCTTAACTCAGGAGGAGAGCAGCACCCTGGGAGGGCCGTGGAAAGGTAGGCCGGCGCTGGTAGCAAAAGTTGTTCTCGGCTGTCTGACTGTGATCATACTGGAAATCAGGATTCGGTCCGTACCTCCAGCTTGACAACCGGGTTGACTTTATTCCATGACTCCCAGTTTCTTTTTGGGATTTGATTTTAAGTGTGTGTCTCACAGAGCTAATTAAAGAATCATAGCGTTGGTGTGTAGATGGAACCAGGGGACGAGGAAGCTGGAGCCTTGGGGACACGCATCAGAGTGATGCCGGGAGACAGCCGGTGCACTTAAAAGATTTGAGGAGGTGGCCGAGGCAGTTAAAAGAAACCCCTGTGAGCCAGCCCCAAGACAGGGATCTTCAAATGAGAGCTTAGGAGGGATATTTTTCAAACAGCGGTCCAGTGGGCAGCTGCAATTACTGATATCTGGAGGAAGCCGTCGCATTAAATCTAATTTGCCACAGAATGTGGCACCGAATGGTACCTTTAAGAATGAACACGTTTCTGATCCTCTCAAGATAAATCAGCGGAAAAGGTTGTTAATGAGTGGTCAATGATGGAGAAAAGGATCGCTGTCAAATGAATGGATTGATTCTGGAGATGGGGGACAGATGAATTCAGTCTGGGATGAGCAGGTACAACATCCACAACACATGACAGGTTATGGTGTCTGCTAACCTGAGCCACCGAAGGGGAGGACGTAAGCCGTGAAGCTCCTACTACAGAGAGGAATTCTCCTTGCCCACGGAGCCTCCCCTTGCGATGGCTCAGAGCACATTATACATGGCTCTTCCTTGCCTGGCTGGGGTAGGTGAGGGGCAGTTTTGCACGGAGGCAGCAGTACGGCCAAATCACCCGGGGGTGCAACTGTCTGGAAGAAGTTGGAGATCCCCAAGTGCAGACTTACCAGCAGCCACGAGGCCTTGGGAGGGAGATGGTCATGGAACCGTGGTTTTGGGTTTAGGCGGTAGGCACGCTCAGCTGAATCCCAGCACTGGCACTCAACCCCTGTGTGACCCGGGCAAGTAGTTCACATTTTTGTTCTTGGATTCCTCACCTGCCAAGTGGGCGTAATAAAGGGATCTCATCCAGAGGCTTTAAAAAATTATATTTATTGTTGAAAGTATTACCGGAGTCCCCCCTTTTTTCCAATGACCCCCTCTATCCCTCACCCCCCCCCCCCCGCAGGCCTTCACCACACCACTGTCTGTGTCCATGGGCTATGCACATATGCATATAAGTTCCCCAATTAATATCTTCTACCACCTCTCCATTCCTGCCTCCCCTCTGAGATTTGTCAGTCTGTCCCATGCTTCTAAGTCTCTGGATCTATTTTGTTCATCAGTTTATTTTGTTCATAAGATTTTACATATAAGTAAGATCATGGACTTTTTCTGGGGGAAAAATAATATCAAATATTGTTATAGAGCAGGTGTCTGCAAACAATAATTTATGGGCCAAACCCAGCCTGCCAGACTAATCTTCGGACAGGCTGATCATTGCTCCATCCCCACCAGCAATGTGTGAGTGATCCAGTTTCTCTGCATTTTCACCATCACGTGGTATTATCACTATTTTTCATTTTAACAATTGTGATAGGTGCTTAGTGATATATCATTGACGTTTTAATATGTATTTCCCTGACAGCTAATGATGTTGAAGATATTTTCATGTGCTTATTTGCCATTCATGTATCCTTTCCAAGGAAATGTTGTTCACATATCATGCCCATTTTCTAATTGTAACATTTGGTTTTTATCGTTGAGTTTTGAGCTATTTTCCATAGGAGGCCTTTGTCAAATATGTAGTCCGCAAACATTTTCTCCCACTCTGCAGCTTGTACTGTTATCCTCTTTACAAGCTTATTTTTTTTCCAAGTACAGTTGTTGTTGTTGTTTTTTTTTTAAATTTTTGTGAGGTTCAGTTGATCAAAACTTCCTCTTATGGATTGCACATTTGATGTCAAGTGAAACGATCTTTGACAGGAGGGTGGAGTGGGCAGGGAGCAGTGGTGTGGAGAGAACATAGGGATCAGCCACAAAATACTAAGAGGCCTGGTGGCCCTTTCCCTTGTGTTGGCATCACGCCACGGGGGGAGTGGGCACTGAGCGCAGGCATGCCACCAGGGTGTAGGAAAGGAGGCGGAGGCTGAGTGTCAGCCGCGGGGGAGCAAGATAAAACCCTCCAGGGCCGAGAGCTATCTCTGAGAACTAATGGACTGCTTTCCTCCAGCCTATTCAAATAATCCAGCTCATTTCATGTGAGATAAATTACAGGACCTTGTCGCCCTGGCTCCGAGGGGAGGACACTTCTGTGATTCATGGCTCTTGCCCCCTGGGAGCCTGAGGCGGGGAGAGGACCTGCCTTGATGACTGATGACTGGCGGCCTGCTGACCTCAACACAAGGCTGCTACTCAAGGAGCAGGGCCAGGGAGGAATTCCAATGAGGCCCTGCTCGCAGGACTGGTTGAGAGCATGCTCCCAAGGCGGGGTGGTCTTCATGATCACTGTCAGGTTGAGCCCACTGTCACTATTCCTGCCACTCCCAGGGGCCTGGCATGGTTTAAGCAAATGCCCCAAGCAGCCAACATCTAGCTTTGTTGTGTTGCGCCATTATTGTTGTTGTTGGTGGTTGTGTTGTGTTGGTTTCCTCTTGAGTTGAGGCTATTTTGGGGTTGTTTTGTAAAGGAGAAGAAAATGCTGGATGTGAGCTAGAAATAATGGGGCTTGCCAGAAATGGAGTCTAGGTCATATCTTGTGGGGACACGGATTCCATGAGATGGTAGGTGTTTATGGCCCTTTGAACAGTGGAGATGAATGGGAATTAGCCAGAAAGCATCATTCTCTATCTGTCCCTTGCCCCGTCACACCTGCTCACAGCAGCTGGTTTTGCTGTCATTAGCTAACAATGCAGGCGTTTCCCTGGCTTTTCTGATCACTCTTAGGTGGTATAAAATCCCACTTTAAATAACAGATGCAGCCTAGTTTTAGAAAATAAAATGTCTACCGCCTTACAGTACCAGTAAGTCAATTCTAACCTACAGTTAAGTCTTCTCCTACCCACTCCATGTCTAGCCAGGTTCAAAAGGGAAGCCTGTAGCAAAGAAAGAGGGGTGCAGTCAGCTTCTCCTCTATTTCTTGCTTCCATTTGGCTACCTATCATTTCTGACCCTTGAGGTTAGAGATGCCAGGACAGGTGGAGGGACCGAGGGAGCAGAATATTATTTAACAGACACTGCTGGAAGCTGGCCTCAAGCTTTCTAAGCTTGGCAAATCTCTAAAATAGCATCTTTCTCTTTTATGCTATGCTGGTTGGGTGTTTGGAGACTGCTCACCTCCCAGATGGCTAGGGATGTCTCACCAGCAGTTCCCTTACTGCAGCCAGAGGTATCTATAGTCCGATGGGTCACTGACTCCTGTCACAGCCTGTGGGAATTTGATTACACCTTCTATTAGCATGGGTCTAATACAGTGGCTTACCCAGGGCACATTTGGTAGTATCTAGAGATGTTTTTGGTTATCACAAATGGAAAGTGCTATTGGCATCTAGTAGAGAGTAGCCAGGGGTGCAACTGACTACCCCACAATGTATGGAACAGCCCCACAGAGCAAAGAATTATTTTCCTAAAATGTCAACAGTGCTGAGGTTGAGAAGTCCAACTCTGGTACAAAGAAACTCTTGTGCTTCCTTTGCTTCAAGTTATGGGCTTACAGGTGGCTATCATTGCAGCCTGTCACCTTTAGCTTACCTGTCACCGTTTAGCAGTGCATCTCTTCCTGCCCACATCCCACAAACTGCAGTTCTGTGAGTGGTCCTACTGAAATCCTTTTTCCTTGGCTTGGTGGTAGGGCCCATAGTACAACTCTTTTCAGAGAAATTTTCCTCACGAGTCCCTTCTCTTCCTCTACTGTTATTCCCTTGGTGTGGGTGATGGGCTTCAAGGTTATCAGAGTGTTATAAAATTTATCAGTGAATCACTGCCACAATAATTCAATGTAATGAACAACCACAAAACCTCCATGATATACAACAATGTGCATATTTATTGCCTGTGCACTTGGGGTGGTTGACTAGGGCTCTACTGATATGACCTTGCTCATAAGTCTGGGGGTGAATAGGCCCTTTCCTGATCTGGGCTTGGTTTGGCTGGAGTGATTAAGCTGTGTCTTTCATCCTCCAGAAGGTTCGCTGGGCATGTTATGGGAATGGCAGAGGAGCAAGAGCTATTGTCATGACATTGTTCTGCTTCATTCCTTAAGTTTGGGTTTTTTTATTTGGAAGAAAAAATCTCAAGTCACACTTTGTTCCTACCCACTTCCCTATATTTTGGTGCAAGAAATTGGTTGATTCATTTCAAACACCAAGAAAGCTTTACCTCTTAAATATCAGCCCTTCACCTGATACCTCTGTCACCCAGAGACGTATTTTCTTTGCCCCCTTTGGGCCACTTAATTACATCTCTCTTCTTTAGGAGAAAAGCTGACATATAATTATTTTCATGATTAACACCCTTGTGCAGCTAATTGTAATTATGCCTTATAATCACAGTTATGATCGTTAATTACTCATTCCTGATTCATTTGAATGTTTTTCTTTATTCAAGTTTCATGAAGTTGATGGAGCTAATGTGCCTGCCCCTGATGCCTCCCCTCCCCACCTTCTAAATCATGATGCATGGGTATGATTTTGGTTTTCTCTGTTTATTCTCACCTTTGTTCTTGCTCCACATTTCATTGTGGTGCGGCACTGGCCACTGCCCATTTGCCATTCATTTCTGGCTTGGCATGCTTTAATTGCCTTCCACTGATCCTGTTGGTGAGGGAGGGGTTCCTGTCCTAGGGCTATGGGATGGCCAAATACATGACACCTAACACTGGATGGATGCAATTGACAGCAGGTTATTAGTCATGCATACTCACTGCTCTGAGGAGGAGGACACTGGGCCTGCCACACAGGGATACAGAAGGGTTGTACTTGTGAACAACCAGGGGCAGTGGGGGATAGATTTTGTAGTATCTAGAGGTTGGGTGACAATAGAAGGAAGTGATTGGCTTGATAAAATAATTCTCTGGGCTGGTGGAGAACAGAAACTGGCTATAGTGGGATAAGCAGGAACTGTGCCTTGTCCCCATGATAGGGACAGCCATTTATTTATTTATTTATTTATTTATTTATTTTTTAATGTATTTTATTGATATTTCACAGAGAGGAAGGGAGAGAGATAGAGAGCCAGAAACGTGGATGAAAGAGAAACATCGACCAGTCGCCTCCTGCACACCCCCTACCGGGGATGTGCCTGCAACCAATGTACATGCCCTTGACCGGAATCGAACCTGGGACCTTTCAGTCCGCAGACCGACGCTCTACCACTGAGCCAAACCGGTTTCGGCGGGACAGCCATTTAGCTAGGGGGCTTTATCCACAGAGAGTGTGGGGAGGAGGACTTAGGGTCAGGTCACTCAAGAATATCACCAGATGTCAGGGCAGTACTAGACCTTATTTTAGGCCTCCGACTGCACTGCTCTCACCTTGAAGTAGGAGCAAGGATGCTGTAAAATGAAGAGGTCATAAGTACGGGCCCGGGGGTGGGGGGGTGTGGACTGTGCAAATTTGAGCTCTGGCTCCAATACTTAGCTCTTTGATCATGGGAAAGTTACTTCACATTCCTGTGCCTCGATTTCCCCATCTTCAAAGAAAATAATTCAGTGCTCATGCCATCGGGCTGTTGTGTGAATATGAATCCTGTTCTGCCCAGTCCATGAAGCACCCAGCTCAGTGCCTAGCCCACCATCTTGCTCAAACAATGTATCTAGTCTTCTGAACGTGTCTTCTCTGGTTTTGATCTTTGAGTGAGTTCTCTAGGGTCTAGGGGGCTACCCTTTTTCTGTTTCTTTCCTTCTAATATGCACGAGGAACATAAGGTGGCCTCCTATAGTTCTAGACTGCAGAACTCAAATTGGTCCAGGCTACACAATCCTCCCTGGGAAGACCTGAGTGCAACTTGAGTCTGAATGCATCTCTCCTTGTCACCATTCTTTTTTTCTGAGGCTGAGGGCCAACAGGTTACTGAAATCATGAGTACCACCCACCATTCACCTTTCCTCAAATATGCTTTGTCTTGGGCTTCAGCCTGAACAACATCAGGGACCTCATTCTATATTGTGCTCCACGAGTTTCAAGACACATGGGACTTGAAGAACAGGCAGCCTGGGCTTTGTCCTCTCTGGAGCACAGCTGCCTGTTTCAGGGATGCCTCTCCATCTGACTACCAATAGCTCTAAATCCACTAACCCATTTTGTTCTTTAAGTCCCAGATGGTATCTTCTCATAAAACTTTCCCTTATCTCCTCAGTAAGAAATGAAATCATCCTTTTCTCAATGCCTATATTTATGGTCTATTCCAATCTTGGCCACTCATTCATCATTACAGTGTCTTGTGTTGCTGATTGTATTTTTACTAAAGGCCCAGTGCACAAAATTTATGCATGGGTAGGGTCCCTAGGCCTGGCTGGTGATCAGGGCTGATCAGGTTCCCCGCTCCCCACCTCCTCCTTCCCTTGCTACCCATACGCCACCACCACACAGTTCCCCGCCTCCTCCTTCCCTTGCTCCCTAAACACCCTGCTGCCACAGCTGTTTGCCCACCATGTTCTGCATCATCCCCTGATGGTCAGCACATGGCATAGTGAGTGGTCAAACTCCTGGTCTCCTGGTTGAACTCCCCATGGGACACTTTGCCTATTAGCCTTTTATACATATAGATAAATATAAACATCGCTTGTCCACCTCAGATGCGAGTCTGGCACACAGTGGGAGCTTGATGCCTTATTGCTGTTTGACCTTCCAGAAACAATGTGTGTAAGGATTTCTGGACTCCAGAGGCCTGGCAGGGGGATAGTGTAGATGGTATTGGGGGAGGAACAGGCCCAAGGTTGCTGACAGGTAATATCTTCTGGCTCCTATTTTTGTCTCAAATGCTGGTGCTTTGCTTTGCCCTTGCCACCTGATTGAGGAGAGCTGATATGAGCTTGATCATAAATTCTGGCCTTAAATCAGATTTACTCCAGAAAGGGTTGATCCTGGAGAGGTTAGTAACAGTATGCTGTGGAATTGCCTCTGGGAAAGCTAAGAGGGGGTGAAAGGAGCTAACGTTCATTGAGTTTTTTCTACATGCATTGTGACCACCCTAAAAATTGTATCTCTGTGTTATACACAAAACATACAGATGTTGCAAATTGGCTTTTCGAGAAAGCAGGCTCTGGGATGGAGATTGGCACCTGAAAAACTTGTTAGGGAGAGTTCCTCCTGCCTTTAATGCATGTAGGACAAAGGAAGGAAGCAGGCATTGGGCAGAGTGGGCTGTAGTGCAGTTCCAACAAAAGCTTCAGTAGTCCCATGGGAAGTTCTAGGGCTGGGATAGCCTTTCAGAGGAATCCCCCATTGAGTCACTGGCTGGAATCCCCAGGCCACTGGAACCTCATCAAGCAGTCACTGGCTGGCCGCTGCCTTTGGGAAGGGAGGTAACCTTGGTCAAAGTAACACTGCTCTCTTTCTTTAAGGACAGTTCCTAAAGAGGGATGCCAACTGAGGGCTGTCTGCAGGCAGCACCCACAGACACTGAGGAAATGAGTCACTCAGTTCTACAGAGGATTTAGTGGGGTAGCACAGAATCCACCACAACACACTTCTAATCTCCATTGAGCCTGTGCCCTTCATCTCAGAATATCATTTCTCACTCACAGTGGCAGGCCCAGGAACCATATTTCCCTATGATATAATTTTCATGACCTTAGTTGAATGGTCCAGAGGTAGATTATAAACCACAGCTGGGCCAATCAATTGTTCTTTCCCACCGACTGACACACTAGATACCAGTGGGTAGTTCCAACAAAAGCTTCAGTAGCCCCATGGGGAGTACTAAAGCTGGGCTGGCCTTTTAGAGGAATCCCACATTAGGAGAGGGGCCCAGGCTACTGTAGCCTCACCAAACAGTCACTGGCTGTACGCTGCCTCTGGGAAGGGAGGTAACCTTAGGCAGTAATTTTATGCCATATACACAAAGATCTTGAGAAAGCCAGGCTGTATGGATAGCGACTATAACCAATAACACTGTTTGTATATTTGAAAGTTATTAAGAATGTTGATCTTAAAAAAGTTTTCTACACACACACACACACACACACACACACACACACGCTTGTAACTATGAGTGGTGATGAATGTTAATTTATTGTGATCATTTGTAAATCACTAGAGGCTCAGTGCATGAATTCATGTACAGTGGGTAGGGTCCTTTGGCCTGGCCTGCCATCGGGCTGATCCGGGTTGTCTCACCCACTCCCTATTGGGGCTGATCTGGGCCAGTGTACCTGGGGGAGGAATCATGGGATGTTGGCTGTGGAAGCACACTGACCACCAGGGGGCAGCTCCTGTACTGAGTGTCTTCCCCCTGGTGGTCAGTGTGTGTCACAGCGACTGATCAACTGATTGCTTAGCATATATATATATATATATTATTTTGTGACTCTGAAACTAATATAATGTTGTATGACAATTATATCTTAATAAAATAAAATAAAATAAATAAATGGAAAGAAAGACAAACAGGTAAAGATCTCCAGTCTTATAAGTAATAAGAGAAATGTAAATAAAATTGAAATACCATTACTTCACTTGTCAGAATGACTTTTTAAAGGAATTACAGTATTTGGGATTGGTAATGGTGCTGAGAAATAGAACACTGTGAATTAGAGAGTAAAATGATTATAAAATCCTGGAGAGAAAAAAAAAGCTGGTGGGTAAAGTGACACAGACATGATAACTAAAAATTCATAAGGTAAAATATAGGTGAAGTGACAGACTGTCTGGGTTCCTGAGGACTTTGTACTTCTTGGTCTTTGCTTGTGACTCCTGACTGCATTTCCTGTCCTTAGGTTGTGTAAAATAGCGGAGTATTCTCTTATTTCATACCTCCTTTTCATCAAATCAAAGATGGCTTCTGTCACTGGCAAGGAAAACAGCACTGATTAAGATCAAGAATGATGAAACTGAGGTTCAGAGAGGTCAAGGAACTTACCCAAAACTACACAGCAAATCAGTGACAGAACAAGGATCCACATCCAGAAAAGGTTTGTTTTTTTTAATGCAATGTTGCAGTTTAAAAATGAGCCAAAATAGTGTCCAAGTTTGATGTTCATATTATGCTTATTTGCAGTTGTTATGTCTTTAAGGTTTTATATTCATACTCATAATTTCACTAGAATCGATTAATGTAACTTGGGTATAGACAGGGTAGATAGTATAATCTTTATTTTACAGATAAGAAAACTTAAGCCTGGGCTACAGTCAAAGTGTGTGTGTGTGTGTGTATGTGTGTGTGTGTGTGTATGTGTGTGTGTGTGTGAGAGAGAGAGAGAGAGAGAGAGAGAGAGAGAGAGAGAGAGAGAGAGAGAGAAGCTATGAATTTTAAAGGTGAGTCTAGAAGCATCTCTTTTTGATGCCAACATACCCAGTTTTGGGCTCTGTTAGATGTTGGGTAATGTAGAGTTAGAGTTAGGTGGAACTTTTAAACTAAAGAAATATGAGATTTTGAGAATTAGAAATATGAGATTTTGAGAAGGAGAAAGAAAAGTCAGAATCTGAAACCTGTAGAGATGTAGAGATCAGGAACAAACATCAAATTCTAGGACTGGAGGAAGTTCCTTGGATCTTATATATCCAAAAGCTTAAACAAGAGTTTGGAACAGAGAATGAGGAGAGATTCCTAGGGGTGGTGTGTGTGTGTGTGTGTGTGTGTGTGTGTGTGTGTGTACGTGCGCTTCACTGTCTGCTGAGGGTGAGGGTGTCTACAGCACTCATTAAGGTCAACTTCAGAACCAGGGCAGGAGACAGTTTCCTCGACAGCCACCTGTGACCTAAAATTGGTTCTGTGCAAATTTTCTCATTCAGCAGAAAATTCTGTTTGGAATGAGGCCAGATATAGGTAAATAATAAGTAAAGACAGAAGGAGTGCTTCAGGCTAAACGTGAAGCTTAATATAAACATTCCCACTTCTTTGACTCCAAGCTATTTCATCTTTGAAGTCTAAAAACAGATCTAATATAAACTATGACTACTTTGAACTCTGCAAGTTATAAGTTTTAAGAAAAGCATAGGGCTTCAGTTTTCTTTCTGGAACATTTCCACTGGTTATCTCATTTGTTCCCTCATCCAGGTACACATTTGGGGGGGTGAGCACCTGAGTTCTGTTGGTCATATTACAACTGGTATGTGTGGGTGGTCTTTGTCTTGGTCTAACAAACTCTAACCTGTGCCTCCATGCTGGAGATCCTGGTGAGCAGAGTAACCATGGTTAACTGGCTAGGCTAGATAATTTTATTCTAATATTTTCATGTCCCCTCTTTATTCTTCAGGTTAATTTGATGACAGCAACAGATGAGAGGGAGGTGGTTGTCTGGAAGTCACATGAATTTTTTAGGGTCGTACCATGGAATCGGAAGCACATGTCTGTGAGAAGGTAAGTCTCCATCTTCAAGAGATAGGAGAGGTGGTATTGTGTGTGAGTGTGTGTGTGTGTGTGCCCACATGGGTGTGCCTGACTTTATGGATAGAGATGAGGGATATGTGGGTATGGTGGATATAGGGTGGTGAAATGCCTACTTTAGTAAATGATTTCATTCTTATCAGCTAAGTAAGGACAATTAAAAAAATGACTTTTGTGGTGTTGGGTTTTGCTGAAACTTGGATCCAGTCCAAGTTTCTCTTCACCTTAGTCCAACAGAGAGCAGTGGGGGCAGGGCTCCTTTTGGGAAAAAAAATTCTATTACTTATTCTAAAGAAGCCAGAGGGCTTTCCAATGAATAAGAGCTGTCCTCCAACCTTGAGGTGACCACTTTATTAACAAAGCCTACAGGAAAATATTTGTTTTGGGTGCTAATTTTTTGGAGGAGCTAATTTGAACTAAAAGTATTAACCCGGGTCCTTCTTTCATGTTTTGTGTGGTTTCCTGCTGTGGCCTCCATGATTATTGAATACTCCTCCCCCATAAGCCCACTCAGCAGCAGTGGGCACTGATTTATTTTCTCTATGGACTCGCTGTCCAGGATCCTCACCATATCTGGCTGCCTCTCTATCAGAAATACCTACTTATGCTTTCTCGGCCTGGGTTAGTTGGATCAAATTAATAAGTTTTAGAGTTGGAAGGTGCATCTTTACAAATGTGAGAATGCAGACTCAGAAAAGTGAGGCAATTTGGCTAACAGAGCTCTGATACTGGCAGAGGAGAAGTTAGGACCCAGGGCTATGAGACTCCTAAATCTAGGGTTATTTCCCTTTGGTGATTCTGTGGTAGTTAATAATTAACTGTTCAGATCCTTGTATTACCAAATACCTATAAACCAGTCACATAATTTTTCAGCTCATAGTTAATTATTATTCCTTATCCTGTTCTGGGTGAGTAGCAACAGAAACTCTCTTGATTTCACATGGGAATATTAGACATTTAACAAATTAAAAATATTTTTATTGATTTTAGAGAGGAAAGGAGAGAGAGATAGAAACATCAATGATGAGCCCTCGCCAGTTTGCTCAGTGGATAGAGCATCATCCTGAGGACTGAAGGGTCCCAGGTTCAATTCTGATCAAGGGCACATGCCCATGTTTCGGGCTCCATCACCAGTAGGGGATGTGTAGGAGGAAGCCGATCAATGATTCTCTCATTAATGTTTCTCTCTCTCTCTCTCTCTCTCTCTCCCTCTCCCTCTCCCTCTTTCTCTCTCCCCCCTCCTTCTCCTCCTCTCTGAAATAAATAAAAATATATTTAAAAAGAAGCATCAATGATGAGAGAATCATTGATTGGCTACCTCCTGCACACCTCACACTGGGGATCATGCCCGCAACCCAGGCATGTGCCCTGACCGAGAATTGAACATGACCTGCTTCGTAGGTCAATGCTCAACCACTGAGCTGGCTAAGCATTAACAAATTTAAATAGCAAACCTGAAGTCAGTGACTTGGAGGAGTAATATTCAAACACTTTGAGGAGATGCCCTTTTCTTGGTCCCTATTTTGAAATTTCAACACTTGATGTGTGAGGGGTATATTTGGGGATAACAGTCACATACCAAATTTGCTCTTGTGGCACCTGTAAGTTTTCATTCAGGTGAATGAAAGTGAGCTTCATTTATTGACTAGTGCTATTTCACTGTGTCACATGTTTGAATATAGGGAAAATAAAGCTTTTACAAAAACAATTACAGGGAATTGCTGGTTAGAGGAGGGCATTATGAGAACTCATTTTATGATGTTCTAAGTGTGTGTGGAAAGACAGAAATGGCTTTCTTGAAATTGAAAACCTAGATTTTGATTGTCTAATTAAAATCCCTTACTACAGAATCTGGACAGGTGGAAAAGTTTATCAAACATTTATGGAAATATTTCCTCTTCTGGAGATTTTAGAAAGTGGATAGCTATCTCTGTTGTTAGCTTAAGAACTGAATTTCCTGTAAGTAAAAAGATAAAATAATTGTCATACTGAGTTCCAGTAACACAATTCATTTGCTTGCCATGATATTTATTGGTGTGATGGACTCATTTATACTGACATTTAAGATATTTTCAGAGGTTCTATTACTTTCATAAGCTTTACCCTCTGTCTCTCTGTGAGTGCTCCTTTTTCTTATTCCAGATTGTCCATCTTTTAAGCCAATTTCCAATTCACAATATAATTAGCCATCATATTCCATGAGGCTTTCAATACCAAGAGGCGGTTTTGCAGCTTGCAACTAGGTGGGATGAGGGACTCTCCACAGAATCTTTTGGGAGATTGACTGATCACTGCATCAACTGACCAATACACAACATGTTAGGAAGAAAGCCCAATACCGCAAATTCATTTCAATAAAAAGAATGATTCTCTAATGAGGAGGATGACACCACTCAAAACTTCCCTTCTACCCAGGCGAACACTCTACAGGACATGATTTTAGTTAAGCAACCTTTAATGAAAGAATCAAATTGACTGAGTATATCTATGCTTATTTTTGATGAAGATTTTTTAGAAAATTATAGAAGCATGAAAAGAACAAACATTTTTTTTGCATCTCAGTTCTACTACCCAGATGTTTTAAACAGTAACACTAAATGTTCATCACTCTATTCATATTCACTGTGCACGTAGGTGGAGAGAAAGGAATAAATTTATAAAATGGAATCAAACCAATATGTTGATATTAGCATATGCTAACTTTAATTTTATATAAAGTTAACAGAGGAAACAAGTAAATTTATAGGAATTGCTGAATTTATATAAATGATTTATTTTTATTTATTTTACCTTAAGTGGTTTCAGTTTTTTAGAAGACCTGTTTTAGGTTATGAGAAAAGACCAGGAAAAAAATTATAGAATGGAAATCCTTGTGTGTATTTTATAGTTCTACGCCTGCCTTTTAGACAAGGAGTCATTGGCCTCTCCTCTCCACCTCCCAACTACCATTTTTACCGTGTCAATGTTTATAACATTTACATTCTCTTCTATAACAATAATGTCTACAGTATATTGAGTTCAAGTCCTCATTTTTAAAACTTTCAAAGTAAAGGCTAAAACACATTTCTCAATGACACTCCCCATCTTATTTTGTATTTCAGTCTTTGGGAGCCGACCCCTGGCAGTCTATTGCCTTTTGTTTCATTCTGGGTTGAATTTAGTATTGACTGTACCAAAAGACATCTCCCCAGATTTATTCCACCTATTTTGGGGAATATTTACTCAATAACTTTCTGAGAATATCTTATTTTATGAGAATAGAGTGTTTAAGAGTATTTCTGGGTTGTTGCATTTGGTAAAATGTGAAGGTTGGTAACAAATACAGGTTCAAAAACCCTGAAACAATTGAAGAGTTGAGACATTCTTATATTAAAAAATATTTTTCTTTAAAATAAAACATGCTATTTATATATAATTTAGAAAATATAATAAACAAAAAGAGAATAAACCACTCTTTTTCACAATTCCACCACCCAGAGAGAATTTTAAAATCTTAATAATTAGACTATTTTGTATACTTACAATCTCTTTTTCTATTCACAGAAAAATACTTATTTATCTTTAAAAATAAAGATAGGATATATTATGGTATTTTTGTGACCTTATTTTTAAACTCAACATTATTGGGAAATATCTTAATTGTATTTGTTTTTATTATTTAAATAAGAGTAGCCTTGTAAAACCAATTCAGAAAATATCAGAATCAGGTTGGTCTGAAATAATATTACCATGAAGTTATACAATATTATTATTTTCAAAAGGCCCAAGATCTTAACTCTATTAAATTCTCTCTCTCTCTCTCTCTCTCTCTCTCTCTCTCTCTCTCTCTCTCTCTTTCTCTCTCTCTATCTCTCTCAAGCATGGAGAATAAGGAGGGGGCATCAGTAACATGTTCAATTTCCTTCTTTGTGTCAGAACCCAAGAACTGAGACAGATAATGATTTGCAAAGAAATGGTGACTGTGATGGTTAATTTTATCAACTTGACTGAGACATGGAAGCTCAGATTAAACATTGTGCGGGTGTTTGAGATGAAATTAGCATTTGAATCTGGAAAGTAGATTGCCCTCCCCAGTGTGGGCATCATACAGTTCATGGAGGGCATATATAGAACAAAAAGGAGAGGAAGGGAAAATTAACCCTCTTTGCCTGACTGCATGACTTGACACCTCAGTCTCTTGCCCTAGTACTGGGACATACCATTGGTGCTCCTGGTACTCAGGCCCTGGACTCTGACTGACATTTACATCATTGAGTTTCCTGGGTCTCCAGTTTGCAGATAGATGGAAGATCATGGCATAATGGAGTAAGCTACTTCCTTCTAATATCTATCTATCTATCTATCTATCTATCTATCTATCTATCTATCTATCATCTATCTATCTATCCATCCATCCATCTCTCTATATATCATCTCCTTTTGGTTCTGTTTCTTTGGAGAACTCTGACTAATACAGTGATGGAGGGATTTTTTTTAACTTAAGTTTTTGTTTTTTTTTTTCATTACAGTACAATGTTTTCACTGAATGAATGGTTATTTACATCTATTAAAGAAAAACATTTCCTACCCTTTCCTAAAAGTTTCTTGATATCTCAAATGTATAGTGATAACTAGGAAAAAATTTCTTTAATTTATCTACCTCAGTTTAACCATTGTCTAGTGCCATGGTTCGCAAACTGTGGCTCGCAAGCCACATGTGGCTCTTTGGCTCCTTTAGTGTGGCTCTTCCACAAAATACCATGGCCTGGGGGAGTTTATTTTGAAGAAGTGGCATTAGAAGAAGTTTAAGTTTAAAAAATTTGGCTCTCAAATATTATTAAAGAAATTTCAATAGTAGTACTGTTGATATATGGCTTTGTTGACTAATAAATTTGCCGACCACTGGTCTAGTGAAAGTCTTGAGATCATGGTATGAGGACATGACTTAATGTAAATTAATTTCACTGACCATCCAATCCTCCACAATAGTAATATTACTACTTTTTATTGGTCTACAGACAGTGCTTGAGGTTGAAGACCTCTTGTAGTAACTCAAGTTCAAAGGTAGAGGGACTTCTGCTGAGATGACTAGAGTCACTTAGGGAGTACAGGTACCTTTCTTCACTTGGGGCTAACTACTCATATAAAGGGAAGAGTTGGGAGAGAAATGAGTGATATACTGTATTCATTTCTAGGGCTGCCGTGACCAAGTACTACAAATTGTGTGGTCTAGACAACTGAAATTTATTTATTTACCACTCTGGAGGCTAGAGCTCTGAAGTCAAGGTCTCATCAGGGCAGTGCTCACTCTGAGATGGTGAATAGAGTCCTTCATGGTCTCTTCCTAGCTTTTGTGGTAGCCGTCAATCCTGATGTTCCCTGGCTGTGGCTGCATAGCTCCAATCTCTGCCTCCATCTTCACATGGTGTAATTTCTTTATATCTTCATACCATCTTCTACTAAGGACACCAGTCATACTGGAATAAGGGCCCACTCTATTCCAGTATAGCATCATCCTAATAATTATATCTGCACCAACACTATTTCTGAATAAGTCACATTCTGAGGTCCTGCGGGGTGGAACTTCAACAATTCTTTATCTGTGGGACACAATTCAACTCATAACAATGGCCTCTGAAATACTAGCCTTTGATGGAAAGATTTATAAAATAGTGGAAAATGTCACATAGCCAATACTATACTTTACTTTCTTATTTCCAAGCCTACACTTTCTTGATGACAGTGAGGAAAAGGGCAAAGGAAATGATATGATATTTAGTTTCCTGAGAAATTATGACCCTTGTAAGGTCTGGTTATCAGAGGTAGCTTTAAAAAATAACCAGCACACCAATCACTAATGTAGCCTTTTACAGTTTATAAAAGGCTGTTGGACACATTATTGCTGTGATCCTGACAACGTCCCTGTGAGATGGATTGTGCTGGTATTACCATTTCTTCCATTTTACAAAAGTGGAAGCAGAAATTTAAGCAGGTTACACAGCTAGTAAGTCATGGCTTCCTGACATCAGATTACTTTTTCATACCACCCAGGGTACCTCAGGAAGTAAGTCAAATCTCTGTCTCTTCTGTGGCTTCCTATATTATATTTAGTAGGTATTAGCAGGTATTTCCTTCGGCCACATCCACTTGGGAGAGTCATGGGGAAGCGATAGAATAAAAGCCCATCAATCTCTGGGAATGGCTGACAGATATTCTCCCCAGCTCTTTCAAGTGTCTGGGAGCTTCTGAATGGCATTGGGGCTTTCCATTCCATCAGCAGATTTAACAGGAAGCTTATACTTTTATTCAAGGCTTTCTCTCCATGTATGAGGAATTATATGCATACATTAATCTCTACAGACAAAAAGAGAATCTTATGAAGAGAGGTAGTTCTTTGAAAGAGAAGGGAGACTTAGGCTCTTTCTTACTTAGAGAAGACCTATGATCCTTACTCACATATTTTAAAATAAATATTACTAGTAACACATGCATATGGAGTGTAAATTAGAACAACATAAAATGCATGTTGAGCAATCTTGATTCTACTCATACCTCCATTGCCTAGTTTCCATCCTTTTCAAATAGGACATATATTTTTATTCCCCAACACTCCATATTTTACACAAAAAGTAGCATACTATTGCAGTCTCTTGACCTTACTTTTCTAAATTCAACCATGTATTTTGGAAGTCTTTCCACAGCAGTGTATACAGAGCTTTGTCATTCTGTGTTATACTGCATAGTATTCTATTACACAAATGTAGCATAAATTACTTAAACAGTCCCCTGTTGAAAGACCTCTGGGTTATTCTAACTTGTTATTATTAAAGACAATACTGGAAACAAACTTGTAAAAACACCATTTAGTGCATATGCAAATATATCTAGGACCAATTCCCAGAAGTGAGGTTGCTGGGTCAAAGAAAAGATGCATATGTTATTTTGATAGTTCTTGCCAATTGCTCTCCATAGTGCTTGAAAAAATTTGTACTTCCTCTGGCACAGTATCAAAGTATATGTTTCCCCAGAACTTTCGCAAATAGAGTATAATGTCAAAATTTTGCATATTTTTCAATTTTATGATGATGAATGAAGTGAGCATATTTCCATATGTTTAAGGGCTATTTATATTTCCTTTTCTGTGAATTATTAAAACTCTTTGCCATTTTCAGCTGGCAAAGTTGCTTTGATATTTAGGTGCTCATTATGGTATTTCATTATCTCAATTATACAACACATGTTCAATGCAAAAATAACAACAAAACAACCCAAATAAAAAATTACCCTACATGAAAACACACCAAATTTGATGTATAATTATTAGACCTATTTCTATAGGTCTAATATAAGCCAAAAATAAGTGTATATATACATTTATTTTATAACACAGCATCATAGTACACTTATTGTTATACAATCTGCTTTGTAATATATGAACATCTTGCTATGACACCTTGAGGAGGCATGGAATGCTTGGTGCTGGAGGGATTAGGCAAGTCCAAGTCCACATGAAATGGAAATGTTCAGACACCAAAGAGATCAGGAACAAATTCCAAGTCTGCAGAGTCAGAAGTAGGAGAAATGATAGGGTCATAGAGATGAGGTAAGAACTCAAAGATGAGAATCTGGCAAGTACAGAACAAACCTAGTAAGGGGGAGGAGAGATTCTGTGTTAGATAGTTGCCTTAGTCAGCCCTCGATCCAATGCTCTTCAAACTCTCACCTGGCCAGGATATTTCATGGGCAGAGGCAAAGGTGACTTTGACTTGGTCTGGGTCAAGTATTGTAATTCTATCTTAAGTATTTAAAGAACAATATTATCAGAACACTTCTACTTACAATGACTAGATAAAGGTTCAGTAAGTTACATATGTATTATCTAGGAATTTGTGCAGTATGATTTTCATTTAAAAATATTTTTAATTGATTTCAGAGAGTAAAAGAGAGGGAGAGGGAGGGAGAGAGAGAGAGAGAGAGAGAGAGAGAGAGAGAGAGAGAGAGAGAGAGAGAGAGAGAGAGACATCTATGAGAGAGAATCATTGAACAGCTGCCTCCTGCACACCCCCTACTGGGACTGAGCCTGTAACCTGGGCATGTATCCTGACAGGGAATCAAACCATGATTCATAGGTCAATGCTCAACCACTTAGCCACAATGACCGGGCAAAAGTAGTTTCTTTATCGGGCTGTGCTCACCTTTCCAGAGAAATCCTCCCAGAAACCTGGGAAGAAGGTTAAGAAAGACTTAGCTCTGTCACTAGCTTTCCTTAAATTGCTTGACGACCCTGCCCTAAAATATCCTGAAGACTTTGCTGTACTAAATCCAGAAAATTAATTCAAACCCTGAATTGGGAGAAATTCTTAGGAGGGAAGGTATTCATGTCACAGCACTTCCTGGCATGACAGAGAGACAGGATGAATAACTGATATAGTTGGAAGAGATGCTCTCACAGAAAGATTTGCAGATTTCATTGTCGTGAGCTTCTTTGCTCATCATTCTGATGAAAGGTGTGAGCCTCTGTCTTTCCGTGCAAATGAAGATAGACATGGAGTATCTGCTGGAAGGTAATAGCATTCCAGCTGGCTGTGGCAGCCCACAGAATCTGGAGTTAGACTTAATCAGCAGCAAACACTATCATCCACGCTCTCCGTTGTTTGTTCCAGGTCACCATGAAGAGGCCACCAGCTGGTGTTTTGGGGATTGAACTGATGAGATATTATTATCTGCCAGTCTTCATTTTCAAAAATAAAAAGAGATTCAAATGCAGGGACCCTTGCTTTTAGCTCTCAGCAAAAGCATGTATGAGAGTTGTGGAGAGTTTTTAGGGTAAAGGTGAGAGAACGGAGGCACTCACAGGAAGTCTGCTTGCACCCTTTGACCCTTGGAAGGTGTCTAATACATGCTCCCCTTTCTTTTTTCCATGCTCAATACCATGGCTTTGGTTCTCCTCATCCCCTTTGCTGTCTTTGGTTTCCCATTTGCCAACTTTCTCTGACTTCACTTTTTGTTACTGGACTTGCATCTCTACCACCACTTTTCTTTCTTAAATATAAATTTGACGCTGTTGCTCTCTTGCTGAAAAATCCATGCTAATTATTTTGGCCCATAAGGGTAAAGTACCAAATTTGTACATAGAATTCAACTTTCACATCAGGCCATAATATACTCCTCAGCTTTCACTTGCCTTCCATACATCCCAAGTCCCTGAAACATAAAAGGTTTAGGGATCATCTGTATCTTCCTTTCTTTATCTTGGATATTCTGATTTATCCTTGAAGGCTCAGCTCAAATATATCTCTGCTAAGAAACCCTTTTCTGATTTTTCCAAGCAAGAGTAAAGGGCATCCTCCACAGCGATCCCACCACACTACATCCTTTCCCGGCACAGAATACTTTGGGTGATTCAATCAGTTTTCTACACTAGACTGAACACCCCATAAACAGGTTCTTACTTGTATTCAGTTATGTAAACTTAGTCTATTTTAGGGTCTCTCTCTCTCTCTCTCTCTCTCTCTCTCTCTCTCTCTCTCTGTAAATGAAGGGGTGGGCAGTGTGGACGGTGGGATCAGATGTGTGAATAAAATATAGGCTAAGATGAAATTCCGGTTGGGGAAAGGTTGTACAAAAACTAGGAGTTGAACCTTTTATTTATTTATTTGTTTTTTTGTCTTTGAAAATAAAGGGCACCATAAATGAAGGCACCAAGAATGAAGGCAGTGAGAAATGCCAGAATTGTCAGGGGCCTTTGTGATTTGAACATGGTGTCTTTACCAGGAAATTAAACTGAGCTCATTATCTCATTAACTTTTGACTGGAGAGGGAATATTCAGCTGAAATTGTATTATCTTTCCAATATGACAAGTTGGTAACAACTTGGGATTTTGAAAAGACACTTTGTTTTCTCAGCAAGAAGTTCTACCAGTACAAATGAGTATTCATGGAGAGGAATTCCATTTTAGAAAGATCCTTTAAAGGCAGGAACCGGGGGTGTCTAAATTGCTTTGTGTGCACAATAAATCCCAATGGTTGATAAGGGTACCCTTACACTAAGATTCAATTTTACCATCAACAGATTGGAGTAGTTAAAATTTTTAGCTGCTATACAAGATAATTGTGCTAGACCAACCCTTTTCTTCTCTCAAGAGATCCTTTGAAATGCAGATAACAATCCCAGCCTGTTTATTAGAAGCCATCATTTTTAATGTCCTTCAACTCCTAATGAGATATTACAAATTCTGTTTGATCAGATTGTTTATATTCGACCTTGCTTTTCAAAGATGGGTGGAGAGATTTTGAGATTCTTAAATTGCTTGTTGGTCAGACAAACACATTACAAGCGAGAGGCTATCTGTGTTCTTGAAAGAAATTATTTTATTTCTCAAGGTAGGAGGAGTGTGCTTGAAGTCAGAGCCAAGGGTTTTATCAATTCTTCCACATGTTTGTTTAATATTAGTCTCAGTTCTCTTAGCTCTAAAACAGGTGGAGGACATAGGACACAAAGGGTTTGGGGGGCTCCTACATGGGACGTGGGTATCTTGCCTGGCTCTCAAAGGCCCCCATGTGTTCACCGGGGCAGAGCAAATCCTGGTGTTTGCTAAGCAAATATTCTGAGGAATGATTATACCTGATACCCTTCAAACAAACCTCTCTATATATTGCACCTCTTAAGACTCTCAGTTAACTGGGAGGTTAGGAGTTTAGTATTTTAAAACTCCCTAATGCCTATCACCAGTGTTTGCAGGAGGAGTACCTACAATCACTCTACTTAAATATGACAGCTAACATCTGAGGAGACATCCTACGAGGTCACCTTCTTGAACAGCAGGCTTCTAAATCTGTGTGAAGCCAAGCTGAGGGAGGGACATCAGGCTGGCCCCAAATGCTCTTGGCAAATGTATTTTGAATCTGCATCAAGAGCGCTTAACATTTGAGAAACTAAAATCAAATCCTCTTTACCTAATATAGGGTTTCCTTTCTCTTTTCCATAGCAAGATGCGTATGAAATCAGCACCATAAAATGGTCACAAGTAGCAACTTTAAAGAATATAGAAAACTATACATTCTTTCTAGGACCCTTATGCAGAGTTCCAGATCTTCCTTTGGAAAGAAAGGAGTGTGAGGCTAACAAGGTTGCCTTGGAAGAAGACTTTGGCAGCTTTTCAGAGCCATACAAGTGAGGGGTAGGGAAAGCTATTGCCCAGAATCTGCAAATAACTTTGCATTAAGATGAAAAGGTAGCAACATATGAAGGAATGTTACAGGTGGCTGAATTAATTAACTCCAAATCCCAACACCCCCAAACATCCGGTGCTGGGATTAGGGAATCAGAGCTAGTTTACTAGTAATTCCCAAATCTCAGACATGATTTGGGTTCAAATTGGAATAATTGCAGATGGATCCAGGTGGGGAAAGAATTAGTGAAATAGGATGGTAGGATTATTTTCTTTCTCCTCTGGGGTTGGGGGATGACTCTCTTTCATTTCTTCTTTCTTTGTACTCTCAGACCTTTTACATTGTTTCCTCATTGGATTTAAAAAAAATAAATTTATTGGCATGATGTTGGTTACCTTCATATATCTTTATCATTGGCCATCCTTCCTTTCTTCCTTTTTTCAATCCATGTCTCTGTCTCTGTATCCCATGTGATGTCTGTTCCTCATCTCTTTTTACTCTTGTTAGCCCCCTCTTCACTACTCCTCTCTCTCAACTTTTTCTTTCTGTTATTTATGGTTTATCTATTGCTTGAAGGCACAAATGTACTGTTTGATGAGTTTCTCTCTATTCTAGAACATTTGATTTAATGAAAAAAGGTGGAAAAAATGCTGCCATTATGAAAGTGGGAGTATGAAGGGTGGAAGTGAGCAGCCATCAAGAATGCAGTAAAAGAGTTGACTTAAAAGGTCATGCCAATGGAGCCTGGGTGAGCCTTCTGCTGGTCTAGCACATCAGAGGCTGATGAGGTTTTATTTTCATCAACAAATAAAGGAATATTGGGTATCCTCAGTTTCCATGGCAATATTTTTGATAGAGAAAGATGGGATTTAGGAAAAAAAAGTAGGTCAGGGGAGTCTATTATGTGTAGGGTTTTAGAATTAGGGATGGGTGGGATTGATGAGAGAAGAAATTTTGGGCATAGCAGAATTTAGTGTTACTCCCAATTCATCCTTAGGCCTAGCCTTCCTGAATGTGGGCATTCAATTCATAAATGCATCTATAATGAACACATTTATAATAAACTGGGTTTGATAGCCAGAGAGAATAAAGTTTGATTTTTCACTTGGCCATTTATTAGCTGTCAACATTGGGGATATTATTTAAATTTCCTACATTTGTTTTTCTTACCTTAAAAAGGGTGATAAGGGGTCATGAAAACTACCTGAGGGATTGTAGGTAATTTTAATGAGATGGTGCCTATGAAATTTCTGGAACATAGTGTGTGTTCAATAAGTGATAACTCACATTATTATTTCCATGGAAAAAGACCTGTGCAAATTGGCCCTTGGTCATACTTAAAATACCTGCTACTGAAAATAATCACCTGGAACTTTTAAATTCTCTTAGAAAGACTGCTTTGTATAAATACAAATGAGGCGTGCTCTGGTGGAATTTTGTATTTTAACTAGAGGCCCGGTGCATGGATTTGTGCACAGATTCATGCACCAGTGGGGTCCCTCGGCTGGTCTGTGCCCTCTCCAATTCCCAGGGGGATGTCGGATAGCTGGTTTTGTCCAGATCCCCACAGGCCCGATTCAGACAGGAGGGAGCACAATCCTGTGCATTGAACATTTGTCCCCTGGTGGTCAGTGCATGTCATAGTGACAAGTCTACCAGTTGTTTGGTCGTTCAGTCATTTAGTCACTTAGGCTTTTTTATATATAGATGGAGCAGCTTAGAGTGATGTCTTAGACCAGCATCAGCAAACTTCTTATAAAGAGCCAGATAGTAAATATTTTAGGCTTGTGGGCCAAGGGTCTTGGTTGCAACTATTCCACTCTACTGTTACATTATAAGGAATATAGGAATAAATAAGCGGGGTAGTGTTCCAATACAACTTTATGTAGGGCTGCTGAGATTAGAATTTCATATGCTTTTCCTGTGCCATGAATATTATTCTTCATTTGATTTTCCTCCCATTATTGAAAAACATAAACACTCTTCTTAGCTGTGCATAAACTGGCAGTTGTCTAGATTGGACCCGAGGGCTGGAGTTTGCTGACCCCAATTTTAGATCTACAAGATGCTGAGGCATCAGTTTGTTTCCTCCCCTTAGATCACAGATGAAGACTTGGAAGTGCACAGACTTTCAGTGACATGGAAGAGGTGAGGTGAGAACCTAGTCTTAGACCTTTTTTTTTTTTAAAAAAATATATTTTATTGATATTTTACAGAGAGGAAGGGAGAGATCTAGAGAGCTAGAAACGTCGATGAGAGAGAAACATCGACCAGTCGCCTCTTGCACACCCCCCACCAGGGATGTGCCCGCAACCAATGTACATACCCTTGACCGGAATTGAACCCGGGACCTCTCAGTCCACAGACTGACGCTCTACCACTGAGCCAAACCGGTTCGGCGTCTTAGACCTTTTAACTACTGGGCTGGTGACTGTTGTCTTTTTGCTGACCTCCATTTTGCTCTAAGACCTCTCTTAGTCTTGACACTCCCATATTGTTTGGTTCTCTCAGAATATGTTACTAATCATATTCTATATTGATTTCTACAGGGATCTCATTGATTAGCACTGGAGGCAAACTCAGATGCCTCAGGACCAATAAGTTAACAGGTCTAGAACATGCGGAGGGGTGGGGAGTGTTGTCAATTGGAGAGCACCTGCCATATCTAAAGAAGAAAAGTCTAATTAGCTTTGATGACTCTGGCCTTCAGGTGTGAGCCCAGAGACCGCAGGTCTTCTGACTTTGCAGGAGTCACCAGACATCTGGATTTTTATGTGGAATTTTAAGATACTGGCACAATTTTTAAAAAGTAAGTGATGACCTAACAAAGCCTGTGTAGGAGCTGCAGCTGGCCTTTGGAGATCAGTTTGTGATCTTTCTATCAGACCATGGCTTCTTTACTGCTTGGCAAAAATGTGAACTAAGTATTTTGAAAAGGCTTTCTTGTTTCCTTTAGAAATATGTTTGTTCAAAAAATGATAAAAATATTTGTTCGACAAGACACTAATGAGCATCAGTCTAGGACAAGTAGTTAGCCTTTATGTTTTCACTTGTATTATTATTATTAATTATTATTATTATTATTTTAAAATAAATCTTTATTGTTCAGATTATTACAAATGTTCCTCTTTTTTCCCCCTCTCCATTGCCCCCCTCCACCAGGTTCCCACCCCACCCTCTGCCCTTTCCCCACCCCCATTGTCCTCATCCATAGGTGCACAGTTTTTGTTCAGTCTCTTCCCGCATCCCCCACTCCCCTTTTCCCTGTGGTTTTGACCTTAATGTCCATTCTTTTACTTTCCTCCATTTCCTTCCTTTATGTCCTGCCTCTTCTCTGCATCTTAGTTGCTTCCTTAATTTGATGGAATGAGGTGGACAGTCTTGGTGCAGCCCTTTGTGAGCTGTGTGTGCAGTCTTGTTGTTAAGCCTTGCTTATTGTTGGTATCACTGGAAGCATTGATCTCCAAGCCAATTGGCTGTGAGGATCAGCAGTGTCTCAGCTAGGAAGGCTTTTGTGCTCATCTTGGGTGGGGAGAAGTCTTGGGGTGGTGCAGACAAGCTTTGGTTCCCCATCAGTCTTGCCTTAGGAAAGTCCTATTTGTAGCGAGTCCCGCAAGACTGGTTGCAGGCGCTATACACTACTTAGGGAAAGGCTGTTCTGGAGTTTGGCCTGCTCCCTGATAGTCAGTTTTTCCCCCACTCAGAGTTGTCTCTCAGTGCAGTTGGGAGTTTTTTTTTTTTCTCCTGAACAGAAAGCCAGCCACTTGGAGGGCCTCTGTGTTTTGCTTGGGAGGGGCGGAGTCTCAGGGTGGTGCAGACAAGCTTTGGTTTCCCGTCAGCCCCTCCCTAAGAGGGTCCGGTTCCTGAGTCCTGCGGTAATGGCTGCTGGCTACATGCACCTCTGAGAGAGCTTTGCCCACTGCCTGCCATTCTGGCCTCTCCCTGACTGGGGCTGTCTATCAGAGTAATAGGGCAGTTCTGTTTTCCTCCCGAACAAGAAAGCTAGCTTCATGTTAACTGCCCGCCCTCTCCACGTACCTGGAGTAGGCCAGCAGTCAACTCGGTGGCTGCCTTTTCAACACGCACAGATCTCTGCACCTCCACAGTTCCTGAGGCTCAGCGTCCCTTCTCTTCCCTTCCTAGATGGTAGAGCTTCCACTCAGCCAGCAGTCTGGTGTTTCAGGGCAACGTTTCCTCTGTTTTCCAGTTGTAAATTTAAAATTGTTGTGATAGACTGCATTTAGGTGTCTACCCTATGCCGCCATCTTGGTTTCTCTCTCACTTATATTATTATTATACTTGAAAACAGACCTGTGGGGCAAGTCTGGAAGTTTGGAGGGAGTCCAAAAAGAAATTGCAAAGTGCCTCGGGGATGGGCCACTTGTAGTGCTTCTTATTTTTCCTTCACTAACCAAGAACCTACAATCATGGCAGTTGTTTTATTTAATGGAGAACTGAGATTCTGTGGTAACGATTTTCTCTCCTTTCACTGATACATGGAGTAATACAGCTCCTTCCTGAGGGGCTGCCTCACTGTGGGAGTTTAGAGCCAAAGAGGAGGAGCATTAGTGACCAGTAATGGGTGACTATTGGAAAGAGAGGAGGGCTCTGATAGAGACAAAGTAGTTGGGCAGAAATCCACCAAATTAGAAGTCCCCAGGTTTGTATGACCCAAACCTTACTTTAACATCCAAATAGATGTGCCTATATCTAAATGTATATATTTTGAAAAATGAACATTCAGGCTCAAATGGGCCAATGGCCACATTGTTGATAAAATAAAATTTAATGTTTTCTATCTTCCTTATCAGATGTTATTATCTATAACTTACCAGATTTTTTTCTTTAATGTATTCTGTATGTTATTCTCTTTTTTATGTTATTCTGAATTTTAACCCCCAGTATTCCTTTGAGCTAGAATACCCTTCCTTCTTCACTACCTATCTTTCTAGCTCCCACTCTTATTGATTTTCCTTTTCTGCATCCTGCATCATTATCAGTGTCATATGGATTATTAATCACATATTGATTAACATTTTATTCTAAATTAAAAGTGGCTTTTTATATGCAAAAGCAAATGTATTCATTGTAAAACTAAATCAAAGTCACAGCTGTTCAAATTATAAAAATAATCCTTCATTTTACCTCTGACATCCAACCTTTATTATATTTTCGGATTTTTTTGTGTACACACATTTGCCCACATTTATCTGTGATTATTTTATTGATCATAAATGAAAGAAAACTCATAAATAATTTAAAAAATTATTTAATATATTTTATGTGAAATTCCTGGAATGCAGATGTCATTTACTACAATTATTCTCACAACTGTTGAGTTGTCTAATATTTCTAAGTTTGAAGAACAGAGAAAGGCTTTAACTTAAGTAATTTCTGTATGTGCTACAAATTCACATGTCACTTTGACATGATATGACTAAAAATGAAATGCAGTGGATTTTTCAGGTCCAAGGGCATGCACATTTTGAATGCTTTTTAAAATAAGTGTGATCAATTGTAAAATTTGCAGCTGTTTTATCTTGTTCCTGCACTGTGAGAGATGGTGTGTTTCCCCTGACCCTGCCATGATTAGAGCTATCTACATCATCTATGTCTATGTCTATGTCTATCTTTATATATCTATCTGTTTTTTTTTTGGGGGGGGAACAGCTTTGATACTCCTTTAACCACTTCTTAGTTATTACCTTTGTGCCTTATTGCACATAAAGAGCCTTCACAAATATCATCTTCTTTACACTGCAATGCCAAGAGTAAGAAGGAAAGATATTTTCCCCCTCATTTTACAAAAGAGATCAAACTCAACAAAAGTAAAATAGCTCACACAGTTCACATGGTTAGCGAGATAGCTCAGAAAAGAACTCAGGTTCTCCGTGCCTTCTTTGTTGCTCTCAGGACACCCCAAAACATTATCCTTGGAGTGAAGTGTATGGGAGCCATGACCCCAGCATTACTGGTCTGAGAGGTGGTGTGGTGTTGGGGATCCCTTCCTGCTTGGCGGCTGCTGGGACAGATTCCTGATGCTCCTTAGAACTTACTTATTGGGGCTGCCTGTGAGCCCCTTACTATTTCACTGGCTTGTAAAGGCCACAGATTTGAATGTCCTTCTCTTATTGAAGGGTAATATCAAGGACACATTGAGGAAAATGAGAAAGATCAGCCACTTCACTCACTAATCACAGTACACTAGGAGAGACCTCAAGGTAAGGGCCAAACTGAGGGATGACACTGAGCATAAGGAGGAAGAAGTCTGGCATGTGTATATTCTAGTTACAGACTGGCCAGTCATGACTGTTCTTCCCCAAGCTGCCAGCTGGAGTTATCAGAGTGATGGAGAGAGCTCCGCCCCCCTGCACAGCAGCAAACCTTGCTAATGGAATGGAAATGATAATTATTCCCAGTCCTGAGCAATTCACTTCCTCTGGACTACAGGGGTATTAATGTTGATTAAACACATATGCTTTGGGTAGATAGCAACTCCAGTCACATATGGAGTGATCAGTCTTCTTCCTGCTCAGGAAGAGAGAGACCCAAGACCACAAGAGCCAGGCAAAGGCTGACTTGGGGGTAGGAGACAGGAAACGAGGGAATGCCAGTCCTTTGGTGCAGACAAGACAGCAGCAAGAACTGAAAGACTTAAATCCCCCTTCCCCCATCTCTGTGCAGAAAAAAAAAAGCTTTAAAAAATGCATATTAAAGTTAAAATTCAATTTTAACAGAATCTGTGATTTTTCTCTCCTTGCAAAATATATATATTTGACAAAGATGAGTAAGTTATACCAATTTGTCTAAACTTGCAACTTAGGTACAAATGTACGTATAGATGTCATAGATGATGGGTTGAAAGGACTCGTACGTTTTAGTACTAGCATGCAGGAAATGACTCACATGTCCTTGGGGTTCAATGATTATTTTTGAATGTATTTTTTTTTAAAAAATGATGGTTCCATGCTGCAACATTTCTTAAAGACAAGAAGTGATGTTTGCCTCATTCCAAATCACATGTTTAATTAATCACAGCTTGATTTTCCACACCATTAGCACGAGGAAATATTAAGGGGCTTCTAGAAATGGGCTTTTGGAATACTTGATGCTGGATCTTAAGGTGAAACCTCTGAAAACTCTACTTGTTAGGTGTTAACTTTGACTTGTCTCCCAGCTTTGCTGGCACAGATGGGAACTGTAGTTCCAAGTCTAGGCTGACTGGCAGGGCGGGGGTTGGGCCATGGTTAGCCCAGTTCTGCTCTGGGGTTCTAGAGATGTTTTGCTTGGCTATATTGTTCAGAATAAAGAAAGTCCCTCCCCACTGCATGTATTAAAATATATGTATAATATCTGCAAGGAGTGAATTTATATAACTGGATATACAAAAGTTTTTACAAGGTAAAATATAATAAATAAAACCCATGTTTGCCAATATTAGCACTTCCATTTTTTAAAATATCAAAAAACGTTGTTGTTTGTTGTGTTATAATTTAGAAAAACTTAAAGAGAAATGTTAGAGTCATCTCAATTCTGTCATTCAGAAATAGCCAATGTTCATATTTTAATGTATTTACATTTTTTCATTCATAACTTTTGATAGAGTTGAAATACAAAGCATTTATCATCCACAAATACACGGAGGAAACTTAAATGCATATTACTAACTGAAATAAGAATTTATCCTGCTGAAACCGGTTTGGCTCAGTGGATAGAGCATCAGCCTGCGGACTGAGAGGTCCCAGGTTTGATTCTGGTCAAGGGCATGTACCTTGGTTGCGGGCACGTCCCCAGTAGGGGGTGTGCAGGAGGTAGCTGGTTAATGTTCCTCTCTCATCGATGTTTCTAACTCTCTATCCCTCTCCCTTCTTCTCTGTAAAAAAAATCAATAAAATATATTTAAAAAATTATCCTGATTTTTAAAATATAGGCATTTTCCCTCATCTCAAAACTATTTTAAAATATAATTTTAATAGTTTTACACAAAGATTAGATTTTAAAATAAGGTTCAGTTTTCTTTTAAAAATATATTTTATTGATTTTTCACAGAGAGGAAGAGAGAGGGATAGAGAGTTAGAAACATCGATGAGAGAGAATCACCAATCAGCTGCCTCCTGCACGCCCCCCCCTCCCCCCTTGGGGATATGCCCGCAACCACGGCACATGCCCTTTGACCGGAATCGAACCTGGGACCTTTCAGTCTGCAGACCGACACTCTATCCACTGAGCCAAACCGGTCTTGGCAAGGTTCAGTTTTCTTGATGATAAAAGTACCAAATATTCTTATTAGAAAATTTGGAAAAATATAAACATAAAGAGAATAAAGTCACACAAGAGCCTATCAAGTAGTAAACAATTACTAATATTTTTGATGTATATATCTTTCTGTTAATGTCCTTCCTTCTCTTCCTTTATAAACATGTATATGTTACACACACACACACACACACACACACACAATAATTATCTATATGTGTTGTATGGGCCAAATTATGAAAAACATATTGAGTTGAAAATTTTTTTCTAATGGCATTACAAAGTTTTTGCAAATCTTAATTTAATGGTTACATTACATTTAATTGCATGGATGTACCATAATTTATCTAATGGATCTCACATTAAAAATCATTTTTATTGATGTCAGAGAGGAAGGGAGAGGGAGGGCAAGAAACCTCAATGATGAGAGAGAATCATTGATTGGCTGTCTCCTGCATGTCCCCCACTGGGGGTCGAGCTCACAACCCGGGTATGTGCCCTGACATGGAATTGAACTATGACCACCTGGTTCATAGGTTAACACTCAGCCACTGAGCCACATGGTCCAGGCCAATCTTACATTTTTGATACTTAGATTGGTTGCAACCTTTCAGTATTTGTAAATACTGAAGCAGACTGCATTTAGATGTAAGAATCTACGAGTCCATCATTATGGCCTTACTTAGGACAGCTATTTATAGGCATTATACTAGGGCCAAAGGAAGCATTGTGAGGCCCTTGCCCTGCACTGCAGATGACTTCCCAGAAACTTCCCCCTGTTGCATACCTTCCTAGAGGACTTGAGGGTCTCCGTGGTCCCTCCTCTATAACTCGCTGTGCTCATATAGTGAGCTGTGGAAGGACCAGCTATTCCTCCCATTTTTAATAGATGAAGAAATGGTGGCCCCGCTAGCCTTACTGGTGTTACATGGGCAAACAAGCAGTTAAGAGGTGTAGCTAAGTGACTTGAATCTTAACTCAGAGCTAGACCCTTAAGACAAAATAAAGTGAAATAAACATAGTTTGTGATACCCAGAGGCAATGGAACTGATAAAACAACAACAACAACAACAACAAAAGAGATACAAACCAACAGGTCTTCCAGCACTTTCGCCAGCCAGTCGGAGACTCCAAAGGGCGGAACAGAAATAGTTGCTGCTTTGGACTGTAATTGCCTCGGTCTGTCTAGGGAAAAAAAGTGCGAGAGCTCTAATTTGTGGAATCACAAACTAAAGTCCTTTGAAATGTACTTAAAAAGAAATCAAAGTGCTGAGACAGCTTTGTTCCCTCATAACCACAATAGAAATTTGGGATAGTTATAGTTTTTAATCAGATGTTTAGGGAGTCCATGTGGCTATTCTCTTGGTGGTGGTTGTATGTATTATTTTATTTTTTTTATTTTTTAAGAAGGATCCAGACAAAAATTCCTTAGGATGAATGTTTCTGACCTAGATTAAACCAACAGAAAGCAAAACTCAAGCTGTTAACTCTTCGACGGCGCATTGCGTTTGGAAGGACGTCTTGGCAGCCCTGACCCTGGCCTCTGATCGCTAGGTTTAGCACAGACACCTGTGTGCTCTCTTCTGCAGCTGCCCCCTGATCCTGCCGCTCAACATCTGGATCAATATCCTGATCCTGGCAGCCTGAGCTGGTGTTTCACTGGGGGATATTTACTCCCACACAGCTGTTAAGCAGTAGGAGCAGAAAATCAACTCGGATACAATTAATACCATGTGGTAATAAGGGGACGTCACCAAGAGAGACAGTTGCTGAATTGATTCTGATGATGCCGAGGAGGGTGACTATAATGATAATGGTGATTAATATGACCATTACTGGGCACAGACTCAGAGAAGGAGCATATTTTTATCCTGCCTTTGTTTAGGCTGTTGCCATCTTTTATGCTCTAGTTACCGACCCGGAACATGCACAGTTGTAGATAAACTTGGCTTTGGTTTGAATTTGCTATATGGTTGATGAAACATAGTCAATATAATTCAGGTAAATGATGGGTTGACACCCAAATGCCAGTATGATTTTTTCCCCCCGGATAGAGATAACCTTGTCTGAAATTGCCGAAGTTCTCATAAACTGAATTTCTTAACAAGCATGGTCAGACTGTTGAAGTTGAGTTAGAGAGGGCCAGGGATACTTAGATTGCTTAGTATCCCTCCCTGTCTTGGGGAGCACTATTGCCCAGGAGAACCTTTGCCCAGCCACTGTGGTTCATTGACCTATGAACCAGGAGGTCACGGTTCGATTCCCAGTCAGTGCACATTTAGGAAGCAGCAGATCAATGATTCTCTCTGGTCATTCATGTTTCTATCTCTCTGTCCCTCTCCCTTCCTCTCTGAAATCAATAAAATATATTTTTTTAAAAAAGAGAACTCTTTAACTGGATACAGTATCTCTATTGCCATGGGCGCTTTCCAACGCTACCATCATTGTATGAGGAGGGCAAGTCTCCTTTATGTGGACCTGACTTTAGAGCTGCAGACCATCCAGCAGCTGCAGGTTCTGCATACGGTTAAACCCATCCTTGTAAGAACCTCAACTGTTCCTGAGGAATGGTCTGTTGGCCTAGGCCCATGGTCAGCACACTGAGGCCCTCGAGCCACATAGGGCTCTTTGGCTCCTTGAGTGTGGCTCTTCCACAAAATACCATGGCATGGGCGAGTCTGTTTTGAAGAGGTGGCATTAGAAGAAGTTTAAGTTTAAAAAAATTTGGCTCTCAAAAGAAATTTCAATCCTTGTACTGTTGATATTTGGCTCTGTTGACGAATGATTTTGCTGACCACTGGCCTTGGCAAAAATGGATAGTGGTGGTGGTGAGGTGTTCACTAAACGTTGTTCAGTTTATTCAACTTTTCAGGTTGGAAAGAGTAATTGAGATCTGTGACATCAATTCTCCTTATTTCACAGTTGGAATATTGGAGTTTGTGATACTTTAAGACTTTTCCTTAAAACCAATGCCTAAAATCCTACCACTGGAGATTACGCTATGCATGGGAATAGAAAAACACTCACTCTGGCATCGGTTCAAATCCCGACTTCTCTGTGCCTTTGCTGATGATTTTGGACATAATAATGAACTTTGTGCTGCTGTGTTGTCATGGTTCATGCCCTTGCAATGTAACATTATAGTTTCTTTCATAAAGTGGGTCTTTCTCAACTTTTGGACTAGACTTGTAACTTGCTTGGGCGGTTGTCACTAGCGGACACGGAACACTCACAGACTTGAAAAATGCTTGCACAGTGAAGCTCCACTGTCTTAAACCCCTGCACCCTCATGTGAGTAAGCCTTGGCTAGTCTGCAGCATAAGCAGAGGTACATGGCTCAGTTGCCCCACTGCCCCAGCTGACAGCGAGCCCATCACTTAGGAGCTGAGTCAGCGACTTATGACACATGAGTGTTCCCAGCTGAGATCAAAAGAACACATTCAAATTTCTGATCTGCAGAATTATGACCTAATGGCTATTGTTTTAAATTTGGAATGGTTTGCTTCATGGCCATTACATACTAATGGGCACATATGTAAGAAAAGACAAAGCGGGAGTTAAATAATGAGAGAAAGGGATTGGCTTTAGCAGATGCTGGTGTCAAATTTCCTAGTTCCAAAAGCTAGGTCAAGCCCAAGGGGTAATATCACTACTGGGCCATGGAGTAGTTATTATGGATCTTTAATGAGGCTTCTTCAATGCAGATAATTAATACTTTTTAATTCTCCCGGTACTCTTTCTCTGGTGGAAACAGAAAGGCGTGTTTGCAAAGTAGGTGTGTATCTGTATGGCTTCAGGACCTAAGCATGGCAGATCATATTAGCAAGAGAATTGTATAATTCTTCTAGTAAGTTAGGAATAAAGATTATAGAGTGATTTTTTTGAGACGTTAAACTAGGGACTAAATGGCACCAGCCAGCAAGCCCGTTATTTTCCTTCCCTGGAGATGATCATGTCGTTTATCCAAGCACAAATAAAAGAGGAACCTGGGAGAAGAAATAATTGAAAATCAAAGGCCTGTGCAGCCTCAAGTTGTGGGGTCACTTGTGAAACCCAGCAATGTAGGAAACGATCTGATCTCACTGCCATTTACCGATTTTGTGACCTTGAGTGAGCCTTTCATATCTAGGAACTGCAGATTATTTATCTAAAACATGAATATCTGGCTGCCTACCAGAGTTCTGGATGGATGTTCTGACACTTATCTTCAGGCTGGGCTCTGCCAGTTGAGAGACCTGTCTGTGGGAGGGATGTTGGGAAGGAGCCTTTTAGAGTCCATGCTTGTCTGCGAGTATGTTTGGTTGAGGTGGGAGTTATCTTTTGTTTAGAAGCCAGTTGGTGGGCCTGGGGGAGGGGTGGATATTTATGGCACCATCTGGGGCCAGAACTGTGAGGAATCTTTTAGTGATTGTGTAATATGTTGAAAGCTATTACATACGTTTGAAATTTGATGAAACTTCCTTAACATATTTCCTAAATGATAAATCCTCTGCATCGTACCATGAATGGACTCCACAACCAAAGAAAAGGTACTGGATCAGTCTCAGGGAAGCATCTGAGCTGAAGTCATGGACCACCTGCTGCAGAGTGAGGAAGGGGTGACCTGTGAGGGAGAACCATGGATAGTGATTTGCAGAAAGTCAGTTGCACAGGGAGGTCAGTGAGCTGTTAAGGATGCATCACAACCACTCATTCACCAAAACCTTTTCATAGCCTTCACTCCTAGGGCGTTCACTGGAGAAGGTGCCATTTTAACAAGTTCTCAATAATTCCGGAAGATCATTTTGGGAGGTGGTAAAGAAATTAATTGGGCTCTGGAAGACACATTAACATTTTCATTGAGCAACTAGTTAGTGAGTATTTACATAAGCCAAACACTCTTCACGGCACTTAAAATGCACCAGGAAATAACATTCATAAAGAATCCTTTCCTGGGGGTGGGATGTGCATGGAAAATGACAATAACTAATAAACACACTCAAGTAAATAAATAGAAGTTTTGCCCAAAGGAGATATGTGTTATGGAAAAAAAGGCTGACGTTAGGGATAAGAGGTACCAGGGATGATGGGGTGGGGTGGGGGCAGTTGCAGTATTAAAAGTGACCAGGATGGACCTCATTGAGAAGGTGAGGTCTGAGCAAGGAACTGAAGGAGGTAAATCCCAAATGTTACCATGGAGAGATGGTAAGTGCTATTGTTCATCTTTACATCTTTCCTCCTAAGAATTTAGTTAAACACTTTTAGTATAGCAGTGGCTTAATAAACCTTTCTTGATGTAAATTAAATTAGAGGTTTCCAAACCTTTTTTCAGCATGAAGTTGGAAGGCTTTTCCCAAATGAGGATATGAATATTTTTATCCTTGATATGCCTCCATTTACTTTCTTCACATCTTCCCTCTCTTCTTGCTCTTCAACCCATTGCATTCTTGATTTTTTTAATATTAAAAAAATATCTTTGTGGTCAAGAGTATCACAGGTGTTCTTCTTTCTCCCCCGTCATTGCTCCCCTTTACCTAATTCCCACCCTGTCCCAGACCTTCACCACCCTGGATCCTATTTTGATCACTCCAATGAAATGCCATCCATTTTTCCATGACTAATCTCTAGCTATGGATAAAATATTCTAGTTGCTGTGATTTTTCTATTCAGCAGCACAAGTATATTTGGTGCTGCTGTGGGAATGCATACAGATTATTCCCTGTAGCAGTTCCCACACGTCCTAGGCACCACCATCACTACCAGGACACACACTCCCTTGTCTCATCTTGCCTTAACACCTCTGACAGCAAGCAAGAAGAAACTCACTTTCCTCAACTGACAGAGAGGTAAGATGTTAACTTCCTTTATTCAAGGGGAAGTGGAATTGATTGACAGACTAGAGAGAGCTGTTCTCATTTACCCACCAGAAGATATTATATGGCTTTAAGCAGTGTTCAGGAGCATGAGAAGGTAATAAGCTATGTGTATTAGTTTGATTCTCAAGGGAAGGAGAGCTGCTGCAAAACCAATACTCAAATTGTTTCTTTCCTTCTTTTTTTTGTGGGGCCCTCCGTGCATGCCATGTTTAATAAAGGCAATAAAAAGGTAGTATTATAAATAAGAAAGAGGCCTATCAAGAAAAGAAGTCTCTTTATTTGCTCTCCTGTCATGGTATTCTTCCCATTCCACTGGCATTTTAAGCGCATAAGAGATGACTAGCTGAATGGCAGGCATAGAACAGGAGAGTAAATGAGGATCATATAGATAAATCAGTGAATTTGCAGTGCTCCCAAGATTGTCATAGTTTTTCTTTCTTTTATTTTTTAAAAAATCTCTCTATTGATTAAGGTGTTACATATGTGTCATTATCTCCCCATTACTCCCCCCATACTCATGCCTTCACCCCCCTGTTGTCTGTGTCCTTTGGTTTATCTCTCCCCTTTACCCCCACCCTTTCCTACCTTCCCTCTAAGGTTTGATGGTTTGATTTATGTTTCTCTGTCTCTAGATCTGTTTTTGTTCATCAGTTTATGTTGTTCATTATATTCCATAAGTAAGGGAGAACAGTGAGATCATGTGATATTTATCTTTCTCTGACTGGCTTATTTCACTTAGCATAATGCTCTCCAGTTCCATTCATGCTGTTGCAAATGGTAAGAACTCCTTTTTTACTGCAGCATCGTATTCCATTGTATAGATGTAGCACAGTTTTTTAATCCACTCATCTGTTGATGGGTACTTAGACAGTTTCCAAATCTTAGCTATGGTGAATTGGGCTGCTATGAACATAGGGGTGCACATGTCCTTTCTAACTGGTGCTTCTAGTTTCTTGGGATATATCCCTAGAAGTGGGACCACTGGGTCAAATGGGAGTTCCATTTTTAGTTTTTTAGGAAGCTCCATAATGTTCTCTACAGTGGCTGCACCAGTCTGCATTCCCACCAGCAGTGCACAAGGGTTCCTTTTTCTCTACATCCTCGCCAGCACTTGTCATTTGTTGATTTGTTGATGGTAGCCACTGACAGGTATGAGATGGTACTGCATTATCATTTTGATTTGCATTTCTTGTCATAGTTTTTGATGGAAACCCTACCTCTCAAGAGATCGATACTAATTCTCAAAAAGCAGAGCTGCTTCTTGTTTTTTGAGTGTTATCTGTGTGACCACAAACTGGGTAGGAATTGTGGGTTCTCCATTGTTCTACTGGGTCACCTTAGACATGTGGTGTACAGTTTGTGTCCTTCATCACATTGAGGGCATAACTGGGTACAATGTAGGTGTTATAGCTGGCAGGACCCTGTCGAGGCAGGACTCCAGCCAGGGGAGGAATGAGCTCCCAGACCCATAACAAAGAATGTAGCATGCTGTGCATTATGTTAGTCTAAGCTGACTCTGTCTGCAATCCCCAACCCCCGGGCATGTCCTGTTCCAAGTAATCGCAAGGCAGCACAAACAGAACAGACCAGGTCAGACAGAAACCGCTTAAACTGAAAATAAGCCCTCTGCCCCAGGTGTTGTGCAAACTTTTAATGATGGTACTGTACTAGTGGAATTTTTCATAGCTCATAGTGTGATAGGTTATCATGACCCTAGGACAGGCAATGAACTCTGCCTAGTCAGCTATAACTCCCCCCACCATTGCAAAACAACTGCCAGCTAGCCTAAATCACAATAAACCAAGGTCTCAAAACAAACTATAATGGTAGAGGAATAGCCTTCAGCTTTCCTGATATGTAAACTTTAGCTCATAGACTAGTGTTTATAAAAATTAACCAATTAGAATATGCCAAATAAACCAAGCATCAAAAAAAGATAAAAGCAGGCTTTCCTGTGTGCTCGGGGCTCTCTCTTTCTTTTACTTGCTGGCATCTTGGTGGTCTTCTCTGGGGATCTCTCCATAACAGTAGGGACCAAATAAAGTTTTATTTATAAATTAATTAATTTCTCCTATTCCCTAGATAGCTTAGTTTCTTCAGTTATAAAATGTATGACTTACTAAAAATATATTCCCTTATTTTCCTCCAAGATTCCTTCAACTATACATGAAAATACTTCATCAACATGTAATTAACTAGAGTGAGATTCAGTCTGTGAAGCTTATTAGCTCCTTAATGTGGAGATTTTGTAAATAAATATTAGAATATTACCTTGCCTTTCATGGAAACTCCAGGTGTTAGGAAGTCCTGGGAAGAATCCTGACAGGACAGAATTATCATGTGACTGTTGCATATTCAGCGATAATAACTGACACATGTTGAACACAACGTATTAGGTCCTCTTTAAAGTGCTTATGTGTATTAATTTATGTAATCTTCACAACATGAGGTGGGGAAGTACTACTGTTAGTCCCATCTAATTGGTGAGAAAACTGAGCTGTGGATAGGTTAAATTGCTAAGTATCTTAAGACTTACAGCCCTACTGGCATGACTCAGTGGTTGAGCATCCACCTATGAACCAGGAGGTCACAGTTTAATTCCCATTCAGGGCACATGCCCAGGTTGTGGGTTCAATCCCTGTTGAGGGACATGCAGGAGGCAGCCAATCAATGATTTTCTCTCATCATTGATGTTCCTATCTTCTCTCTCTCTCTCTCTCTCTCCCTTCTTCTTTGAAATCAATAAAAGTATGTTCAAAAAATTACAGGTAATAAGTTGCAGAACCAGGATCTGAACCCGGCAGTCTAACTCCAGAAACTTCTCTTGCAGCCACCATGCAATAGTGGATCTTAAGGAGCAGCTAATAATACACTGTGAGACTTTTACAAGAGTCTTGAGCAAGCGTTGCTAGTAAAGGAAATGCTATAATTAGGCTTTGTTACTTACTAGTATTTAGAGTTCGTCACCTGTCTCCTTTACTTATCAACTTAAAATTTTTTTTTTAAAATTTAAGAAGAATCCACAAATTACTGGGGTAATGATTCATTTTGATAGACAATGTAAATAGCCATAGAAATCCCTTTCAATTCATTATTCACTCTAAATAATACAGGTCCCTCTATTTATTGTGGACAATGGGACTTACATGGAAGTCACAGTTTCTGCCCTCCTGGAGGTTTTCTTTCTGTTGGATAGAAAATATGCACATGGATCTGGAAAGGATTCGGTGAAGCAGCATGTGGTATGTGCCCAAGGGGATGACACAGACTCTCTGCTTAATGGGAATTGAGGTTATAATGGAGCTGTGTGGATAAGGAAAATGTCACAGAGGAGGGCCAGCTTGGCCTTTCCTCATGGGATGGGTAGGATTTAGATGGGAACAGAGAAGTGACAATCCAATTCTAACATAGTGTGTTAGTGGGGCACTACATAGCTCAGGGGCTATAAGAGAAGTTTATGGAGCTAGACTGCTTAGGTTCAAATCCTGATTCCTCTACTTATTTGCTTTAAGTCTTGAGAAACTTAACTCTCTGCGGTTTAGTTTTCTTATCTATAAGAAGGTGGAAGGAGGGAAAGAGAGTTTCAGTCAGGGTCTCAACAGGCAACAGATGGAGCACTCTACATAGATCAGAGGAGGAGACTTATAGGTAATAGTGCATAGCCTGGAACAGTGGAGGTGAGGAGAGAGGAGGGGATATTGCCATTGGCCTCTAGGAGTGGGAGCAAGGGACAGTCACTAGAACCAGTAAGTGCAGTGTAGAGTAAACCACGTCTTTGGGAGCAGTGCCCTTCAGATGAGGGACACCATTAGCTTCAAGGAACCAGATAGGGAAGGAGCCATGGCAATGCTGCATCCCTCAGATCTCCTGCCAACCTCCACCCATCTCTCCCTATTGGCCAAGCCCAATCAGGAAGCCACCATCCCTGGTAATTGGATGACATTCCCCAATCAGGTTCCCAATGGATACTGACAGAGCGGCAGACAGAAGGTGTGAGGCACAGAGTGGGGACTTCAAAGTGCTAGTGCAGGGAAGGGCTTGCTGGGGCCAGTTCTTGAGAACTAGACTTAGGGATTTGTTTCTGAGCAAGAGAGAGCTATCTAACATCTGTGTCTGAGGCAGACTGTGAGGCAGATAGACCGAGTAAGTGCTGGCAGGACAAGTGCTGGGTGGGACCTCAAGCTTCTGCTCTCCATCCCCTTTCTGTGGCTTCACACGTTTTCCTGGTGGCAACCACCAGTAGCTGTCAGGGGTCTCCCTCCCAGCACCATAGAAAGCATCTCCCCTCTACTCTGAAGGAAGTGCTTTCCCTTAAAGGAACTCCTTTCCTAGGTTGATGCCCCTTCTCCCTCCTCGCCTGTGCTATTAAGACCTGCCCCGATAACCAGAGCTGCTTTGGCTATGGACTTGAGCTGGATCTGAAGTGAGGCAGTCTGAGTGGCCATAGAGCAGTGCCGCAAACCCTGAGCTGAGGAGCGGAGGGTAATGCTTCTCACTACAGCCCAACTCAGAGGTTCCCTCTGACAGATGCAGGCGGCAATGGCTCCGAATGAACACACACCTACGCCTACGAACAATTGGAAAAGAAACTTTGCATTGTTCTTTGGGCCCATAATTCGTTTGCTGTAGGGAATGACTGTGGTGGTTATCCCACACATTTCCTCTCTGAACAACTCTTGTACTGGATCAACTTAAATATGTGAGGAATGAAGGGCTTTGTGAAAGAAGGAATGTCTGTATGTGAAAAAGCAAGATGTCCCTGCAGCCCAGGCGTTGGGGCTGTTCCTCTCTCCCCTGAGGGCTGTGCTTACATCTGCTTTACGGGGAAGAACCTGGCCGTACCTTTCCCCACGTGGCAGAGGACTGCAGGGCTCAGGGGCCACCACAGAACCGGCAGGAGACCCCTGGGGGAGCAGCTGGATGCGCTCCTGCTCCTGCAAAGTGGGCTTGGGGTGGGGAAAGAGGAGGAGAAGATGCCGCCATAGACTTCTCTCAGTAAATCCCACAGGAAGGCTCAGCGCTTTCATTCCAGGTGCTGGTTCTGAGCCTCTCAACCCCAAACCAGGGATGGTACTGCTTCCTCAGAAAAACAAGCGCCTGGCAGGACATCACATTTCTTTCTGGGAAGTCACCCATTCTCACTCCTCTCATCCAAATGGCAGGCGGCCCAGAAGCCTGGCTGATGGCAAAGAGGCTTGGTTTCCCGGCGGGAGGGGTCCACGGGCCTTACTTCTGATGAACCCAGAGGAAGTTGCGATTTGCCCTTTTCAATCAACAACATCCGGAGACAGACCAGGTTACCCACCAGCCCTGTTTTAGAAGAGGAATCTGAAAATTCTCTCCTCAAATCAGTCCTCCAGGGCAGTATTCTGTCTTTTTCCGCAGTGCCCCTCACAAATAGGATGATCACAAATAAATGTACCTTGGGCTTCGATTTTGCTTTCAGATGCACATAAAATAATTGCTTTAGAAACAATACCCTCATGATTGAGAAAAACAACAACCCTGCTCTTAAAAATGTTTAAATAAGGAAGCATCCCCCAATAAAGAACTTGATAAAACACATCCAGTATGACAAAAACTTTGCTGGCAGTATGTAAAATGTCAAAAGACAAAGCTACACACAAGGCACCAGGAAGTGCTAGTTTTGCTTGGTACCATTTGCCTGAGATGTTTATATATCTCCATGTAATTGCCATTGCCACTAATCATATAGATTCTTTTTTTTTATTAATTTCTTTATTGATTAAGGTATCACACATTTGTCCTCATCCCCTCCTGTAGATTCTTTGTTTCAGTTTGAAATCTGTTCAGGTTGACACCTCCACTTTTGTGTTGATTATTTTTTTCTCATCTTCTGATCTCCTTCTGTCCCTTTTTAAAAAAGAATAAATTATTGGCAGAGCATGGGCTTTTGAAGCAGGGATTTGAGTCTGCTGAACTCTCTCCCTCCCCCCCCCCCCGGCCTTTCTTGTTATTATGTTCATTTTCAGCAGCACTTGATCTTGAGATCGGGGTACCCTTCATGTTCTCTCAATAAATCTTTATTTTAAATTTGACCTGTCATACCAATCTCCCTTTCTTCTTCCCTTTATTCTCTCCCTTTCCCTTTTTCCCCTATGGCCTTTCCTAGATTTATTTTCCCATTTTATAGGGCAATTCTAAGCTTTGCACTCTCACATATCATGGATGAGCTCTTCTGTTTGATGTGCTGGGAGTCACAACTAGATTTTATGACACTGATGTCCCCACTTAGAGGAGAAGGACTTACCCGGACATCAGAACTATTCTTCCTTCTTTTCTCACTGCTTTTCCTGGCTACTTGAACAAATTTAAATTGTGAAAAGAAAAAGGTGGGCAATGGTCAAGGCTACTACCCTCTCCCTACCCATGACAGGGATCATAAAGTTTGTGGATAGACAGAAGTGGTCCAGGAGAGCATTGGGAGTTTCTATACTGCTATGGTCTGAATGTTTGGATCCCTCCCAAATTCCTGTGTTGAAATCCTAACCCCCAGGTGATGGCGTTAGAGGTGATTAGGTCATGAGGATGATTGGGACTTGTAAGAAGAGGTCCAGGAGAGCTAACTTGTCACTTCCTCCATGTGAGGGCACGGGGAGCAAATGGCTGTCAATGGGGAAGAATGTCTCAGCAGACACTGAATTTGCTGGTACCTTGATATTGGACTCCCTTGGGCTCTAGACGGTGAGAAATAAATCTCTGTTGTTTATAAGCCACCCAGTTTAAAGTATTTATGTTATTGCTGCCTGAACAGTGGGCAATGTTTTAGCAACAAGATGGAAGCACGAGGATCCTACAGTAGGGCAGAGGGTTGGTCCCGCTGTCTTCCTTTTGTTTTACTGTCTTCTACTATAAGTAATATTTATTGATTGTTACATAAACTAAATTAAAAACAAAACAATGAAAAAGAATTCCAGCTGGTACAAGGGAAAGTATTGGGAAAGAGAAGAGCATTGGCAGTGAGAGGTGAAGAAGCATTGGTCCTACTGTTCCCTCCCTTTGTCTGTCATCTGTGACTCAGAGTGGTCTGAGTCTGGGGCAGCTGCAGGCACCAGGCAGAGCTCTCCTTCCTCTCAGACCTCACAGCCCTCTGACTTCCCCGGAGCTGCAATAGAGCTCTAAAGGGGGTGTGATCCCAAGAGTAAGAGCGAGTTTGTTACATCCGAGATCCCAGAAAGGCCCCTGGGATCTAGGAGTAGCATCATTTTAGAATACTTTCCCTTTAGAAACACTTCTGTTTATTCAATACTCTTCTCCCATCAACATTAATCTAAATGTTAAAATAATATGCCATCAGTTTCCATCTAGAACTTACTCGGCTACTGCTTCCTGTGATTTCAATGCACACTTTTTCTGACTATTCAACCCACAATGATATTTCCATTTCAAATGCCCCTATCCAGTACCAGGGCTGCGTGAGGGTGGGTTCTGCCTCTTATTCTCTTTGAATCCCTGGCACTCAGGAAGAGGCATGTCACCTGTGTGGAGCTCAACAAATACTTTCCAGCAGTTACCTTGGATTGATTTTGTGACTATTTTTCCCCCACTTAAATATCTTTAGCTTGCCAACCAGATTGTAACTAGCCAAGAGCATTGTATCACATCCCATCATAGAATGTGCTGTGTTGTTGTTGTTTTTTTTTGCATGAAGTAGGTGCTCATTATTGACTTTGATGATCATTAAAATGCCACAGATCTTTAAAATTGAATGTCTTCTGTGTTGTATGCCAGAAAATGTGGTGGGTACTTAGGATGAAAACATAAAAAATAAAATAAAATAAAAGAACTCTGCTCTCTAGAAAGTCATAATATAGCATGGTAATAGTAACATATCCCTCCCTGGGCTCTGGCAGGAAATGAACCTTACTCAGATAACTGTTGATTTCATCATCATTACGTAGCCCTGGTTTTGGAAGTACCTGGTCATGGTCATCCCATAACATGGCACGTTTAAGGCAAGGCTGGGATTAAATTGTCTTGAGATGCCCTGAGTTTTTTTAGCCAATGAACTGCATGCATTACTTCCCATATAGTAACTTACTCAATGGAAATTCAAATCAGCCATCAGCACAGGCTCTGTGCTGGGCCCTGGGCCTTGGGCAGAGAGAGAGAGGGAGGGAGAGAGAAAGAGGGAGAGGGAAAGAGAGAGAAGGTGGAGAGAGAGAGAGAGAGAGAGAGAGAGAGAGAGAGAGAGAGAGAGAGATTAAATTGAATATATTACTAGGTGTCAAGGACTCACAACTGGGACTCACACTAACATGAGGCATTTTCTGCCAAGTGTGGGAACAGAGACAGACACCAAGAGTTACTGGGATGATTAATTCTGACTGCAGTGATTCTGGCACACTTCACAAACAAATTGAATTTGAGTTGGCCCTTGATATTGGGTTTTGACAAGCAGAGACTGGAGGAAAGACCAACTCAGACAGGTGAAATAGGATAAGCAAAGGCACAAAAGTGTGAATGTTTCTGCCCTAAATGAGCAGTGAAGGCATAACAGTTGGGTGTGGTTTGAATACAGATGTTCCAGAGCCATGAATGACCCATAGCAGGGATTTCACTGGCATTTTTCAGGTCAAATCAGGCCTTTGGCCAAATTTTGTTTGGGTTTGCACAAGGTTTTCACAAGTTTTGAGTTGCTTCCATCATTTAAAAATCAGGAGATTTCACATACACGTTCAGGTTTTGGGCTTCTGTTGCAAACAATCTAGCAATACTGTGCCTGCATTTCTTCAAGGAACCAACCGGCTGGAATTGAGTAATAGCTGCTCTTTTGAGTCAGGCAAGTCGAGCTCTTCATCTTGCCTTGCCTTGCCGCCCCCTCTCTCCCACTCACTGGCTACAATCAAATGGCATAAGCAGGTGTTTGAGTTGCACCCTCTAACCTAAAAGCTCACAGACTGCTGCATGCTGGGACAGCTGGTGTCTGGTGCAGGGAGCGTTTGTTATACAGTGCTTGACTTGAACACACATCTGGATGGCTCTTGGGAATTGGCAGACTCTTTAAGGGAGGAAAAGTGTCAGAAAGTCATCCCAGATGCTGCTCATGCGGCATCTTGTTTGTCTGATTAGAGCCTCGGCGGGCACACCTGGTGGATTTTTAGAGGCAGGGGCTAATGACCTTCCGAGTTTAGAAGATCTCTTTCCATGGCAACCTGCAATGCTTTTGTCGATTCGAGAGCTTATTAGCATCCCATCTCTGGTTTATTTTTCCCTGATAAGTGCGTTTTCTTTTCTCCCGGAATGTGGACTGGCAGTGTGCCAACCAGCATTGCAATCCATCTCCAGAACAAAGGAGGAAGTGTGTATGTTTGTTCCCTTTCATTTCCTTTGTTCATCTGGTATGCCAATCAGCTGTTCGTACTTCTTGGGCCTTTCTGAGCTAACTTTTCACTTCCCCCTTTTCTCATGTGCTTTGATTGCACTAGTGCCATGTACCTATGCTGGACTTGGGATGCAAAAGGATGAAAACGCCCCTATGGCAAACACAAAGTGACACACACCCAACATGCAGTTGTTTATGTACTCTGCCCACACAGACACCTGAGCTCTTGCTCATACAGGAACAAGATGCCCATGCAGAGTGAGAGGCTCCTAACTGACGTAACCTTCTTTTCCAAAGAATAAAATAGGACAGAGTCAATGAGCTAATCTGTCTAATTAGATGCCTCCCAGCAAAATGCATGTAATCTGCATGAATCATCTTAACATGCAAAGAGTAGGACACAGGAAGAAAAAAACTCAAGGAAATTTGCATTTTAATTTTGGGTGGGGAGACTTGGGGTCTATCATCCAGAAGGTCCTTTCTTCTTTCATGTTCTGGAAAGACACGTTGGAGGAACTGCAGTAGGTTGCCCGATGTCAGCAAAGACAGCCCTGCATCCTTGGTTTTGCAAGCAGTTCTTCCATCTACCGGTGACGCAGCACTCAAGCCGAGATCACAGAAGCTTCATTAGGGCAGTGTCAGGGGATGGGGATAATCAGTTTTAGTTCTGGCCTCTTGCTGGCTGGAAGGACAATTGCTTGTTGGCCTCTAGGTGGCACTGTTGTATCTATTGTAAAACGCTCTGTACTTTGGCTAGAATAGATGCATCACAGCTATTTAAGATGGAGGAAAGGAAAAGAATAAAGAATCAACTATAACTCCCACTCTCTGCCCACCTCACCTTGTAACATCACAACCTTCTCCCGCTAGGCACAGCTCTCCCATGCTGCCCATGGGACATTATATATTGTTTAAAAAAACAGAATTTGTTTAAAACCAGTGAGTCTCTTAGTTCCTTTTCTTGCCTGCACCTGTGAAGCACAGGGATAATTCATTTGAGATCTTAACTGTCCAAGTTGTACATGCCTCTCCACATTTTACTCCCTCTGCTCCAACCCTCCCAGTTCTTCCTTTCCACGCTGCTGTTGACATTCATGCAGTAAGGGAGTGTTACTGGGGAAGGGCTAGGGTTAGCAGTGGCACAGGTTAGTAATGGGAGTTAGGGCTGAAAGCGGCAGCATGGTGGTGATATGACAGGGAAGATGGCAACGAAGGGGAGAGAAGGAGAAAAGCCGATGGCTGCTTCTCCCATCCTATTTTTTATGGCACATTAGAATACCTGTTTCCTCCCCGGCTGGCAGGTTTGGGCCAGGTCTGAGAATTGCATTCTGATGTCTAGTTAGAGGTAGTGAGATTGGGGTGGGGGAGAAAGAGTTCACTCATTAAGATTGCCTCAGTTTCTCCAGTACTGAGATGGGACACCCTACTTACTCATTAGGCAAAGTCTTGAGGGCAATCTTAAAGGTATTTATAAAAAAAGATAGGAGTTTGGGGAGATGGGAACTAAATTTCCAAACAACAGGCTGCAATGAAGGAGAGGAAATGACACAGGGAAAATAAGTCACCTTTGGCAGAACTATAAAGTTTTCAAAGACTCCTTTCTCTCTCCTATTAATAATCATTCTTCCTTCTCACAGCATTGTTAACCCTAATTCACTAAGAGGGTACTGGGTCCCTTTAGTGATTTGCTCCAGGACCCCAAGTCCAAGTACTTCCCTTACGAGGTAGTTGTCTTGTTTATTTTTATCCTACACAAATTCTTCAGTTGGGAAGCAATATTCAAGTCTAACCAATCAACCTTTGCCTTTCTTGCCAACCAAGAATCAACTCAAGATATGCTTAGGGCAAAGTAATAAAAAAGGAACCAGTAGTCTTTTTTTTTTAAATGAAACTTCTGACTTTACATTGACTTGAGAAGCAATAACTTTAGGGAGTATTCCCTGTTCACTTTCAATTTTGTAGTTTTTATTTTATTTTTTTAGTTCATTATTTTGTCTGTTTGAGCCTCAATGGTATAGTCGGTAAAATAGGCTGAATAAACTTTATTTAGGCTTTGAACATTTATGGAAAAAATTAATGAATGTTTTATGAGGTGCTTGGGGGGTGTCTTTGAATAGAAAATTCAAGATAAGCATTAGCTTTTGTCATTGTTTTTACTGACAATTTATTAAGCCAAAACCATTGGGAGTCATGTTAGAATACATGATTTCCTCAGCCTGATGAGATCTTTGAGTTTTGCAGAAGTTTATAATGGATGAAATAGTACTTAGCAGCTTCATAAACCGAACTGTTACACGTGTTTCAACGGCCTTCACTCCTCTCTTAACTAATGGATTTTGCCAGGCATCTTTGTTATAGCTGTATGATTTATAAAGATTATATTTACTTTTCCTCCTTATAAGAACCTAATGAGACCAAATTGGTTGCATGTAATCAGACACTGGCCTTTTTTCATCTCTTCGGGTTTTATTTACGAAAGCTTATTAGAGCAAACGTACTGAGTAATGTGCAGCGGTGGCTAGGTTTTGCCTAATGATCCCAAACAGCCACCACAGAATGCAGATAGCGAAATGACAGGCTGATTACGAATGCAAGGAGAAAAGTAAATGCACTCAGGGCCCATTTCAAAAATCTTTACCTGGGCAGAGCACCCATTAACATATTTCCAACCGAGGAAACATTTACTCGCACAGAGCTGGAATGAGACTAATGGATCCCAGAAAAATGAGGGTGAACATTTATGTTTTCCAGTAATGTGGAATTGTGTCCAAGTCCTACGCTCAATTGGTTGTGTAGGATGATGACTGCTGGGGCCCTCAAGGATCTGACGAGCCCCAGTTCATGAAGAGAAACTATAGGAGTTAGTTCACAGGGCTTAAGTTCAACAACTGAAATAAATAATAATAATTTGGACTAACATGGATATCTTTCTTTCAGAATGTCTTTATTAGAGCCAACCCCTAATATGACCTGGATCAATACTGCTCAAGTTAGAATTTAGCCCATGCCAGTCCTCTCTTAGAGACATAAGCCAAGGACATGATGACATTGCTGGACCAAATGTCTAGTATTAGTGCTGTTTCAAGACTGTCTAGAGTGTTTTTGGTTGTCCTCAATCCAGAGTCTTTTATTCCCTTCTTTTTTGTGATATTTTTTTTCATTTGTAGTACTTCCAGCAGTAGAACATTGAACTGATTTTTTTCCTTATGTGACTTAGAAGGCCCTTAGGGATCAGAGACAGCTTTATTGTATTCCAGATGTCAACCTTAAATGTTGCCAGTTTGTTGTAATGTTCTAGTCTGTAATGACTCGGTCATTTATAAAACCATGTTTGAAGCTATTTATACATTTATTTCCTCCCTTTACCACCTGCTGATGTAATGCATTTGGTAAGTTTATTACCCTTTTGGTGAACAAATTCCTCTATAAATTTTCAAAGGGTGTCCCCCCATACTAGTATTTTGAGATTTAACAAATAAATCTGTTTTCACATTGCTCATGCTATTGAAAATTTTATAGTTTAAGACAATCTTCTCTCTCCATTCTTCACATTTCCAGACAACTGATAACCTAAGACCTTGAACCTCCGGTTGGTTTGTGAAACATTCTCTTCAGGCAATCCCATTAGTAGAGCAATATTTGGGTTATTTATTTTTTCAGGATTTTTCTCTATAATTTTATTTTCTTCACCTAGACTAGACTCAGATAAACTAGCATAAACTAAAGTAAAGGGTGAAAGCCATTATGGAATCAGAGAATGTTAGAAGTCACTCTTATTGTAGACTGGAGAAAGTCAGGCTTAAAGAAGTAAGATGACTTGCCCAAAGTCACATTATTAGTTAATTAAGAGAGAGCTGGTTTAGAATTGGACCCTGGAAACAATATCAGACTGATATTCTTTCCAGGGTCTTGTTTACTAAGGTCAAATGGACAACTCTTATAGGTTTTTGCTGTTCTTGTGTTCCACATGTGGTCAAAAGCTCATGGTCAAAAAGTATCAGAGATAAAATTGTAAAGTAGTCTGTTCTTGTCTTCAAGGTTTCTTCATTCCCTACCATGTCTCCCATTCTGACGAAGGTGTTCTTGGTTGTGTTTGCTAACCACCCACTGTCTTGGTGCTACTTTCTATCTGCCCCAGGCCACAAAATCTGACAATGTAACCTTACACACTGTACTGTGTGCAGCCCCATATGACCTCTTCTGTTGTTTTCTCTTTTCTTTCCTCAGTTCTGTCGATCTACTATGTGGCTCCTGCGTCAAAACTTCCAAGTCTGGCACCATTCTGTGACCTTGGGACTTGAGAATAATTCTCTAATCGAATACACCATTTCTAGCTGAGATACTCAGGACCCCAAATTTGTGTTTCCTTAACCTCTCTCTGTTATTGCAATTACATGAAGAGTAAATATTGTGGAGCTTTGGAAATCATGACTGCTCAATGGAGAAGATAGTTTTGGGCAAAGGGGTCTTTCCTATTGTCTATTGCTTTGAGGTACTGGCTTGGACTACAGCTGATTCTTCATATATGAATCTGAACCCACTTTTGCATAGGGGCTACAGCTCTGTCATTTTTATCCTCTTCCCTGCTCAGGTCCTTTCTTCCTGGAGGAATGCATGGAGGTTGAAAATGACTGTTAATGTGATTAGACACAGAACTCAATCGAGAACAGCATGAAGACACCAAGGAGAGACCATTTATTTTTTAAATATATTTTTATAGATTTCAGAGAGGAAAGAAGAGGGAGAGAAAGATAGAAATATCATCAGTGAGAGAGAATCAGCCGTCCTCTGCACACTCCACAATCTAGGCATGTGCCCTGACCAGGAATTGAACTGTGACCTCCTGGTTTATAGGTCAACACTCAACCACTGAGCCACACTGGCTGGGTGGGAGAAGGCATTAATTAATTAATTAATTCCTTTTCAAACGTTGTCCCTTGTAGGAGAAAGCACTGTACACAATGGACACTCAATTTTCTGGATGGGCTTATAAATCTCAGTCCTTAACTCAAACGTCCCTAGTACAGATTTACTATGACTTAAGAAACTCAATACACACAACTAGAATCTACAGAAGCATACATCATTTGTATTACAAAGGGATATACCATAGGACTTCCTCTGGTAGCAAACTCCTTTAGTGTCTTCAAGTTGTTTTGATATCATAAGGCAATTTATTTTACACAGAAAAAAATAGGTGTATTTGGCTAAGGGTCATATTGATTGCACAGGTAAGAACACTTGATTCTTAGTCAGTGACTAATGGCCTGACGGTATCTCTTTTGATCATATAGTTATGTCACATATAAAGGTGACTCTATTTGTCATTATTATGAACCACAAGCTCTCAACTGATGGAAATGGAAAGCATGTAAGGGTAGGTAGCATGGAGGGAAGGATCATTGTTCTCCCAGGTTTCAGCCTGGAGCCTAAAATCTCTCTCTCCGGTGGTTAGAGAACTTGAAAGGGAATTGGAGGCATGCACACACATGCGCGCGTACACACACACACACACACACACACACACACACACAGAATCCCTACCTTTTCAGGTATGAAAAGGGCATAGCAGTAGCTGGCAGCCCCAGAATAACCCTGGCTTTGCTTGTTGGACTATCCTCACCCCTCCTCTGACTTCTCCTGAGCCCTTTTGGACTTTGTCTTGGCCCCAGTGGGTGCCATTCCCTGTGTCAAAGTCACCCCCATTCTCCAGGGCAGGCCACGGAAGCGGACACAAATGTTTCGGAGCTGGCCCAGCTCCTGGTTGAGCTCAGCCATTGTGGCAACACTGGGATGAAAACAGCCGACCTCTCAGCCCTTTTCTTTCTCTCCTGCTCTTGAAAGCCAATTTCCTGCTTCAATCTTATTCTTCTGAATAGAAACACGTTGCTTGCATGGAGAATGAGAAACTACTGTATCATAGGAAGCAATCACACAGAACACAAAAAGCCATTCAGAGTAATTAAACTACTCCCATCCCCTTTTCTATATTTCTTTCCAGCTCCGCGCTGATGGGCTGTTTATCTTTGCCACCACAACAGCCGCACAAGCAGCCGAGGAAACAGCGAGCCATTTTCTGCGAGGGCTCATGCCGAGAGGGCAGAATTAAGACAAACACTTTCATTTTTGGCTGCCAAAGCATTACAGCTTCTGAGAATCAAGGGAAGCAATGCCATCACCCCTGTCAGGAAATAAACACATAGGTGCCCTGGTGGTGAGGGAAGCTTCTGGGTGATTTTGCACTTGTGAGAAGAAAGGGAAGGGGAGAGGGTGTCGGTGAGGATGAGGGTGGGAGGGATGGGAAGCTCATTATTTTCCAGCCCCTAGAAGCTTTTGTTCTCTTCAGCTGTGCTAAGGAGGCTGCAGCTCTGCTCCCAGCTGTGCAGAACCTTGCAAGACTCAAAGAAGGGTGTCTGGGACCACAGCAACGTGACTCCAGCAGGCACTGCACCAGGGAGATGGCAGCTGGGCAGGAAGGTGGCACCCACTGGCTCTGACCTAACGGGACCGAGTTATCAGGGCTCCCATGAGAATACCTGGGTAGATGCTCTTTTCCAGGCAGCTGCAGAGAGAGCTGAGGACTTAAACACATTTTCCCCTCTTGGCCTGGCCCCAGCCTGTCTATGGCAGCTGCTTGGCAGACTGGGCACCTTGGACAGTGCCACAGGGGCTTAAAGTTGGAGGAAAAAAGGGATGAATCCAGCTTGACTCAATAGCATCTACTCTGCCATTAGCCCCACATTACAAATGCATCTGGAATGTATTTGTTCTCTTGTGAATATCAATGCTTCTTCTGAGTAGTGTTGGGAGGTGGCTAAGAGAACTTCAGGAAATTTGAGGAAGGGATATTCTGAGCTGTCAGAAATCTCTCAGGCATCTGCACTTCCCGGATGGGAACTGAGAGGGGCCACAAAGGACAGGAGGCAGGCTCCCTGATGCAGGCTGGGCTGCTTGGAACATAAACCCCTTGGGTGGACTCTCACCAGCCCCAGCCTCCGAGTACCACCTCAGATTCATTCTCCCCTTTTTGGGTTTCAAGTAACTTTGCATCCAATAGGCAACCTGGCCTCGATTGAAGATTTTGCAGAAGATGGCCCATCAAATGCCAAACCAAGCTACATGGATTATCTCAAGCCTATTTTAGGACTAAGTGGCTTACACTCCATTCCGGGAACCTGCCTCACTCCCCACTACAGCCATGGGATTTGTAGTGCAGGTTTAATTTCCTGGTTTTGGAAAATGCCAAGTTCAGAACAGCTCCAGAGGCCATGGATCCACTCCCTCCCCAGGCCCACTGCCCCTGCATGGCGTTGCCTGCGTGGCTTGATCCGGGGAGCTGGCTCCTTACATATGCTCCACTGACAGACCTGCAGAGTCCAGCGTGTGTTTCGTCCCTGTCACTATCTTTTGCAGGCAAGGAAGCTTCATGTGCAATCAGTGTAAATGGCCAATGTATGATCTGTGTTTTATTAATTCTCATTTGAACCTGTTGTTGCCAGCAACTGCTCTGCCTTATCAGGATTCATCAGCAAGACCTTCAGTTCTTGGTTTTCTTTGCCTGCTCCACCTCATTTCTGAAGTCTGCCTTACCCAACATCTCTCTCTGCCTCTCAGTGCCTTCCTCTGGCTCTCAGGGTGGTGGGCACACCCGCACTTCAGATGGCAAAGTCTTTCTGGGATGGTTTAGTTCAATCATTACCCAGATTTGGGAGGAGTGGAGTGGAGAGAAAGGCCTCTTTGTGCATGTATCATCTATCTTGTGTATGAATATTTCAGCAGGTAGGGAACTTTAAAAATATTTCCTGAAAATCAAATGTTGCAGCTGAGACAGGAACATTACTTTCTTACCCCCTTTACAACATTTTTAAAAGGACCTTGTCTTGCGATAATTTTACTCACTTTGCAAAAGTGTTCAATATGCTAAATTAAAATGATAATTCAATTTATTCTCTCAGTAGGAATCCTTGTAAGGCACAAGAGAGGTGGGGAAGTGCCTACTGAAAACTAAATTGAGTTTTTGGGGCAACGGCAAAAACCTGGGATTCTTATCCTCAGGGCAAGTGCATTGACATTTGAAGGTCTCCGGGGTTAATATGTGTTTTTAAACACTCACCTAACAACTTAGGGTGGCTTCAACTAATGCGGACAGATTTTAATCCTGACTTTTGGGTAGGCACTGAGAGCAGCAAATCAAGGGAAAAGTCATTCTTATAAGTGTTTTCTCAGAGACTTAGCCAGTGAACATTTCTGGTTTGAGGATGAAAGAGGGTATCAACAGTCACATGTCAGACACAAGGGAGGAAGCCTAGTGAGGAGAGAGCGCATTGGTCAGAATCACAGGACTCTGGGGTGGCTTTCACAGCTCTGAAGCCTTGGATAGACTCTAGGTGGCACTCGGAAAATTCACAGCCACATAGTGCAAAGGTCTCCCTTCCTAGCCCTGGCTATGTCTTAAATTAAAGGACTTCCAGGAACTTCTGGACAGCTTCCTACATCTGCTAGTGTATATAAGTGAATCTTGCATTTTCTGAGTGGTATGGAAGAAAGGTTGATTAGAGCTATCAAGAGACTTTAGAAGTATATTGTTCCAAATTTCCACAAATCCTGAATCAAAACACTCCACACCTCTCTTGCAGTGTTTCCCCAAATCACAATTTAAATGAGTAATCCACTGAGTAATGGAGCTTTTGCTTCTAAGATGGCTTTAGAAAACAACAACTCCGGTTTATTGAGATATAATTCACATACGATACAATTCACCTACTTAAAGTGTACAATTCAGTGGTTTTGAATATGTTCCCAGAGTTGGGCAATCATCACCACATCCATTTTAGAACATCTCATCCCTCCAAAAGGAAGCCCCGTATCCATTAGCAGTTACTCCTCAGTTCCGACCAGTTGCTAATTTACATTCTGCCTCTAAATTTGTCTGTTCTGAACATTTTATGTAAATGGAATCATATAATATGCAGTCTTTGTGACTGACTTCTATCACTTAGCATAACGTCTTCAAGGTTTCTCCACGTTGAAGCACGTGTCACTACTTCATTCTTTTTATCCCTGGAATATTCCATTTAGTGGATGAATCACATTTTATTTATCTGTTCAGCTGGTGAACAGCTGAGTTGTTTGTACTTTGTGGCTAATAAGAATAATTTTGTTTTGAACATCTGTGTGCTAGTTTTTGTGTGGGCATATATTTTTATTTCTCTTGGGTACACACCTAAGAGTGGAATTGCTGGGTCATACAGCAACTTTATGTCTAACAGGGTGAGGAACTGCCAATTGCTGCTTTCCAAAGTGGCTGCACCACATACATTCTCACCAACAATGTGTGAGCATTCCAGTTTCTTCATATCCTCACCAATGCTTGTTATTGCCTGTTGTTTATGTTGTAGTCATTATAGTAGTCATGAAGTGCCATTTTAATGTGGTTTTGATGAGCATTTCTCCAGTGATTATAGATGTTGACCATTTTTTCATGTACTTATTTGCCATTTGCATATCTTCATTTGAGATGTTTTTATGTTGTGTCTTTTCCTATTTTAAAATTGGTTTACTTATTCTTCTTTTCTTTCCTTTCTTTCTTTCTTTCTTTCTTTCTTTCTTTCTTTCTTTCTTTCTTTCTTTCTTTCTTTCTTTCTTCTTCTTCTTCTTCTTCTTCTTCTTCTTCTTCTTCTTCTTCTTTTTACTCTTTAAAGTATTATATGTCTCATTTTTTCCCTATTAACACCCCCCCACTTCCACCCCTGAGGGCAAACCCCCATAGCCCCAGTGTCTGTATCCATTGGTTATGCTAATATGCATGCATACAAGTCCTTTGATTGCTCTCTAACCCCCACTTCCCCTGCCTTCTCTCTGAGGTTAGATGGTCTGTTCTGTGCTACCTTGTCTCTGGATCTATTTTTGTTCATCAATTTATGTTGATCATTATATTCCACATATGAGTGAGATCATGTGATATTTATCTTTCTCCAACTGGCTTATTTCACTTTCATCCTTAATGTTTCTATCTCTCCCTCTTCCTGCCTCTCTGAAATCAATAAAAAAATATTTTAAAAGATTTTTTAATGTTGATGATGTCCAATGTATCTATGCTTTTTGTTTGTCGCTTGTGTTTTTGTTCATGTATTTCAGATGACATTTAAGTATAATGAATAAAGAGCTCCCAGGGACAGCAGGAATTCACTGGGAATTTGAGGCAAGAAGGGCAAGGTCATATGGAGAATGAATGAAGCTTATCCACTCTCTAAGGTAGACCAGTGTAGAAAACTTTTATTTCCTTATTTTTTAGAAATATACTTTATTTTAAAAATTACAGTTGACAGTCAATATTATATTAGTTTCAGGTGTATTGTGTAGTGGTTAGACATCTCACAAAGTGATCCCCCTGATATGTCTAGTATCCCCTGACACCATACATAGTTATTATCGCACTAGAGGCCCGGTGCACGGAATTCATGCTTGGGTAGGATTCCTAAGCCTGGGCTGATCAGGGCCTTCTGGCTTCCATCTGGGGCCTTCCTTCCCTGGCTGCTGGCTGCCAGCCAGGACATTTCTTTGTCCTGCACCACCCCCTGGTGGTCAGTACATGTCATAGCGAGCGAGCCAACTCCTGGTCTCCCAGTCAAACTCTTGATGGGACACTTTGCATATTAGCCTTTTATATATAGAGAGAAGATTATTGACAATATTCCTTATGCTGTAGAAAGATTTTATTTGTTGAAGGCTTCTGTAGTCAAACATTTTAAATTCATACAAGTATTTTGTTTGCCCATATATCTTCATTTGAGGAGAAAGTGAAATGTTAGCAATACTGTTTTATATATTTAAAGTCATACTCTATCAAGTCAACTTTGAATTAAACAGGGATTCTCTGTATAGAATATAAAGTCCTCCTTTCTTAGTTTCATAATAATCTTATCTATCAGGATGTTGATTTACCACTGTTCAAACTATCCTTGGTGTAAGTTCAGTGATAAGACTTAGTCTCGTTTCTTGGCAACTGTTTCAGTTGCTTCATGATTTGTAGAAATGTGTCAAACCAGGCAAGGTCAAGGCTTGTGAAAATTAAATAGGAAAATTAGAATGAAAAAGAAAAAGGATCAAACAAACATTTGAGGGATTTTATTTAATAAATTTAAAGGTTACATAATTTGTTTGTGTCAATGATGCTATGAAGCAGGGCAGTTGGATGAATTTGGTTTAGTTCCTTTTAACTGAGTGATTATGTGCTATTTAGTAACAGCTTTCAAGGCAAAAATATTATTTCTTCTTAATTTAAAAGAAATCAGCGATTGCCTAAAAGTATGATGGTTATAATCCCTAGTTGCTGAAGGAACATGTGGAAGTCTAAGCTATTGAAGATGAAGCATTAAGAAATTGTATGATTATGGGTTGGGTTGTATTAGTCTGGGCTCTCCAGAGAAATAGAACTGAAAGGAGAGAGATAGAGAGATTATAAGGAAATGGCTCATGTAATTACGGAGGCTGAGAATCCTTAAAATGGTAGTCAGCAAGCCAGAGACCCAGAAGAGCTGACAATATAGATTTTTTTTAAGGTATTATATGTGTACATATCTTAACATTGCCCCCCCCACTCCACTCCCATACATGCCCTTACCCCCCAGAGTTTTGCACCCATTGGTTATGCTTATATGTGACAATATAGTTTCAGTGTATGTCTGAGGGACTGAGACCTAGGAGATTGAAATAGTGAGTTCCATTATGAGTCTGGGTCCAAAGACAGGGGAAGACCACTGTCCCAGCTTAAAGAGAGATAAGGTGAGAGAATTCTATTGTTTTATTCAGGCCTTCAACAGATTGGATTAGACCCACCAACAATAGGAAAGGGAATCTATTTCCCATCCAGAAATGGCCTCTCAGACACCCAGAATAATGTTTAGCCAAATGTATGGAAACTCTGTGACTCAGTCAAGTTGACACATAAAATCAACCATCACAAGGGCATTGTAGAGGCATAGCTCCCTGTGTCTACTCTACAGTCTGTTTTAAAATCTCGAGAAAATAATTTCTTAAAGCTGTACTTGGTGTACCAGTGCAGTGATGTGATCCCATAAATTGTGATCTTAAAAATATCCTAAAGAAAAAATTGTTTCAAAAAGGCAGGATAAATTTTCATCTGCTCTGCCAAACATCTCGGGTCATTCCTTATCCCAGATTCACATAATTTGGGGAAGGTTGAAACAGTGCCCAGGATTTAGGATAGGATATGAATCTACTAATCCTTTCAATGGGCAATTGGACTCTCCCTTTGTACACATTTGGAAGATGAGTTTCTCATGACAGCAGTTTCTACTGGTCCTGAATTTAATTATTACAAACTCTTGCATTCGTAAGTGTAAATGCAGTTCTACTGGGCCTAGAATACTGCCTTCAATCTGCATCCAGGCTTAAAAATCAGCGGCACTTTCAGAAGAGAAAGACTCTTCATGTCACTAGCGTTGCCATTTTTGGAAATGTCAGTGATTGCTGAGTGTGTCCCATGGAAGGCTTTGACTCTGGGATATGAATGAGAAAAATGACATTAGCTTTATAGGCACGCTTGTATTGCATGCATGCTCTTTCTGCCATCATGTCTATATCTCAGAAATATTTTATGCTCCAATGGCAATTGAGCACACTTTCTACTGACTATAAGATATTAACAGGTTATGTAAACAGAGAACTGGTGAAACTAATTGAAAACAGACAATATTTAGTCAAACAATTGTTTAGAGTCCAAGTGAGGGGGTTGGGAGGCAGTGGACAGCAGGGAAGAGGCAACACCATATCAGATAATCATTTTTTAAATTTATTCCCCCCCCTCCCCACTGAACTTATTGGATGTGTGAGCAGGTTTCTATGAAACCAAAGCCACCAGCTGACATGGTCAGTTCTGTCAATTAGCACTGGCTTCTTTTCAGGCAGGTTCTCAGAGGTGCGTGTAAATTATGCAGGATTGGCCACAGGCTTTTGGACAGGTAAGACCTTTGCAAAAAAAATAGTCTATTTGCCTTCTTAAAATGAACTATATTTGCTACTCCTAAGGATCTGGCGTTTTCTACATGGTAGGGTTGGGATGGAGATGAAATTCTTTCTCATTTGAAAACCCCCAACCAAAACATTTTGGAGCTAAAAGAGAATGGGCCCAGTGATTATGAATCCACATGGTGGTTGGCCTCTTTTAACAAGACAGAAATTGGAAGATGAGTCAAAGGGTTGAAATATATGCATATTTTTGCATGTTTTTAAGTGAAGAATTAATGATTTGTAACTGTTCTCCAGTCCCATCAGTCAGAGAGATGCCAATTCACCCTCCCTTGAAAACTTGAAATTTTGTGCTTATTATTATTATTACTTCTACTTCTCTAATCAGATACTGTAGTTATTTGAGTACTTGTGTTATTTAATGTTACTTCACATATCCTCTTTCTATGCAGGAATGTTCATATTTATCTTCTTACGTTTTCCAGCACAAGGAATTATTAATACATTTGCAAGTGAATGAATGAATGAATACCCAAATCAATTTGAACTATACTAGAATGCATGCATAACGAGAGAAGTGACTCAAAATCATAAAGCTATATAGTATATTATAAAATGGTGGTAGTTAAATTTAAATGTCAACTAAAATTAAAAAAAAAAACAGAGTAAGGCTTTTCGTCATGGTACACAGAGGGGCATAGCTATTTTCAAAAGTGTTGGACTCACAATTCATTACTTGTAGGCTTATATAATGTGAAGAAAAACCATAAAAATGTTAATACTTTTGTCCTAAATCAATTGGTTTGGCAAACACCTCCTTTATTGCATGTCTTAAATTTTGTCTTGTGAAACATGCCATGTATACAAAAAAGGCCTATAAAATGTATATGTCTGGTTTAAAGAGTTGTAATAGGATAAACATCCATATACCCACCGTCCAGGTACAAAATGAACTATTACCTTAGAGATCTTTTAGTGCTTTCCATGTGGAGACATCCACATCCCTCCTTCCCCGTAACAGGTAACATTGGCTGTTGATTGAGTCATTCCCTGGCTCTTCTTTATACCAGCGGCTGCACACCAGTGGTCTACAGACCATTGGTAGTCTGTGAGGTCCAAAAGGTTGGCAACCACTGCTTTATACTTTCAATTTCTTTCTTTATATTTTTAATTAGTACATATTTATCAATAGGTGGTAAGCAAGGTATTAGTATTTTCTAAATTGTGCATAGTAATGTTCTTGTATAGAAAGATCTCTCTATATAAAAGCCTAACTGACCAAATTATGTGCACTGACCAGCAGGGGGCGGATGTTCAAAGCAGGGGCTGTCCCCTGGTAGTCAGTGTGCTCCCATGGGGGAATGCTGCTCAGCCAGAAGCCAGGCTCACGGCTGGTGAGCACAGGTGTGGCAGGTGAACCTCTCCCGATTGGGACTGACTGGGTGAAAGCCTGCAGCAGGCACAGCAGACCAGGATAAGCAGGAGCTGCAGGTCATGCTGAGGGACCCCACCAGTGCACAAATCTGGCCTCTAGTTTAATATAAAGATGTCAATTATTCCCGGTTGAAGTATATCTGATTTTTTGATTGAACTAAAGTTACATAGATTCAGTAAATGTTAATAAAGGTCTCAGTATTTCTATGAAATTTGAAAATATTACATTCAAATTTATACAGAATAGTAAAGGGTCAAAACTAGTCAAGACACTCCCGAAAAAGTGGGGATAAAAGGATGTGTGTGTGTGGGGGCATGGGAGCTGTTCTCTAATAGATATCAAACTTTATTATAAAGCTAAAGCAATTAGAAAGTGTGGCACTGGTGCAGAGATTGACAAGTAGACCCATGGCCACAGTAGGCCAGAAACAGACCCATGGTTGTATGGAAACTGGATATATAACAGAAACTGCATTGCAGACCATAAGAAAGAAAATTGAACTGTGTAGCAAACCATTATCCATATGGACAAAAATAAAATTGAATCTCTGTTTCAAACCATGCACAACAATACATGCCTATTGAATGAAAGATAAATTTGATAGTTAAGAAAGTCAAAACTATAAAACATATGAGAAGAAACAATAAAAGAATATATCAGCTCTGGCTGTGAATAACTTCTTTTTCAAAATTAATAAAAAGCCCAAACATAAAGAAAAAGTTGATAAATTCAACTACATTAAAAAGAACTTTTGTTCATCAAAAGATACCATAAAGAGATAAACCATAAACGGAGAAAAGATATTTGCAACAAATGTAACTGACAAAGATTTATTATCCTGAACATATAAAGACTTTCTATGAACCATTATGCAAAAACAAAACAAAACCTAAATTTAAAAATGGGCAAAGAACATGAATATAAATTTCAGAGAAAAGGGAACTTATAACCCATAAACACATGAAAAGATGCTCAGCTTGTTTAGTATTCTGTGAAATGCAAATTGAAATCACAATGAAACTTTATTTCACATCTACCAGATTGACAAAAGTTAAAAAAAAAAAGGCTCTTGCTACCATTTGTGAGAACCCGGAGAAATAGGACAGTATCTCTCACCCACTTCTGCTGGAGTGCAAAATTGGTTCAAAATAGTGAGACATTTAATAAATTAAAAATATGTTGCTTTACTTTATTAATAGAAATAAAGATAGGGAAGGGAAGGTGTCAGGTCCTTGAAATTATCATTAAATGTGTTTAGAAGTCAAATAGTACTGAGAAGGAAGAGAGTGGGGTTCGTTCTTTGTTGGGAGAATGGCCTTTTTGAATCTTAGCATTTTAGCATTTTAGCAAAATGGCCTTTCTGAATCTTAGCATTTTTGCATTTTAGCAAAAAAGCAAATTTTTGCATTTTAGCAATTTGTTTCTCAGGAAAACAGGAGAAATTTCACCAAATTTGAAAATTTTGGGTGCTAAGAACTGGTGTATATAATTAAAGGAATAGAAAGTAAATCTGCCATCCACAACATTGTGGAGACATGATTAGCAGAATTAAAATTATTGGAAGTTGTAAAAGACAAATGATATGGTTTCCTTAACAAATAAATTGCAAGAGAAAAAAGAAAGAAACAAGGGGAACTTACAAATTAAGAGACTGAAGGAGCCAAGAGACATGTTAACCAATTGGAAAGGGTGGGCCTCATTTATATCCTGCTTCAGACAAGCCGACTGTAAAAGCCAAACAAAGCACTAGCTTTACTATTCCTAATTAGAAGTTTATTCCAAAAATAAATTTACTTATTCTCTCTAAGACTTACTTTTCCCATCTATGTACTGGGGATACTAACCATGCCTTCTTCCTAGAGGTTTAGTTGGAATAAAATGAAATGATGTTTGTAAAGCAGTTAACACAATGCCTACTGCATTGTAAAAAACTCAATAAATGTTTGTTGTTATTATTATTTTTGTTATTATTACCATGAAAGATGGTATTAGAACCTTGGTGGATAGTCTAACATCAGACTATCATACTCAAAATTTATATATATAAAAGCCTAAGTGACCGTTATGACCAAATGACAGAGTGACCTGTCTACCAGTTGCTATGATGCACACTCACCACCAGGGGACAGACACTCAACTCAGAAGCTGCCCTCCTGGTGGCCAGTACACTCCCACAGCCAACCTCCTGGGGTCCCTCCTTCTGGCTGGCAGGCTTCTCACCCCCATCCCCCAGCAACCCTCAGGCTTCCATCACCTGCCAGGTTGAGGGACCCCAACTATGCATGAATTTGTGCACCAGGCCTCTAGTTATATAAAATAATAAATAAGAAAGCCAAGATGAAAGCCAACCAGATTGGTGCTGGGTATAGCTGGTATATGAAGAAGATATATGTGAGCTGTAAGAAGAGGGGGACTAAAGAACACTTTCATACAGAGTCCTGGAATTTCCTTTAGCCTGTACCAAATTCTCAGAAATCAGAGAAAAGGACTACCAAGGAGAACACAGCTTGCAACATATTATTAGTAAAAGCTGAAATTTACTCTAGGCCTCACTCTCATTTCAAGACTGCGGTGGAGCTAGGACTCAAGTCCAGGTTTCTCAACAGTGGAGTTCATTACTACAGTGAAAATAACAAAGAAAGTAGAGACGTAAGTACAAAGGGCAAATTCTGGTCTTTGTAATACTGCCAGAAAGACTCCTGAAATAGGAAAACTTACAGATGTGAAAAGAGAAAACTAGTCTTATAGTTTTTCCTTCATATGTTGGAATATTTACCGAATATACTAGAAGCCCGGTGGACGAAATTTGTGCACAGGGCTGGGGCATGGCGTGGTGGTGGTGTCCCTCAGCCCAGCCTGCACCGTCTCCAATCTGGGACCCCTCAAAGGATGTCCGACTGCCCATTTAGGCCCGATCCCGGTGGACAGTTGAACATCCCTAAATGGGCAGTTGGACATCCCTCTCATAATCCAAGACTGCTGGCTCCCAACTACTTCCCTGCCTGCCTTCCTAATTGCCCCTAAGCACTTCTGCCTGCCAGCCTGATCACCTCCTAATCTCTCCCATGCCAGCCTGATTGATGTCTAACTGTTTCCCTGCCAGCCTGTTTGCCCCCAACTTCCCTCCTCTGCTGGCCTGGTCACCCCTAACTACACTTCCCTGCAGGGTTGATCACCTCCAACTGCCCTTTCTTGAAGGCCTGGTGCCTCTCAGCTGCCCTCCCAATTGCCCTTCCCTGCTGGCCATCTTGTGGTGGCCATCTTGTGTCCACAGAGGGCAGGATCTTTGACCACATGGGGGCAGCTATTGTGTGTTAGAGTGATGGTCAATCTGCATATTACTCTTTTATAGATAGGATAGAGGCCTAGTGCATGGGTGGGGGTCAGCTGGTTTTCCCTGAAGGGTGTCCTGAATCAGGGTGGGGGTTCCCTTGGGGTGAGGAGTGGCCTGGGCGAGGGGCCTGTGGTGCTTTGCAGACCAGCCACACCCCCTGGTGACCCAAGTGGAGGCCCTGGTATCTGGAATTTATTTACCTTCTATAACTGAAACTTTACAGCCTGGAGCGGAGCCAAGCCTCTTGCTTACTCTGTGGCCAGCAGCCATTTCTGTTTGGATTTGTTTACCTTCTATAATTCAACTTTGTAGCCTTGAGTGGAGGTTTAGGCCAGCTAGGGCAGGTGGAAAGCTTGGCCTCTTCTGTTGCTTGGGAAACCCAAGCATCCCTCCTGCTCTCTGTGGCTGTAGCCATCTTGGTTGGGTTTATTTGCATACTTGATCTGATTGGCTGGTGGGTGTGACTTGTGGGTGTAGTAGAGTGATGGTTAATTTGCATACTACTCTTTTATTAGGTAGGAAGTTGAGAGTTGTCAGATGAAATGTTATAAAGCTAATTGATACCATAAGAAGGAAAGAGTACATACTCTTTAATCTTCAAAATAACCTTGTGAATTAATATTGTTATTAATGATAATGTCTTTATTATTCCTTAATTTAAGACCCCATCATTACCAGTAGTTTCCTCAGGCCCATATAATGTGCTTGCATACTCCCCATTGATGTTCCCATTCAATTCCTTGATGGTCATTATGCATTAGGAGAAGGAGGAAAAGCTCATTGAACTCACTACCAGTATTAAAATCACTTTTCTTCTTATTGTAATTTGGTGTTTTTATTATTATGGAAATAATATCTTCTAAATACTGTAGAAAATTATTTCTTAAAAACAGTTTGTATTGCCCAGCCAGAGTGGCTCAGTTGGTTGAGCATTTACCTGACCACTGAAAATCTGCCAGTTTAATTCCTGGTCAGAACACATACTTAGGTTATAGGTTTGATCCCAGGTCAGTTGAGGTACATACAGGAGGTAACCAATCAATATTTCTCACTCCCTCTCCCTCTCCCTTCTCCATCTCCTTCTCCCTTTCCTTTCTCCCACTCTCTCTCCCTCTCTGCCTCTCTTTAAGCATGCCCTCAGGAGAGGATTAAAAAGAAAAGAAAAGAGAAGAAAAGAAAAGAAAAGGAAAGAAAACCAACACAACAGTTTGTATTTAGAGATGTCAATTTGTATTTGAAACTTGATGGTGAGTTACATTTGAGTTAGGAAGTGAGAAGAGATGAATGTAAGACTGACCAGTGTTCTGAAACGCAGACATAATCATTCTGTGACTATGAAGTCTTGGTCTCCAGACCAGTCATTGTACTCTACCTGTGGCATGAGAGCTTTACAGAGAATAGCTGCAGGAAGACTGCAAATATTACATTTCTCTTCATTATCTTTTTAATATATATATTTTATTGATTTTTTACAGAGAGGAAAGGAGAAGGATAGAGAGTTAGAAACATCAATGCCAGAGAATCATCGATCAGCTGCCTTTTGCACACCCCCTGCTGGGGATGTGCCCGAAACCCAGATACATGCCCTTGACCAGAATCGAACCCGGGACCCTTCAGTCCGCAGACCGACGCTCTATCCACTGAGCCAAACCGGTTTCGGCTCTTCATTATCTTTTTTTTTAAAAAATATATATTTTATTGATATTTTACAGAGAGGAAGGGAGAGAGATAGAGAGCTAGAAACATCGATGAGAGAGAAACATCGACCAGCTGCCTCCCGCACACCCCCTACCCGGGATGTGCCCGCAGCCAAGGTACATGCCCTTGACCGGAATCAAACCCGGGACATTTCAGTCCGCAGACTGACGCTCTACCACTGAGCCAAACCGGTTTTGGCTCATTATCTTTTTTAGAAGGCTGCCTCAAAACCTTAAGACATATTTAGGCTTTCCTTTGGGCTGTTCATATTACTGAATTCCTAACATGTGAGAGAAAGAAAGCTTTAAAATCATAGAATGAAAATTGGAGAATATTGTTTAAGTGGAAGAAAAGATCTTCAATGTGTTTTTTGGGTAGCTTATGCATCACCTTTTAAAATGCACTTTTGTGTCTGTTTTGTGTGTCTTAGTGCTATCCAAGGAGTCATGATAAGCCATGTTTATACTAAACATTTCTAGGAACTGACCTAGACTGGATCCTCAACTTATTCCACCTTTGCATGATTAAGATTTAAAAATATTTAATGACTAGAGGCCTGGTGCATAGATTCATGTACTGGTGGGGTCCCTCGGCATGGCCTGCAGAGATTGGGCTGCCTGCAGCCCTTGCCTGCTGTTCCAGCTCATCCTGTCACCTCTGCACCTGCCATGAGCTCATGCCCACTCAGTCCCAATCCAGAGAGGCTCACGCTGCCTCAGCAGTGCTCACCAGCCATGAGTCCTGTGTCTGGCGCCCGTCGGTCAGCTGAGTGGTGCTCCCACTGTGGGAGCACACTTACCATCAAGGGGCAGCTTCTGCATTGAGTGTCTACCCCCTGATGGTCAGTGCACATCATAGCGACCAGTTGACCAGCCACTTGATTGTTTGGTTGCTTAGGCTTTTATATATATATAGACTAGGGCCCAGTGCATGAATTTGTGCACCTTGAATGGAACTGTGGGTCATGAGGCTGCAATGGGCACAGGAGACGGTCTCAGCCCATCCTCTGTGCCCTCTCCCAACCCCTCCTGCAATGGCATTCCCATTCTCTGTCTGCTGGCAACCCCGCTCCTGTTGCTGCCGCTTCCACACGCTAACGGCCAGCTCTACTCACATCTGCTGACAGCTGGTGCCATCAGTTAGTGAAAGCTACTGCCCCGATTGCCCCTGAGGAGCAGAGGGAGGTGGAGAAACCCTTGGAGGTGATCAGGGCAAGCAGTTACCACTTGTACCTGCTGATGGCACTGAGCGATTAGGGTCAGCACTGGGACCTGGCAGTGGGTGTGAGCAGCAGCTCTGGCCTGGCAGCAGGTAGAAGTGCTGGGTGGGACCACAGCACATGGGAGCATTTTTCAGTAACCACCAGGGGCTTGCTCTGATGACAACAACCAGCACCCCTGCTCATGTGCTCCACCATCCTGCTGTGGCTGATGCCTGCCATGCTCCACATGCAACTCCTGGTTGTCAGTGCACATAAAGAAACTGGTTGTTCTGTTCTACCATTTGGTCTATTTGCATATTAGCCTTTTGTTATATAGGATGCTCTATTGTGATCAAGTTTGTAAAAGGGACCCGCTGATATGAATGAAATGGACTTTAAATCTATCCTTATGATGAAATATCTTTAACTCCAAAACAGATATTAATATCGTTTCAGCTCAAAATTCATTGCAGTACTTTTCTCAAATTAATACCAATCACAGTATTCCAGTTTGCCATAGGTACTACAAGTGTTGAATCCTCTGGCCAAAAGGACTCAGTTCTAGCACTGTAGTCCAGATCAACTAGAAACTTTCTCTTGTTCAGGACTCCAGTAAGAAGCTCTACCCTTGGTAAATGAGTCAGAGCAAGAGGTATAGGATGCCATATTATGATTTCAAAAGGCTCATCCAAGTATGGGGCCTCCTTTGTAGTGGTGGGGGATACATAGTTGAGAAACTCGTTTTTTACTTTGGAGTATGTCCAGTCTAGACCACTGGATGTCCAGAAAGTTCACTGAGATGAGTCATCTTAGGGTCTATTGCCCATTCACTGTCATAATGAGATCTTACCAAGGCATTTAGGGTCCCAGTTACTTGTTCACCAGATTCTATTATATTCCTATATCATCAATACACTGGACAAGCACCATAGTCTATGAAATAGTGATACAATCAAAGTCCCTGTGAACAAAATTATGGGAAAAGTTTGGACAGTTGATGTGGTCCTGAAGCAAGAGCATGAAACTATATTCCTGACCAAAAAGTGAAAGTAAGCTACTTGGGCGATTTTTGCTTCACACTTTAGAAAATAACGCCTTTCCAGATCTACGCTACATGCCAGGTGCTTCAGTATATGTTGATTTGTTCCAGTAAAGGGACCACATCTGGAAGAGCAGATTAATTTTATAATTAAGTTTATGATAATTTACTGTCCTTCTTCAAGTCCCATCTGCCTTTTGCAAAAGTCACACAGAGAGTTAAATGGGGATGCTGAGAATCATCACCCCTGAAGCTTTTAAGTTCCTGACAGTGCCACACATATCTGAAGCTTCCCAGGGACATCATATTGGTTCTGGTTTACTATTTTGGAAGGGAGATGGGGCTCTACGGGCCCCCTTTAAGTGCTTCCTACATACTAGTCACACCACACACCACAGGCCAGGGGACCAATGGAGGTGCTTTGCCAGTTGCTGAGCCTTTTCCTATTTCAACTACATTTTTCCCCCCTAGAGGAAATAGCCACAGGGTGAATTATCAGATGAACTGAACTTCCTATGAAATGGACTGGGGCCAACATTTATTATCAAACCCACATAAGCTCTGGTAGATCTCAGGATATTTTAGGATGATTACAAGGAGCTCAGAGCCAGAGCCCAACAATTCCTGGAAGGTCTGAATGCTTCCTTTACTCTTGGGCATAGCCATTCTATAGAAAGTGGTGGCAGGTCCCTTTGAGGAAGACCAGGCAGATTATTTACAAAACACAAATGTCATAATATGGCATGAGCCTTCCTCAGTGGTACAGAGTCCTTCCCTTAGTCATGGGCCTCTTTGAAGGGATCGGCTCTGGAATCAGATGAGACCCCAATTCAGGCCTCTAGTTGCCTGCTCTAGAGGTTTTCTGCAGTTATAGAAATCAATCAGATTTCTCTACGGAGTGTAGGCTACTAATTCTGGCTCTAGAGACCTCATTAGCAGTTATCCACTGTCAAAAATACTTGTGTCAAACCCTTGTGATTATCCCCAAACGTAAGTCTATATATATATGTAGAATTATTATGAGAAATTGGCTCATGTGATTATGAAGGCCAGGATGTCCCATGATTTGCTATCTGTGAGCTGGAGATGCAGGAAAATATGGTATAATTTCTAACAGGCAGGCAGAAAGGAACAAATCCTCCATTCCACTGCTTTTTATTCTATTCAGGCCCTCAGTGGATTGGACAATGGAGACCCACATTGGGGAGGACAGTCAACTTTACTGAGTCCATTGATTCAAATGGTAATCTCATCTGGAAACACCCTCACAAGACACTCTCAGAAATCACGTTTTTGGGTACCTCAAGACCCAGTTAAATTGACACACAAAATTAACCATCACATTACCTGTGATAAGTCCATTCTATCTCCTTCCTCTATCATATCCAGGAATTTCTAGCATGTAGTCCACACTGAATCTATATTTCAATCAGCTGAAAGATGTGTGTAATATAAGGTGACCAGACTCCTGCTTTTGGTGAGACAGTCCCGATTTTTAACTATTTGTCCCGCGTCCTGTGGTGTTTTAAAAAAGTCCCTATTTTTGGAAAGAATGCACGACAAGCTAGGGAAAGGTGGGAGAATGGGAAGGGAATATACGGTTTTAGGCAGCCATGTGGCTATTTAACCAGGATATGAGTTTTATATTATTTTTGTTAATTTTATAATGTTAAACTTTAATAATAAATAATTTTTGAGAACTGATTATGGAGAACTGCTTTTCAAAGTTCGCATTGTTGATCAGTTGTTAGAATTCGACCACCATTGTTTGGACTTAATGAACAATGGCATTTTTTGGGATTGGCAACAACGAAAACATTTTGTAACTGTCTCTCAGGCGATACACATCATACTGTGTCCTAGTAAGCTAGTTCAACAAGTGATGTCATTACAAATCAGCTATTCAGATAATTTAGGTAAGTAATTTATTTATTTATTTCATAAATACATAAATTTTCTTGAATTTAGCAGACAGTACTCATATTATTTATATTTTATAGTGGCGGCAAAAAGTCTGGTGCTGGCCTTGGAAGTGACACTTATGACTATACATAATTTTTATTTATTTATTATATTTGTAAATTGTACTTATGTTGAAATTTTAAAAAATATATTACAATACTATTTATGCGTTCTATAAAAATTTTTGTTGCTCCATATAGACCAAATTTTTAATCAAGAACTCCCCCTCTACCCCCTCTGGTCAATGGTGTCCCACTTTACCAATGTTAAAATCTGGTCACCTTAGTGTAATAGGAGTAGAGAATAAGAAAGATTGTCACCTATTTTTTAGGTAACTCCCACAGGCAATGCTGTGTCAAGGTATTTGAGCAAGGCATGACCAACATCATCTGAGAACCAGAGAGCACTGCTTCTACGAGTAACAGGACCCATCAACCTTTGCAATTTAGAAAAACTGAAGTCATTATGCTGCCAAATATCTATTCGAATTCTCTGTGTTCTAGTTTTTCCAAGTCTTTCATATAAAAGATGTGTTGATCCTGAAATTTAAACCATGAAATATCTGGCATATCCATGTTGAATCAGAGTGTGAGTTTGATTTTAGCTGATGCCAGGAGACATGATACACATTTAGGGTATAGAAACCAGTTTGTGTTTCTTTTTAAACTGTGCTTTGAACTGAGAATTAAATATTTTGATTGCATCATTTCCTCCCTTCCTCGCTTGCTCCTTCCCTCCCTCGTTTCTGTTCTTCATTTTCCCTGCTCAGTCCCTGCACTTCCCATGCTTTTCATTATGGTCTATAGGAGCTACTTCTCAGTCCTTTAAAGTCTTGGCTTCGCTAGGCTCTTAATTCAGGTGAATGCAGGTAATAGTTTAAGTAATTGCTTTTGTCTTGTGTGCCACGGAACGCCAATACCTCATCCTCTGAGACTAAACAAATATTTACTAGTTTTAGGACCCTACCAGTTTAGGTAACTGATTCCAGATTTTCATTTCCTTGAGGCCTTGTTGCCTGCAACCTTTTCTGTTATAAATTACTTTATAAATCAGGCTTCTTAGTGTAGAAAACAGAATCCATCCTAGCTAGTTTAAGCACAGTGTGACTTAATCAATATCTTAGCTTGCAGAATCTCCTGGATCGGCAGAAAATAAGGCTTAAATATTGCACAATTAGGAGATATTTGGGGTAATTAAATGAGTCTGGGTGGCCCAACTTTCAACTTCTACACCAGTATTACTCATTCTCCATTGCTGATTTATTCTTCTTATTCTTTATCACATTAAAAATATTATCTATGGCCCAGCCAGCATGGCTAAGTGGTTGAGCATAAACCTCTGAACCAGGAGGTCATGGTTTGATTCCTGGTCAGGGAATATGCCCGGGTTGCAGGCTCAATCCCCAGTGTGGGGTGTGCAGGAGGCAGTCGATCAATGATTCTCTCTCATTGATATGGTTGTTTGTATTTCTCTCTCCATTTCACTCTTTGAAATAAATAAAAATATATTTAAAAATGTTATATACGTATATATGATATTTTGTTTATTCCCAATTCCACCCACTAATGTGGGAGTGGAAAAATTTATATCTTCTTGTTGCTGTATACTCAGTGTCTAGCAAAGTGCTTGGCTCATTTAGGTACTCAATAAATGTTTGTTGAAATAATGAATAAATAATACTTGTCTTTCTATCAAGTGGGAGGGAGAGACATTAAACACATGCAATCTTTTAAATAGAATGTAAATGTCAGTCTGTTTTAAGTTGGACGGAACTGTCCTATTGTCAACCTGGTTAAGCTAGAAATTACTTTGCCTAGAATCCCTTTCTCTATGAGTTGTTGGGCCCACAGAGGTAGAAGCTACAGAGGAACAGAAGCCATAGACCTCCCCACAAGCTCCTCCTGCAGTCTCACTTTGGCAGGTTAGTTTACTCAATTTCTTGGATTACCTGGGAAGCTCTGATTTTCTCACCTACGTTTGCACTTTGGGGGAACTTGTTAAAGACTCTATTCTGATCCTCCAATTCCCCACTTACAGGTCTTCACTTCCTCTGCTCCTCCTACAATTTTTGTAAAGCTAAATTCTTATTTTAAATTCTATTATCCAATAACACTCACAGTGACTCTGTCTCTGTGAGTAATTCCTGACTAGCACTTATGTGCTGTAAAAGCATTGTATGAAGTTGATTACAAGGAGACATGTCCAAGTTAGGAATACATGGAAGGAATGATGATTGGGCTGTAAATTGAAGAAAGCGTAAGATGGTAAATAGGCAAATGAATAATAGAAACATCCAAGGCAGAGAAAGCAGTATAGCAATAGTAGAAGGGAAAAATAGTCAAAGAGAGGGAGGGACTTAAAGAAGCTTAATGTGATGGGAGCAGAGTTGGAGTGGAATCATGGGGTAGAAAGCAGCTAGAAAGCCCAATGGGGATTAAAATATACAAGGCTTTGAAGTCTATGACAATACATATGTGTGTGGCACATGATCATGTTTATATTTTAATATTATCCCATCTTCAGTGCAGATAATTGTAGAGGGCAAGAATGAGTGCAGGTAAACCACTTAGGCAGCTAGAATAGATGATGATAACTGGGAATGGTAGAGATGAAGAGAAGTACAAATGGGCAGATCATGAGTTTGACTGATTTTGGATGCATTAAGTTTGGGATATCTTGAGATGTCCAATAGGATGTCTCTTTAAGAAGTATGGGTCTACCCCTTTGTGTGTAAAATTAAAGAGAGGTTTCTGGCTTGTGTGGACACCAAAGAAAGGGACTATCACTACTTGCCCCTGGGAGGGGTGCAGAAAATGTAACTAAGACCTTGTCTATACAAAAAGAAATTGACAGCCATTTTGAAATGGAATTGCCAAGGCCTAAAGCAAAGAATATCCTTACACGATACTATTCTACAAAGTCTCTTTAAATTATTAAAAAGGGGAGCTTTAATTTAGAAAGATTTTATTGCAAAATTGGGCTCTCACGAAATAAAAAAGATCTTCAAGGAGCAAGGGGAAAAAAAGGAGGATATAATATCAACAGAATCTAAAATGGTGTGCAATGGGCACATTTGAAGAGATTCTATGAAGGGCTTTTTACAAAATCTATAGAACTGTCCTCTGTGGACCTGTTTCTCTGTGGAGAAAGTAAACCTGTACTACTCTAAAAATGTGCTTTGGGCAGGTGACAAAACCAGGTAGTTGAACTCAAGACTCTCCAGATTTAACTTGTGAGATTGGAAATGAACTGGATCCATTTCAGATGGGAAGCACCTTTGACTTCAAAGAGAAGCAAAACCAAGTAATCTCTGGGGGAATGTTTTCTCAATTTAGACTCCCAGGTTTTTCACAGTTTCAAATCAACCAATAAGAGCTCACAAATCATCCTGAGGGGGAGAAACAATGGATTTAGTTCCTAAACGGTTTCAGATTTCAGATGATGAAATTAACTATGGCTATAAGATAATTGTGTGTATTACTTTTCTATTGCTGCTGTAACATATAACTATAAACTTTGTTAAAAACACACAAATTTATTTTCCAATAGTTCCTGACTTCAAAAATCTAAAATCAAAAGTGTAGGCTGGAATATTCTCCTTTTGGAGGCTTCAGAGGATGGTGTGTTTCTTTGCCTTTTCCAGTTTCTACAGGCTGCCTATATTCCTTGGCTCTTAGCCTCTTCATTTATATTTAAAGTGCATCACTGCAACTTATGGTTCCATCGTCCCACCTCCTTTATCTGACCTTTCCTCTGGATTTTCTCTTAAAAAGACCATGGTGATTTTATAGACCCACCAAAGTAATCTTGGATAATCTCTCCATCTCAAGATCCTTAATCACCTCTGGAAAGTCCTTTTTGCCATGTAAGGTAGTGTAGTGATAGTTTTGGCGGGATTAGGATGAGGACTCATGGGGGAAGGATGCATTATTCTGTTTATCATACTATGCATAAATGTTTGACTTTAAAATAATGGAGTCCTAAAAAAAAACAAGCAGTAGGACAATATCTGAGAGTAACTGTGTAGATTTGAAAATAAAATTATTGAAAAGAAAGAAAAAAAAAAACAGATTACAACCCTCTCCCCCACAAAGAGAGATAGTAGTCAAGTAGTTAATAGAGAAGTCAAATAGGATGAAAACCAAATCAGTGAATTTTATGATGTAACCACTGTTCCATTTAGAGAGAACTGCTGAGGGGAAATGATAAGGGTGGGTTTACAAGGGAGTAGAAAGTAAGAAGGGAGATCTATGGCACGGGCTAATGCCAACTTTTCAGGGCCCAGACGATGCTGCAAAAATAGATTTCAGATCTTTCCCAGATATCTTGTGGCATGGCTGAGTCAGGCATGAACTGACAGCATGGACCCTAAGATCTAAATATCATGAGGCTTACGTGTAGATTAGATTTTAATTCAGGGCTTTATCTGAAGTTGGCTCCATAAACTGTGCATTGATTTTGTAGGGCTAAAATATTTGGCTTGATTGATTCACTGTAGCTCCTTTAATGTCAAGCCTCATAGTCCAACAAAATTATCCTTGGTGATCCAGACCACCTAAGTATTTTCCATCCAATTCTGGTTTTCTATTAATATTGAGATTTAATCTTATACCACAGCAGATGTTTATGCCACAAAGGGACTCTAACTTTATTTAACACTTAAGTAATAGTGAGTAATATCTGATTATAGAATTAGATGGTCTAGTCCATTAAAATAGGATTTGAGCCCAATTTCCTGGCTCTCGCTACTTGGGTTTGGGATCTGAGATTTGGCAGGAAGGAGAGTTTCCTTTCTGCAGGCTGTTTCCAGGAAATGACTTTCATATGGAATACATTCACAACAGTTCTTGGTATCACACCTTGTGTTGTTTTGAAAGATCTTGGTTGTAGGGAACAGGCACAGAGCTACAGGAGTGTTTCAGATGAGACTGCAAGGAAGGTCATGGCAGGGTTTATAAGGTTACCTCAAAAATTTAGCCATGGAGAACCTCTCCTCCTAGTTAGTATTAAAATTTTTACAGATAACCTGTTTCAATATGAAGGTGTTTGGTTCAGTTTATGAAGTCTAATCCTTTGGGTGAAATTCAAGTAACTTAATAGACAACAGAACTTGTCTTGGTCTTTCGGAAACAACCAAGAAGGGAGAGAAGTACAAAGCCATTCATGTGCATCTTTTGAGGAAAAACTCAGGCAGAGAGCCATCCAATAAGAAGCCTCCCTGCCCCTCCTGGAGCTCTCTCCTCACCCTCCCTCTAGCCCCCATTGATTGCTTGACTTTCTCAGGATTTCCTAGTTTCCTCTTTCCTAGAAAGCGGGAGCCTCATTAGTCCATGTTCCTTATCCCCAGAGGTTCTTTTTCTTAGTAACAACTTGTCCACACTCTAGGATAAGGACATTGGACAGAGAGAAGGAACTGGAGCAAGATACCTGCAAATCTCACACAAATCTAAGTGGAGTCACAGTAGTTGGTTCAGGGACATAGGGAGAACACAAAACAGGAAATGTTGGCTGACAAGGAGCATGACTCTACCCTGAAGTATCTTCTTCACATTTCTCTGATTCTTTTTCTCATTTTTTGTTCATGGCAGGAGATAAGTGTATCTTGTGTTAAGGAAGGTATCGATTGCTTTTAATAACCCAGGAATAGTAGTTCATTTGTTAAGCTTGTCTTCAAGGGAAACTATGCCCTACAGTATACATAATAGAAAGGTTTCTGGCCCTAGATGGTTTCACTCAGAGCACAGAGCATTGGCCTGTGAACCAAAGGGTCCTGGGTCCCATTCTGGTCAAAGCTCCTCCCCAGCCCAGACCCTGGTTGGGGCTTGTGCGGGAGTCAACCAATCTATGTGTTTCTCTCACATCAATGTTTCTCTCTGTCTTTCCTTCTCTCTTTCACTCTCTCTAAAAATCAAAGGAGAAATAGCCTCAGGTGAAGATTAAAAAAAGAAAAGGTTTCTGATTGCTGGTATTCAGACATCTCAGTCTTTATATGAAGGGACAATATCTAGTATCTTTGGGCCATATCCTATAGCTGTCCAAAGATAAAGTAATGATTTCTAAAGAGTCACACCTTCCAGTATTCCAGAAATACTATGTATTCCTCCCCCACATGGATTCTGAACTTGAGCAGTGGCTTGTTTTTGGCCAATAGGACATCACAACTGTGGCCCAAAAAAGGCCTTGTCCAGCACTTGCATATGAGAACTTTCCTTTTGAAATGTTGCCTAAGCTGTCGCCATCTCAAAGCCCAGAATGAAAGGCCATGGAGAGAGACTGAGCTTTCCCAGCTGAATTAGCTGAGCCTGGTCACTGGCTGTCCTGCTGGCTATCTGAGTAGCTTGGGAGAAAACATTAGAAAATCCACTCAGGATCATGAAAAATAATGTCACTTTTTTTTAAAGTAGTAAACTTTGGGGTGCTTTGTTGTACAACAATAGATAACTAACACAGACTAGGATCTTATAGTTTTCATATTACATTCACTTTCCCACATATGTCTGAGGGTACTTGCATTTATGATATTTTACAACAAATTTCCATGTCTGAACCTTTAAATATCTTGTACATTAAAATATGATTCTCTAAGGAAGATGATGATTGCTAGGGGCTGAGGTTTTGGGGAAATAAGGAAATGTTGGTTGAGGAGTACGTGCTTTCAGTTGTAAGTTCTGGGAATCTTATGTACAGCATGGTGACTGTAGTTAACAGTACTTGTATTATGTACTTGCAAGTTGTGAAAGAGTAGATTTTAAAAAAAAATATTTTTTTAATTGATTTCAGAGAGGAAGGGAGAGGGAGAAGTAGAAACATCAATGATGATAGAGAATTACTGATTGGCTACTATCTGCATGCCTCCTACTGGGAATTGGCCCACAACCAGGGCACGTTCTCTGACCGAGAATCGAACGTGACCTCCTGGTTCATAGGGCAACTCTCAAACACTGAGCCACACCAGTTGGGCGAGAGTAGATCTTAAATGCATTTGTCATACACACACACACACACACACACACACACACACACACACACACACACAAAGGAAATTCTGTGAGGTGACAAAGTTATAAAGTAACCTTGTTGTGTAATATACACTGAGTGGACAGATTACTATGACCACCCCATCAGTACTTCACTGGGCCACCTTTTGCCTTCAGTGCTGTGGCAATTCTTCTTGGCATTGACTCCATGAGATGTTGAAAGGTGATGCGAGGAATCTGACACCATGCCTGATGAATAGCACTGTCCAGTTCTGTGAGATTTCATGGTTGTGGAACCAGCTGCCTGAAGGCTCTTCTGACTTTGTCCTACAAATGCTCAATTGGATTGAGATCTGGTGATTGTGGGATCCACCTAAGCAAGGTGAAGTCTCCCTCATGTTCTTGAAACCACTCCTGCACATTATGAGCACCGTGGCATGGTGCATTGTCTTATTGGAAGAAGCCATCTCCATTGGGATATGGTCAACATGATAGGATGAACCTGATCAGCAATTATACTTAGGTATGTTGTGCTATTCAGACATTGTTCCACAAAAATTAAAAGGCCTAAATCATGTCAGGAAAACATGCCTCAAACCTTGTATTTATGCATATAGGGTGCATGCTTTCATGCTCTTTCCACAAAATTCTCACTCTGCCATCTGCATGATGCAACTGGAAATGTGATTCATTGGACTACATGACTTCTTTTCAATCTTCAACATCCAATCCTTGTGTTCCTGTGCGAATTGGAGACATTTTATCTTGGTAACTGCAGACAGCAAAGGTGTCTGAACAGGCCTTGGCTTCCATATCCCATATGATGCAGTGTATGGCTAATTTGCCTACAAATGTCAGGTGGTCATAATAATCTAGCCACTCAGTATATCTCATATCTAATAAAGAGAGAATATGCAAATTGACTGTCACACCATCACAAAGATGGTGGTGCCCATAGCCACAAGATGGTGGCACCCAGTCCCCTCAGTCCCTCCCCCTCCCCCCTGGAGTGCCCCAGTCCTTTTAGCCCCGTCTGGGAGAGGGGGAGGTGGTAGGCATGTAGTGTGGCCAGACCCACCCTCAGCCCCACAGCCTCCCAGCACTGGCCCAAGGTGCAGGCAAACCTTGGATGGCAGCTGCCCAGCAGCCCAGGGCCCCCTGAGGCTTGGGTAACCAGGGCCAGTTGAGGCTTGCACTGCTGGCAGTGGCAGTAGCAGAGGTGTGATGGGAGCATCACCTTCCCCTGATAGCCAGGTCACCTCCTGCCCCGAGGGCTCCCATACTGTGAGAAGGGGCAGGTCGGGCTGAGGGAGCCCCCTCCAGTGTATGAATTTTTATGCACCAGTCCTCTAGTATGTATATAAAGTCATCACATTGTTCCTTAAACTTACACAATGTTATGTCAATTATGTCTTAATGAATCTGGAAAAAATGTAAAAAGTGACAGTATAGAAATGGGACTGCTTTCCATAAGGCACACCTAAAATCTGTCTTATCACTCAGCACTGCATGTGCATATCCTATATAATATAATCCTAATCTGTTAAGTGTCAGTTCAATCAGTCATTTTGATCACTAGGAGGCAGATGCTCTGACTGGTAGGTTGGCTTGGGACTGGGCAAGACAGGCTGGACATGACCTGGAGCGGAATATGGCTGAAACCTGCTCTCTGACATCCCCTGAGGGATCCCCGATTACAAGAGGATGCAGGCCAGGCTAAGAGACTGCACCAGTGCACAAACCCATGCACTGGGCTTCTAGTTTTGCATAACTAAAGGTGGTATAAGATCATAAAGTTTGGGTGAAAGAATATGTGTAATTAATTAGGAAAATAAAAAAGATAGAGTGGTGTGTGTGAATTAGTGTGCATACATGTAGTCTGCATACACATTCAAAGAGGAGGAGGGGTACACATATCAGGGAAATAATTAGAGGAAACTAGTTAAATAGAAATGGTTCTTGGGGGTGAGGATGTATTCTAATAGCACAGCTGGCAGAAACATGTTAACATCTGAGTTCAAGACCTAATGAGTAAAACAATCTACATGTGGCATCTAAGCACTGGCTCATAATTAAAAGTCAGATTAATGAAAACATTGGTATTCCTGGGGATTCATCCCTAGGATTTTTTATTTAGTCTTTATGTTGTTCAAAATTGTTTGCAAATTAAATATTTAATGCTGGAGCCACAAAGAAAAAAAGGATGTTATAAATGCATATAATCTTATTTTGACACTAAATTGACTACATATACCCTGTCCTATGATACCCTGTTGTTTTTTAAATACATAGAAGAGATAAACAATAGATTTTTTAATGAATAGGAAAATTAAATATATTAAAGAATATTCACAATTAGAATTAAGTTTATAAATCAATGCTCAGCTTTATTCAAAACATTCTTTCTCATGTGTGTATGTGCACGTGCATATGTAATGGGTGTTTTTCAAAACACATATTTAGTAGCTAAATAGTTCTCTAACTCATTGGGACTTAGTAGTAGTCTGTCTATGGCTTAGCTAGCTTCTTGTCTGAAAAGTGTCCTTCCGTGTAGGCATGTAATACCCACTTGCAATGAAATAAAATGAATCCTCTTGCAATAACCACTTTCCACAGAACTGCAATGTCGTGAGGACAGACACTATGCATAAATATACACCCAATTATTTCTGATTTTTAATAGCAATTTAAATGTACACACACACACACACACACACACACACACACACACAGATACATCATACACACACCACCCAATTGGCATCTAAACTTCTGGACTATTCTGGTATAGAGATTCACATCTCTTATTTGATGGCAACAATTGAAGCAGCATCAATCAAATCCTTCTCACTGCTTCCCTAATTGTCTTGCTGTTAAAACAGTGGTGATTTCTTAGGAAGAAGTCACTTGATGTGAAGCAAAATGCTATTTGCTGCACGCCCCATCCAGAGTCACCAGGTTAGACAGCTTTCACCCCAGAAAGTGATGAAAACAAATGGAAAGGAAGCATGTGTGGCTGCTGGGCGTGCTGTGCCCGATGTTCCTTGGGGTGTAATGATACCTGGCATTGCAGCAAAGGGGTATGAGAAGAACTTTCAATGGCTTGATTTCTAAACAATTAGCTTAAGTACTCTTCTTTGTGCTCATACATAATTTTTTATATTGCAATCTTACGTCTTTCCCCTTCTTGTCACTTTACACCCTCCACCTCCATCCACCACTCACAACACATTCTCTGTAAAAATTAAGACATCAGTATGCCGTTGTCAATGGTGAGATTGTTCACAGCAAGTGTTCAATGAGGCCGGGTTAAACGACTGTGCTGTAGTTTGATTGTAAAGGGGTATTTCTTAAAGTGTGGTCTGGAGACCAGTGCTTCCGCAGAGGGTAAATGACACTCCAGGGCAATGTTATGTGTTTGCACTTGCTTTCCCAAGGTAGTGCTAGAATTTTCCTGGGAAATAAATAAACACATAGCAAAAAGAGTTTGTAAATTCAGAATGTAAGTCTGAGAATCAATGAATCAAACTCTTCTCTCGGTGTCTTCAGAGTGCCCAAGAACACATGTTACCCACCATTTTCCATGCCCTCTCCACTGGAGACCAGTTGCCTTGCAATTACTTGTTAAAGTTACTTGTGAAAGTATGGATTCCTGGTTCCCTCTGAGAAAATTATGGTTTAGTAGGTCTGGGGTGGAAGCAAGGGACCTGTTTATTGTATAAACTCCTAGAAGGCTTTTATTCACACAGTTTTTGAGAACTCCTGTCAAAGAGAATGAGTAAAACTTCAATGACTATTAATACCTTGATGCACAGGATTGCTTATAAATAAAGGTTTCTAATTCACTAAAGACAAGTAGTATTTTACACTTTGAAGTAATTTGAACGATCAAAATGCTATATATATATATATATATATATATATATATATATATATATAATCTCCAGCTACCAGAATGCCATAATGACTGGAACAACTGGTCACTATGACGTACACTGCAGCCAGCCAATTGGCCTGATCGGGGGGTGGGGCCCCAGGTTGGAAAGAGTGCAGGCCAGGCTGAGGGACACCCACCCCCCTGTGCATGAAGTTAGTGCACTGGGCCTATAGTTTATATATAAAACAGTTGGTCTTCAAAATCTGCTGGGAAATGAGGTTGACATATATCAAGCATCTACTACCAGCTAGGTACTTCAGCCTTAGATTTACTCTCATGGCATCATTTTATAAACATGCTGGACAGTGTTGCCATCTTCATTTTATAGGGGGTATTAAGAAATATGAATGTTAATTATAAACTTTGGGTGCATGATCTTTTATTTATTTATTAAACTTTTAAAAACTAAAACCTAGTACCCTTCTGACACGTTACATTGTTATTCCAGTATTATCGACTATATTTCCTTAGTGTACTTTATATCCTTGTGACTATTCTTTTTTTTTAATATATTTTATTGATATTTTACAGAGAGGAAGGGAGAGAGATAGAGAGCTAGAAACATTGATGAGAGAGAAATATCGACCAGCCGCCTCTTGCACACCTCCTACCGGGGATGTGCCCGCAACCAATGTACATGCCCTTGACCGGAATCGAACCTGGGACCTTTCAGTCCGCAGACCGACACTCTACCACTGAGCCAAACCAGTTTCGGCCCTTGTGACTATTCTGCAACCATTAATTTGTACTTCTAAATCCCCTCACCTTTTTTTCACCTATCTCCCCAACTCCTCTCCCATCAAGCAATCCTCAAATATTCTTTGTAGGTATGAGTCTGTTTCTATTCTGCTTCTTTATTTTATTTTTTAGATTCTACATATAAGTGAAATTATCTGATATTTGTCCTTATATGTCTGACTTATTTCACCTAACAAAATACCATCTAGATCCATTCATGTTGTTTCAGATGGCAAGATTTTATCATTCATTTTTATAGCTGAATCACATTCCATTGTATAAGCACTACTTGTTCTTTATCCATTCTTCTATTGATGGACACTTACGTTTCTTCCATATCTTTACTATTGTAAATAATGCTAATAAACATATGGATGGATATGTCCTATTGATTTAGTATTTTGGGTTTCTTCAAATAAATACCCAGAAGTATAGTTTCTGGGTTCTTCTTTGTCTCTTGTTATAGACTGGTTTTAAAGTCTATTTTGTCTGGGATAAGAATTACTACCCTACCTTTTTGCTTTGTTTTGTCTCCATTTTTATGAAATATCTTCCCACCCCTTTATTTTTGTCTATGTGTGTCTTTCAACCTGAAGTGAGTGTCTTGTACACACAATATGTAAAAGTCTTATTGTGTTATTCATTCAGTCACTGTATATCTTTCCATTGGAACATTTAATCCACTTGTGTTAAAAATAATTATTGAGCTGAAACTAGTTTGCTCAGTGGATAGAGTGTCAGCCTGTGGACTGCAGGGTCCCTGGTCCAATTCCAGTCAAAGGCATGTACTTTGGTTGTGGGCACATCCCCAGTGGGAGATGTATAGGAGGCAGCTGATCAATGTCTCTCTCTCATCAATGTTTCTAACTCTCTATCCCCTTCCCTTCCTCTCTGTAAAAAATCAATAAAACATACTAAAAAAATAATTGTTGATTGGTATGTATTTATTGCCATTTTATATATATTTCAAAGAGGAAGGGAGAGGGAGAGAGAGATAGAAACATCAATGATGAGCCAGAATCATTGATTGGCTGCCTCTGGCATGCCCCCTACTGGAGATCAAGCCTGCAACATGTGCCCTTGACCAGAATCAAACCCAGGACCCTTCAGTCTGCAGGCTGACACTCTAGCTACTAATCTTATTTTTCCCTTCTTCTTAAAAAAGATTATTTAACATTTCTTTCAATACTGGTTTGTTGGTGATGACCCCTTTAACTTTTTTCTCATTTGGTAAGCTCTTTATTTGTCCTTGGATTCTAAATGATAGCTTTGCTGGGTAGAGTAATCTTGCTTGTAGGTCCTTACTTTTCATTACTTTGAATATTTCTGGCCAATTCCTCTGGCATGCAAAGTAAAGACACTTTAGATACAGTGCCTCAACATTTTTACATCTCTTTTTTTTTAAATTAGGGATTTACTAGAAAATATGTTCTACTAAATGAGGTCCCAGAATGAGAAAGAGTAGGAAATAAGATCTAGGATACAGGAGACTAGTAGGAGAGAGGTGAGAGGCATTCCCTGATGTGGATGAAAGGAAGTCCCAGGCACATAACTGCAATAAGCAGCTCCTCTATACTGGAGTAATGCTAGGCAGGGGTAAACAAGGCCTGATGGTTTACTCTTCATTTGTTTGCATCAGCCATAAGAACTCACCCATAAGAATCCAGAATACCTGGGTTTCAACTCAGTTTCATCACTTACTAACCATGCAGCAGATTATTTAGCTTGTTTTCTATTTTGCAGAATGAAAATAATAGTACTACCACATAGATGAGGATTTAATTAATACACAGAGTACTTTAAATAGTTTCTGCTACATAATACTCAGCTATCATAATATTTTTATTATTAAAAATAGTTTAGAATTTTGTTGGATATTTTGGAGGAATTACTGATAGGCACATGGAATATTGAACAAGTATGCCTCCTCATGAGACTCTTGCAAATAGTATTATAGAACAAATTTTAGTTGTCAAAAATATTTACCATCATAAATAAGTATATAAGCATTAACTATTGAATTAACCAACATTGTGGTTTAAGTGTTTTGGAAGGTTGGTAGAGAGTATGTTGTGTGTGTGTGTGGTTTTGTGTGTGTGTGTGTGTGTGTGTGTGTGTGTGTGTATGTGTGATTGTGGTGGGGATAAGTTGGGTGAAAAGGACATCAAGTGATAAGGTATCAAATTGTAAAATCAAGATATAGCAGAATAAGCATATTATTTAGGAACAGCTAAAGGAGTTAATATTGTCTCTAGGGATTATGATATTGAAGTGTGGCTAAGTAAGGCAAGGAACTATTGATTTCCTTTATAAGCCCCACGGCACTATCCAGCTTTTTCAAGTATGTACATGTATACTTTGCTAACATTTTGAGTGAATGATTAAATTAACATATGTTATAGAATACATTAAGCACAGTAGGCAAGCTTTATAAGCTTTATTACCAATAAGGTTATT